>CM038348.1:30574846-31774846 GCA_021464625.1 Proterorhinus semilunaris
TATAGCTTGCATGGCTTGACATTAACACTAAATTAGACAGTTTTGGCAAACCGTGTTACTCTTACGAGCCACGTTTGCATGTTGAACCTAATAATTAGACCTGATTTCGTGTGCAATACAAATATCAAACAACATACCAACACAAAGCTACCATGTTTTTAGGGCTATAGCTATTTTGGCCAGTGGGTGAATTTTTAATGACAAGCACTTGCATATTGTATTTCTCTGTAATCTCACCTAAAAAGTGGCCATTGAGATTATAGGCATATAAAAATGCTAAATTAAATTATGTATAGAATTCTACTGAAATCACGATACTCTCAGCACCGTCTTCAAATTAATTTGTGTTATATTTTATTTATTTAGATTTGTAATTCAAATTAGATTAAACATTGTTATTTAAACTTTCTCGTGGCCTATTATTGTTGTGCACCTTTATGCCAATAGACTTGCATCTCGAATAGACTCGAAACAGTCAGTGGTGGTTCCACATCTTCGTATTTATTTGACAAAGAAAAGTAAAAAGTCGATTAAGAAAAACATCCCTTTGATTATCCAATTTTGTCCCTTGCTTTAGCCTGGATGCTTGCCTTTCGCTCTGTGCTACAACTCAACACCACTCGCTAGTTTGGCAATACTGGAGAACATTGGCTATACAGTAACAAGGCACGCACCCAGGCGTCAGGTTTTCCTCTCCCATCCAGTAAGAGAACCCCCTGTCAGAATGCCATATACCCTTACAGCACCCCGGGGAGCTCAGAGCACCCATTTACATAGACAAACAACATTTTCTTATACTGTTATAATCAAAACAAAGTGCTTTTTGCGGTGGCATCTTTCTTCTTCTTTTCCTGTGCTTAGAAGTCAAGGGGTAGCGTCGCCTTTCCTCTCCTGCTCGATGGCTAGAAGACAAAATGAAAACATCGTAAGTCAGCGTGTTTACTGGGGATTTGTTGTTTTTCAGGGACGTGCTGATGTGGCGAGTTATCTCCTCTGCGCCTCTGCCCGGCCGACGCAGAGCAGCGGCGGGAATGAGGGACGCGGAGTAGGCTCGCCGCTGTTTGACAAGTACACATACGGGCGCACACGATGACTCACTTTCTTTGGTGGGCAGAGGGTTTTTCTCTTTAGTCTCCGTCTTCTTCAGTTTCGTCTTGTCGAAACTGGCGATTTCTGCCATGTCGGGCTTGTCGGACATGTTGGCTGCAAAAGATAAGAGCAATGCACTTGAGCTTGCAACTTTGACATCTCCTATCATACGTACGATACTGATGCTCAACACAGTCTGGTCTGCTCATTTTACTCAAAAGCTAAAGCAGAGTCATATTAAAAGGGCAGTGGAATCGTAGGCTTTGCACAGATCCTTAAAAGCTCAGCACTATAATACGGAATCGTCTCAGACAGTTATAAATACTAAGGTGACGACAGCCATGCATATTCTGTCCCACCATTTTGAGTTCCTTCCATGAACTACTCTGTACCAGCAATGAAACTAATTAACCTATAGCAGTGAAAGCATATTAGTGCTTTTTTTATTATAGGCTGTCCACGTCAACTGAGTGAATGAGCGAGTCGAAGGGACGTGTCTCCCATTTTGAGACAATGCAATTATAATCTACCGCGTTGAGAAATACTTGGTTAAAATGCTGCCTTTTAAAATCCTCGTGTTCCCTGCATTATGCTGTTCACAGATTGCAAAGGGAGTGGCTGTTTGCTGCATTCACATCCGCTACGTGTGAGGGGTGGCTCCCTCGCACGTGCTGCCTTCTCACATCCAGCACGCATGGCTCTAGCATGTGCCTATTTTTTTTACCTTGCTTCCCTTTGTCTGTGCTTTCTCTTGCTCGCGGCCTACAGGTCTTTGTTCTCTCCTCTCATACCCATCCACCTTGCAGCTCTTTGGGACGTAGAGGCAGTCCTCCTTAAGCTCCTCTCTGCTGCAGTACAGTCATATCCCTGACCTAGCCCTGGGAGCAGGTCTAATCTGTCTTGGAACAGCATGGCTGGTCACGCCTCTTTTTCGAAAATCACTGCTCTGTCTGCCAGTGTGTGGAGATGTGCTACAGCCAAGTAGCCCGCAGCTAGTCATTTGCAAACCAAGCTATTGTAAAATCACTACTGTGGATTCAAATAGGACCTAATAGAATTGGCTTAGACACACTTGGCTGTCGGCCTGAATATTTGAAATGAGGTGCACAGTTTTTTTTTTTTAATCTAAAGAAGTCACAAATGGAGCCTATAAGCTGCATTGTCAAAACACAACAGCAATATTGTAAGTTGCCCTTTAAGCTTCATCACCCAAACATAAAGTCCTATTATTTATTTACTCTTAACGTTAGCATCACTGCCATGTACCACCAACGCCCCCCTCGGATCGTTTCTCTGCTACCACGAGCTGCCGGCCACACCCCACTCCTTTGTCTGCCTCCGTGTAAAAACCCAAGGGTAGAAACAAGGAAATCTGGCACAGTAGAGAACATTGATGATTTTGGCTTACCGGTTTTCGAACGAGCAGTGGGCTAAACGCACCAGCGGACTGAGGCAAGGAGGAGGGATGGCGAGGAGACAGAGAGAGAGATGCCTATAACAGGGAAGCTGGGTGAGTGTGCCGGTGCATCCAGGGGTGGGCTTAAGAGGGAGGGATGAGATAAACGCACATGGAGAGATAGAGGGAGAGAACGAGAGAGAGAGAGAAAGGGGAAAGTGACTTAAAGCTTGGTCAGCCTCCCGTTTTTGTCATCAATATTAATGTTCCCCCTGAGAAAATGCCAGCCAGCTTAAGCCAACACGGGGAGAGGAAGCAGCTGTGTGTAGCTTATCTAAGATTGATAATAATAAATGTGGTTGATCATGCGGTGCTTTTGCTGAGTAGGTCAGGAGTGGATTTGAGAGGGAGCAGGCGTATGGTTCACTATGGCTGTATATCACTAAGGAACAAAATCAATGCAGCGATATGACCAGCTGCTTATTAGATTCAGGTGATGTTGTAAAGAACCTAGTTTAAAATGTAGCTGGGGAGTGAAGCAGTCAAAATGCTGATCATTTTCAGAATCGTTTATTGTTGATACTAAATACATTTCATCGGCACTATTGGCTTTTCTATGTTCAATAAGGAAGACACAACACTAAAGTTTTATGAAGTCCATTTTAAGTAAACCACATTTTTCTTTATGTTGTTTATGGTAATACATCCCAGTGACATGCTGTTTATTTTTATTTTTATTTTTTTTATATGGTAATGTATTAATAATATAAAAAAAGCGATAAAATCATAATCTAAAATTATCTAAAATTGTAATGAAAATGAAGTTCTGTTTTGTTAAGTTATAACTTGTATAGATACAGAATTTATTGCCATTTGCACAGGTACAAAACAGTACAAGCACATTGGAATTGCATTTCTGTTTTCTTGTGCAGTAAGTAGTCATAAAAATAAGTTTAATAAATAATCTAAAAACACACACACTGTATCTGAGAAAGCAGAAAGGTCCAGCATGAATATTGTTTATTTTTGTGTTTGGGAATAAACATAATTGATTTTTTAGTCTTTACAAAACTCCATAATCATAGTGATTTTTTGGATCTATGTGTATATCCTCCTGATTTTTTTTTTGTCCAATCACATTTTTTTTTTTTATCCCCCAATCTTTGTAAGAGGACTGAAAAAGTAGTGTAGTTAATTTCTTTATCTTTGTATTCATTTCCTGAGTCAAAATGGACGAAACAACTACATATTTTTAAACACTTAAATACTATGGTAAAATACAGTTAAAATAAGTTTAGTTTAGTTTTCATTTATTTGTTTGAGCAGTTAACCTGCTCAAAGGGAGTGGGTGAGTGAGTAGTTTTATGCATTTACTCTTCTTCTTCCCATAAAATGTATTTACATAGGACACATTTGCATTGCTGGTAGTCAGGAGGATCTGGCCAAAAATTGTTGCTCTTACTTTTTTGTATCTCGGCTCGGCTTTCACTCTCTGCTTGATGCTCTGTGGCTTATTATACCAGAGTCTTAGCAAAGCTATTATCCATTTAACTTCATGACTTCTGACATCATACAGTTCTACTTTAAATCCACTCAGGGGCACATACCACAATCCTATTCGGGGCCAGTGACTCAGTGATCCCTCAGAGCCATAGTGACTGTGAATCATGCTGACCTCAACCTATAAAGTAAAGGCTGCTGCTGCGTGTCAGGTTGTGTTGCTGTATGACATCAGGCTGTTTTGTGAATGACTCTAGTGTTTTTACTGGTAGCTGCATCATAATGAGGTCACTGTTTTTGTAGGGAGCTCTGTCAGACAACATCAACACCATCTACTGGCACTGTCCCAACATTGCATGCCAATTTCAGCTGCAATGGTATTACTTTTAATTTTTGTTTCCGAGGTGGTTTCAACTCTGAATACTTAAAATGGATTAATATTATGAATTTAAGCTGTAACTTAAAAATAAAACCCTCGATCTGTTTACAAACAATAGCCTTATTAATATGGATAAAACAAAAAGCTGACAGGTTACAATATTTGTTTGGGGAAAAGTTATAATTAGATGAAACGTGTTTTATTTAATCGGGACAGTGCATATTAATGAACATCTGTAATTACAGTGTAAACATGCCAGATTATAGCAAACATGCTAATTCCCTAGGCAGGTGACACAGAAACAATAAAAAATCACATTTACATACAACAGGAAGGCATAGAAAAAAGTGAGAGGCCTGATTAAAATCCAACTTTAAATGTATAGCACATTTAATAAACAAGAGTTTCCAAAGTGCTGTACAACAACACAAAATATAATTAAACCAGAAACCGTAAATAATAATAATAATAATAATAATAATAATAATAATAATAATAAGACATTAAACCACACAACTCACGTGGTGTTAAAAGCCAGAGAATAAAAGTGGGTTTTAAGACGAGATTTACAACACTCCACAGTGGGGGCTGTGCGGATGTGGAGGGGCAGAGCGTTCCACGGTTTAGGTTAGATTAGATTATAACGATCCCCTTTAAGGTGACACGAGACTTTCACTGAAATAATGATGATATGATGAAGAAGAATATTCTTCTTCTTCATCATGTCCACGACCTGTGGACTTAATCTCAAACAATTTTACTGTGAAAATCCTGAGAAAAATCAAGGACAAAAAGCCACTATGTGGTGGGTAGAGTATCTTAAATATTAAGTATACATTACTTTAAAATTATTTGACTCAAGTTGAAGTCAAAAGTGATGGGCAAAGTATTTACCCAAGAGGCTATTTGTATGCCTTTTCCCAAACGTTAATGTCTTATTTCTGTAATGAGAGCTTTCCTTTTGTTAGTGCCTAAAACAAAAGACACTGATCTGAAAGACAGAGATGTCTGATGATTTGAGCCGTTTAAAGCTAACATGCTAAATCCGTTTGTAGCTTACATTGTTGGTGAAGTGGACACTCGGGGCTATTTGTCACAAAAACTGAGGAGTAATTTGACACATGTGGTTTAACCAGAGCCGGTGCTGGCCCTTCTGGGGCCCTAAGCAAAAATCCACCCGGGGCCCTACGGTACCTACGCATCCCATGGCTATTCGACGAAGAGTGAACCCATTTACGGTCAAAAACAGTTCCACTGTGCAGTAGTGCAGGGTAGAAGGGGAACATAATGACCTCATTTCAGGCCCTGCCCCTCTGTGTGAGAACCACTAACCATTAAGCCACTGTCAGACTGGGATTCAGGACTACTACTAGTCTATTTCCCCACTTTTTAAAATGGTAAATGGCAAATTGTCACATTCTCTCATCTCTGGTCCCAGATCCTCAGTTTGAGAACCGCTGATTTAAAACTAACTGACACCTGCACCTGACGGTTATTTCTGTCTCACCACTGAGAATTAGCCCATGAGTAGCCCAATTAGTTTTAGACTGTGCACATTCAGAGAACTAGAGTTACTGTAAGTAACTGTGCCCTTGTGAACCGTGAGGATTCAACGCCTCTTCAGAGTTGCCAGGTCCAATTGGGCTACTTTAAATGTGCCATTGCGGAGAAAAATCTTGTGCTGCGGGTTGCGGTTTTCTTGGGCTGATTTTAAACCTTCCGCGGCCGCAACTTTATCTTTCTTGATGACGAATCCAAATAGGGCTAACTTATCAAAAAACATTCAACTTAATTGTTCGAATGCACATGCCACCCAGTAAGATAAGCTGGTTTCACCATGAAATATAGGCTTACTTTGTTATAAAGCCTTTATCTCCGAGGGGGGGCATTACGAGCGAACAGCTGTGGGGGAAACCCGACAGTTCCCATGACAAAACTGAGACAGATGAGAGACTAACCTTTCTCTGAGTTTTTATTTGGCTCAAATCGGCCTGTGGACGGCTGAGACACATCCTGTTAAAGTCTTCAATCAGAAATAGGCTGTTACAATACGCACACAATAAATAAGCGATCAATTCTGCGGCGTCACACGCGGTGGTTCAAAATTGTCAACAATATTTTCTTGCAACTTGAAAAGGAGGTATTTAGTCATTTAGCCCATTCACATAATGTTTGTCCCTGTATTGAGAGACAGAGAGAGCAGGAGCTACAGGCAGGAGTTAGACAGGAGGAGCAGGCAGGGGCATGGAGGAGAGTATAACACTGGTCTTTCTGCTTTGCACTTTTCTGCATATTCCGCAACATACTGATAATTATAATATTGACTTCAAGCTGAGTATGTTTATTTTTACTAATAGTCAAAATGTTCACTAATAGTCAAAATAGTACAAATTAGGCCATTGTTGCTTCCTCACCAGCCTGGGCTGAAGTTATCTGGCCCATGGCCTGTGTTAAGCCCGCTACTAATATGGATGTGCCTTTTTCTGTGAGCGGCTCACCTCTCCTAAGACGCGACTGTAACTTTACCGGGATTGGGTACGTCTCCAGCTCGTCGTGGAGATGTGACTAAAGTCAGAAGAATTTGAGATTTAAACAGGTTAGGTTCTCATCCAAACCCATTCTTTGATTACACACTGCAGTAAGAGCCTTTTCGAGTAGGTCATTAGGAGCATGTTTTGTATTGATGGCAACAATATAGTAATTATTACACAGTGTTCCTTTAACATAAAAAAACTAAATTAAGAACAATAGTGACAACATTGTCACAGTCGATTTCGTTGTGTTTGACAGTTAATAACTATTTATTGCAATATGATAGAAAAAAGAGAGCAAGGTCTTCATCAAGTCAAGGGTTCAAGCTTTCATTTAGTGCAGGTCTGACTCTTGTGAGATTTTCTGTTGATGAGCAGCAAACTCTAGGGAAAAAAAGGGTGACAAATAGCCCCGGTCTTACACATAGAATGCTGGCTGGTCTGGCCTGACCCCTATCCCATGTCGGCTCGATGGGTTCTGTGAGCCATGTGACTAGTGCCAGGACCATGGCCCAGAGAAACCTTTTGTACACACAAATGATACAGTGACAGACTGAATCGAACACTAGAACATTTCATCCGGCATAAATAAATAGAACCTTCCGTACGTTCCGAGTGTCAAATCAAGTAACAATCAGGCCTTGCCACTCATTTGGCTCTGTTACCATGATGTTGCCATGAAATACTTTACTCTATAGCAGTGTTTCCCAACCAGGGGTAGGGGGACACCTGGGGATACTTGAGTACTTACCAGGGGGTGGTTGTAATGACTTAAGTAAAAAAAAAAAAAAAGTAGCCGATGAAGCGTGTTGTTACTTTTCAACTTGCAAGCTAATTATAACTTTTCCCCATGATATTGTAGCCGTTGCTTTATGCTTTGGCAAATCCCATTGACTTGTTTATGTCTTGATGAGAAGATACGGCGTTTGACCTTCTTCACACTCACATTAACCTTTCAGTGTGAAATGTTATCAGATGTGAGGCCTGAGGTCGGGATGTGAGGCGGCAAAGGTTAACGGTGAACCGCAACTGTCAGAGCGTTTTGACACTGCGCTGTCCACAAATAAACAGACGGGCAAGGTCAACTCCCGCTACAATGTTCACTGCATGGAGAATGTATTTGGTACAGCCAGTGATAGCAGAAGCAATATTAGTGCTGTAGTTTTCTTAATTATCTGAACAGAACACACGAGGGCAGCACTAGACTGTCTGTAAAAAAGAAAAAAACCTGCAGCGAGGCACTTTTGGGGTAACAGTTCAAAAATAGCCACCAGGGGGAGCTCTACCATTAACTTTGAGAAATGCAAGTCAATCGATGCATCCAGCACGCAGCTTGTGGAGGCTTTAACTGCATATGCTACTATGGCAATCCCAAACATTGGACTTAATTTCCAAGCTATAAAAATGAACATTACTGACTGAAAATGTATTAAGTGGTTCAGTAACACATGGGGAGAAAGTTAAAATTAACATAAAGGATTGTTATACAAGTATTAATGATATTAGTTTGGCTGCTATCTTTCACGTATTGATTTTAGATACGTTTTGCATCTCAAAAAAGTGCCCCAGAAACTGATGACACCATGTTCCAACCGAGGGGCATCTAATATTCTTTTTTAGTATACTGATTGTTGTCGTATTATTGAGTTTACGGGCGTTTTAGTGACTTATATATGACTTTTCTGTTGGATGTGGTCTATAAAAATGTCCCATATTCTTGTTCCTTAAAGCTTGTGTAACATTTCACCCAATAAATGAAATAAAAATGCACACATGTGTTTCTTTAAGCAGGTTTTCATTGGTGGAAATAAGTCTTTACTTGGGACGAGTTTGCCTCTCCTCAGGCCTGACTCGTGGGAAGTGGGACATCACCAATGTATATATTGTCTTAAAGGAACAGGCCACCGTTTTCCCATACTGAGATATGTTCTTACCTGAGCTTAGACGAGTTGATACATACCTGTCTGGCCTTTGTGCGTGCCCTCAGTCACGCAAAACGACCAAAGATGATGTTAGCATTTGGCCTCTCCCAGCATATTCCTATGACTCCAAAAGTTAGAAGCGACCAAGCTCTTCCACGAGCACAAAGACCAGACAGGTACGGATCAACTCGTCTAAGCTCAGGTAAGAACATATCACAGTATGGAAAAACTGTGGCCTCTTTCTTTAAGTGAAGTGGGATTCAACTTTCCCTAAAGAAAGTCAACAGATATGCTAATACAGTGTAACCCATGGTAACACAGAGGCCATAGATGGTGGTATATTGACGTTGTGCTGAGAAGTAATAAATTCCAAGACATAATAGCTTAAAAAATCCTAAAGCCCTGATTACTTTGTCCGTCAGCCCAACAACCATAAACACAGAAGATTTATCATTGTCCATACATTAGCTAAAAAGAAGAGAAAAGAGCTGCTGCCGGGTCTCCACTGGTGTTCAAACGCTTAACATAGTTAGCATTTTACATATTATAATCTCCATTTTCCTATTATGGAATGAGCCAGGAACCTCAACGATGTCTAGCTACAAATGATTCATTAGCATGTAGTATTTTCCTACATGAAAGAATTCTTAAAAGCATAGCCAGGTTTATTTTATTTCTCATAACGCCCGTTCGAAGATGCCTCCCTGTAAGGGTTTGCAGAGACGAGCGCTATGAAGTCGCCTATTTGCACTCCATCCTAAAAGCAAGAAGTCATTGTTATTCAGTGACAGTATTCACACAAATTAAACCCTGACGGCGCTAAACCAATAGAACGGAGAGTTTAATTTGCAGAGGCCATACTTTGTCCGTCATTGTAATAGCGCTCTCCTATCTGCGATTGCCCAAGGGGGAATTAGGTGTAAACATAACCGGACCATTTTGAAGACAAACCTATAGGCTGGAGTGGATGATACGTTCTTCACTCGGACCAGATAAGGGTCAGGGGCTAATGACGCTGCGTTTGATTGGTCGATTCCCGGCGCCCAATGAGCTGCGAGCATGGCGGCGTGTGGGAGTTATCTCTCTCAAGCAGCTTGGGGACAGTGACAGAGATGAAGGGGAGCAGTGGCGAAGCACGAGATGGAGGCTCAGATGGAGACCGCAGAAACCAATAGGGAGAATACGTAAGAGAGATAGACCTGAGATTTAGTGCGAGTAATGCTTTTATCTGGAAGAAACTTGAATCTCTGAAAGTTTACAAAGAGTTCGGAAAGGTTGTATTTATTTAGTTGTGTGTCTTCTGATGATGAAACAAAAGTGGTTTTACCTTCACGGTATATCTGGTAGAGGTGCATGCAATATATATAAACGATAATAATATGTTTGGAAGATATGTAACTTAACAGTATAGAGTTTACCTCCAATCCAAAGTGTGGGGGAAAATTGGGGAAGAATGTTAAAAATTGGGATAAAATAGTGGGGGAAAAATTTTAATAAATGGGCAAAAAAGTGTGAAAAATTGGGGTGGGGAATAAAAAAAATGGGGGATAAATTATTATAATTTTTTTGGCCATTTGTAGTCTGACAAAACATTTTTTGAGCAATAAAGCAATGTAAATGCAGCACATTTTTGCATATTTCTGATGGTTTGTAAAGATATTGCTCCATCATCGTTATTAAGAAAATTACCCAAAATATTGAGATATACATTTTTGAAATTGATCACATTGTTCTATTTGCCATAAACAAATCGAGATATATATGGGCAAGATTGCACGGTAGTACAGCGGTTAGCGCCCGTGCTTCGCAGCTAGAAGGTCAGGGTTCGATTTCCACCAGTGCCGGGGCTTTCTGTGTGGAGTTTGCATGTTCTCCCCGTGTCTGCGTAGGTTTCCTCCAGGCATTCCGGTTGCCCCTACCACTAAAAACATGTACAATAGGCCAGGATGTATAAGAGTGTGTTTGAGAGTGCGCATGGGGGACGACGGATGGAAATTAGCCAAAGGCTACAATCCGGTGTGGCTTGTTCATTAACTTACACTGTCCTGACCAAATAAACCAATAAGATAATGTCTTATTAAAGCTGGGGTACCTGATTTTTCCTGCACAAACTGTGACATTGTTTAATTTGGCTCAAACACGTTTCTACGACTCTCACAATTCCTCTTGCATGTTGTCCAAATTGTTCAAGCAAATTGTTTCTATGCACATTTCACGTGCGTGTTCAGCTTGAAAGGTGGCAAAAAAATCGGTGAAGACCATGCAACATGTTTGCAGCTTCATAAACCAATTGTTAAGATACATGTTCAGATTTTAGTACTTTTGTTTTTTTCAACCCAAGTTTTTTTTATTTTTCTTATACATTTGGGATCGCTACTGTTAGAGGATAACATTAAATCGCTATTTATCATACTGGGTCAAGCTGTAAAGTCATACTATCCGTGGATCAAGCTGTACGGTCGTACTATCTCTGTCATAGCCTTGACTGTGGTGCACAGGCGCCACTGAATGTTTTGCTTGCGTATCAGTATGACGTTCGAGAGGGTATTTATTCCTTTTCTGTGGAAGCATAGACAGACTTGAATGGTAGCGCAATGTCTCGAGTTCATGTCTCCGGGTTCCGTACCGATGGTAAATAAACTTCTCCTGTAAGACATCCAGACTGCTGCCTATTCTTCATCAATCCTCTCGAACACCATTGTCTTTCGAATATTACGGCCCTCGTCTCGTCTCTGGAACGACCTGCCGGAGGAGCTCATTTAAGAGCAGGCTCAAGACCCACCTTTTTAGCTGAGCTTTTAACTGACATCTATTTATTTAGTCCTAATGATATATTGTGTGTGTGTGTTTGTGTGCGCATGCACCTTTTGTCTGTTTGTTATCTGTAAAGCACTTTGTGATACCTTTCGGTATGAAAAGCGCTTTATAAATATAGTTTTCATTTTATTTTATATGATTGCTACTTCTTTAACAATTTAGCGCCAACGAACATGTTTACGTTCAGCTGATCTGGTAAGTGCATTTTCATACTTTGATAAAAAGGAGGGAGAATGACCTTACCAGAAGAATGGTAAACGTACAACTAGTAAAAAATTACATAATCTAAACAATGTTATTGGTTCATTCTGGATATTTGGTTCTGGTCGAGAGTGGGGACTTTAGGTCCTGACTACTAGGAGACTAGGGTATTCCGATACTCAAAGTGTGAACTGAAATAGCTACAACAAGCTGTGAAGCTCCATGCAGACAGTTTAGAGTAGGGCAGGTATTAAACTTATTGACTCTACTGTTTATGCAGATAGTCGTTATAGGCAAAAGTGAGGAACACATATTTTAAACTATTTTGAGTGTAAAGCTTTGTTTAATGTTAATTTTAGCGTCAAACAAAAGGCCTAACACAGATGCAGCCAGAATGCTCCAAAAAGCTGTAAACAAGTTTAGGTCCAGGTCACTGTTCGCTATGCCTGGTTTACGGATAGCAAGTATGGGTCAAAGCAAAAAAGCTGTGGGCTACTGTGTAAAGCTGTTGTTTCATGTTAATTTTAATTATGGCTGGTGTGAAAACCTGAACAGAACTACTGTATCTGTTTTTGGTGGTCATAAAAGCTTGTGGTTTAATATACATCTGCTGATTTCATTGTTACTTATCAGAAACACTGCTGTGGGAAGTACGGTACACTGAGCGCTATCCTCTTCTTCTTCTTACTGCAAACTTTGTCTTATTATTATACAATATTTATTTTATCTGTATTCTGTTCATTACAATTCAAATGGTGTCTCCTGTCCCACTCCCCCTCGGGAGTGCCTGTCTAGATCGAACGGAGGAACCCGGCTGAACGGAGGAACCCTGCTGGATTGACAACAAGGACTGGACGGTCTGTGATCTTGGCCCGTCTGCTGAGGGACTCCCATCGGCCCTGGGTCTCTATAGCCTGTCCGTCCATGGGAGTGGATCTCTCCTTCTGTGGTTCTCCCCAAGGTTTCTCGTTTCTCCCACCGGATCTTTGAGTTTTTCCTCGCCGTGCTGGAGAGTCTAAGGACAGGGCACACCCACTGCTGACACTTATTTGGATATTATGTTTGCCTGGATACTTGATTCGCCTGAACTTTACATTGTCTTATTTACTGCTCTGTTTTATTGCCTTAATGTTCTGTGCAGCCCTATGAGGCAACTCCTGTTGTGATATTGGGCTATACAAAACCATTGATTGATTGATTGATTGATTATCTAACAGCTACCAAAACCATGCCTTATACGTTACTATATTGTACTTACTTGACTTTTTTAAGGTTTTTAGTCCGAACGCCCTTCCATCCTGACTCTGCGTCTGTACTGATCCAGCCTTGAGACGGATGAGATTAACCTCTTCTGGTGGTCTTTAAACTGTTTTCTGACATTGTGTAATCCGGAGCCTTCTTGAAGCACTCAGTGGAATTTGTAAAGTCCAATCTATCTTTTGAATGATGATGAATGTGCTGAAAACAACAGGAAAAAGTCACGTGACTGAAACCCATCCACAGCTATTTCGAGGAACATGTTTGGCAAAGATCTAGATAAAACACGCCAGTCATGCTTTTGGTTTGTCATGAGGAAAAATAAATCTTTGAATTTGAGGCATTCCTTCCAAGTTTGCAAAGAGGTAAGTCATTTTTGTTTGTGTTTATCTCCCAACTTCCAGGCACAGCTTAAGCCGTTTTTTACAAAGCTTATCACATCAAAGTAAATATTACTCATCCATCTTTTGCTTATTTATATACCAGTTTCCCCTCAAGCAGTTCGTCAGCTCGCCGCCATCGCCGGGACCTGAAAAAGATTAGGCAAATGATCGTTGCATTCAGACCACGTCACTGCAATTTCAATTAAGCCGTGAGTGACAAGACAAACAAGTGTACTCATTTGTTAAAACTGCCACCATGTCTGGTGTTGCGAGAGAACAACACTTTGCCTGAAGGGATACTAGACATATAATCCAGTGCAATAGTTTGGCTCTGATATGGGGCTTCAGAGATCAGACTGTGCACCTTCAAAAGTATACTGTATGTCACAAACCGGGAAACCAGAGCTCCCTGATGAAACCTACGACGGTGGCGCAGATGGTAGAGCGGGTCATCTCATGATCAGAGGGTCATGGGTTCGAATCCCGCCTCCTGAAGGTGCACACTGTCGTTGTGTCCTTGGGCAAGACACTTCACCCACCTTGCCTCCAGTGTCTGCGTACATTGGTGTATGAATGGGTGAGAGGTTCCTTGCTGTAAAGCGCTTTGAGTGCCTAATGTAGGTGGAAAAGCGCTATATAAGTTGAGACCATTACCATTACGCAGGACCTTCTCATAGTGAGGCAGGAAGTACTCCAGGTACCTTCAGTAGTTGTCAGTACTGTGTGGCCCTGACCTAAAATCCACACTGTTGAGTTGTGGTTTGAGCTGTCGCTGTTTTTTGATTTGAGGAAACCTGGGGATCAGGTGCAGAGCTGCAGACGTCGCTTCAGTCCATTTTTCAGTCACTGCGTTCGTCTCCAGAAGAACAAAAAAGCAGTCGGCATGAAGTTTATTTTTTTTTGTTTTTTTTAGCTAATCTGTAAGTGTATTTAAAATGTTCGAAAGAAATGCCCAAGGTTTGGTGTCTAGGGGAAAGAGGTGTCGCTAAATGATGAAACATGAAACATTTTCTTTGTGTTCTTCCTTAGTAATCAATAACGACTGAGTCTATTATGGTCTGGCATGTTGAAAAACACTATTGTGGTGTACAGTAGATTTCAGATGTGTGGGCTGAATGAGTCACAGAGCTTTTCATATCGAAGCGAGAACCTGGTGTTTCTATGAGCCACTGTCGCTCAGAGCCATTAAGGAAGCTGCGCAACGGCTATGAATACACTGATCGAGCAGAATATTATGAAACTGAAAGTGACTAACACGGCGACACAGTAGCTAAGTGGACTGCACTTGTGCCTCACAGCAAGAAGGCTCTGGGGTTGGATTTGATTCGAAATTAATTGCAGTCTAATCTAAATCACAACTTGACTGGTCAATATATAAATTAATTTAATCAACGGAGCGCCCCTTGAGATGCAGCAACTTGTTTTGGGGAGGAATTAGGGCTGGACGATAAGGCATGAATAAGATTCCAATTTTCCATTTGATTGGATTTTAATTTTTCATAATAAAATGAATACGTGTATCTGGTTACGCGCACCGTTTATACAAACCCCAAGACAAATTCAAACAAATGCTTTCCTCCAGTAGCACAAAAATCTCCCATTGTCTCATACAAAAAGTTAATTTCTGTTTCTGCCAAAGATATGGCTGTAAATCTGACAATTATAAAGCCCCAAGGCTATTGTTGGGACTGACCAAAGTAGACATTACGATTTCGATAACATTTTGATGAATTGCCCTGCCCTAGTGAGGCACATGTTAGAATAATTTTAGGTAATTTCTTATCTTCAGCAAACAATGAAATATCCTCTGACCATTTGAAATGCATGGTTCTTATAGTTCCTGTTTCAGTTCGCTCAAATAGATACAGTATGTCCCTGGCCATGTTTAAAATTATAGCCCAAAACTAAGCAATTTCAATATTTGACAGCTACATTAAATTTTACAGAAACTGTGGTTTTGATACAAAGTTGGTAGTTAAAAACCTTATTCTTTTTGTTTACAGACAATGAAAGAGTGCACTTACACATTTGAAACTGTTGCTAATGCATTTCTATCATCCCAGAGATCACGGCCGGCCCAAGTATGATTTGACTTGTCAGGCCCCTCATTAAACTTGCGTAAGTTCTATTTAACTTCTCTTACTTCTTGAAGGAAAGGGTCCTTTGAGACGGCGTTAACAACTACATGAACAGCTCAAAAATAAATATAGGAAACATACATTTAGCTAGACTAGGCTAAATAAACAGAATTCAATTATTGTGTTAACTATATTGAGCATTGCACTGCAGTTTTCACAACATTATTTTGAATATTTTCTGCAATACAATGTAGGGACTCTTTGGGGAGCCCCTGGTTGCCTCAGGGCCCCAAGGAGTAGCTTAGTCGGTTTAGAGGAGATGAGTTTACACCTTTCAGAGAGCAATACTCTAACAGGAATGTTAGAGTAACAATCATTACTGTAACTATCAAAATAAACATGCTAATTAGGTGGCCAGCACAAAAAAAACAAACATATGAGAGGAAATTACATAGTTACAGTAATCCCAGCGAAATGAGATGGACAGACATCTTTTCGCAGGGATTACTTTGGCTGCCTTGACTGAAATGGTCAAATCTGAACCGATGTAGAGCTGTTATGGTAATGTGATAGAGCGGCAAACAGAGAAAACCCTATAGGAGTGCCAAATCATTCCATCACACTCTGAAGTGTATTTGATTTACCCATGATGAATTGTAATGGCTTTGTCAGCGCTGTCACCCCTGCGTTTTAGAGCCTTTGAAACAAGAGATCAATGCGGAGCTCGGCTTGTCACATGATGGGAAGTGCCAGGGCCAGCGTGTGAGGAAAGTAATGGTAAAAGCGGCCAAGATGTACAAAAGACACACATAAGACAATTTGGTCGGTAGATAATAAAAGGAAATGCAAGGTGCAAGGTTATCGCGCTCAGGCTTTGAGACTGTGGCACACAGCTCGTATTATGTGGAGATTTTCAGCTCGGATTCAGAAGTGTTACAGATCACAATGATGACAGTGTTTTTGCTGTGACAATGAGGCGGCGAATAACAGCGTTCTCAGCACTGCACCAAAAACCCAAGAACCCCAAGCAATTCTTCCGTTTCTTTATTTTTCCCTGTACACTTGCGAAATATTCATATGACAAGCCAGCCGCTAATGTCTGCAGGTTAAACTAAGCTATCATACCAAAGTGGAAGTGCGTGTGAAAATGCAAAATATGCGACTCGCTCAAACGGCAAAACAACCGGATACATTTGTTTTTGTTTTGTGGCCGGCGCGTCACGGCGGCTCGGCGCGCGCTGACAGCTGTTCAGGAATCCCTGTGAACACAACGCCAGGGCTTTACCGCTCTACCCTCTGCAATGGGGAGATTAATAAAGGTCCCAGCTCCAAGCTTCAGGATAAAAAAAAAAACGACACACACAACCACGCAGCGTGCACGGGGCGCGCTCAACTCCGCCTCATCCGCACAATACGCTGTACGTTATCTCCACACAGCCACCTGTTTATGTGAAGGCAGTCGGGAAACATCATCAGAATTCCAATAAGGCTTACCGCGCGCTCCACAGATCTATAATGCAACCCTAGACACGACGTTGCCACGGTAATCCATTGGCGTTAATGTCCAGCTCTGGCAGCCATATTGGTATTGTCCATTCTACTCAAGATTGCTTGTAAACAGGACACATGTCTTATTTTGTTGCAATTTACCTTGTTGATTCGACTTTGAGTCTTTGTAATGTCCATGTTTGACCATACTGATGTGACTTGAAAATGAATTATTTAGAATTTTAGTTAGGAATTTTACAAATTGATATACAGTAAATCTATTCATTAATGTTGAATGTATTACTATCCAAACAGTTTGTTGACATGCAGACATACCATAATTCTGTTTAAAATAGTGATCAGCGTATTTGGGGATAATGTTCAGATTCCAGTGAAATGATGTCCAACACAACCTCTTTATGTCATTTTAACTTTTCAATGGAATTTGTGTCCCCCAGTTTTACTTTACTTTCAATTCAAATATTTGTGTATAACGACAATAGTAAGATGGCCGCCACATTTGCCAAAGCAACCATTGCTATTTCCCCGTTTTCTTGTGGATCTGTGGTGGGCACACTCACTTCATCACTGCGGATAAACCCATAAACGAGACGCTGCAGACAGGAGGAGGCAGATTAGAAGTGGCAGTTTGCAGTCGTGGGGGCCATGTGCAGAGTGGGGTTAAGATAATGGCTCTTTAATATGAGCAGGGATTGAGCGGGGGGTTAATTAGCACGCGACATGCTTGTCATGAATGTGACAAGTAAACCGGAGATACCAAGGTGTTGAAAAGCTGCCAAAAGGCTTTTGTGTTCCCACTGCTTGTCTGCACAGTTTCTAATACTAAGTCTACCCAAACTTCTTTTTCCAGCTGATAAAACAAGGCAATAAACTGTTGGGATTGTTCCTATTCGTCTCACGCGCAACCCCTATTTTCAGCGAGGAAATAGGAATTTTAAACTGGAAACGTGTTGAGAATTAAAGCTGCTAATCCACAGGATTAATACAATTGAGTTTGCTGGATTTTGGTAATGCCCTGTTTCCTAAGCTTTGCCCATTAGGCACCTGCCGCTGTCACACTCCAGCGGCTTCACAGGAAATTGGGTGTTTTTAGAGGGCAGGCTGTGTCAGGGCATTTGAACTCAGAACACAGAAAACCACTTGACAAATGGACGCAGAACATGCACCGCACAGCGATTCGGCACTTCTCCTTCGTCTTCATGAAGCCAATTACTGTCTGCTGTGTTTATGCTGTGTTTATCTGGCTGCGGCGTGCAGCAGGTGCAGCGGCCGACCCTGACAGGCAGATTTCATGCACCGCAGGCCGTGATCCAGACAGATAAAACATGTCTCAGGCTCAACGGGACGGAAGCAGCAAACACAAAGTTGACAAAAACATTTTTCAGGAACGTTTGTCTTCTGATTCTCTTCCTCATAAAGTCAGCAACATTCTCAATATTACCATGTTTTTTGTTGTTGCCAGATAAGGTATAATATAATTGTGCTTTTGTTTGTTATTGATAGACTGGTGTGCGACCCTAATTTGTTGTCCAGTTTGTGTTTTATCCTTTTCTCATTGTGTTTGTGTAGTTTATCTGTCCAGTACAAGCTTTCAGCAGTTTTTAATTTTGTGAAGGGCCTTCGATGGACATAAGCATCAGGGATATAAAAGTGGCATAAGCTGAAAACCAACTCATTACAATTAATACGTGCAGGCCTGGCCTGTCTTGCCTCTGTCAAAAATGCAATTATAAAATGCTTACTGTGTCTTGTAGAAGGTATTAGCCTATTGTGTACCTTTGGTTATACTATGTGTTGATGCTCAAGTGGTAAACAAGCTTTCTCCTGATATAAGGCAGGCTGCCAAATGAACCTGACAGGCTGAGTGTGTGGGGGAGCTTTAATAGGGACATAATTACTGTAATAACTTCCATTCAGGGCACTGCCACCCAGGGATATTGCTGCTGATTTGGCAAACACATGAAATATCTGTCACTGGGCTAAGGTTTGTAATCTAAATGTAAATGTCACTTTGCATTTGCGTCTCTGTTGGCCTGCGTTAAAAAAACAGTCAACAACAACTTCAAACTTAAGTTTATGAATTCAATGTCTTTTTTTGTTTTTGTTTTACCTTCCCACCCACTTAAACTCCTAATTCCTTTCCTTGGAAGCCTTTCTAGTTTAGGTTACAAAAATGTTGGCTTAATACAACTCAAACATAATGCATCAGTAGTAGTTACAAAATGGCCCCCTCTGCCATCGGAGCCACTGTCGTCCCAAATAACAATTTGACAATAACAGTGTTGAAGTTATTAGTCCCCTCCTGGAACCGCCACCTTAACGTGGTGGAGGGGTTTGAGCACTCGAATGATCCTAGGAGCTCTGTTGTCGGGGGCTTCATGCCCCTGGGTCTCCCATGGCAAACAGGTCCTAGGTGACGGGTCAGACAAAGAGCGGTTCAGAAGCCCCTTATGAGAGACGAACAGGCCCGGTTAGAATCGTGAGGCTGTCCTCCCGTGGACCCACCACCTGCATGGGGAGCCGGAGGGGCTGGTGCAATGTGATTTGGGCAGCTCCAATGGCTGCCCCCACGACCCGGCAACGGACAAGTGGAAGAAGATGGATGGATGGAAGTTATTAGTAGTATTGATAACAGTGATGAAAAAGATAATACATTGAGTTCACATCTAATTTGAAGACTGGTTGCTATCAGTGTGTAATTGTTCAATAAAACATTTCAGAGGTTTCTTTGTTAAGTAAAAAATACTTACAGCATTAATTTCAAGAATTTGGCTACTCAACATTCCTCCACAAAGGTGATTTTACACCCAGTAGGAGCTTGTGAAATGCATTGTAGTGTGTGTGGACAAGACCCAACATAGATTATCATGGTCCTCCTAATCCGCTTTTATTTTTGTACGTAAATAAAGCCAAATGTCCAGTTTTGGGAATGGAAAAAATATTTGTGATTTCCTTGCATGTGGTGGGAATCACTTTTCACACTATGTACCACCTCACGAACATTTAACCTTTCAAAAAATCTACTGTAATTATGACAAAATGATGTTTAAACTAACTGGGTGTAAACCATGTCTAAAAACATACTAAATGCAATACTGAATCATATATTAAATAATTTCTCCTGAAATGTTTTTTTTACCATGTTGAAACATATTAAAACATACCTGGCATTGTGTTTCAAGTCACTAGCACATCTATGAGTAATCCCAAAAAAACTCCTCCTGAGGTCATACGTATTCAAGAAATCTCGATCTCTTGATAAGCTTAAACCTTTTATTGTGAAGTGAAATCATCTTTTCACTACAGCCCCCCCCCCCCTCCCCCCCCCCTTTATTATTCTTTATTGAAACAGCTGCACAGCAAAGAGGAGGGGCTTATGGAGATTGCATGTGAACAGCAGGAAATTAACTACAATTTTGTTTCAGCTGTTTGAGATTAATTTAGCATTTTATAATGTACGAGTAAGATTGTGAGAAGGAAAGTGTTTGAGATTACCGCAAAATACCAGCAAAAAGCCTAAAGCCTAATCTGAATAAGGTCATACTATATCCCCCAAATATGCCATTTTTTCTGATTGCCTCTTCAGACGATAGGCCCCGCCGCATTAAGTATTCTGGGCGGCAGCGAGGCCAGTGCGTCCGCCAAACCCTCTTACAAATGGATCCTCACCAAGGCCGACTGAAAACAACAGATGAAGGTAAACACGTGTGTTCAAGGTAAAGGGGGGCACTCTCCTTCCTCTCAGAGACACCGCAGCTCTGCCGTCTACTCTGTGCGCTCACACTTGCACTTTGCTCATCTCTTGACGCTCAAATCATTACGCTGCATATAAATAGCACTACTTGTTCAACCACTGTATCCATGCATTTTGTGTTTTCTTCAGGGCCTCCTCCTCTATAACATGCTGCCACCAGAAACTACCAGGCTTTTCATTATATGCACTGCGTTGCTCTGTGGCTCTAGCATCTTTATTATGTGCAGAGCCCTCGGGGAGCACAAGTCATAATTAGCCTGCTCACACGTATACAGTAAATATCAAGGGGAAAATCGCAAGTGGATTGGAATAATGTTATGGTCTTCACAGATTTACACAATTTATATGTCCACAAACAAAGAACATGTTGAGAGTTTGACTTTTAGCTTCCCCAGTGCTAACAATGTAATAAAAATAATGTAATACTGATAGTGTAATAGAGAGTAAAATTAGGTGAGGAAATAAAAAAAAATAATCTATTTCGAGTAGATCATAAATGTAGCAATTCAAATCGGACAAAAGGAGACTTTAAAAAACACTAAATAAGTACCAAAACAAGGCCAACATCACTAAAATAGGAAAACCATGACTGAAACTGATCTTTTACTCTTTTTTATTTATTTTTTAAGTTACCAGGAGGTGTTTTAGTGTTATTTTTGGCTGGGTTTGCAAACATGTTGTCAGATGAAAGATCTGAGTGAGTTTGCACTATATTGTTGAATCTTGTGATAATGATAATTTGTTGATGTATTATGCAGCCCTAATCCAAATTCATATATTAACCACAATATGTCAACGTTCTTACAAGGTTGTGGATTAAATTTGCAGTGATTGGTTTGTGGAAAAGCTTGTGCAAAGTAGCAAAAAACAATAAAAAAAGCAAAATAAAGTCCGAGGCACTCGAGTCATATATCAAATAAAAGTCCTTTATTGGGAATGGACCAGCCTACGCGTTTCGACCAAAAAACAGGTCTTCGTCAGGGCATGTAAAATTGATCACAGGTGTGGAGATATATACAAGAGATCATGTGACCACAGCATGTCACGTGATCAAAACATGTAACGTGATCAAGAGATGAAACAAGAAAAGAACAACGAGGGCATACGGGTAAAAATATATAACAAATTATCCTGGCCAGGACTAATGCAAGAGACCCAAACAGATAACATGAAATAAAAATGGACACTGAGGGCAAAGTAACTCAGTGAACAAGTGTGAGTACGTGTAACATTGAATATGTCAAAAAGGCATGAACATGAGACCAGAAATTGCAAAAGAATAAATCACGACCACAGGGATAAAAGTATGAGTTGCATAATGGTGAAAATAGTGACCAATCATAGAAAAGGGGAGAAATCAATTTCCTCATTCAACCCAGGAGGACAAGTGGCTCCCAGAGTGTCAATCCAGTATGTTTCACGTTGTAAGAGTTGTTTTGTTTGTTTTGTTCTTACAAGGTTGTTTCCACATTCAGCATCTTCATACACTGCCCTAAGGGAGCAAGAGTCATAATTAGTATGCAGCTCCGTGATCCTGTTGTGCTGCCGTCACGAGTAAAACACTCTTATCTACTTCTTACTACAGCAAAGAAGACTCCTATGAAGTTGTTAGTAGAGATTTAGTCAAGTAAGTCATGATTTTTCTAGTCAAAGTCAATTTCGAGTCACTTTGGACTTGTCCGCGTCCAAATACAGAATTTTACTGTGTCCAAGTTCTGAATGTGCAAGTCCGAGTCCGAGTCCATTTAAGAAGAGTTTTCTTACTATTTTCCAAGCAGTGTCCACCTAATATCCACTCTGTATAAAAGTGTGTATTAAGAGTTCAGCGGAGCCAAGGACTTGGGAGTTAACTTAGTCAAGTCCTCGATCCACAAGTCCCAGTCCGATGGCCCTGGGACCAAATGTGGCAAATATGTCAAACACGACCAAGCCCCAAATGCATTGCCAAAAAGAGTGAATAACGCAATATTTTCACTGACATAAAGAAAGGAAATGCCACTGCTCCTCAGAAACTCACAAGTCCGAGTCCCAAGTCCTCAGGTTGATGATCGAGTCAAGTCACAAATTCTGAACATGACTGGCAGGTCCGAGACAAGCCACATGCATTGTATAAGTAGATTCAAGCCTCCTTGTACACAGCGTTCTCGTCTAAGGTATGACATTAATGGCAGATGCTCGCACTGTGTGGTCTAGGCACTGACTCCTTCTCTTTTCTCTGTCTGTCCCTTCGTTTTTGCCTGTGTGCGGGTTACATAAGAATCTACACGAATTCCAGAGTGATATGTACTTGTTTCGTTTGTGCGAGCAGCCGAGGATAGAGGACAGGAGCGAGGGAGTGTTACCATGACAATGGCATTAGCAAACCAACCTTACATCAAACCCATGTGTGTCATCCTGCTGCGCTGTATTGTGCCTTTGGGGGAAGTTATACTGCAGCCAAAAACGAGTGAGGGGGGGAAGAGAGACAAATCAGGGGGTTCTTTGGTGCGCTCTGAATGGAACAAAGTAAAAGAGAGTGAAAGTCAATGAGGATGAGGAGATTTGGTGATAGGGGGCTGGGCAGGATGGAGAGAATATGTAGAGGCAGTTAATTGAGTGAGAGAGAGAGTGAATGTGGTCACAGATGTTTCCAAATGATCCTTTCAAAACAGCCTCCTCCCCTCTTCCTCCTCTTTGCACGCTGTCATTTTACCAGTGCCATGAGCAGCTAATGCTCCTTCGCCAAAATGATGACTGAACTGCTATAGGCATCGGTGTGCATGAGTGTGATGGATGAGGGAATGAAAGTGTGAAGTTGCCGAGCTCCTTTTCACTGAGTAGAGTTGGTTATGTATTTTACTTGCTTAGTTAATATGATGTAATGTTATAACTTTATTATAATGTTATAATCCCACCTCCTGAAGGTGCATGCTGTCGTTGTGTCCTTGGGCAAGACACTTCACCCACCTTGCCTCCAGTGTCTGCGTACATTGGTGTATGAATGGGTGAGAGGTTCCCTGCTTTAAAGCGCTTTGAGTGCCTAATGTAGGTGGAAAAGCGCTATATAAGTTGAGACCATTTACCATTTTTTACCATAGTTATCTGGCAAATCAAATCACCTGCAAATTATACTTCCACAGGATGCTTCCAAATTCATACAACATACATGTTTGTTTAACTTATCAGTGACCAGGAATTTTTCATGGCATGGTAGCAAGAATTTTATACTGAACTGCAGTAACATGGGAAAGTTTTTCCTTGCAGGGACTTTAGATTTAGAGTAAACAATAATGACAGGTCCAATTCTTCCCAACAATTGCTGAGTTAACAATATGGCTGACAACTTTTTATAGACAATGTTTACATTTTTTCAATTGAGGTTAGTAAAAAGTGCAGTTCAGTCTTTTCCCTTTCAGACTGAACACTGTCTATTCTCATTATTTGCATCTCGACTTGATATATGTAATGTTGTGTGAATGAGTTTGCTACATTTACGGCCCTTTAATGGAAGAGGTCTCTTGTGCTTGTGTACAGTGTCTGCGTTCTGACCTACTCTGATCACATTAGTGGTGTTTGCTGTAGCCGCCGCCGCTGCTGCAGGGTGTGGGGCCATGCTTGACCCGACGGCATGGGTCACTTCTGCTCCCCTCAGGACTCCCTTACTCCCCCCACCCACGAGACAAAGCAGACAGAGGGAGGCTCAAACCCACTAATGTGTTGCAAATGTGAAATACATGAACCACATCATTGGTGTCATTGATTTGTTCGTTTGAGTTAATCTTTTATACAAGCAGAATCATGCTCACAGTGGCATCCTCTCATGACTGCAGACTCTCATGTGGGACATTGTGGATTATCGGCTTATGAATTATTGACAGCCCAGTTTTATACTTAAGTAATGTAATTGTCGTTGAGTCTAAATAGTGTGAGAAGAAAATTACTCCTATTAACGCTATTTGTTGCACATTTCCTAATCACATTCCAAGAACATGACCAGCCGGGATGGCTAACCGCTGGCCCCGGTGTCTGTGAGCTGTCCCTGGAAGACTACAGTAAAAAGCAGCCATTTCATAAGCACTGACAGCCCTTGGATTAGCTCTCTCCGCCCAATACAACTTTATCGTGTCTGTGTTTTCAACCTGAGAACATTCAGCCATGTCAATAAATAAGTCCGTAGCCGAGTGGTTAGCACGCATTTGTGGTTTATTGCGGACATTTCATCAACAATGAACTGTAGGCGGTTGTAACAAGCGAACATGGGTAACCTGGAATAACCATTGTCCACTGGTACAAATAATAGTCGTTTATTTGGACATATGAGCTGGATATCGGCTTAAATACCGGGGAGATCCTCGTGTAGAACATGGGTATAGCCTATAGTTAAAGATCCACATGGCAGTAGCAAAGAGGGACTAGTTAGCCCCAAAACAGCAGTTGTTTTTCAGTCAAGAGTTCCTACGCTTCAGAACACACTTAAAATCACTCGCCCCTGACGTCTCAATCAAGCAATGGTTTTGTATAGCCCAATATTACAACAAGAGATGCCTCACAGGGCTGCACCCAACATTAAGGCAAAAAAACAGAACAGAACAGTCACCATCGCGTTTATCTGAATGCAGAATGCTAGCAACAGGAAGTGCGCTCCGCAACAAATGTCATTTTTTGATCACAGCGCCGCTCAGTGGATGAAATTTTGGGAGAGCAGAACACCCAAATTGTGGTAATAGGACGCAATTTCCAAATCGAGACTCGAGGCGAGGCTAACGATCGCAGTTCGAATGAGAGCAAACCAATCAAACACAAAACGACCTACGCTTTGCGTTTACGTCCTCTCGCTATGTTTTTTTTATTCCACACGTGCAGTCGAGTAAATGTTCCGGTGAAAGCGCTCAGAGCAGCTTCTTGCTGTGGCTTTAAGGACAAGTCAAGCTCATTTAAAACAGAAGAAAGAGCACTGGTAAAATTTCGTTGTGTCGCGGCCGTCAATGGCTCGTCTTGGTTTTGCCGGAGTCAGGGAGATTCAAATCGCACAATTCCAGGCTGTATCCCCATGAAGGATGGGGATACAGCCATGGAGGATCAATCTGGCTTGTGCCAGGCTAGTGATTCCTAACCTTGGTAACCAAAATTCGGGTCCCCAAAGCTTCTGAATAAAGAGGTCCAAACCAGGTTGATACATTTGAACCATTGAAAATCACTTTTTCATTTTCTACAATAGTTTGATGGTTGGAGGGTTGGAGGGTGGAGAGCGCTGATGAACAAAATAGCTATGGATTTTGGCTGTTTAGGGTCACATTATTCTTTAACTATATATAGCATTATTTCTCTGAACGCGTCAATGGTCAAAGGCATACAGTATGTATCATACTCCTTTGGTAATGTAAAATGAGTGAATGAATCAGTCTAATCTAACCTAATGTGACTTGACTCTGGGCTGATTAAGACATGCGCCTAATCAACGTGAGCTCTTCTGTTGGAGTTATTGTTTCAGCTATGGGTGATTTACACCACGACATTCAGCAACTCACGCGGGACTACTGTAACAGAGTCATCAAATTCGCATGAATGAGGGTGCGAATTGTTGCGAAACCAGCTGGGTAAACAGAGATCACAATGACATCGCGATGCCTATTTTCCATTTCCCCAGAGAGTCACGGTGGTCCTCTGTCATTGTCACACTGGCTATTATGTAAAAAAGGCAGACATGTATCACTCACAGGCGTAGAAGTGTAGCTACCGGACAGCTTATTACTGAGCAGTTTTGTCAACTCTGGAGCAGACAAAGAGTTCTTTAACATCTGCTAAAAAAAAAAAAAACAGTAATCCGTTGTCATTCATTCAAATCTTAAATTATGTATCTGCCATAAGACTGGGGATGCAAATTTGAAACTAATTTGCCATGCTGTTGTTTGAGTAGACGTTCAATTAAAATAGTATTCAATGAATAAAAAGAAAAGCATATCTCGATTCTATAATTAGATGTGGTTTCCTATTAGCATCCTTCCTCTCAATGATACACTGGGTATAAGCAAAGGAGTTTCTCATGGTAGAAGTTTGAAACCAGATGGAGTTCCTCTAGTTTGGAGTGACTTTCTGTCCCATTGCGCCTGGGCCTGATCTAATCAACCCACTGCTGTTTGACTGTGCTCTTTCCATCTGGAGCCTGATGTTTATTTTCTTACTTTACTATTGCCGTTAAAGCAAACGCTATTGTTGACTTGACTCTAAGCTGCATGGATGTCCCGGTTGCTCTTCTGGATCCAGAGAGAGGCAGGATTTGCATCTGGTCGCTTTTAAATACTACAGTAAATAGAGTGTGAAGTAAAGCAGTGGCCACACAAAGGGCTGTGTGAATGAAAAACATCGAATTCCAATTTATTTGACGACTATTGTTTGTGTGTTTGCTTTTAATAATAATATTTTGGACACTCAAAGACGCTTTACATTGCACTATTCATTCACTCAATACTTGGTGGTGGTAAGCTACTATTGTAGACTGACAGAGGCGAGGCAACCAGTCTGCGCCATCGGCCCCTCCGACCACCACCAACCACTCACTCACTCACTACATTCGCTATAGGCTTCCTGTGTTACCAAACGGTCTCCCATCCAAGTACCGACCAGGCCCTTCCCTGGTTAGCTTCCAAGGTCTGACGGGATTGGGCAGAGCAAAGGCGGTGTGGTTTTAGATCTAGGGATGCGCCAATACCACTTTTTCTAAAACCGATACCGATTTGATTTGAGTATTTGCCGATACCGAATACCGATACAAGTACAAGGTATTTTCTTCAACATACTTTTTCAAGTGAATAGACAGTTTTTAGACTGACCTTTTCACAGCAGATTAGTTAGTAATTAGTAAATGTACTCATTCACATTCCTTGAGTAAAGTAGGCCACACTTTTAAGAGAAGTTATATCAGAATTGAACATATGACATACATTTTTTTTTTCATTTTTCATTCAATATTGTTTATTGCACTGTCCATCATGACAGAACAGTCCATGTCCTCCATGCCTGTGCTTTATTTATTTATCTATTTTTATTTAACAATAGTATTGAGATGGTTACTGCAGCTAAATGCTCTCTTTTCGGCTTTACTACAGCGCCGTGTGGTTTTTCCCGTGTGTTTATTGCAACTTAGCCAGTAGCCTACAGCATTGTTTTGCTGCAGCTCAATCTGCTCAATATAGACGTGCTGTATCTCCTTCTTTTGCGTTTTCTGAGTATTTTTAGTTGCTGTGTTAGTTTGACGGTTGAATTAAGCCCCTGGGCATAAACTGGTTTAAGAATCGCCAGAGCTGTTAGCTGCTAGTTAGTGGCTAGTTAGCAACATTAGCCTGTATCTTGGAAACACTGCGGACTCCACGCTGCAGCACTAACACTAACACTAACAACAGACTTTGATTTAGGGAGTGTAGTCATTGATAAAGTCAGCTACGTGGAATATTGTATTTCCACTAAAGAATTCTCCAGTTTGTTGCTATTTTCTCTCGTCAGCGGAGGGGAGCGTCCTGTTGGAGCGCTGGCCGCACGTCAAGTGGTATCGGTTTCTGGGATCGGGACCACATTAATGAGTACAAGTATGAGTACAAGCGTGTGGTATCGGCCCGATACTGGTATCGGTGCATCCCTATTTAGATCTATGTTTTAAAATTGAAATTCAGTTAACTGTCCAGTACCAATAACATTTGAGAGAGACTGAAGAAGTAAAAGATGCCCATTGCAAGAACAACCTGCATTTCAGAACACGCATGACTTTGGAGACATCATTTCTGTGTGCAGAGCATCTTATTAATTCCACCATTCATATTAGGATTTTGAGTTGATTGCACAACAATGCATGTCCCAACCATACTTGGCCTTTAAGCTTACCGTGATTCTATGTGATGTACCACACACACCTCACAACAAACCTGAGAACTTCAGGTCTGGAACCCTGCTTGCAGCCAAACATCAATCAATCAATCAATCAATGGTTTTGTATAGCCCAATATCACAACAGGAGTTGCCTCATAGGGCTGCAACAAACATTAAGGCAATAAAACAGAGCAGTAAATAAGACAATGTAAAGTTCCGTCTAATCAATTATCCATAAAGTCGATACGTTTAAAAAAAAAATAGATCCTGTACCTTTCAGCTTCATAATTTATCTCGTGTGTAGCGCGTCACCCGTTTGATTTGACTGAAGATGGCGCTGTTTCTCAATCGTCTGTGGGATAGTTATTCTTTTTACTTCTTCTACTGGTGTAAGCCACAGGTTTGTTTTGATGGACCATTTTCTCTGATTTGTTCATCCGCCTGTCCAAAAACTTGGAGAGAAAACGCAGTGTCCCAGAGTTACACATCTTTCGGAAAAGCACGTAGTCTGGTTGGCCCGGCTAGTGAATGTGCACTCCAAGAAAAACAAGGAGGGATGTTGTAGTTCTTTAAAATGTCGGACTGGTCAAGGTCAGTTGAAATACCGGTAATTACAGTATAATGAAAATCATAATGGGAAGTCTACCCGATATAACTCAGCTGTTTGAAAGTTGTTATTATTAATATATTTCTTTAAGTACCCATTGGTACTTAATGTTGAGTTAAAAGTAAAAGTCAGTCTGGATACAACAGTGATAAAAATCAGCCTCTTGCTGCTTTGGACATGGATTTGATTAGTCTTTCATACGTGTGACAATTAAAATCTGCCACCCACTGCTACGGTTATTGATTAAACCAGCTCCAAATGCCAAATGTTAATGTCTCTCTCTTCTCCGTTTTTTGTTTTGTTTTGACAAGATCACCAGACCCATTCAAGCTGGCGGATGATGTCAGGCCATCCGCTTTATAGTATCAGTACGCGATTAGAAGCGGAGGAATCAAAGGTGACCCCCTGTTTGGCCCGAAATGAAGTGGAATAGAAGCAGATCAATAGAGAGACAGGGAGAAATGCTGCTTATACGTACACGTGGGGTGTGTGCAGCTGTGTGGTCTCGGAGGGGTCAAGCTGTCATTCAAGCTTTAGAGGTTTATCTTTGGGAGACGGGAAGGGCGCAGGGCTGTTGAGGTGACAATATCAGTGTGGCTGCAGAGGGGAGAGGTCATAATGTAGCATGCATAAAACATCAGCGGTATAGCACAGAAGAATAACAATCATTTTAAATATTGTGAGGAAGGTGGATTTATTGCAGTTGTTAAAAGTGAACTTCAAAGGACATCAACAACAAATTGCCTGCGCAAATAGATTTGTGTAAAGCTGAACTCTCTTAATACAGGGCCTTGTGAAAGTACTAATACACCTTGAATTTTTGCACATTTTGTCATGTTTACAACCCTAAACGTAAATATTTTATTTGGATTTTTTACTGAAAGTTCACACACAAGTAACAGACAACTGTGAAGTGAAGGCAAAGTGATTCATGATTCTGTTATTTTTCAAAAAATAGAAATGGGAAAAGTGGGGCGTGCATAAATATTCATACAGCATGACTTAATACTTTGTGGAACCCCCTTTTGCTGCAATAACACCAGCAAATCTTCTGGGATATGACTCTACAACATTTGCACATCTAGAGACTGACATTTTAGCCCATTCCTCTTTACAAAACAACTCTGTCAAATTAGAAGCGTTTGTGAACAGCAGTTTTCAGGTCTTTCCACAGATTTTCAATAGGATTTAGGTCAGGACTTTGACTGAGCCATTCTAACACATTAATATGTTTGTTTTTAAACCATTCCATTGTAGATTTAGCTTTGTGTTTAGGGTCATTGTCCTGCTGGAAGGTGAATCTCCGTCCCAGCCTCAATTCTCTTGCTGACTCCAGCAGGTTTTCCTCCAAAATGTCCCTGTATTTGGCTCCATCCATCTTCCCAACTATTCTTACAATCTTCCCAGTCCCCGCTGAGGAAAAGCAGCCCCATAGCATGATGCTCCCCCCACTATATTTGACACTGGGGATGGTGCACTCAGGACGATGAGCAGTGTTAGGTTTGTGCCATACATAACGTTTTGCAAAAGTTACATTTGTGTCTCATCTGACCAAAGCACCTTCTTCCACATGGTAGCTGTGTCCTCCATATGACTTCTAGCAAACTTCAAATGGGATTTCTTATGGCCTCCTTTCAATAATGGCGTTCTTCTTGCCACTCGTCCATGAAGGCCATATTTGTGTAGAGTACGACTTATAGTTGTCCCATGTACAGATTCCCCCAGCTCAGCGGCAGTACGTCGCAGCTCCTCCAGAGTTATCTTGGGGCACTTGGTTGCATTTCTGACCAGTGCTCTCCATTTTCGGTCTGTTAGTTTAGGTGGACGGTCGTGTCTTGGTAAGTTCGCAGTGGTGTTGTACTCTTTCCATTTCCGAATGATGGATTGAACAGTGCTCCGTGAGATGTTGAAATCTTGGGAAATATTTGTATAACTTAACGCTGCTCTAAACTTCTCCACAGCTTTATCCCTGACCTCTCTGATGTGCTCCTTGGCCTTCATGATGTTGTTTAGTGACCAGTACACTCTGACCATAGCTCTGAGGCCCTCACAGAACAGCTGTAATTGTACTGAGAGTAGTTTACACACAGGTAGACTCTATTTAATGGTTAAGGCAAGGTGTGAACTTTCTGCAGTCATTAGGAATGTTATAAAGGCAATTTAATGCACTCATAAAATACTGTATGAATACTTATGCACGCCCCACTTTTCACTTTTCTATTTTTTGTAAAATAACAGAATCATTTATCATTTTGCTTTCACGTCACAGTTGTCTGTTACTTGTGTGTGAACTTTCAGTAAAAGATTCAAAATAAAATCTTTACGTTTAGGGTTGTAAACATGACAAAATGTGCAAAAGTTCAAGGTGTATTAGTACTTTCGAGAGGCACTGTATATGGAGGTAAGTTAGATTTATGCCAGTTCCAGTCTGTAGAAATGACGAGGAGCTGTGTTTGCAATCCACCATGAATGCTTGTCTTGCCTCATTCATTAGACAACTCATGAATCTTAAAATCACATGCAAAGATACGTGGAGAAGTATTTGAATGAGCGCTTTCCCCCGCCGTGCCCGCCTAGTTTCACATTTGCGCTGACGCACAAACCGGCCTATAGACGGCAGGACAGGGCTCTTCGCTATAAGCACTCATAGCTGTAAGACACTCGTACATAGAAGTCCATATGTTAGCATCTGGGTGGATAAATCATTTTGACAGGCGAACACGGATTATAGGTCCCCTGCGCTCACACCACAAACAGAAAGATGGCAGAAATACCCGTGAGGGCTAACACGAGGAGGTAGAGCTGGCACCAGCTACAACAGCTCCGCCGGCTCAGGAAAAACACACACTTTAAGAAACGCCACTGATGATGAATTGGTTTTACGTCAAGCATTGCACAAATGTTTGCTCAGATTAAAACCCATGCAAAAAAAGCCTCCTTTGCGTGATTCATACTGTTCATAAAGTGTTCTTATTTGCCGTTCCAGATCATCAGGCCAGGGCCAAATTTGAGTGAAGAGCAGAACATGGACAGACAAATGATTGACTGTAATACAAAAAGTCAAAGACAAAACAGTTGACTCTTCTGAAATAAACGTCTGTCAGATGCCCTTACTGACTCAACATTTGTTACTGGCTATGTTGGTCTCATTATAAGGAGCTTCTGACACATCTGTAAGGACCTTCCTAGGAGACACTACCAGGGACAACATGGTTCCTAGGATGATTCGGACGCTCATACTCCTCCATTACGTTTTGGTGGATGTTTGTGGCGAGGCCAGAATAAACATGTTGTAAACCAAATCATTGTAAGACAACTCTAAACTATACAATGTTGTTTCTTTATGGTCTCATTCAGAACACAGCCACATGGGTCAAAAACATAATTTGTTAAAGAGCATGAAATACAAGTCAATGTTCAAGACCAAGTGTGCTACAGAGGCAGATGAATTACTGTGGTGACGGTAAACTGAAAGAGAGGAAAATAATAGACCCCAATCCAAATTGCAGACGAGTCGCTGGTGTAATTGCTCATGCCACTTACTTTAAAATACTCTTCTTCATAGCATTTCTAAAGATGATGGAGTTTAAAGAGAGAGGTCTGAGTTTTATCGACAAAAGACTAAGTTCTCAACTTAAAATAAATAAATAAGAATCAGCTATGTTTTTCAAAGGCAGTAAATCATTTCTTTACAGTCGATGTCCACGTGTGAGGTTTTGCCCATTGGTTAAATATATAAATATTGTTTTGTTTTTATCAAACTAGCGGCAAGTTCTGTCATTTGTGAAGAAACTTGGTGGCATTTTCTGACCTGTGGCAAGTATGAGCCACATTCATTATGTTTCTGCAAGTGAATAAATGTGCCAGCCCTGTGTCATAACTCTCACATGCTGTCACAGGATTTTCATCACTTCCCAATGCCATGAATCACATTCAGCGTTTTAATTAAAAGTTACACTTGTTCAACACTACATCTATCTGTGCTAATATATCTGTGTCTTAAAGTTTGGAGTTGTTGTGAAAAGGAAAATGGTTGTTGGTGAACTTATGCTTTATTACCACAATAATGTATAGGTAAAACATTTTTGGATATTAATTTATATATGAGTTTTTCACTCTTTCTAGGTCTTTTCGACGCTGAGATTAATATGTCTGCTTTTCTTTTTTTAGCTTTTAACCATGTTATTATGTCATAACGCTGTTTGGTGTTTCACTTCTTCACTTGGATAATTTTCTTCTTTTTCTACTGAAGCAATCTGGCGACGCTAGCATGCCGTTAGCTAAAAGTTAAAGAATAGCCTAGTCTCTGACTCCTTAATATCTTTTCTTTCATAGACACTATTTCAAATTCTAAACTTGAAATATCAATATTGAGCCAAAAATAATCATTGATCCAAATTAATAATTGTAAGCACATACACTTTAAAATGTATTCACCATAAGACCTATGGAATATATCCCTGCTGCCTAAAACACAATACATAAAACCAAGCTTTTTTACATGTCTTAAAACGGGTAGGGTGAGCTGAAGTTTTTTTTGGGCACGATCTAAACTCTAATTGGGAAGACAATTAGGTCACTCAGTCAGAAGCGCGAACAGGTTTGCTTGCTCTATTTAAAAATGGTCCCACTCATCTCATTTTCAACGTCGTTGAAATAATTGAGGTGTTTTCATCGCCCAAGTGAACCACACAGTGGTTTGTTTACACTTCAACGAAGGCCCTGTGCTACCTGAAATCACCCCGGCGCTAAATAAGGTCTACAAGCTATTGTGATAAGGAAGCTGTGAGTAGAATGGCTTCATCCAATACATGGCCTGGCTATAACAGTTCTCTCAGTGAACAAGGGTAATTTTCCTCTTGATGTTAGAACAGTGGCCCGTTGAGTGGAGGAGACGACTCAGGCGAGTATGCCTTCTACCACTTAGGGACACACATGCTTGTCGAAAATGGTTTGTATCAGCCATAACCTCCCCCTTCACCTTCCCTCGCTGCAAGTGTCTGGTAACAGAGGATATAGTAAAACCAGTACAGTTGTGAGGGGCAATCAGAGGCAGAATAAATCACTCAGACCATCGGGTTGAGGGCACGTCCAGACCTCCCGTGAACGTGTTGTAAAAGATTTATTGGCTACAGCGCGACAAATGCTAAATCATGCTGTCACTAATAGTTTGTACGCGGGTTGATATGAGTGGGACGGTTTCCACAAGGGGGGTTATGGTGCTCTTGGGAACAGCATGGAGTTGACCTTCTCACAGCGGGCCAGGACCAACACAACCCTGCCAACATGTGTGCGCTTACAGGTCACCTGCACCAGCCCGTTAATCCTGAGGAGAGGTAGTTTGTCTCCGGGATATACTGTGTAGATTAATTATATTATTATATGACCATTGTAGATGAATGGTCAGGGGGACGATGGTGTAACCAAATATTCTTGGAAACGACATTTAATACAAGTGAGGTGATTCTGCTTAAGGAGGAGATGGTAAATGGTCAGACGACACTTTCCCCATGTGTGTGCGTGTGTGTGTGTGTGGTGTTACAGGGCACACAGTGGCTGGAAGCCTGACTCCATGCATCACACAGTGAGACTTTCTTGAGAACAAAATGTTTATTTTTGCCATGTTACTGGATTTAGAAGTTATATACTCCTTTCTCCACTTGTACCGGAGAAACTAAACACACCCACTTCACTTAATTCTGTGCCTGTTGTTTCTTCCATTTAATCCAGTATGGAGCAGTTCCAGATTGTCTTATAGCAAAGCCAGAATGACTTCTTCATTAGTTAGCCTGAGCGCTATATAAGACTGGTACTGAGAAAGGATTAAATAGGGAACTGGACTCTGTCTCATGACCTTTTGCCCTGACTCCTTTCTTTGTATGCTCTTAAATCAGAAACAAGTTTATCTGTCTATTTGTTATGTTATTTGGAGGAACTTGCATGTTTTTAGTCTTGGATTTCACAGTTTCTTGCAGTTTCCCAGCTCCAACCAATTGATTTGAAGTGTTTTCACAGACACAACAGGAATAAATCAGAAGCCAGAGAACAGATACTGTATTGTGGAAGGAACATTTACAAAGTGATAAGCTGCAAACAAAAAAAACTGAACAATTTACCTGCCATTCTGTCACAAGAAAGATCTATTATTATCGTATGACGAATCACAACTTGAAAATGTAAATCTTAAAACCCCCAAAGCACCTAATCAATCACATTGTACTGAAAACTCTATTTCCATGATAAATACTGTATACTTCAGTAATTATTCGTTTTTTTCCCCCCACTTCACTAAAACTTTGACCCAGCATTTCACTTCAACAGACAAAAAGGAGAGACGGGGAACCAGTTTGGGCTCTGTGTAGCTTAGCCCATATTTCTATTAACTCCATTCAAGTTTCCCATCTGCTCACTTCCCCGGCCCTCTTCAGCCAAACGCCCCTTTCCTCTTGGCCCATTACGTTCCATCATCTCGCCTGTCCCTCCTGTCATAAGTGGCCATCGGCCTTTAACAAGACGCGGGAGGCCAGTCAACCGAACGCGCCTAAATTCTCTCTCTCTCTCCTCTCTCGTCGGCGTACAGTGGTGATAGAGTCTCATGTCTGGAAGTGTTATTTCTCCAGTGGGCACTCGAGCATATTGCGGGTCATTCGTAGTGTTTAGAGGGCTGAGCTGGGGAGCAGATCGGAGCCTAAGTCCTCAACGTTGTGTGCCTTAGTTTTTGGCTCAAAATCTGGGAAGAATCTAGTAGAGGAGGTTGGGAGTGAGAGTTTTCTACTACAGGAAACTGAGTTTTGGAAAGATTCAAAGTACTAAATTCAATTTCAAGAAAGAGGAAAAGGCGTCCAAAGGCGTCCAAAATCATTGTGTCATCCTTTGCCGTTATGTTTGCTGGTATGAGAGTGCAACGTTTTGAATTTAAATTTGATATATATTAATCCAAAAACATTTGGGATGGTGAAAACAATGGAGAAAAAAATAATACATTTTGAACACGCTAATGAAGCTTATGCGCAAATTCAACAAGGAAGACTCAACAGCTGTTTAAACCACCGCTCATCACCAGCAGCTGCTTCCACTCATCAATCACAGTCCAGCCATTCAGCTTCTCCACATCAACCAATCATCGCTCCAAGATTCCTTCATAAGCACCATGGCCCATCACTCCGAGTTTCCCAGCCGTGCTGCAACCCTCCTCCACCCCTATTCTCCACCTGGGCTCTCTCGGCGCTGCTCGAACGTCTGGTCACCCTGGGTCTTCTACCACCACCAGTGTCCAGGCTCCGGGGGAAGATCCTGGCTATCGTTCTACGCCGTGCGGATTTATCGTTCATCCAATCCTCCGCCGGGGTCTGAGCCCCAAATTATGTTTTGCATTCATTCAATAAAACGTCTAAAACGCTTTTCTGTCTGTGTGAGTCTTATCAGGTTGAAATGCTTCTTTCAGTTTTCCGAGTTCCAAACTAGACTGAAATTAGATGTATTTATCATTTTCCAAATTAAGCTGCAGAGCAGTTAACGGGTAAAAAGATATGTCAATATTTTGGATGAAATGAAAGGTCCATTTGAAACTGAATCAAATTTAATATTGACGGAATTAAATTAATATTGTCAACGTTAAATCAGTGCATCCGTGCTCTGATATAGGACTACTATAATGAGGGGCGGTAGCAAGGACGTGGAGCATTCAAATGTAATGGTGAATTTCACATAGTCTACTGGGGGCCTCACCGAAATATCGGCCACTGATGGAGATTCAGAGTCATGGGTGTCAGACTCAGAGACAAGGGGCACAGTTTTACCCTGGGCCCAGTGCACACTGAAAAAGTTCATTTTTCAATATTGATAATGATAATTAGATTTAGTTTAATTAATTAATTAATGTATTTTTTAACATAACTATGGATCATGTGTTTGCACTTGTGTCCTTAATAAAGATTGAATGAATGAATGAATGAATATATAGTGCTTTTCAAGACACCCAAAGCGCTTTACAGTAAACGTCCACCCCACAAAGTCAAGTTGGTTTACCTGATGGTTTGCCCAGAGGTTTATGCAGCACCCTGTTCAAAGCCGATAGTCGATAGTCTAACAAGTGCTTTACATTTGTTTATGTAAAGCACTTTGTTCTACTAAGTGTTGTAAAGTGCTCTAGAAATAAACTTTGACTGAATAATTGATTCAATGACGTGTATGTCAATCTAATGTGTGTCTAGCTCCTTTATCAAACCATATAGTTTAATAATCACTTTGCAGAGTGCACTGTAGGGCACGGCGATATGGCCTAAAATCTATATCCAAAATATGATCTACTCAAGCAGTTTACATCCTCCATTTCATTTGACTTTTTAAGCGCCTGTCTCCATGTTCTACAGTCAGTGTGTATGCTGCTCTGATGGAGCTGAGCGTAACATAAATTATATCGTGTCCACAACGATATAAAAAATGACAACAATATAAAAAAATTATATTGCGACACGATATGGCCCACTCCTAGTGCACTGCTTGTTTGGATCAGAGTTGCTCATTCGTAAAATGTATAAAATGTTGACCAGATGAAGCGAGTTCATTCATGTTTCACGGATGTCTATGATTGATTGTAAAACCAGTGTTAACAACGACTGTATCAACCAAATCCCCGACTGATTCCAAATGGCTGTTCAAACAGATAGGAGCGCAGTGACACCAATTACAGACAAAACGGAGGATTAGTTTTGCCGCATGAAAACAATGCACCGATAACACACTAAATGAGGCAATAATCTCGATCGCCAACGGTGTGATAATGGCAGATAGGGACTTGTTGATTCGGTTGTTTTGACAAAATGTAGAACTGTGTATTTGCAGCCAAAGCAGGAGCCCATCTGTTCAAACTGCTTTTCCGCCACAACAGAGAAAAAAAGCCTGGAGTATTGTGACAAGTGCACGTAATGGGGCCGGATGCAGCGGAGCGACTTCTGACGCTGCCTCAAAAGAACACGGGGAGAGGAGAATCGAGAGAGATCATCTACAGTGTCCTTTGTGAAGCTGTGAAGGCTTTGTGGAGCTCTTTTTCATGTGACACTGTTGTTTAGCGTGGGCAAATCACGGCCCGCGCGGCGCTGTGTCTTTTGTTTTTTTTGCTTCCTGTCTGGATGAAAGAAGTGCGCGCTGGAAGACAGAGCGCTCAGGAAACGTCAGGTGGAATCAGCCTCATTATAAGTATCAACTCTGGTTCACTTCATTACTGTCAAATGGAGAGGCTTTTGTTTTTTGGTTTTTGATTCGAGAACACGCAACCGATTCCAGTCCTCGCAAGACAGTGAAAACAATGTCTGATATGGCAAAACAGCATTTATTTTATCGCCCTATGGGAGACTGTTGAAAATAGCGTATTCTTTAGTGCTGGATGAAAGGATGGAGACTCGGTATAATATAATCCAAAATCATTACTTTATTTCCTATTACAAACTAAAGGTACATCTGTTGAGCTGACTCCATGTTGACCGGACGACGAGGCGGGTGGAAGAGGGTGCTTCTCTCCCCCGCCACACAATACAAAGGAATAGGTGTGTCTTCCCCCAACCAATCAGCTCTCTTGGATCGTCACTTCTTCTTCTGCGCAATCTGACTCCTCATTTGAACACACTGCCCCCCAGTGGATCAACCATACATACAAGCAGAAACTAAAATGTCTGGCAGATTCAAATGTATCTCAAAGCACAGTTTACAGATCAACACAGTTTTATATATAATCACTAAAACCTAATATGACAAATATGTATATAAATAATTCCACAAGACCCACTGAGATTTGTCATCTCTGTTTCATTGGATGGTCTATTAGCGGTGGAGGAAACCAATACAGACAGATGGAGAACATAAAAAGTCCTCACAGAAAGGCCCCACATGGCCCAGAATTAAACGTGTGACCTTTTTGCTGAGCGGCGCTAACCACTGCTTCACTGCATCGCTTAGTTTCAAAAGTGTTTGCTATCATTATTAGAGGTCGACCGATATGGGTTTTTCTAAGGCCGATGCCAATTTTTGTGGATTTTTATTGGCCAATGCCGATTTGCAAGGCCGATATTTTTGATCGATTTTTCCACATGTCTGGTCTATAATCCTGTAAAAGCATGAATACGATCCGTTCCAGCAGTGGCCGATTTTATTTTATTATTCAATCGTAGTTTCTGTCCCAGCTTTGATTAGTTGCTGTTAGCATTAGTATATTGTTGCTAGCTGTGGCATTATGCATGGCCATCAAACATAAAATTGTGGAGGTTAGCAATCGAATTCTTCAGGTTCTGTGCTTCAAAATCACACGCAACATGTCCATATTAAGTAAGTATGGAAGTAAGTGAGTGCTTTATTGTCATTGTACAAGCGTACAACCAAATAGTGTTCAGGTGTCCGTCCTGAGCCGCGCTGCCACTGTGTGTCAACCTGACCCGCATGACCTCGGATGTTGGGGAAACTGTAGCACTTGGAAGATTCACTGAGCTTTAGTGAAACTTGTGTTTAACAAACTTGTGGCAAACCAATTTTCATTGCGCTGTTTCCCTGTTCCCCTGAGGCCTTGGAATGACTGATTTTAAAGCCCTGACTTAACCCTTTCCAATGCAAAAAACGAGTCCCGGAGATATCGGCGCTAGATTTTCCGATAAGGTAAGATAGCCTTTATTGATCTCACAATGGAGAAATGTACTTGTTACAATAGCCATCCATCCATCTTCTTCCACTTGTCCGTTGCCGGGTTGTTGGAGCTGCCCAAATCACATTGCACCAGCCCCTATGGCTCCTCCTGCAGGTGGTGGGTCCACAGAAGGACATCCTCATGATTCTAACCGGGCCTGTTGGTCTCTCATAAGGGGCTTCTGAACCGCTCTTTGTCTGACCCGTCACCTAGGACCTGTTTGCCATGGGAGGCCCTACCAGGGGCACGAAGCCCCCGACAACTTAGCCCCCAGGATCATTCGAGTGCTCAAACCCCTCCACCACGTTAAGGTGGCGGTTCCAGGCGGGGTGTTACAATAGCCGATATTGTAAAATGTCCAAATATCGGTCTGATATATCGACCGGTTGATATATCGGTTGACCTCTAGTCATTATACTGTACATAAAGTACATGTTGCACACTGAAATCGCATTGATCAGATGAAGGGCAAGGGCCAACCTGACCCTATCAGGAGTAAAACGTAACTTAAACTTTTGAATGTTTTGCTCAGTCCTGGAATCAAACCCGGAACCATCTTTCAGTGAGTCAATAATGGAATCTTAAACCCTTGAGTAAATGTGGTCAAGTAGTCAGTGACAGATATTCTCGATTGGTTTAGATTTCATCAAGGTATTTGTTGTAACTTGCACCTATCTGGTTGTACTCACAATATTCTAAAATGCCTCACAATTTTTTACAATTATTTGCCAAAAAAAAGCCTCGATTGAAGCTATGACAGTCAGCACATAGGAAGCACTTGAACGCCTCAGTCATGCAGAGAATCGATTGCGTGTTAGTGTATGTGGCAGTATAGTGACGTGGCGAGGGCAGTGTCTTAGCCATGTTGGCACCTGCTGTGTGCTGTGGTCCTGTCTGCCTCCTGTGTGATTTCTCCCTCATTATAAACAAACCCCGGAGCAGCCTCGTCCCCGTTCAGCCCAAACCCTAATGGACCATAATGGGCCACGCAGTTGTCCCCACACCAGGCAACGGCCCGGCACCGCGAAACCAGAGCGCCGCCATCTCCGCAACACCCACCAACACAGGATGAAAATCAGAGAGAAACGAGGCAGGATTTGGGTCATTTGGCCGTTAATGGTGTAACGCCTGACTTCTTCTGTAGATAAGCCTGAAAAAGTAACACCCAAACTCAATTCACAATTCATTCATTTAGGATTTAGCTTTCCTGGGTTACCAACGTGAATCCTCTTTCTTGCTGTAACGGTTATAAGTTTTAATGTCAGATCCCCTAACACAAATTGCACACAAATTGTCTTGGAATCCATTTGCCAACCCATTTGTAAATTGCTTTCTCCAATTTCTCATCATCCATCATGTCATTAGCACAATTTTCCTTTCCCATTGATGTGGTTTTTTTTATTAAAAAAAGAAAAGCCTTGCAATATAAAGTCAAAAGGCCAACTAGAAACATGAGCAATCAACTAACATTATTCTGACAACGTAATTGAGAGATTTCATCAGAGGCTGAATGGCAGTAAATTAGCCCCAAACCGTGGTTTTTAAATCGTTTTCAATAATTACATGCCTCAGTGTATGACTCAAATCTGATCGTGCTGCCAGACTGTGTCACACTGCGCTTAAGTTAATACTGCTTCAAATGCTCTGATTCATCTGTGTTCATGACACTTATTGAGCTGTTCAAGAGGTTATAATGTGGTTAGAAAAGACACAGAAACATGAAATTATCCGTGTGCGTTTGTTCTTATAACGAGGTCTGTCACACAACGGTCAGATTGTTTATCGCTCGGCACGGTGGTGCAGCGGTTAGCGCTCGTGTTTCACAGCAAGAAGGTGCTGGGTTCGATTTCCACCTGGGCGGCGCCTTTCGGTGTGGAGTTTGCATGTTCTCCTCGTGTCTGCGTAGGTGCCCTCCGGGTACTCCGGTTTCCCCTACCACTAAGAACATGTACAATAGGCCAGGGTGAATGAGAGTGTGTTTGTGAGTGCGGGACACTGAGATATATTATGAATTTGTTTCTGTGAATAATGGTAACTATTTTTTATGATCATTGTTTCTGGTAGTCTTTGGCCCAATCTCTATTCTCCCCCATAGCCCTCCGCTTAGCCCTTTCCCTTTGTTTTGCGCGTTCACGAGAGACGAAGGGGTGTCACAATTGTATTTTGCGTGAGGGGTAGGGGTGAGGGAGAGGGCCACATAGCGGTAATCGAAGGTTTTTCAGATGCACACTTCAGACGAAGGGGTAGGAGGAGTTTGACAACACACGGAACTTAGCTGCGAAAGGAATTCACAAATATCCTCAATAAGCACTCTTACAACATTAATAAAGTGGCAGAACTCTTCGTTCATGACATTTGCTTTGTGCAACAATTAGAACAGTGCATTGCGGTAAACGTGTCAGTTCTACGTTTTCGCTTTGCTGCTGCGAAAGCTCCGTTTATTCGCGCTGTATTGCCTGACTTTGGAGTTTCTTTACAAACTTTCGATACGTCGCTATTGACATTACACATGGGGTTCATCACTGCTGCACCCGCTGTCTCCCCGCGCCGCTGTGCTCTAAGCCCGGGTCCGAGGCTGTCTGTCCCCGGTCTGAGCGCACCTCGGCACCCTCCGCTCAGGCCCAGGGCTCAGAGCCGAGGCTGCGGGTGCCTCTGTCCCCACCCTGTGCACACTTGAGAGCGGGTCTACCTCTGCCCGTCCCCGCTGAGTGCGCTATGAGCGGCTCGGCTGATCTCTCGCAGCTCTGGCTAATGGGCTGCAGCCACAGTGACCCGCGGTAGAAGCAGCAACACACGGACAGGGGGGAGGAGAATGTAGCGCCAGATGAAGCAGAAATGGATGAAAATCTGTGGTGTTCGGGCTGAGACCGAGTCCTGTTGTTTAGTTGTTTATAAAACAGCATCAAGTGATGAACTGGGTCAGAAGAAACATGCTATATAGACAAGTAGGCTTGCTTTTATTTTTTGTATAATTTTTTTTTTTTTTTTTTACATAACCTTAATCATCTGTGTTCATAGTAAATGCAGTCAAATGGAGGGCTGTCCCATTTCTTAGGGCGGTCTTTTGAACCCTCGCCCTTAGCCCTTGGTTTCAGGGTGTAGGGAAAGGGGTAGGGGTAAAAAGAGAATTGAGATTGACCCTCATCAAATTGACAACAACCACAATTGTGTTGGAGCCTAAATTACAATTTTGAAATTTATCACGATTCATGATTTTCTTCATTGTCAAAAGACCATGTGTAGGCTGAAGTAAAGCATCACTTTCTACAACTGCCGGTGTTGTACATCATATAGCCTAACAATGGGTGTTCTGCTCAGAAATTTTAAAGGACCTGACATTATTGTTTACATTTCTAGAGTACTTTGACAGGTATTTGATCGCTGATTTGTGCAATAATATTCCTCAAAATCATCTTGAGAGCCAGAGGTGGAGGGCCGGTTTTGGCTCCCACGCCTGACGTTGCCTACCCCAGCTTTAAGAGGTATCTACATCTATCTGCTTCACCTTAGAACTCACACTTTCATGATTAAATCAGTGTGTCACTGACTCCGTGTGACCACTAGGAGAATAAGTGTTTTAGCATAGAGCTAATACGACAATATCACCAAACCAGTAGATTGTTTCACCATTTCGCCCAGCTCTACTTTAATATAAAGTGTATAACTTGAAAATGCAGTGCCAAATGTTAGTTAGTATTGTCATCATTGCAGGTGGGTACTAAACTTCATGTTGGATGTACAGTAGATTGTAATAATAATTGGATGCTCCTTGACGCTGAGTTGTAATGCTTTCCCGATACTTTGTTCAATCGGTGACATTTCATATTCCTGCTCTTTGTCACAACGCTAGTCAGCCAGCTTCCCCTATCATCTGTTCGACTTCGGCATCAGTTTTTGCTTTCGAATTGGAGATAATTAGAAGCCGCATCCTTTCATGTCACAGGGCGATGCAGAGCCCCAACAAGTGGCAGCGTGCGCACTTCTCAAGTCATTTCCCCAGCACTACCAGCACGATACTGCCTCTGGCTCGGAGCGCCGTGTGATTTTGTGAAGAGGTTATTTGTGGCAGACTCATACTATGGGGCCTTTGTTTCTTTTGCTTCTGACAGAGGGAGGAACGAACTCCGGTTGGATCGGTTGCACTCGCTTTGATCAAACGGTGGAAGAGCTGGGTACAGATAGCGGGAGGTGGCTGAGGGAGCCGGTGGGAGTGACAGGGAAGTGAGCGGGAGCTGGAGAGCAGAGGCACATCAGCAATGGAGCGGAAGGAGGGAAAAGTACAGGCAGTCACCAAGAAAAATACACTTGAAGGTATGTGTTGCCAGGCCAGTGTTATGGATTTAAAGATTGTGAGATGAGCAGTAGATAGTGTTTGGAACGAATTGGCATAAACCAGAAAATATGACCAATAATGTGAAAATACGTTTCTTAACACATTTGAGAATCAACACACAGCGAATGTGTTTAGTGTGTCTTCTTGTTCTTGTTCTTGATGTCTCGCTCCCAGCAAAATTACGATACAATAGTTCTAAGGAGTGGCGAGTCCCAGTGGCGTGCTGGGTAATCGGAAGAGTTGGGACTTTCCCCGGTGGGCCGCTCTGTTGCAGTGCTTTTGGGGCGATAGAATAAAAATAATGAATTTATGACAGATGCACATTTGTGCCATTTCAGGCCTAAAGGCTTTAATTGGGCGGCAGCAGGAGCCTGGGCTGCTGTTCCAGATATAAACTAAGTAACACAAGCGTAATTGTCAGGTAAGGTTATCAAAAATAACGACTGAAATTTTTCGCATGAAACTTTTCATTCTTGTGGCAGGGAGGCATATAAACAATTTGCTTGAACAATTCGGACATACAGGGGGGATTGTGAGTGCTAGAAATTAGTTTGGGCCAAATAAAACAATGTCAAAGTTTGTGTGGGAAAAATCAGGTACTCCAGATTTAAGTTGGTGCAGTCCAATCCAGCGGAGACAAGTGTCCGCATGAGTAAAGAGGGAAAAGGCAGTGAAAAGCAGAAAAGAGGACAAATACATAATATGTTGAGGGCTGGTCTTCTTTAGATTCCCAGGCTGAAATTAGATCCCAGCACACCACTGGCGAGTCCACTTCATAAAACGAATGTTTGCAGTTTATTCCATACTGTATATTGGGTGAAATGTTGTAATGGCTGCTTTCATTTATTTCAAGAGGCTACACAAAAAGAGTAGCCCAGTTTATTATTGTGTGTCAGATAGTATAGGCAAGGCAAGTTTATTTGTAGAGCACAATTCATACACAAGGCAATTCAAAGTGCTTCACAGTTGCATAAAATGACAAGAAAACAGATAAAATCAATCAATAAAACATCAACATAAAGTTAATCAATTACAGTAAAAGTCAAGAGTGCAGTTAAAATACTTTCAGTTTTCATATGCTCGGGTAAAAAGAACTGTTTTCAGCCTGGATCTGAACATTGTCAGAGTTGAGGCCTGTCTCACATCCTCATGAAGACTGTTCCAGATTTTAGCTGCATGAAACTGAAACACAGCCTCACCGTGTTTATTATTGACTCTGGGAACCACCAGGAGACCCCTCCCTGAAGTTCTCAGGGCCCGAGATGGTTCATACGGCTCTAACATGTCAGAGATGTACTTTGGTGCTGAACCATGAAAAGACTTGTACACAAGCAGAGCTGTTTTAAATTCTATTCTCTGAGTGACAGGAAGCCAGTGCAGAGACCGGAGCACTGGACTAATATGGTCGTATTTCCTGGTTCTTGTCAGGACTCGAGCAGCAGCGTTCTGGATGTTCTGCAGCTCTAACAGCTCGTTTAGAAAGGCCAGTGAGCAGGCCGTTACAGTAGACTAACCTGCTGGAGACAAATGCATGGATGAGTCTCTCCAAGTCTGGTTGTGACACTATTCCTCTGATCTTAGCCATGTTTTTCAGATGATAAAAAGCTGATGATGTTATTGCTTTGATGTGGCTGTTTAAGTTCAGGTCTGAGTCCATGATTACTCCTAGATTTCTAACCTGATTTTTTGGTTTTAGAGAGAGAGACTCAAGGTGACTGATAACACTTTGTCTTTGTGTCTGTGGGCCAAAAACAATGATTTCTTCAACTGGCCCGCTCTACACCCTGACTTTTTAATGCACCACACTGTGCATGGCTTACATCATACTTCACACATAACTCAAATAAATATATAAATAAATAGTAATAATAATAATTAATTAAACTCAAAATTAAAATTATATTGAGGATGGTAATGACAGCTGGGAAGTAGTAAGATCTTGGAGAATAATAAGTATTAATGCTTTTTAATGCATTATACTATGTAGGGCTTTCATAATACATTATACATGAAAAAATATATATAAGAATAATAATAATAAAAAAAAAGAAGAGGAAATTGTACATACATTGATATTATACTGGGGATGGTAATGATAACTGGGAAGTAGCAGAATCGCGGAGTATAATATACACTGCTGCATAGTAACGTGCCTTTATAACATTTACATAGTGACTTCCGGTAATGTAACAATAGTGATGTTAGTAATGTATCAATGTTTGGCATTGGTCACAATTTGTAAGAAATATATTAATGATCATTTGTTACTTGCTCTGTACTAGACATTGTACAAGAAATGAAACAGCTGTTGTTGTGTTTTGTATGCTTTGATTGTTAAATGAAAATGTTATTGTTTTTATTTTGGGGGTGGGCGCTTATAAGCCTTTTGCTTCGGCCCACTCCTTTTGAGCAGACTAACTGCTCAAATAAACAAATAAACTAAAAAGTTTTGTCTGAGTTTAGTTGGAGAAAGTTGTTTTGCATCCACAAACTGATCTGTTGGATGCAGTGACAGAGAGTATCTACACATTGTTGCTGTTGATTAGCTGACCCAATGGAAGCATGTACACGTTGAATAAGAGACACAGTTGCCAATTTCGACAAAGTACGTCCTATCCTCGAGATAGGACTTGAACAAGTTTAGAGCAGTACCAGAGATTCCCACCCAGTTTTCTAACCTGTGAAATAAGATCCCGTGGTCCACTGTGTCGAAGGCAGCGCTCAGGTCCAGCAGAACTAAAACTGAGACCTTACGTTGGTGTTCATACAGATATCATTTGTCACCTTGATCAGAGCTGTGATGGGGCCTAAATCCTGACTGGAAAGTATCAAACACATTGTTAGATAGGAGAAAGTAAGTGAGCTACTTTCTCAAGGACTTTTCCTAAGAATGGTAGGTTTAATATGGGCCGGTAGTTGTTCAGTATCTTGGGATCAAGGCTGCTCTTCTTTAGAAGAGGCTCAATGACTGCGGTTTTCAAAGCCTTTGGAAATGCTCCCGTCTCAAATGAGATGTTAACTAACTGAACAAGTTGTGGTAACAAGCTGGTCAGCACAGACTTCAGAAAACTAGTGGGCAATTCATCAAGGCAGCATGTGCATGAACTCAGACCGGAGATAACCTCTTCCATTGTTTTGTCAGTAACAGGTGTGAAATGTGTCAGCTCAAGGTGTTTATCTGGTGACAGGGTTGCTATTTGTGTTGTTGAAGTTATGGCATTTTTAATGCCTTGGACTTTGTCATAAAAAAATATTGCAAACTCATTGCACTTAGATGTAGAGATTAGTTCTAAGGGCAGTGAAACTGGAGGATTAGTTCATCTGTTTACGGTGGAAAACAGAACACGAGAATTGTTTCTGCAGTTTGCAATAATTTTAGAGAAGTATTTCTCCCTTTCTCCACGCAAAATCTGGTTGAACTCACAAAGCACTTCTTTGTATATCTCAACATGAACCTGGAGCTTTGACTTGCAGTGATGCTGCTGTCTACTTGTTGTTGGCCTGTTGGAGGGGAACCACATGCCTTTTAAACATTGCAACCATGACTCAAAGTGCATCAATCAACCAAACAGCCCTTTCCCGATGGCTTCATCAATCCCGATAATGGACGTGAGATTCCCTGAGAGCTACGGAGCAGGCAGAGATAAGACACCACAGGCTGGAAAGTACTTTCTGAACAGCATTGGCTTTGTTGACCATAGCGTGGATAGGATCACGTTGTCGAAAGCCACAAGACTGTTTACCACAAATGCTATTATTTTCTTTGGACTGCTTCCACGTGATCGGGGCAGATAGAGAGAAAGACTAGATTCATCAGACTGCAGTAGGACTTGGCACCCTCCCAGGCCACAACAAATATTTTGCCTTTACTGTTTCAAACTCCACAAGTAAACTTGATCTGATTTCTCTGTCCTTCTTGGCAAACTTTACCCAGAAAGCTAACATCCAAAGCGGATTTGAGTGCACAGTAACACATAATCAGGTGAACATTTGGGGATAAAGGAGAGGAGGGAAGAATTATGAAGCTTGCTCTGTCAGCACCATCCTTCACCACAGCCATCTGTGCGAGTCTGCCGTTCACTGCTGAGGCTTGTACTTCTCGCTTTGAAAACACATCCAACGGCTCATCAGCATACAGTGACAGGAGGAGACTTACCTTTTGGTGCTAAAACATGTGCTCCTTTCAGTTTGTATTGCGTTTTGCCATAAAAGATGGCATTAGAAAGAAAAATAAGAATAGAGAGGGTAAAGTGGTGATTAGTATTCACACTTAATAATTAAATGAGGCTAATATTTTCTTGGTGATAATATTAAGGTTAAGGTGAACTTTACTGTCCCTGCAGGGAAATGTGTCCTCTGCATTTGACCCGCCCCTAAATGCCACTGGGGTGACCTATAAAGAGCAGTGCATATTTTTTTACCATGTTAGTGTGACCAAAAAAGGCTACCAATACAAACACATTTCTTGAAACAATGTCAGTATATAAAATGCCAACTACTTCTACAGATTTTCCAAGATTTCTGAAATAAACGGATTGTACTATCTTCCCCATCTCTCTCCTGAGGCCGAGCGAGTGAATGCAGCAGCACCACTTTCTCCCGCACCTGTCAGGTCTGCTCTGTGCCCACGGGCTGTAGCTCTGTGTCAGGGTCTTTATGACTGTGGAGCTGTGGGAGATAAAGAGCGGCTCCAATCAGCCGTTTGTGGCGGGAATCTGTCGCCTGTCTCCAGAGCGGTGCTGACAAAGAACATCACTGCTTTGGATTGCTTATAGTCCTGTCATGATAAACTCGTGTGATATAAAGAAGAGGGATATATCGCTGCAGATAATGACCAGAACCACTGATAATAAACCCCTAAAGCAGTAAACATTTTATTGTTTATATATATGATTAATACAGTATTATTGCACATCTCCAATACCAGCATTTATTTATTTTTTAAAGTTTTGATTGGTATAGTGATAGATATAGTGAGTAAGATAAGATAGGACCTTATTGATCTCATGAGGGAGAATTCACTTGTTACATCAGCTCTCAAGAACACACAGGGGGTGCAAATATACAGGGAAATATGTAGTCAAGTAATAGTAACTAGAGGTATCTTATATGAATGCAACAACTTTACAAAGGGCAACACATATTTGTAAATAATAAAAATTATAACAGAATATAAAATATTGAAATATCAAAAAGTTAACATTGGCAGTGCATATTTGATAAAGTGGCTCTGATACAGAGGTTATTGCTCGTGGTTTTGCATAGAACTGATTGCACATGAGTTACTGTACTGTAGGACGGTACAGTCTGACAGGCAGAGGGGAGGAAGGACCTGCGGTAACGCTCCTTACTGCAGGGTGTCTCAGTATTCCACTGAAGGAGCTGCTCAGCACCTCTACAGTCTGTCACTGAAGGAGCAACTCAGCTCCCCTAAAGTCTCCCACTGAAGGAGCTGCTCAGCACCTCTACAGTCTGTCACTGAAGGAGCAACTCAGCTCCCCTAAAGTCTCCCACTGAAGGAGCTGCTCAGCACCTCTACAGTCTGTCACTGAAGGAGCAACTCAGCTCCCCTACAGTCTCCCACTGAAGGAGCTGCTCAGCACCTCTACAGTCTGTCACTGAAGGAGCAGTTCCTCTACAGTCTTCCACTGAAGGAGCTGCTCAGCTCCTCTACAGTCTGCCATTGAAGGAGCAGTTCCTCTACAGCCCCGTGCAGTGAGTGGGAGGTGTTGTCCATGATGGATGAGAGCTTGGTTAGTACCCTCCACAGAGTCCAAGGGGCAGCCCAGGACAGAGTAGACCCTCATGATCAGCTTGTTTAGTCTTTTCTTGTCCCACTCTGTGACATCCAATTATGCCAGACTGGCTTAAAATAATTCTATATGACTTTTTTCATCAATATGCGGCATTCCCCCCTAGCTCCTCGCTCCCCTTCCACATAACGGCCAAAGCGATCCTTTGAAGTTGCATTCAAAGGGAATGACGTAAAAAAAAAAAGATTAGATCCCGCTTTTTTTTTAACAATGGTAATTTTTTTACGATAAGTCATTCACGACTAAAAAAAGTATTGTAGGGTGTAATAAATGTACAATAACATCAGGTCAGTAATGACAGTTAATTAACCACCAATTAACCAATTAAAGACATTCAATTATAGAGTGTGGATCCGTGCTTGTGCTCTGAAAGGTCCCAGAGAGTCAGGAGGGCAAACACTCCACCTTGTTAGATAAGAAAGCAGACACAGGCACATGCTGGTGTCAGTCGAGGTGTGATGTACGAACGTTTAGCATGCGGCAGCAAGTTATTTCTGCTTCCCATTGCTGCACATTTTTTCAACAAACTTTTCATGCAGCATTTGACTGACTGATGCAAACCCGTGATTTTATTTATTCATCTTGTGAATCTGTTACTAATACTTATGCATAAAACATCAAGTTGTGTTGCCCTGTTTGCGTCACTTTGTGCAACAGACATGGCGAGTAGTTGAAGAGCAGACCGGTGGTTCTCAATTATAGATTGTAGGTTTACTCCGGACATGAACACTTGTTATGCATGTCAGAGCAGGAGGTTTAGTCATGAGTGCTTTTGTTGGGGGATTTCGCTTATTGTGCTCATTTCGGGTTGATGGGGAAACCGGAGAACCTGGAAGGAGCCATGGGGAAACTCGCAGAATCAAACTCGAGACCTTCTTGACCATTGTGCACTGTAGGGATGGGACGAAATATCATTTGGCGAAATATCGCGATACAAAACGTGACGAAACGCATCGAGTTAAAAAAAAAAATGGGTCGCGAAATGAAAAAAAAAAAAAATGAATGAAAAAAAAACATTTATGTAAAGCAGGGGTGGCCAACACGCGGCTCTCGAGCCGCATGGTAGCCTACATATTCCCCATAAACTGTAACAGTCTTTAAGAATCTTGACCAAAAATCCAACCATAGTTCGTGTTCCCATCTCTACACGCATGAATGTCCGTATCTCCCTCCTTTTCGAGGCGGCGTGTAAAAGGTGCCCGTGCAGCAGCCTCACTCAAAGCGGGATGTAGGTTAAACAACAGTCAGGCAGATCGTGGCACTTGGGATCAGCTTCCGTGCATTTCAAGTTTCTGATTAGCCTACTCTTTATTTGATGAAAGTTGGCCTCATATTCACAGAAAAAGATCAAAATTAGGAAATAGAAAAAAGCGGAGCTCTAATGAAGCATATGATGCGAAGCGCGACATCGTAATGCGGAAATACGCAAAGTCATTGACTTTTCTGTCACATGTTGTAACTGTAACAAATGCAACATAAAACAGAATCTCAGACGTCCTCCAGAGGCTCCTGATTAAAGCTTATGAACTTTGTGCAGCCTAAAGTTCGTTCTCTGCACAGTCCAGTCAGGACCAAGCTGCGGGCACTGAGCGCACAGGCCAGGGGCGAACCAGAGGAGGGGGCTCAGTGGGCAGGGCCCCTCACACTAAAACACTCCAGCATTAAAAATAAAAAAATATAATTCTATCCCAGTCAGAGCAGAACAGCACAAAATGTCAGTTTATTTAATATACATTTATTTCAATCTTGGTGAGGAGTAAAACTATTACATCTAATACAATTATTAAAACGAAAGAAAAAGGCCAGGCATAAAGTTATACTTTATTGTGATCAAATATAACGGTCACATTATATTTAATCACAATAAACTACCGCCCCTGGATCTCGCGAATGATCGGTGCCTTTGTGGCTCTTCACAGGATCAAGGTTGAACATTTCGGCTCTTGGTCCCCGACTAGTTGGCCACCCCTGATGAAAAGCGTCTTTGAGTGTCCAAAAAGCGTTCGATGTATTATTATTATTATTAAATGAAAAAAATATATATATATCCGGGGAATGGTGCAGTGCGTCGTCAAGTCACAGGAATGATATGTTAGTTTTTTTTGAAGAAGAACCAGTCCTGAGATACATTAACCTAGGGTTAGAGCAGCACTAAGGGAGTTGTTGTGTTTGGCCTGTTAGGCCTTGTGTTTCCCTGTGTTCAACTGAAACAACAAGTTGTTATTATACAGTAATATTTTTTTCTTTTTTGATATCGTATCGTTTCGTGACTCTGACATATCGAGGTGCATTGTATCGTGAGTAAGTGTATCGTCCCATCCCTAGTGCACTGTGGCTCTGTGCTAAATAAACTGACCTATTACAATCCCCGTACAGGTTAAGGTTCGTGTTTCAACTCTGGAACAGAACTATACAATGACAGCTATACTAACACATGCATAGCGTTCATGTTTTCAGAGACTAATCCATTGTGATTTTCTCCTTTTTGTTTGCTGTTAAACCCCATCAGCATCGGCAAACGGCACGTGTAAAGCGCAGACTGAGAAAACATCTTAAAAGTGTGGATATAGACAGCATTAAGTGAGCAAACAGTTTGTGCCCGGACTTAAATTGCTGGTGGATTAACATGGAGTGTGACAGTCAAAGGCGCGCGTCTCCTCTCTGATCTCTTGTTATTACTGACAAACAGAATCCAGCCTGCACCAGATCAGACAATGTTCGCCTCCAATTACTCCCACTGTGGCTCCCGCTATGGCAGGGAGCACCCGTAATGAGAAAGCTTTTAAACTACTGCGCACAAGTCTCCGGCAGGTTTCGCGCTATAGATTCAAGAAAGATGTCTCAGTATTTCACAGCGCAGTAAAAAACTCATTGCGTTTGAGTTCAGGGGATTTGAGTCACAAACCACCTCACAATGTTAAGGAATCTACTGAAGAAACTGTTACTCAAATGAGCCGTATTTACGATCAAGGCTCAAAATTATGTTCATGAGTTCCAGTGGGATTCATTTCAGAGTGTTTTGAACCAGCGCGAGGTTTAGCTCACCTGGATAATCGATTGCCCTAGCAACATATAACCCGAGTTCACATGTGCGTGAGGTCGTATTTTTGTTTTTACATGGGACTTTCACACATAAGCCCCATCTTATTTATTTATACACACAAATCAATAATTCCTGTATTTTTCAGCCCCGCTAGACCTTTTTTCTGTCCAGCTTTATTTTACCAGAGTGGGTTTTTGTACAGTGTCATGTATGTATATATGGAAGCATGTGGAAATGTCAAATGCATGTTAATGATTATTTTTATTTTTTTTGAAGCGTGTATGTAATGTACATTGAACTCGGAATAAACAATCAATCATTCAGACCATTCCTCATTTCACTCAGCCCTCCCGATTACCCAGCATGCCTACTAACATTGCGTCTCCTTCCTTTTATTCCTTTAATTATGCAGGCATCCACAAGCATCACTTGGGAGCACCTTTCACCAATATTGATTACACTAATTATGTCTAAATGGCTACGTGCTAAATTCAATAACCGCGCATCCTTCAGTCAAAACAATGGATTTGAAATTGTGCTTGACGACGCACACTTGGGAACGGAGCCGCTTTTTTAATTAGATACCACGGGAATTAGCCACGCTTTTCAAAACACTTTGAAAAAACAGATCCGTCACTAATCTACAAATACCTTCCTCCTTTTAACAATTTACCCCACCGTTTGCTCTCTACATTACCATTGACCCTGTTACATTTCTCTGGCACTAGATTGAATTGAATTTGTGCTTTGATACTGCGTTCCAAGCCAGACATATGATGAGAAGAAGATGTCCATTTGGCTGTGATGATTACAGTGCTGTATACACATCAAGAGAGACCAGCGCGATGGCAAAAAAGCGCTATCACAGAATTTAAAGCCCCCTCACGTGGACTTGTGATCACGCAACATCATTAAAGACCCTTTCCTTGTTTGTAAACATCGGAACGTTTTTCTTGTGGGGGGATTTCAGGGGGCGGGGCTTAGCCTGGAGGCAAAAGCGACCTCTAGATGCCATTGAAATCTATGGCGGAGACTCGTTTTTCGCAATGTTACGTTTAAGAAGGCATGTTAAGAAATGGATGATAGATACAGACGACATCGCAGGAATCGCCCATAAATGAAACATTACATAATAAAATGAAGTTCGAAGCTGACAGCGGGGGGAAACAAAGAGGGGGAATAAAGATACTGAGATATGGAGAGGTTCAACAGCTCATAATAAATAACGGAGAATGCTAACTATAATCCTAACGTTAGCTTCATGCTACATATGCTAATGGTAGCTTCAAGTGCCGTTTTTGTTTCACTTCTACAGGACAATCTGCTGTGGAAAAAAACATTGACAATGACCTTACTTTGACTTGACTTTATTTGTGTGAGCTAAATACTGTATGGTTGTAGTTTGACAGAAAACAGCTAAAAAGAGTGAAAATATGTGATTCCCATAACAAGCTGCCTTTCCCCTCAGTTATGCCCCCTCGTATGACGCGCCACCGTCTGAATCTCTACTGACACAGTAAGAAAGTGGTTCAGTTTGTGTATTTCCAGGCTACATAAAGTCACTCCATCTGTTTATGATCTGAGGTGGTTCAAACAAAGTCTTATTTTTGGTCTTTACTTCTTTACTTGGACTTTTTTAGTGCTGTTTTGTAAATGGTCTCAACTTAGCGTTTTTCTACCACCCATTCACACTCTCACTCATTCACCACTATACACAGACACTGGAGGCAAAGTGGGTGAAGTGTCTTGCCCAAGGACACAACAAGCTGGGATTTGAACCCCCGGCCTTCCCATCATGAGACGACCCGCTCTACTTTACTTTTAGATCTTTACTTTTAGATTTAGCACATTAGCTTATAAAGTTTAGCTAAAGTAGACTCTTCTTTTGCTTTTGTTTAACTTTGATGAATTTAGTAATATTTAAGGGCTGATTAGGATGGAAATATGGTATTGTATAAGATATTGTATTTTTAATTACATACACGTTACATGTAATGAAGCGAACTGTAACAGGGTCAAACCTCCCTGTAATGACCTCAGAGAGCAGCGGCTGACAGAGCAAGCATGTAAGATTTGTTTGCGACTCCCTGTGAAATGCCAAATCATTAACCGCGTTGAAGGTCTCAAGGGAGGAGTGGGAGAAAAAGGTAACATTTCAGAAGATTTTCTGATGAGTAAAGAATATATTTGACCTGAGTGGAAAGGGGGAAAGGTTGCTGACACCTGTGCCGTCTTTCAAGCAACAAGTCTCACCTTTTCAATAACTCACTTTGAGGTCATAGCAGCACAATATTAACCTTTGCACAGGCAGCACTTTGCTTACATATTGTACTGTTTTTGTCAGATAATGGCTTAACCCTTGATCTATCAGTTACTTGGCATCAAAATAAATCTAGGCCAGCTGCTGTGGTTGTGCATTGAGTGTCTTTATTAATAAAGCATTTAGGCTTAAGGAAACATTGAAGTAAAATCGACTTTTTTGAACTCTTAACTTTGTTCAAACTTTGTTTCCTCATCAAAAACTTACCTGGAGTAGTATTTTTGCTTCAATAATGCGGGTTTGAATAATCCTGTTTCATTTGGTTGTCTTCTTCTGCTGAAGTGCCCCAATCTGTATTTGGATGTTGCTACACAAAAGGTAAAACACAGAAGTGTCCAGTAAAGTCCATAAATCCTCATCGGATCCATTCACAGCAGTTCTGCACCCCAAGTGTGTTCTTCACGGCGCCATTGAGACATTTGCATTCCTTCAGCTTGGGAAAGCATTTATCCAAGGTTTATCCCGGCTGCCAGCAGAGGGTGCTCACGGCAAATTCAAAACCCTGATCAGCCCACCCTGTCAAAGCCCTGTTAAATTATCTAACATAAAATATAAATGCTGAGGTATAACAAAATAATGTTCGTAAGCAACAAGTGGACATATGTATGATATACAATCATACATTTGTGAACCAGGCATTTATTTACATTAGGTCAGTTGCCCTTCCAGCTATCACCTTATTCACACTTATGCACACTAGCAGGTGGATCCCTCAGCTTAAAACAAATAGTTTCAACTTTTCTCCCAACCTTTTAAAACTATGTTCAACAAAAGCAATTTTTTTTTGTACTAACAAAGCCACTGTGTCAAATTACATTAATTTCACCCTTTCATAGTATGTAATCTAAAAATGGCCCTTGCGAACAGTGTATGTGCTAATGATCATTTCTCAAAGTCTACATAGTAATTTGTGTTTTATATTGTCAAGCTGTGGGAGTAGGTACTGAAACACACCTGTTATTAGCAGACAGGTGGACACTATTCTTTTCCCCTGGAGCTGTTCTGGTAATTCAAGCCACAGACAGCAATGCAACAATAGTTGTTCCATGTGGAAGGGTGCCCATATATAAACTCTTTTCATTTGGCGGTGACTAAATCATTATGATGCAAACTCTATTCTTTTGTTTTGTTTTCACTGAATCAAATCAGCAAGGATGTGCCGGCAGAGATCAACTACGAGTGGCTGCATGCAAATTTAAGTCCACATTAAAAAGCCTTTGCACCTTGCCTTGTTGTAGTGCTTTATAACGTTGTGTTTTCAGTGTTATTGCCCTGTTGCCCTTCCGTACTCAATCCTTTCTATTTATGTGGGCTTGGGGTTCTTTGACATATTATCATGTATCATTATGGCTAATAAAATAGCAATGTAATGTCAAGGCACATGGAAAACAGACAACACTTGCAATTGCATAGATAAGACAACACTCAAAAAAAGAAACCTTAAAGTTAAAGAACCTGATTTTTTTGTTTTACATACAATGAAAGGGGATGAATCAGGGATGAGTTTAAAAGCACTTTTCACACATTTCAGGCATAAATACTAAACTAGCCTGCTACAATTAATTTAAAAAAATAACGCCAATCTTTATAATTACATGCACAATGAACAAAGGTATTTTTCCCCCACTAATCTCTGCTTTTATAATGTGCTGAAGAACAAAATAAATGTTTAACCTTTCAAAAAGGTTAAACATTTAAACATTCACAGAAATTCACATATCGTAAATCCAATGTTAATTTACCTGACCACCACAATCGTGGATTTTCCAGAGAAAATTAATTAAGGTTTAGTTTTTGTTTTTATCCAATCATGACCTCGACCCTGATCAACCAAATCAACGAAATAAGCCCTACATCTAAGCTCAGCGTCAGCATTAATCCACCCTGTGCTGCTGCTGGTGGGCGAGTGTTTTAGTGTCAATAGGCAATCGCGGAGCTTGCCCTCTCTGCCCAACTCTCCCTATGGGTGGTGTAACTCTGGAGTCACAGGCCAAGCGTCGTGTCCCGCGTGCCAAGAAAACAAACGAAAGACCAAACATAAGGGCCAGGAAGCGAGATGCAAATGTTGACCAGTGCAGAAGAATGATTCAAGATAATAATCTACGTTGAATCTTCTGACTTGTTTCATGATTAGTTTGCAATCGTGATTCTCTCAAGCACTAACTTTTGAGAGAGTTGTCTGAGGACATAATATACAAAATGTATTGCAAAATGTAGCTGTTTTTTTGGTTTTCAATCAAAAGGGGAGCAGGTATAGAGCCTAAAATGTCATTGTTTTTTCCAGGATTGAGATTGGACCCTGTGGTTGCTCTATACATGCAAAATACATAAAAATGTGCTTTCCAAAACAGATGAGACTGGGAACATAATATGCATAATACCAAAAGATCAACGGAGAGAGATATAAAAAAGTACAGCCGAAATAACGGAAACATTTCTCACATTTACAAGCTTTTGAAAGAGCACTGACAGTCGCCTGGGCGGTAAATTAAACGCAAGCGAGACTCTTTCGTAGAGCTGCAAATCCCTAATGATATGCTGCGCCCAATTTCATCCAAGTGTTACAAAATCAAGAATGAAAAGGCAACGCGGCTTAGGCATCAAAGCATGAAGAATCCCCGCGTGGGGCGGTGCAATGATACCGATGGCTGGTCTCGCGTCTGGTGTCGGGAGATTTTATCAATGTGTGGGGCACTTCGCTGGCAGGATTACCCCGACTTTGTGCAGAGTGGGGATACTCATTAACTCCTGTTGACTCCTCTCAGCAATCTTAATCCCGAGGGAAGGAAGGACGGGGCACGTGAACCGAAACGGAGGCTTTTTTTTTCTTTTTCTTTTCTGCTGCTCAGTGGCACCGAGAAATGCCAATGGTTCACAGTGGCCTGAAAGTGTTCTGCCCAATGAAATACAAAGGGCGTTTTAGCAGTAAATAAAATTAGATCGTGGCCGCCAAGCATGGACTCTGGAAGCCAAGCGTGTCCAGCCCCCTGAAGTTCAAATGCTCTTTTGAAATGTCATTACAGTTGCAAAAGTATAACTCTGCGCACTTTGATCGTGCGCAGAGTTTTACTCGCGCCCAAGGACCAGCTGGTTTCTAATGTCGACGCCAAGGCGAGCTCACTGAACATGGCCCAGCTCCTCTCCGAGTGATGCCAAGTGTGACAGCTGATGGTGATTGTTCGAGACTGTTCATTCTCCATTAGTGCTGACAATCTGGACCCAATCCGGCTGGTAGAAAGATTAAGCATTTGTTGTCATGAAATACATGGATGTTATTGTTAAGTCAGGTTTTGGTTGAAGAGAGGGAACTGTTCCCGGCGCCCAGCCAATCTGGTACGACCCCAGTTTCTCTTATCGTTCAACGACATACGCTTTTTAAAGGCAACATCGACTTTTTGAGGTTTTAACAAGGCGCTTTTAACGGTGACACAGCGGTGTGCGCTCGTGCCACAGCAAGAGGGTCCCAGGTTCGGTTCCCGGGCGGGGCCTTTCTGTGTGGAGTTTGCATGTTCTCCCTGTGTCTGTGTAGATTTTCTCTGGGCGCTCTGATTTCCCCTACAGCTACCTCTGAAAAAGAGATTGTTAATTTCAATGTTACAATGTCAAACCCTCACCCAAAAAAAAAACAATAAACATTTCCAGACACTTGTTCTGACCCTGTTCGTGGCCAAACTCTGTTCGTCACAGAGGATTGCTGGATATCTTTTGCCCTGGTCCAAAGTGCAAGAAAGAAGGAAGTGTTTTGTATAACCATATTTTATCCATCCATCCATTTTCTTCCACTTGTCCGTTGCCGGGTCGTGGGGGCAGCTGTTGGAGCTGCCCAAATCACATTGCACCAGCCCCTATGGCTCCTCCCACAGAAGGACGGCCTCATGGTTCTAACCAGGCCTGTTGGTCTCTCATAAGAAGAAGATCTTTATTTATATAGCGCCTTTCACAGACATGGTCACAAAGCGCTTTACATGAGATCATTTTACATTTACTCCTCACTCGGTGGTGATAAACTACGTTAGTAGCTTCAGTTTCCCCTGGGGGAGACTGACAGAAGCGCTGTCAGTCTCCCCCAGGGAGCTTCTGAACCGCTCTTTGTCTGACCCGTCACCTAGGACCTGTTTGCCATGGGAGACCCAGGGGCACGAAGCCCTGACAACAGAGCTCCAGGATCATCCGGGCGCTCAAACCCCTCCACCACGTTAAGGTGAGGGTTCCAGGAGGGAACCGCCACATATTTTATATTAACCTCAAACATAACAATATTTTCTTCAATAATGTCACAGCAATTTGTTGTGAAGTAGTTACATAAAAGCCTGAATGAAGACCAAACAAATGTGTGGCTTCAATGCATTCATTTTTAATAATGAATACAGCCTTAGCCGTGAATCCAGTTTACCTATAGGACGTGGGTGAGCACTGACTATGCTTTTTGTGTCTTGGTCCTGTGCTGTAACAAACATGCTGGTACCAGTCCTAACTTGGAGATTACTTTTCCACACTCAGTTTTTATCATATCTGGCAGCTGCCGGTTTGTTTGTGGTCATAAATATTCACTGAGTGTAAGTTGAAATTTGCCAATCTGAATTTGCAGCTCCGTCCACCTCCTCAGTCCTCCTTCTCCTCCAGCGGGCTTCCCGCAGCTGAGAGCACACAATGCCTTGATGAAATATGTATAAGCTGTCTTCACCTCTGTTAGAAAGCCAAACCGAGCAGTGCTCCCCCTGGTGTTAGGTTTCGTTATCTTCATGCTGTGGCACCAGGGGAGAGCAGACGCATGGCATGGAGGAGACGCATGCTGAACCAATTAAGGACCTTTACCGTTTTACACTTTGTTTTACCGTGCGTTAATGATCATAACGCCTCCTTTGATCACATTTGGAGCCTGAAAACGACATTACTCCCCTCGCCCCGTTTCCTGGACAGTGCCTGCTGACCGCTGCCTGTGGCCCGTGCGTCACGGAGGGGCCACGTCTCGTATAAATGCTGCACCTTTTACGCACGGGGCACTCCACTTGCCAGACTGCGTTCGGTGCGCACTCTCCGCTGATTGGGACCAGATATCTCCAGAAAACACACACACACACACACACATGTTACCCAACAATATGAATAAACCTCACTAAAGACACCTCTCCTCTGGATTCCTTCACCGTACTGTCACCGCGCTCTACCAGTTAAATTGCCACAGTGGGCCATCCATAGTGCCTCCACTTCATTTGGTCCTTCGAGCCGGATAGAGCGCCCCCTACAGTATGGAGCACGCAACTGCAGATGTTACAGAGCCCCAGGAAAAGCCACAACGAGAACGCCGTCTTCCTCAGTATCTAGGGGATTATGAAGTCGGATATCCACTGCTACCCACCAATCCTAAAGTCGCTTCGCATCGCTCTAGCAGCCACCACAGAAGCCAATCTAGGAAATCCCGTAGTACCACATCCGGCAGCATTTTCTCAAGATCAAGTAAGGGCTACTATCCATCGTCAGAGTTCAACACTATGCAGTCTGCTCTTCTGGAGGAAGGAATTAGACAAATCGAGCTTGACGATCTGAAGCAGCAAGTTGCAGAGGACTCCAAGGCTGAACTGGAGTATGAGCGTTTACAAATCCAAGCTAAGGAAGCACAGCGTGCGCAAGAAGAAGCACTGCTTGCTAAAGAGGCCTTAAACAAACAACTCAATAGAAATCGCCGCATACAGGAAGCAGAGAAAAAGTTAAAGATGGCTAAGCTGGTCACCTCGCTCCTCGCAACCGATGGGGAAAGTGCTTCACAGGACTCCCGACCGTTAACTCCCGAGAGCTACCTTCAGCCACCTCAACCATCAACGCAAAAGAGTAACCAGCAAGTCTTCGCCCAACCCGCTGTGAGTACCGCTCAGCCCACTACTGTGCCTAATATTTCCACAGTTTCCTCGGCTGCGCCTCCTCCATTACCGAGGCAGCTTGCTTCTGTGCCATCCAATAACTTTACCTCTCCTAGCCTTCCTCAAGTTACCTTGCCGTTGCAGTACTTTCTTCCACCTGTATCCACATCCAGTGCGAGTGTACCTGCTGGACCATCAAGCTACAGCTTTCCACCTGCCTCGGCACCAGCACCTGATGTTATGGCCACTCCGCTCAATGTAGTGCAACAGCCACAACCTGTGACTCAAATTATGACAGCACCTGTGTTCAGCCAGCCTCCACCAATGCTTGCATACCAGCCAGCATTTCAAACTCCATCCGTCGCTACATTCTCTCAGCCATATCAAGCAGCTCCTCAACCCACTTCTGTGCCACCATTCGGAGCAGATCTACTGATTGCATCAGCTTATGGGATTCCCAGGCCTACACTGCCGTACTTCGAAAGTGAACGCGAAAGTGACTTTGCATTGCTCAAGATGGCCCTTGATAACCTCCTGAGTACTCACGCTCACCTTAGTGAACAGTACAAGTATCAGGTTTTGCTCGGCCAGCTCAAGCACGCTAGCGCACTTCAACTAGCCAAAGCTTTTATGTACCACCAGCAGCCATACACCAGTGCACTCCAAGCACTCCAAGACAAGTATGGTCAGCCACGTCAGCTTGTCCAATCTGAACTAGGCGCCATCCTAAGTATGTCAGCTTTCAGACCAGGAGATGTGGCGGCTTTTGACACCTTCGCCCTTGCTGTACAGTCATTAGTTGGGATGCTGAGAACACTGGAAGGCCAGAATGGTTACGAGCTAATGTGTGGATCACACGTTGATCGTTTACTGAGCAAGATGCCACCAAACCTCCGCGATAGCTTTGTGGAATACTGCCTGAACCGGAGTATCCTGCAGACAGGTACGGACAGAACGTACACACTCCCGGATCTTGCTGAATGGTTGCAGATTAAGTCCCAAGCAAAACGGATCTCCAGTCGTGCAGCCTCATTCTTCAGTCCAGAGCCTCACAAGCCTGTTAAACCCAGTCGGAGCACGCCTGTGAAGGACAAGTCCACACCAGTTCTGCTGACTCTCAATGAAAAAACCACCTCCATCAACCTCCGCTTCACCTAAAACCACTCCTAAACCAAAGCCGTATTGCCCTCGATGTGATAACAGAGATCATTATCTCAACTCCTGCAATGAGTTCAAGAAACTTAGCACCAACGAGATAGTGCAGTGGATAAAGGATGGCAAGCGATGTTGGAAATGTGCGAGGAACCACTCAGCAGATACCTGTAACTTGAAGCGCCCATGCAAGCTCTGTAAGGAGACCCACCTCACCAGCCTTCATGACTCCGTTCAAGCCACTTCTGGAGCTGTTCTCATGGTCAACGTTCCCTCTACGCAGATCTACTTTGACCGCCCAAACCGCTCTCAACGGGTCATGTTAAAGATTGTGAGTGTCCTAGTCCACAATGGCGACCAAGCAATGGAAGTCCATGCTATATTGGATGATGGATCAGAGAGGACTGTCATTCTTCCTCAAGTGGTCCAACAGCTGAACCTCAAGGGCAACCCAGAGACACTAGCTCTACGGACTGTGCATCACAGCATCAATCACCTAACTGGTTCATCTGTTTCCTTCGACATATCGTCCCTGGAGAAACCCTCAGAGAGGTACCACATCCGCAATGCCTTCACAGCTTCAGAACTTAGTCTTGCGGAAGTGACCTACCCCATAGGAGCTCTTCAACAGCGCTACAAGCACCTTAAAGGTCTCCCGCTACGCCCGCTGAACCAAGTCCAGCCGCTGATACTGATTGGGTCGGACGCACCTCACCTGCTGACTCCAATCCAACCTACACGCAAAGGACCTGAAGGTGGACCCATAGCCGTCTGCACACTCCTAGGATGGACATTGCAGGGTCCAATGAGTCCGTTCCAGAGTTCCCACAAGGAACAACAGTGCCTTCACTTTGCTACAGCTGAGGATCGCCAGGAGCTCGCTCGCAATGTGGAACGCTTGTGGCAACTTGACGTCCTCCCCCAGAGCGAGAAAGTGTACACCAGATCTAAACAAGATCAACAGGCATTTGACCTCCTGCAGTCAGCAACTACCAGAGTCAATGTGGAAGGAGTAGAACGCTATGCTACCCCATTGCTCCGACGCACTCCAGTAGTCAAACTACATGCTCCTCAAGAAGCGGTGCGCCCTAACCTACGCAACACAGAGCGCAGGCTGGCTAGAGATCCAAAGAGAGCTGAATCCTACTGTGCGGAAGTCAAGAAGCTCGAAGAAGCAGGCTATGTGGCGCGGATCACCCCACAAGAATGTGACCAGTCCGAAGAGTCATGGTTTATTCCGCACCATATGGTACACCATAACGGTAAAGACAGGATCGTCTTTAACTGTTCCTTTCAGTACCAGGGACAGTCCCTGAACGACCAGTTACTGCCAGGGCCAACACTTGGACCATCTCTCCTTGGTGTCCTACTCCGATTTCGCCAGCACAGCGTTGCAGTGAGTGGAGACATTAAAGGTATGTTCCACCAAGTGCGCCTTCTGCCCTCTGACCGACCTTTGCTACGATTTCTGTGGAGGAATCTGCAGAAAGATGAAGACCCATCCATCTTTGAGTGGCAAGTGCTGCCGTTTGGGACTACGTGCAGTCCGTGCTGTGCCATCTACGCACTTCAGCACCACCTCAAAGAGAACAGCAGCAAAGGAATCCCGGCTTTGGAGACCATTGAGCAGTCCTTCTACGTGGACAATTGTCTCCACAGTACCCAAACGTCAGCTGAGGCACAGAGCTTGGTGGACACCCTCCGTGAGTTACTCTCCGAAGGAGGATTTGAGTTAAGGCAATGGGCGTGTAACCTTCCTGCAGTCATTGAGCATCTTCCATCTGAAGCCAGGTCAACAGCGAGTGAGTTGTGGCTCTCTAAGGGAAGTTCAGATCTTCAAGAGCTGACCCTCGGCATGCAGTGGAATTGTCTCATGGACACTCTGGGATATAAACATCGTTCCACAGAGCCACTTCCTCCCACGCTCCGCAACCTGTACAAGAAGCTTGCCAGCCAGTACGACCCACTCGGCTTCATGATCCCGTTCACGACCCGGGCCAAGATTCTAATCCAGGACCTTTGGAGAGAGGAACTCGGATGGGACGATCCAATTGAACCAGAACACCTGCGTGAGGAATGGGACACATGGCAACAAGAACTTTCCAATCTCCCACAGCTGCACTTCCCGCGACCGTATGCTCCCGCATGTGCTGATTCGGATACCTCCACCAGAGAGCTTCATGTTTTCAGCGATGCATCTGAGAGGGCATATGGAGCAGTGGCCTACCTCCGCACCATCGATCAGAATGGGGATATCCACACCGCCTTTGTCATGGCCAAGTCCCGCGTAGCGCCACGGAAGAAACTCTCTGTCCCACGCTTGGAGCTGAGTGCAGCTCTTACAGGTGCTCAAGTGGCTCAAGTCATCCTCACTGAGCTGACCATCCCAGTCAACAAGGTCTTCCTGTGGTCGGACTCCACTACTGTCCTTCAATGGCTACAATCCGAATCTTGCAGGTACAAGGTTTTCGTTGGAACCAGAGTGGCTGAGATTCAGAGCTTGACCAATGTGGCTGATTGGAGGTATGTGGACACCATCCAGAACCCGGCAGACGACCTGACTAGAGGTTTGAACCTTGCAGCATTAACCCAACCTCATCGATGGATCTCAGGCCCTGCATTCCTGCTGGAACCACCAGACCGATGGCCTAAAACTCCTGTGTCATTGGAGGATTCCGACACGAGTGAGTTCAAGAAATCGACACTCATCGGAACAGTCATGACCAACATCAGTACTCAGATACCCGACGCTGTTCAGTTCCAGTCCTGGCAAGACCTTGTCCAAGCTACTGTCAGGGTCCTTGATGGGGCGGCTGACTCAGACGCCGACAAGCCGCACAACGCTGCTGACGTCATCAATGCAGAAAAGCTGATTCTAGCTCAGTCCCAGCTACACTCATTTCCCGACGAAATAAAGGCTCTAAAAGCCAAAAGACCTATCCCTGCTGACAGTCGTCTTGCATCCCTCGCACCAGAGTATGATGAGGTCAATGGTCTAGTTAGAGTCGGTGGACGACTGAGACGGGCAGAAGATCTGGATCCTGAATCTATCCACCCGATCGTTCTCGACCCAAGTCACCCAGTTACCAGACTACTAATTCGGAAGTTCGACCAAGAGCTCCTTCATCCGGGTCCAGAAAGAGTCTTGGCAGAGATTCGGCGCCAATATTGGGTGCTTAGAGGACGAGAAGCCATCAAGAAGATGCAACACTCCTGTCGAGACTGCCAACATTGGCGTGCCAAACCCAACATCCCAAAGATGGCAGACCTGCCACCCAGCCGACAACGTCTGTACAAACCTCCATTCTATTCTACCGGAGTGGACTGTTTTGGCCCATTCTTGGTCAAGATTGGACGTCGACAGGAGAAAAGGTGGGGGATCTTGTACAAGTGCATGACCACCAGGTGTGTACATCTAGACCTCCTGGAAAGTTTGGACTCAGACGCCTTTCTGCTATCTCTCCGCCGTTTCATCGCCCGGCGTGGTCAACCCTATGAAGTCTTGTGTGACAACGGTACCAACTTTGTTGGAGCCAGTCAAGAGCTACAGGAAGCGTTTGAAGGTATGGTCCCGCAACTACGGGAGCAGTTAGCCAAGCAAAGGATTCGCTTCCGCTTCAATCCACCGAGCGCTCCCCATTTCGGAGGAACCTGGGAGCGAGAGGTGAAATCGGTGAAGACCGCTCTGAAGGTTATTCTCAAGGAGCAGTCCTTTCCCGAGCCAGTCCTGTACACCCTGCTTGTGGAAATTGAAGGTATCCTCAATGCCAAGCCTCTGGGTTATGTCTCCTCGGACATCGCGGATCCGGACCCAATCACCCCGAACATCCTTCTGATGGGCCGGCGAGACTCCTCACTCCCTCAGGTGTTTTACGATCAGCACAATCTGCTGGGTAGGAGAAGATGGAGACATAGTCAGATACTGGCGGATAACTTCTGGACGGCCTTCACTCGGAACTACCTCCCAAGTCTTCAGGAACGTCAGAAGTGGAGAACTGAGTCCAAGGAACTGGACACAAGCCAAGTCGTTCTCATCGTTGACCCACAGCTCCCTCGTGCGCTCTGGCCAGTGGGGTCTGTGACAGAGACATTCAGAGGACCGGACGGACGTGTTCGCACAGCGTCCATAAAGGTCAAGGACAAGACATACATCCGACCTGTGGCCCGGCTGATCCCTCTGCCGAAGATCACCGAGGAAGAGGACACCCCTGCTCGCCTTTCTCAGTGAATACAAATGTCAGACCTGACATTTGGGGCGGCTGTGTTAGAAAGCCAAACCGAGCAGTGCTCCCCCTGGTGTTAGGTTTCGTTATCTTCATGCTGTGGCACCAGGGGAGAGCAGACGCATGGCATGGAGGAGACGCATGCTGAACCAATTAAGGACCTTTACCGTTTTACACTTTGTTTTACCGTGCGTTAATGATCATAACGCCTCCTTTGATCACATTTGGAGCCTGAAAACGACATTACTCCCCTCGCCCCGTTTCCTGGACAGTGCCTGCTGACCGCTGCCTGTGGCCCGTGCGTCACGGAGGGGCCACGTCTCGTATAAATGCTGCACCTTTTACGCACGGGGCACTCCACTTGCCAGACTGCGTTCGGTGCGCACTCTCCGCTGATTGGGACCAGATATCTCCAGAAAACACACACACACACACACACATGTTACCCAACAATATGAATAAACCTCACTAAAGACACCTCTCCTCTGGATTCCTTCACCGTACTGTCACCGCGCTCTACCAGTTAAATTGCCACAGTGGGCCATCCATAGTGCCTCCACTTCAACCTCCACATTTTGCCCGTCTGCTTTGCTCCCGGCCAGAGAAAAAACACAGGTTAGTCTGTGCTGCCGCCAAAACGTTATATTTCACTGATAATTTAGCAAATATGTGTAATGTAATGCTTTTTGAAAATGTTTTAACACTATACTTACTATTTATCAAAACACTGTAATTGTTATTAGTATTCATGTTTGTTATTGTTTTGGATTTGCATTTTCATGGACTTTATTAATAGTTCAGATTTGGTGATGCACTTGAATTTCTTCTTCTAAACATTGACCGAAATGTTCACTTGTTGCTTATTAGTGTCACAATGCTGAGAAAATCAGTTTTGAATGTGATATTTCATTGTTTTTGTAGTTCTTATCGTATTCTTGTGTGACGAGGATACAGGAGGGATGAGAGAGGATACTTGCTCCAGGTAAGCCGAGACGGTATTTCCACACAACAAGACAAATAGTTTCATTTCCCCGTAATACTATGTTTACCTTTTTTTTTTTTTTTTTAACTACACAAACATGACTGTGAGTTATTTGGCAAAGACGGCAATTAAATGTGACTCATCGGGCTTACATTTTCAAAAACTTTGGGGAGCTCCTCGGAAAGGGAGAGCTACTGCTTGCATCTGAGCTACATTTTGGAGAGCCCCCCGGACACGGTACAGTGCTACATCACTTCGTCCTTTGAGGCATTATCCAGGTTGACCTTACAAGTCACGACAACACACAACATAAAAAACAAGACCTGAAGTGCCACAGGAGTGTAGAAAGTGCTGGACTGAATCCATGTTAGCGACAGAAGGCTTTTAAGCGCGTTCGGCAGGAAGATAAAATGTCTGCTGGCACAGTGAGCGGGGCCACTGTAAAGGCACCGAACGCTTTGGATCGAAATGAACGCCGCTGCCGTAGTTACGGGCACGGTTACCACAGCAACCCAGGAGGGGAAACATTAGCGATGCCTCGACACAAATTGATCAGATAGCTTGCATATTCTATCTTTGTACGAAATCTCCCGTTGCATTATGTTTAAATAGAGCTATTAGGGCATTGTGAGCTGAAAATAATTCCCTAATGCGTAATTGATTCAACCAATCAATGTGTCACTGGAGTGTATTACCTACAACCTTAATGTACACAGGGCCATAGGGGGCTATAAATAATAGATGGCAGGTTAATGGGGCGAAGGAAAGTGCCTCAACAGAAAAAAAAAAGTACCAAGAGAGTTTGCGCTGGTGTTTGTTAACCCTTTTCAGATATTAATGCTTTATATGATAAGCGTTATATTATGAAGTTAATGGCATTCCTTGGGCAAGAGACACAGTGAACTGAAATTCGATTTAAAAACAAAAATTGCACTCAAAAAAACTATATATATGGTGCAGATGCTACTTAACAAAGAATACATTACACATTGGGGGCCATGTGAATCTGATTTTGACCAAGACAGACACAGCGCTATCATCTCCCTGCTCATTAACCCTTATTAAACTCCCCATTAGCCCTGAGATTGAGGGTGTACGATAAACAGAAACCCGTCAATCATCTTTGCAAGCCGTCACATACGGATACCGGAGTCATTTCACTGTCTCTCCTATTACGCTGATCTGTTTAATTGGTTCTCCGCTCATCTCCCGCCTCAGTGATTAGGCCGATCAAAGTTACTGTAATGGCACAATCTCATTGCGCTGATTGATATTTCAGGAGCGAGAAAAGATTAAAAAAAAAAAAAGAACCACTCCTCGGGGGCTTAGCTTTAAAAGTGTTTGTGAAGGCGCTCAATTAAAATGCTTTTCTAAACTTCGGGAGGAAAAGTGGTGAAGCTCGGAGACAGTTTTAAAAATTTGGATCAGTCCTTTCGCCAGTTTAGCTCACCTGGAAAGTCACTTGTCTTTGGACACAACACTCTGGTATTGCATTAGTGTTTTGCCTTTTCATGGGTTGGCCACATCTGGGTTTTATACATCGCTACTGTCAGCAGACCGTATTATACAAATTAAAACCACCTCTTATATCTTGAAAACATATTTGCCAATGCCGAGTGCCTTCAAAAGCTGTAATGAATAATTTAGTGTGTGTAAACCTGAGATTCCCGTCCTCAAAGCGGCTGGATTCATGATGAGTTTGTATTTTATTGAATCCGCTCTGGGCTGCTCCTGCCTTCTGCCTGATTGGAGCCCGTGGGTGCTGCCGCCGGCGTCTCCTCTGGGTCCACTCTCAAAAGGTGCTCAGTGTGAAGCTGCACATGTTTATTGTACCTTCAAAGCTCCCACTCTCTTACTGCGTGAGGAGAGCCTCAACCATTTGCTAATGCTAAATAGTATATCAGCAAACACACAGCGGCCTGGTATTTATGACCACCTGTTCCGTAATACCTTGGGGTGTACAACACATTTGTGGGATTAATTAATTTTTAATTCATTTAATTACTTTTTTAATTTATTTGGGCATGATTTTTCTGCTTAAATTCGCAATGTATGTGTGATAACAAGATTCAGTGGTATCCCTTTATTTTACAGTACTTTGATACATTGTACCAAAATGTTGTACAATGTAATGTGCTCTGTAACAATCTGTAGTAACTTGTGGAATAACTTGTATTAGGCAAGGCAAGTTTAATTGTAGAGCACAATTCATACACAAGGAAATTCAAAGTGCTTCACAGTTGCATAAAATGACAAGAAAAATTAATCAATTACAGTAAAAGGCAAGAGTGCAGATAGAATACTTTCAGTAAAAAGAGCTGTTTTCAGTCTAGATTTGAACATTGTCAGAGTTGAGGCCTGTCTCACATCCTCATGAAGACTGTTCCAGATTTTAGCTGCATGAAACTGAAACGCAGCTTCACCGTGTTTATTATTGACTCTGGGAACCACCAGGAGACCCCTCCCTGAAGTTCTCAGGGCCCGAGATGGTTCATACGGCTCTAACATGTCAGAGATGTACTTTGGTGCTAAACCATGAAACGACTTGTACACAAGCAGGGCTGTTTTAAATTATATTATCTGAGTGACAGGAAGCCAGTGTAGAGACCGGAGCACTGGACTAATATGGTCGTATTTCCTGGTTCTTGTCAGGACTCGAGCAGCAGCGTTCTGGATGTACTGCAGCTCTAACAGCTCATTATCTACCTACCTTTGTAGGTAGATAATGTAATAGGACACGAGACCCTTAGGGTTAGGGCTTAAGGTTAGGGTTAGAGTTACATTATGTACCAACAAACTACTAATACATATTATTCCATAGGTACAAGTTATTACACATAGTTACAGAGCACATTACATTGTACTAAACGTAGTTAGGTACAATGTATCAAGGGTACTGTAAAATAAAGTGTCACTGATTCAATTTGTCAGATTTTAAACATGTACCTTTAAAAGTAAAGCATATGATACATCTTAATAAAGACGCACCAGTGCAATCACAGCTCGACAACTACACAAAAGACAAAACAGCACGACAGATGGGCACTGTAGCAATGTGTACAATGTGTAAGGTTGTGTCTTTTTTTCCTCCAAAGCTTTTGCGTTATAGATTGATCAAAGAAGAAAATGCAGTTGGCCAATGTTGACAAAGCGTGTAATTTCCCATCCTTAGCTGAACATAAAGTAAACACATGTGCTGGAAATTCTTAAATGGCACGGTGTTGCGTTGGCTGTCGGTAAACATTGCATCCATAAACATGCTATTAGCGTGGACGTGGCACTAGTTGGCTCTTACCGAAATTGTCCAGCGTCAGATTTATGCGGAGAGTGGTGTGTCCCGGTTGAGTAGGAGGATAGAGAGAGAGAGAGAAGCCCTCGTGACGAATCCTCATGTATTTTTCATGACTGGCTCGCTTCTCCGGTAAATAATCTCTAGCTGTATTTACCAGTACAATATCCTGTCCGCGCCGCCTTGTGTTGTTCCGATGTGATGAGCTCATAATGTTTTATCACTACGCTGAGCTGTTAGGCCGCGCTAAAAGCCCTCCGAAGGATTTGATATCTTTGGGTCTCTGGCTCTACATTTCCGATATGTCTTTATCCCCTTGCCATTCCCTACCTCCTGTCTAGTTTTGTTTTTATCGATTTCTTGCTGCTGCATTCCTCTCACTCACTCTATTGCCTCCAGTCTCTTCACGACGTATCCTTGGCATGTTATGTAAGCAAGCACCAGCACATTTTTTTTCTCTCCAAATCTCTAACGCATCTAATTGTTTGTTATTGCCATGGAGATCTCCACACACCTCACACTGATGAGTCTAACATCTCCTCGCGCTATTATTGATCTGTGCGATTGATCTGCAGTAGTCCCAATGATGCCTTTTACAGTGAACATTATGGTACGCTTTATCTGTATCACTGTGCAAAAACAAAAATTCTTGTCTTTACAATTTGCTCGTTACGACCACTCAGATTCCAATTTCAGTTTGCTGGGAATGAATGCTGCAGCCCTGCAAAGTGTTCTCACATGCTTTATATTGGATGCTATACTATGACTGTTGCGCGCGAGCTTTGACGAGCTTTGATGTCAACTTTTAAAACTTGTATTCCCCTGCCCGCTCTCTGACATCAATACCCGTCATGGCGCCGCGTGTGCTCAGAGGTTTTTAGGCTCTTGCTCAGAGCTAATCTCTGTGGTGTTCGAAAAGCTAGAGGGTCCCTGCAGCCTGTTGCCATGGTTACCCGTCTCAGTGGCAGGGAAGGCCGATGCCGCGTGAGCGAACACTAAAGCATGATACCAGCGTTCTTTCTAAACACGGGTGCCTTTGTGCGCCTGTCATAAGCCACCTCCGCGCCGCCCGGTGCCCACCCGTCCGACTGTCAGAGCTGCCTTTGTTGTGGGGCTGCCTCGGGCCATCGCTCAGGTGGAGGTCCCACAACAATGACAACAGATATGCCCATACTGTATATGCATGTGCTGCAGAGCTGGTAGCTTCCATGTTTTAATCCGTGAGACAGCGCGAGTCCTCTTGAAAAACATCTTCTGTTGCTTTATTCTGTGATTCCTCACGTGTATACTGAGACATTATCAGTGACAAAATATGCTCAGTTTCACTGCTCTGTAAAAAGATACAGAGCAGGTCAATATAAAATAGGTAAATACGTAGTCGTAGATCTTAACTAAACAGCTGTGACCAAAGACTAAGGTCACATTCACATGATAAGAAAAGGAAAAGATCCGCACAACTGAGGTTTGCTCACCGAGCCCTAGCCCTTCATCAGACATGTCTGATGAAGGGCTAGACCCGAAACGTAACCACCACCTTCGGTGAACAATAAATCGGTGAGCAAACCTCAGTTGTGCGGATCTTTTCCTTTTCTTATCATGTGCTATTTTGGATCCGGCACACTGGTTTAGAACGTCGGATGTGCGTGTCTCTCCTCTTCCATTAAGGTCACATTCACACCTTATAGTCCATAACTGCAACATTATTTCATTTTTGTTCCCCCCTCACCAGTAGAGGCGCTATGTTAGGATTTATCTGGCTAATACCTGTAGTAATGGGGGCTCAACAGAAGCAGAAAGCCTTTCCCAGTTTGGAAAAGAAGTGAGCAGAGACGGACATGAGTCGGTTCCGGAAGGCTCTAATAACTCAGTTGAGATGCTTCACCTCACGTTCCTCAAAAGCCTTCAGCTCCAGCCTTGAGGAGTGCACGGACAGCTGTTTAGCTGCAGCCGTATCTTGTTTTTTTTAACAACTGTAGTTCTAATGTTGTACGATGCAAGGCTCTCGGGCTCCCAGAGTCAAAGGGCCATCACTTTAGTTCCACTCGGCTTGATCAATCGCCCGTTCCCCTGGCTGAGTGAGCGTAGCGCATGTTGGTTGGACGCTGCTCCCTATGGATGGGTTTCAAAGCAGCAGGAAGCAGAAAATGATGTGGTTGAAGTGTCCTTGGAGGGAGAAATGGAGAGACAGGCGTGAGGAGGAGACTTCTGCAGATGATAGAGATTATGCTGCAAATGGAAAAGCAGAGATCGGGGCAGAGATGAGGTGAGATGAGGCAGAGATGAGGTTGCTCTTTGTATTTCATTGATTCATTATAAATTGGTTCCCATGTTTAAATCCTTGTTTGATGATTTACAGTCTAGGTGCACAGTATGGCAGAGTTTTTCCACTGAACAAGTTCAATCCCTGGACTGGCCTATCTGACCTTGTGTTACTGTGGGCTCTCTCCAGCTTCCTTCACCTCATCAAAGACCTTCTGTGTTTTTTTTTCTTTTGGTGAAATGGTAACTCCATTGCCCCTAATGGATAAGTATGAAAGTCAATTGTGATCATAGTGCCACAATTAACAGGCGTGGGAGCCTATAACTCTTATAAGTTATATTTCTTTATTCCACTTTCTGAATATTCCTGGGGGAAAAAAAGCCAACGTCATGACTAACCAAGGCATTTCCTCGGGGCTGCTCATGAAAAAAGCTCCACCAGCGTGTTTGTTTAAAATCAGACATCGTTTTATTATCTCCAGTAGGTATTTCGATTGATCCAAACTTTAAATGTAACTTGGATGCTTTTGGATAACTTAAAAAAAAAAACCTGCTAATTGTAAAGTAAAGAATTTTGACAGGGTTTCTCGTTACATCATCAGTATTACAGTATGAGTACCTCTTTATTATTTTTCTATTAAGGGTTGTTCCCCACAAACAGACTCAAAATGCTAGTATTTTCTTGCTGTCTTTTATTGCCCTAAATAAAGCAGGGCATGAAACACTCCGCAAAACATCTGATAGTACTACTGCCTGTGCGTATGTGGGTAATGAGGGCAGGAGTTATTTTAAGTCCCTGGGATCGATGGCGAGGCCAAGAGAAAGTGTTGAATCTCTCACTCGGCCGGAGAAGTAGAGGTCTCGCTGTCTCCCTCTCGCCCCGGGCCCATTGTCAACAGTTTCATGTAATATTAACACATCGGAGCTAGAGGAGCTGTAATAATCGCCAACGGTTACGACGAGTTCTTACATCGGGAAGGAGGACAGTCTGAAAATGTCCCTCCCCTCACCCACTGGCCTATATGCTCAGGCAGGTACAGGCCGAAGGCATCCATTGTCTCCCATAGGCCCATGTCTGATTAGGTTTGTATGGTGGGAAATATAATTGTATCCTGTTATCCTTAGATAAGTTCTGGCTTCGGTCTGATCGTCATAGATTCCTCATTCATTTTTTCCCGACGCACATGTGTCATAAGCCATGCTTCAACAAATTCACATTAGGCGACACTCGAGTGGTGCTTTTACAATTAGCTCTACTCTGTTATAATAGTTTTGTTTTGAGGGGTGTAAAAGACTGAGAGGCGCTTTATGGACGCCGTTCTGAAAACTGTTGGATCATTCAAAAGATAGAAAAAATTTACTTTTTTATCCTTTTGGCGATGGTGCTAATTTAACATCGCCCCTTGAAACACATGGACATATTTCTTATCTTAGTCCTGGTTAAAGGTACACTGCGTAACATTTTGGACTATACTGTTGACTAATGACCAGCTCAACACAGAACACGCTATTACTGTAGGGGGTAATAAAATAATGGATTTGGATGAGAAACTAACCTTTTTAAATCTCAGTTTCTACTGCCTTTCCTCACATCTCTATGGAGACGAGCTGGAGACGTACCCGCTCCACGTAAAGTAAACTGTCATATATTAGGAGGTTTGAGCCTCATAAATGTTTGTTTGGACATTTATAAGGTATTTTTCAGTGATGAAAATATCTGTCATAAAATAAATGCTTGTATTTCAATTTTTTTTTATTGGGTACAATTCTACGCGGTGTGGCTTTAAGTCTGGCTTTTGGTTAGTCCTTGGTTAGAGGTCATTAATTGTTACTTATTGCTATCCTTTTAACCACCTAGATTTGTTCAGATTCAGACCTAAGTTAGTCCTCATAAGCTCACACCGGCACACATTGTGGGGGGATTGGTGTGAAAGGTTTGCAAATCACTGCCGTAATGGAACATGAAGTGTGTTAACCCGGTTTAACTAAGCATGCAGAGATAAGGTGTCCAGTTCCTGTATCGCCGCATTGTAAAAAGATTTATTGGACTCAGAGCTCGGCTGGTGGGCAAGAAAAAAAAAATCACGTCACGTCCACCCACTGTCTGCTGCTTATATTGCGAGTCATATTATCAACTCCGCTGTGGTTTGAAACAAATTTGTACTTGCATTACACTAGACCTTTTGTGCTCGCCTGTCTCACACTACAATGGAGAGTGTTGAGTGGGAAAGGTGTCATTTTGAAGTGATGGAGAGGTTTTCTGCTCTGATCCAAACAGGCCATTGTCTATGGAGGGATTACCAATGAACCGTGTGCAGGTTCATGCTGAGCGGGGTTTTGCTGAAGTAGTCCTTCAAGCTAAATTTAGTCTTTTCAATATTGGGCCAAAGGTGTCAGTGAGCTCAGATACGGTCTTTCTCTCTCTTTTACCATTATTTATCCAGGAGAGGCCCACTGAAATGCCTTTTACTTTTCTTCAGCTATGTCCTGGCATGGTAGAGTGTAGGGGAAAGTCGAGCACTTGGAGGAAACCTACACGCGAAGACGGGAGACCACCAAACGTCACGCAGAAAGGTCCCACCGAGAGATCGCAACTGGCACCTTCTCGCAGTGAGGCGAAAGCTACACTGACTTGTCAAAGCATAACAATGTTGCATAGTTTGCAGAAGAGATCATTGAAAGGGGACATATCATGCAAATCAAGCATTTCTCTTTTAACCCTAACATTTTCCACAAAGCCCCCGACAACAGAGCTCCCAGGATCAAACCCCTCCACCACGTTAAGGTGGCGCTTCCAGGAGGAGTAATTATACAATATATTGACTCAAAAAAAAAATTAAACAAACCTATTGTAAGTAAGTAAGTGCTTTATTGTCATTGTACAAGCGTACAACAAAATAGTGTTCAGGTGTTAGTCCTGAGCTGCTGCGGCTGAGCCGCGCTGTCACTGTGTGTCAACCTGACCCGCATGACCTTAGAGGTCGGGGAAACTGTAGCACTCGGAAGAAACCTGGCTGGCTGCCCTCTGTCTCCTCTGATCCTCTGAAATGGTGCCGCGCCTCCTGGGTTTGTCCCTGTTTCAGAGCGTGGTGTCCTGCACTGGTCAGCTCCACCTCCTCCTCCCTCCGCTCCCTCCGCTTCACAACAGTCTTTTCGTTCTTCTGTAGCTCCTCTTGTGACGCCTCCACTGTGCTGCAGCTGTGGGAGCTCTTGGTGCCTCTTCAGTGTCTCAGAAGAAGAAATGTGTAGGTCTCAAATGGGTTTAGCTGATAAGCTAGCATTTTGTTTACCTTTAAAAAGCTGCTTTCTTCAGGAACATTTTAGACTCTCAAAGTAAACAAATCCACCAAACCTCCACAAAAACACGGCAAAGACGTATAAAAGTATCCAGAAAAACAATGTGGAACACATTGCACAAATGCAGTTTGCAGAAAAAGGCAAAAAATTCGGCCGCACAAAGGAGAGCGGTATGAGAACATTGCAGTGCACATATCGTTCATATCGTACATTTCAGCTCGATGTATTGACTTTCCCTGGCTCTCTAATTAGATTTTCATGAATATAAGGTTATAATTCTAAGGTAGCACACATGGCTAAGCATTAATCTCACGTAATGAAAGAATAATGACTGACTTTATTAATGAAGAAATGCAGCATCTATATCAAAAACTAATTGCTTTCCATCCCTGTTCTCCCGAAACCACAGTGACTTTAACAATCCATTCAAAATAATTGGCTCCGTCACTTGAAAAATAATGCTTACGAATATTAGGAAAACGAAATCCATTTCCCCCCTTGACGTGCTGTAAAAAGAACCGGAGCACGCTTTAAATGACGGTTTGACATGACGAAGATAAAGAGACGTATGCTGGATTTCTAAAGACATGCAAAATCATTTACGTTGCAGGGTCAGATTGATGGGCCGAGGCTTGTTTTTGCCTGAGTCGGTGATGACAGTGATGCAGCTCATAGGCCTCTGTGTGCAGACCGCTGTATCTGGTTAGATGAGGCGACGGTGTGTGTGTGTGTGTGTGAAATAATAATGTGATGAGTGAGGTTTGTCCCTGAAGCGCTGTTAGATCAATCACGCTGGTTAGATGCATGAGAGCCTTTCGAGGCCCTATCTGTAGACATTACTTATCCCTCGCAGGCCACACTGTATGTGCAAATCCGGAGGTTGAAAAATGGTGGAAAATATTTTACAAAGCAAAACAACAATAAAAAAAAACATCTACTAAAGAACTTTAACATCTTTAGCTGTTCACTCAGTGATGAAATAGCTACTCCTTTGGCATTTTGAGACACTGTTTATTATTGATATTATTTTAACCTCTTATCTCCCCCACCCACCGTAATCTAAAACCTTCTTGACTGGACAGCAACAGTGTAATGCATCATTTGAAAGAAAACTTTTTTGTTGTGTTTTCACTACACTTTTTTATCAATTTTTTTATTTTTTCGTTGCTACTTTGACGCTTTTTTCAAGAAGCTTTACAATTTGGGTAAAGCCAAACTGGAGAAAGTGCGCTCGGTTTAGCTGGGGGTTAAGAGGTTAAACTTGTTCTCATGAGATTATTGTCTCGAGTCTCGCGGGCAACATTTATTTTTTGCCCAATATCACAACCGCAGTTGCCTCTCTGGGCTGCACACATATCGCTGAATTGACAAACAGTTTGGTAACCAGCAACGACGCTCACTTTAGACAAACGTAATGTCCAAATGAACTGTCATCAGTGTAGCAGCAGATAGACAGTTGCCATTGTTCTTAGCCCCATCTTCACCACAATAACTCCAAAAACCCAGTGGGAGAAAAGAGACCTAAAGTCTATGCTATTTTTGCGCATAAATTCTGATTTCTTAGTGCATGTAAAATCTGTCTTAGGCACTCTGTTGTTTTTGGCGCACATCTATTGCCACAGAGGGTGCCATGGCAACAGCTTTATTAACGATATCAATCATCTCCAACACCACAATGACCAAAGGGAAGACCTCGCTTCTCGCAGACAATTTCTTTCCTCGTCGGAGTATGCATTAACTTGACGAGTGCGACTGTGTGTGTGTGTGTGTAGGTCGAAATTTGATTGTCTGACAGTCGCCGTGGTCTTTGAATGCCTCACCAGAGCTTCAGGGCAGAGACCGAAGTTGTTTTCTTTCACTGGTTTATTACTGCTGCTCCACAAACTTGGTTATCCCCTATTGGGTTAAGGTGAAAGTGAAAAGCCTCTGCCACTTTGGTGCTATCATCTATGGAGCGCTTTCTACAGTCTATAGGCGGAAAAGTGTCTGCTGACTTTGAAACAAGGGAAAAAAGCAATTGCAGTCGTGACTTTGAATAATAATATAATATACGTGTATTTTTTCTCCTCACATGAATGTGCAAGTCACCGTTAAAATGCAGTGAACATTTTTATTTGTTTAGTTTTGGATTTGTTATTTATTTATTTATTTTTGCTTTGTTTCCTGAGGTGGTTGTCGCTGCAAATTGAAATTGAATGTTCACAGTTTGCAAATCACAAGTCTGACCAAAAAAAAAGAAATAGTCACTTGCTCTGAGAATTTGTTGTCCAATCCATGTGTGAAAATGATGGCTCCCGCTCCCTGAACCACTCTTTCACACCGTGAGCCCGATGAATCCTGCCATTTTCATTTTGGAATTTACCCGTGCCATCTGGGAAGAAGAAACCTATGGATGGAATAACCTGGTCATTCAGGATGTTCAGGTCGTCAGCCGATCTCATTCTTTGGGCACATAAATTCGGCAAACCTAGACCTGACCAACTGCGGCGACTCCAGATCATCACAGTTAGTTAAATTCATGTGGTAACTTTTTATTTTTGGTCAGGCAGTGTATTTAGATTATATATATATCCTTTGTAAGCAACAACATATCTTGTCTCCACGGGTCTTATTGTGTATCAAACTGAAATGCATTCATTTAGCATTTCGACTTTTGTTCTTGTCTTAAATCTTAATGCTCCTGGACATGTTTAAAACATGAGCAAATTGGTAAACTGACTCTTGAGTCTTACAAAATTGCAAATCCAATATGTGAAATCAAATAGTTGCCATTCTCAAATCTTTCAGCCCAAGTTATGATTTGTGTTTGTTTATGTATGAAAAAAAAAAACGACCTTTTAATTTCCTCACACCCGTACCTGTCCTATTCTAACCCATTCCCGCTTCTTGGATCCGTTTGCCTTCACACTTAAATACCATTTACTGTCATTCTAAGAGCATCCTCCTTCTAATGACACCTCCGAGGCGTCCACCAGTAATAGCCCTTAACTGCCTCTTTAACAATATTTCAGCTCCAACCATCAGCTCTGCCAAGCCACATCTGGCACCCGCTACAGCGTGTGGAAGTTATTTCCATCAAAAGTAGGTTCGGTTTTTGTTTGCCACTCTTTTAGAATCCTTCCCTGGCATTAGAGTAACTCATTAATTAGACATTGTGAGCATAACCAGCCCTCGCATGTAGTTCGGGCTGATTAGACAGATGGCTCATGATTACTTAATGTGGATGAGTATTATTTAGCTTTGTTGAAATATCACAGAAAAGGGTGATTGTGGTGTTGTGCTTGTGTGTGTGTGTGTGTGTGTGTGTGTGGACTTTCCCCCAAATAATTCAGTTTGACTTGTGCCAAAAAAGCCGCACCACTTTCTGTTTATTAAATACAGCAACCTTCACAGACGATTTATGTGCAGTCAGAGGGGTAAAGAGGCTATTTTCTCTGCGGATATAGTCAAAAACAAATATGTACTTGTCTGAAACTGTGCCTGAAAAATCGAGGAGGGTCAAAAGGGAGAAGGGAATAAGAGAGAAACATTATTGTAGCCGTAACCTGTTGACAGCGTCTGTTTTTCTGCTCAGAGGAAATGGCGTTTGGCAGAGCGGCTTGCGCTGGTGCTTCATCAGATATTAAGAGCTGGCGAAAGCTCCGCAAGGGCTCGTTTGCTCATTCCTGGCACGTGCATTGCTTTCAAATGACTTTAAAGATTGTCTTAAAGATGAAGCGATATGACGGTTCAGATATTGAGCCAGAAACAGGAGCACATGTACAGTCTAGTTGCTTGAGAATATAGGCTGACTGTGCATGTTGTTTATTGACGGGGGAAAGCCTAAGCACCTTGAAGGAAACTGAACTGGACACATTCTGGCAAGCTTCCCAATGCTACAGCCACTCATCATTCATTCACTCCGTACTCATTGGTGCTAAGCTACCATTTTAGCCGAGCGGCCCTGACCGCACCATATTCACACAGGCAATGTAGGTGAAACGTCTTCGAGATTAGTGACACGATTAGAAAAGTCAGCTGTTAAGTATACGTACATTACATGCATTTCATGGGTACCGCTAAACGATATGGTATCAAAGAAAAGTTTATTGTTATTACCACATTTGATGCCTGTTGCGTCCTGGGACATCGCTGGAGAAAGTTACTTGGTTGTTCGAGCTCACATACATTATACACATTTAACAGCGTTTGCGCAGAAGAGCGGAGGAACATCTTACGTGCACCAGTGCTCGGCGTTGTGCGACCGCAACACAGAGCACTTGTTTCTTCTCTCCTCATCTTTACATTAACGGCGCGCGCGGGCTCATGTACTCCCTTCAGGATTTTGGCTGCATCAGAATCAGAATCAGAATAGGTTTTATTGCCATGGTTTCAGAACAGGTTCACACACTAGGATTTTTTCTCAGTGCAAATGTGCGACATAAAACATATAACACAGAATTAAGATGAAAAAAAAATAAGCTAAAGAACTTTAAACTATAAGGCTATGGGGGCATGCATAAAAAATATTAAATAAATAAGATAAAATAAAGTGACGTGTGGTAAGAAAACAACAATTTGACCATGAACAACAGCGGGATTGTATTTACAGATGTGTAGGCATATAAAGTGATATTAAGTGTTAAAAAGTGATAGCAGCGGGTCTAAGTGTGGACACTTTAAAGCTGTTACAGGTCAAACTACAAACTTTATTCCACTGTGAGTTGAACATTGGCGGTGCCTTGAGAGAAAGAGGACACACCTCCTGGCTCTGGTATTGCAGAGTGCCACACGGGGGCTCCACACGCTGCAGAAACGTGATCAAAACACCAACACGTTCGTCCCCCACCAGCCCCCAACCATCGTTCAGCGGAAAAACGTTGGTCTGTAAAAAGGAAAGGCTCGGGTAGGGACCGCTGTTGTACATTATCTTCACATGGGCGCCTGTCCAGCCCCTGTTCAACCCACATACTGCGTTTGGTCGGAACTGAAGATTACACGGAGCACACCTCGTCAGCACGAAAAGTCTAGTCTAGAGCCTAAGAAACACGAGATCAGGCCCGTTGTCTATTGTTGAATACATAAACATTATTGTTCTGTTTTTTGGTTCTAATATATTTTTGACAAATATATTAGTTTAGGGATCAAAACAAAAGTATTGTTCAAGTATTGGTATGGTAAACCAAGTGTCTTTAAAGTACTGGTATCAAAAACATTTATACCCAGCGCTATTTCAGAATATAGTGGTCTAAACATAATTTTTTTTTCACATGACCACATAAAGGGGATTTTTTTTTTAAACCAGGGAACATTATATTACCGTATAACACTCTGCAACCATTCAGATTGTGATTTCCATTGAGCTTGCGGCCCTTGCGATAGATCGTATGAGGCAATAATGTTATTTATTCACCTGCTCAGAATCAGCAGCAGTAACGAAAATATCCCGAAACATCCCGCTCCGCCTCCACAATCGAATGTGGCAGTGAGAAAATGAGAAGTGTTGTGAGTCCGGCCCCGGAGACCTGCCTGGAGCACTGGGCTGTGGGCTCAAATCAGACTTTATTACATCCACAATAACAGTAAACATCTGCTGCAGGAACACTGGCACTAAACTAAATGAGAGGTTGGCATTCAGAAGTATGTCACACGTTCACTTTTTCTTCTTTGTGATGCAACATGACGCACTTTCTATTTTCCTCTCGCAACTTTAGGATTTCGATTTAGCGACAGATCAGATGCAGTGCTGCTATACTGTGGTCATAATCACAAATTCTCCAATATATGAAATCAGCAAGTTAAAGTTTGTGACGTCAATATTTAATACTACTACTGTAATTGTAACGCTAATAAAAAGGATTACTGCTATACTAAAGCAGAAAAGGTTTTGCAAAATGAGTCAAAGTCACATCCCAGTACAGTGACTCTTTTGGTGCCCATTTTAAAGCTGGATAAATAGTGGTTGAATCAAATGCAACAGACCTGAGATTCATGCTAAACAACAGTAGCCTAGTTCAGTGGTTCTCAGTCCGTTCACGCCAAGTGCTGTCTCGCAAAATATTCAACCTTCCAAGGGCCCAGATGAAGCTGTCAAAGCTGTGGTGATCAATGTATTTTCTCGCAGCAGAGTGAACTGGCACCGTATTCTAAACACAGGATTTGTGATAGAAAAACAACTGTGCGCTGTTGTGTGTCTAAACAGCAAAGATTGCAACTTCAATCCAATTACTTATATCCTCGCAGCCCTATTCTGTGCGACTCTCAAAGCAACGCTAATCAAGGTCAGCACCCAGGCTTTTATTCCTGCTCTCGCGTGTTCTCCCCTCTTGAAGCCGACCCTCGGTGAAGGCTTCGTCACTGCTCCCCCGTTTATGGACGTATTGACTCGAGCCTGATCTGACTGTTGGCCATCGAGAAAGGATTTCCAAAGTTGCCGCTGATGAGTCGGGACAGGTCGGAATGAACGAGAACTTTTTATTTTAGCTTTCACTTCCAATTTGCAGCCCCACGAAACCACAGCAGCTCCGTCGCACTAACTAACCAGGGCTGCGGAAAGACTTAATGAAAGGAGATGTTTAATTAAAGAGTGGGAATAGCGAGGGACTTAGTCTGAAGTCGAAAAGGAAACATTGAAAGAAAGAATATAATTTGTGTAAGTGGCCGAATGAGGGTTTTTAGCCATTTATAAACATGTGGCCAGTCGATACTTAAGCGTCCCATCTGTGTGTCGAGATTGGATTTTTACATTTTTAAATCTGCTCTACAGCTTAACCTCATAAAACACAATGCACATATGTCTTATTATTCATTACGTTAATATTCTTATAACATTTCTATGGTTTAAAATTTTAATATGCTTCCCTTCCTTGCACATCTGTCTTGCCCCGCGCCCATTTCTGAGTAACTACTCATCAAGATTATTACATTAATAATGTCCTCCTACTTTATGAGCACAGAAGGGGCTGTGCCGTTTCCAATGGGGTATAAGATCAGTGCAGCGAGATGTGTGGTATAAGTTTTATTATCAGTTGGAGACGAGGTTTTTATATGCCTGTTTTTCTGTGTGTTGTTTTAAAAGTCACTGTGACCCAATATCATGTCCTTGGCCTAAATCAGTCTGCCAAAACACACCGTACAGTTGGACAATGGTCTATTATACTTGTCAAAATGACACATTGTTGCAGATCCTGTTTCCTGGGCACATACGTAAATTAATGTGTGTCCGCCTGGATAAATAATAGAGATGAGAACTATGGGCTTATCACAGGGCTATGGTCCATAACACCAACATCCATTCACGCTCACGTTCTTTAACTGGGAGTAATTTAGATATACAGTACATGCAATATTCACCTGTGTAAGCAAGCCTAAGGATGTTTGGTGACGACCTAGTTCTCAACGGGCGGGCCGATTCTGATCGCGGTACAATTTTCGGCCATTCCCAGGAAGTCTTTCAATATTTATCTCTGCTGAAAAAGTACCCGACTACCTGGGTTTAACTGACTGGCGCGGAGTCGTTTTGACTGAGCCTTACAGGGTTTTTCATTTGGGATACACAGTACTTTGCATCCGTGGTTCCCAACCTTTTCTCTCGTCTGTACTCCTTGAGACGCTTATTTATCCCGCGAGTAAATCATTATTCTGCAAAATGTTTTACAAAATGATCCATTAAACCCGGATGTGTGGGCGATTCGTAAAGTGTGGAGTTCAAAATGGTGCTAAAATACACTGACATTCAACCATTAATGTTGTATTTGAAGGTATCCCCTGGTCAAGTACTCCTATGGGTGCCCTGGTTGGGAAAAACTGCTTTAAATCATAAATATTAATATAAAACAGGAACTGCTGATCTGGACTAACTTTAGTTCGAAACCTTTGAAGAGTCACGCACTCCCCTCCTGCGCTCAGTGGCATTTTGTTTTTTCGTTGCACCAAACAAATGTTCTTTTGTTTTATCGTTTTGTTTCAACAAATAAAGTTTTCCATTTTTCTTCATTGCCACTGTGTATGCAGCTTCGGCTTAATCAAATCATCTCTGCTGCGGCGTCTCCCTTTCGCTAATGGGTCTAATGCAGATGAAATAGTGATACAAGCCCACACTGAATTAATGGCGTGCCAATACGACTCAATGTTAGTATGTTAGTGTTGTACTTTTCAGTGTCTTGGAGTGGGAAAAGTTTATTTAAGTTCTTACTATTTACCTTTACTCACTGTGGGTTTTAACAAGGATTTTTGCAAGCTATTAAGACAAGATTCACCTTTTGTTTTTCCAGCACCTCGGGGCAACAGGGACTTGAATGGGGAGCGCTGATTCATCTATGCTGACAGCTCGAGATACATCCACTCTTTACAAAGACAACGCGGCGTCTCCAAAAGCCCAAAGCAGAAGAAGAAAAAACAAAGACAAGACGTGAGTCTATCAGCATATCCTCATTAGACTGACAAGGATTGTGTGAAGACGTTTGCTCCATTTTAATGTTTTGGCCTTGTAAAAAAACAATCAAAACATTTACCAATTTGTAACGCTCACCACTGTAGTATGTTGTCAAAAAAGTTTGGTCCCAGTTGTGGCCCCATACGGACGCAGTCCTGCACATGGCACCCGCCCAACATAAGAAACATGAGGTGGAGATGAATCGCATTTAGCCCAACAAATCGATAGAGCAACACGGCGTCCAAGTGGCATTTAACAAACGCTCAGAGGCGGGAAGCGTGGAGTCCCCAGCCGCCTCCGAAGCAACAGAAAGTCCCAACTCTATGGAGCGTCAAATCTATGGGCTATGGGGAGCAATGGGTATGTTATTTGACTGATATAAAAACTGTGTGACTAAAACATGAAATGCTACTTACTAGTGTTTGCAATTATGACAAGCATTTTGTATTCTTACTGCGCCTTCTGGCTCATTTTGTTGAGAATGTGCATCATTTCTGACCTCAAGCCCTGTAGTAATATATATTCTTTTGACTACATTATGTAAACAAAACAAACAAACAAAAAAGTCAGGGCTTGTGGGCCTAGATGAAAGCTGCATGGCTTGTACATACTGATAAACAAAACAATGCATTTTCCCAAGACCTTAACATGGCCGACATGAAGAAACCCAACTACAATCTCCTTGTTCAGGACGCACCTTCAGCTTTATCTAAGTGTACAATAAGCCATTGTATCTGAATTGCGTATGCGGTTGCCATTATTCTCACAATTTGCTTTCAAAAGCTATGCTTCGCTTCCAGTCACCCATGACACAAAAGGAGCGTACTTTGCAAATCAAATCTCATCTGTCCATTTTGTTTAGGCTTTTAACAATATCGACCCCTGATTTTAGATTAGCTATTTCTGGAATAACAACATCACGGGTGAATCGCTTTCAGGCAAATGCTGTTGCATTTTCAACTTTACTCGCTACACTAATATTATTTAATTGGAAATCAAGCAGGGCCCCATCATTTTCTCAGTGGTTAAAGGGGGTGCTTTCTTTTCTACCATTGGAAAAGCTTAGACATAAAATATCACCGTGACAACAGACATTTTGTGTTACTTGGAAGCCCTTTGTAGAATATGTAAACTCTTTTCTTTTGATGTGTAATTGGTTATTTTCTGTTTTAGAAATATGTTATTTTGGGGAATTCCTGTCCTTTCCCCCTTTTTTATAAATTTGTATTGATTGATTGATTGATTGATTTAATTTTTTTTTTGAGAGAGAGAGTCTTGGGCACGGGGGGAGGGAATAGGGTATTATGTAAAAAAAAGATTGTTCTGTTTATAATTAATATGAAACTGATAAATAAACAATATCGAAATAACTTGTGCTGTAAAAACAAAGGCGTGATCATAAAGACGTCGCGCCGGCTAGAGGACCACTTAACTCGGCATTGTACCCGGAGGCATCGTCACTGCAACAATACGGCAGTCACAGAGACAAAGGGCCGTGATTCACTCCGGGGTGAGGCTCTAATGAACAGGTCCAGTGTTACGGGATGAGTCACGGCTTTCACTCGCTCCGCTCGAGTGTGCGCTGTTGACCTAAGGCGGCTCACGGGGCGTCCGACGGGCTCTATTTGCTTTTGTATCCTCCGCGAATATGGAAAAATACGTGAGTCATGATAACAGATATGGCGAGTTGTTACAAGCACTGTCCAGGGAATGTGACATGCTGGTCAGGGAAGTTATCGGTGCCCCTGAAATGATGTAAGAATGATCTGTTATAACTATTTTCTTTGGAAATTTAGAAAAATCTTTAGATAAAGTATTAAAAAAAAAAACTGAGCACTGTTCCAGATGCTCAGCTTGACACCAACATTTTCAAAGCATTTAATGTGTTTAAGGGCCTGATCTTGCGGTTCATATAGCGCAGGCTGTAGAGCAGAGTCACCTGGCGCAGAAAGTGGGCGGGACAGGTCAGCGCCGCCTCCCTATTAGTTTAGTTTATTTGTTTATTTGAGCAGTACACATAATGCTCAAAAGGAGTGGGCTAAAGCAAACGCTTATGAGCTTTGCACCCCCAAGTGCAATAAAATAAATTTAAAAAGAACATTTCAAAACATTTCAAGCAGCTACATTCGTACAGACCAACTTACAAACTTACAAAAAAATATATGAACTATAATTAATTGAAACAACGCACAGCTACAACAACGATCTCATTTCATGTACGATGTCTAGTACAAAGCAGTCAAAAAAAAAAGTGATCCTTAATATATTTCTTTCAGATTTTTACCCTTAATAACCGAGAGTTACTTTTATGTTATAAAGGTACATTCATAGATATTATACTCCGAGATCTTGATACTTACCAGTTGTCATTACCATTCTCAGTATAATTTTAATTTGGGTGTAATTTTCATAATCATTATTATTATATATTTATTTAATTGAGTTATATGTGAAGTATGATGTAGCCCTGCACAGTGTGGTGCATTAAAGGCCAGAGTGTAGAACTGGCCCGTTGAAGAGAGCAGTAACAGCTGATTTTGTAGATGATGTTCCTATGCTGAGTGGTGCATTAAAGGACAAGGTTTAGAGCCCGTTGGGAGGATTCCTCTCAACAGATCCATAACCTGCCAACCCTAATTCTCCATTTGTGAATTTGAGCAATAGAATGACAACCGTTCCAAGCAGCAACACTCTTCCAGATTATAGAGGAAAAAATACACATAATTGATCCCACTGCTCCCCCTATTGGCAACACATTTCTTCTTGTCTGTATATTTCAAAAGTCTTTTGTTTGTATTTAAATTTGACCAATAAAACCCACGTAATAAAATGTATGCTTGTATTTTATTCTGTTTATTGGGTATAATGTCACACACAGCGTGGCTTTACTGTGACGTGATTGTGTGTCTGTTGTTGCAGGGTTCTGACCGGTCCCGTGGACGTGTTGCTTGTCTCTGTCACAACACGTTTGACTTTCGGAATCCAGTCATAGTCGCCACACGGTTCAGCTTTCCTAATTGCCGGCGCTTACAGCAAGATCACACCGATACCAACCTTTTCTCTTGCTGCATTTTTGCCCTCCCGCTAAAAAGGAGGGTTTGGAGCGAGTTGCTTTTGATGTAAGGATGAGATAAAAAACAAAAACAAAACATTATGTCTGTTTTTTGATGAGGATGTAGCGTGGTTGAAACCTCAAACAAGTCGATTTGCATGCAGCCCCTTTAAGGTTTATCTATGCAACAGAATGGTATGAGCTTCGAGAAAAAGTGCTCTATATAAAAGGACAAAACCAAAGTATTGTTTTAATTATAAAAACATGGGCTAAAGTTTCCCAAGTGATTCTTGGCATTTCCATCCTGACTGCACACTGCATTTCTGTGCGAACAAGGCAGATAAATTAACCTTAACTGACCTTTTAAAAATACTGCTTCGATTACACCCTGACATTTTCCTTTTATCACTTGGTCTTTTTTCCACCCATACAAACAGAACTGATATCTGCAATATCAGCTTAACAGCTCGAGTTTCATTGGCGAGACGTGTGCCTAATTTGCCTCGGCTGCTGCCACTCATGATTTACAAGAGGCTTCCAGATCTCAGCAGTTTCCGACGTCAACACTTTAATGCTTCAGCCTGAGGTCAGCTTTCTCTCTCTCTCTCGCCAACTAAACCAACTTAATCCAAAGCCGTCGACGTTACCAGTTGACTCAAAAGACTTATGTAATTACCCGCAATTCTTTATTTTTCCCATTTCCTATGTCTATCCCAAGGGGCTTCCTCTGTTAGAATAATGAACAATTAATTTTGGGTCACAGCTAAGGGACATTTGGAAATTAAAAGTGTCTCTCTTGGATTCTTGTTCGAGTACAAAAGCTCGATTGTTCCTGCAAGGTTTTGTCACTTCGTTCAACTCAAATTAGAAAAATGATTAGGCTTTAAGACCACTGGGTTCGACTGGTGACTGTGGACAATCTTTTTTTCATGTGGGGATCCAGTCCACATCCAGGCATGTCCAGTCGTCTTGATTTCTTAGTGGAGTGCTTGGACTTCAGCTCTAGCCCTTTGTTAGGAGGGGATTGGGCCTTAGTACCTCAGTATATAAACTGTCAATCATCATCAAGAAACATAGTATCTTCTTGATCATACTATGGAAAAAGCTGTCAAATGTATTATCTCATGTTATTGCTTGTTTTATCCATGTTGTTATGTTCTGTAAAGTGGCAACCCTTTATTTATTTAATTTAACTATTTATTTTTGTTTAGATAAAGGAGCATATTAACGAACATTTAAACAAATCTACGTATGCCAGATTATGGCCGTGGTCTTATTTCCCCCGTAAACTCTCTGTTAACCTCTTAACCCCCACCCGAACCAAGTTTGCATTACAAAATCTAATAACTTCTTGAAAAAAGTGACAAAATAGCAACAAAAACGAGGATGAAAACCCAACAAAAAAGCGACAAAAACACAATTAAAAAGCGACAAACACACGACTAATAAATGATGAAAAAGACACAGAAGAGCGACAAAAAAGTGACAAAAAACCTGCGAAAAAACGACATAAAAGCGACAAAAAAGAGCTGAAAAGACGGGGGGACAGTTTTGTAGGTTTTAGCTTTCAAATGAGGCGTCACACTGGCGGGAGGCTGTAAGCTCTAGCCAAGAAACTTTTAGATTTGGGTAAAGCCAAACTGGAGAAAATGCACTCGGGTTAAGGCGGGGAGTAAAATATTGCCAACAGAGAGTGGGCAGTTTTAAAATGTTGGTAAATTTCACTTCCAATGCTTCAATGCTTTTATGACATTTTTCGCTGCTTCTGAATTGAAGAACTTTGTCTAAATGGGCAAAAATCCAACGTTTTCTCAGTTTCATATTTGTCCCAAAATGATTTACATGCATCTGCAAAAGCTCTGAAAGTAAAAGTATTTGAAGGGCCTTTTGGGAACTCTCTGCTATCAATTATCCCCCTTGTCGCTGCTGTTCCCTTTTTGAAAAGTGTGGCACTACATACCCTCAGCTCCATCTCCTGATTTAATTATAGCGGCCGTAATGGCAGAGGCATGATCTGAATTCTATTAACCTCTGCAGAGATGGGGAGCTCGGCACGACCCTGCTGAAATATTTACTAGTGAGATTTACATGCTCCGGAGGGTAGCGGGCGATCGAGAAGAGCAAGCAAGCTAAGGAAATATCCCAGGAGCGTGGAGGAGTGCTAATCGCCTCCTGAATAATACAAATGAGAAGAACTGTACCGTGTGTAAACAGAGCGGCTTTGTGCAGGCCAGGGGGACTGTGGCAGGAGTCATTGTGGGAAAATGTTAATAATAATAAATATAGGAAAGCAATTTGAGCTCATTGTGCTGAGAAATTGCCACTTAAACTCGTATAAGACTGATGTTTTTTTCTATTGATTTTAAAAGCCTTTTCCATAATATTAAGTAAAAATGAATGGCTACATCTCTTCTAATCATTTTTAATCCAATAATGTTTAGTCAGCGTTTCAGCAACTACATAAGAAAGACAATGGACAACTGTTTGTCATTGACTCCATACACAGCTATATTTATAACCACAGGTACCGTAACAATTATTATGGGTATCGCTTAATCTACAGATAATTCTTTACGATGATTCGATTAATCGCTTGGCTGTTAAAGGTGTAGGAAACAATATTTGTTCAAACTTTTTACCACATAGAGCTAAAGTGATGGTGTAAACTTAAAGTGAATGTTTGTAGGAGGCTCTGTGCTAATTCTGCTTTCTGACTGGATGAGACACAGACAGGTATTTATGAGATTTCCGATGTAGACAACACTCTACATACTGTAACTTTAAAAACAAAGCTTTAACTCACGATTAATCGAAAAAGTATTAATAATTAATCAAATTAATTGCGATTAAGTCCATCATATGTTTTGACCAAACACACTCCTGTATCTGAGCACACACATCACCTGAAAGACCACGCTCTCACAACAAGGGTCTCCAACCTCTTTACATGATGATTTTTTTGTGTACTTTATATTCATATTTCATTTTATATACATGTACTTTGTGTACAGCACGTTGGGCAGCAATGTTGTTTTAAATGTGCTCTATAAATAAACTTGACCTTGACCACGAGATACTTTTATGTAACAAAAGTGACAGAGCACTCAAAGAGCATCAAAGAGGCTTGTCTAATTATGATATTGCACTGAAAATGACTTTAATGTTGTCCTGTTTAAAATCTTCAGCACTCAAAGAAAATGTATCTAAAATGTAATTCATCGAGTGCGTAGAAAGGGCTGGAGAGCAACTGTTATAAGCTGCTTTTCCCATAGAATTATGAAACTGAATATTTAGTCCATGAAATGTGAGCAAATACTTTACATGTGAGTGTTTTATGTCGGCCATGTATTAATAATGAACATAATTATTGGAGGAAAAATTGGCAGCGATAAATCGAATTTCACAAGTGTGATGAATGGCGATTAAGAATGAGTCAATCGACAGCCCTATCAGAAATACAAAATGTTCATGTCATTTTTGCTCTATTGAGTCTGTGTTTACCAGAAAACGATTCATCGATTACTGAAATAGTTGTCAAATATTTCAATAATCGATTTGTCGTTTCAGCCCTATCACTCACCGAGACCGCATCCCTCATGGTCTCCCAACCAGATACTAACCCGGCACATCTACGATTGGATAATGGCTGAACGTTGTTTCCTCAAAGTTCTGTAATGCAGAATCCCTCAAAAGGGTCTTTATGTTTCAGACAGGTCATATTTATATTGACCTACAGTCACTTTGCTAAAGCCTCATCAGAAAATGCCACTTTAGTTGAAGCTTGCACAATGTAATAGATTTTATAAAACTGAAGAGCAAAAAAAGGGGATCTGAGGCACTCCGACTGCAATATAAAAGTCCTTTATTTAAATGGACATGCCAACGCGTTTCGACCTGACAATGGTCTTCTTCAGGGCATATAATTAAAAACTGCAACAGGTGGCCTTAAATACTAATCAGTGCAAACATCACATGACCATCCAAAAAGAAAAAGAAAAGAAAAGACTGAAAGGAAAAAATATGAACAAATAAAGGAAAATATGTGAACAAATACACAACCATATTCAGTGATAATACACATATAAATTAATACAGGTACCATGACAGAAATAAATGACAAAATGTGAAAAAATGAAAAAAATATTGGAAAAAAATAGCGAACATTTATTTAAAGGCTACAAATATTACTATGTGAGGAAAAAATGTTATATATAAATACAAGGATAGTAATATTTATAAAGATATAAAGGCTGACTAAAAATATCACATGGGACAACAGGCATTTAGAGGAATACAGAAAAATCGATGTCTTCATTCAGGCCAGGGAAGTAAGTGGCTTTCAGAGTCTCAATCCAAAAGGTCTCCCTTTGAGCGAGAATCTTGACTCTGTTACCCCCTCTTGAGGATGCAGGAATCGTATCGATCACCATGACTTTCAAAAGGTTTGGTTTGCATAGAGTAGATGTTTTGAAGTGTTGAGCAATCGGGTAGTAAGGGTTTTGAGTCCGAATGGCGTACTTATGTTCTGAAAATCGATCACGGAGTCTCCTTTTAGTAAGGCCCACATAAAAACAACCACAACAGCAATCAATACGATAAATCACATGGGTAGTGTTACAGTTTGCAAAAGACCGACAGTAAAAAGTTTTTAAGCCCTGTGAGTCTTTGAAAGATGTGTTTTTGTTGATATGGGTACAGTAGTTGCAGGACCCGCATTGATACGTACCGACCGGTTTTGGAAAAAATGTCATTCTTTTTTGAGCTGGTAGGTAGTTCCTTACAAGTTTGTCTCTCAGTGTGGGCGCTCTCCTGATGGCAAACAAAGGAGGCTCGGCAAAAGAAGACGACAAAGCAGGATCACTTTGGAGGATGCCCCAATTCTTTTTAATTATGTTTTTAATGCTGTTAGTGAGGTGGCTAAACTGTAAAGAAACGAATATCCGGTTCGTAGCAGAATTCTTTCTTTTCTTTATGAAAAGTTGTTCACGCTCTATGGATTTGACATTAGAAAGAGCTTTATCTAATGTAACTTTAGAATAACCCCTTTGTCTAAAACGAAGATGCATTTCCGAGGCTTGTGTTTCAAAGTCCGTATTAGCGTCGCAAATTCTACGAAGGCGTTGAAATTGTCCCTGAGGAATGTTAGATTTGAGGCTGTTAGGATGGAAGCTATTAGCATGGAGGATGGTGTTGCGGTCAGTAGGTTTCCTGAAGATTGAAGTGTGAAGCAAGCCATCGTCGTCCACAAAGATTTTAAGATCCAAAAAATTTATAGATTTGTTACTGTAGTCCAGGCTTAACTTGATGTTAGAATTGACGTTGTTTAAATATATATGGAAGTCTTTTAAGTGTTGTTCAGAGCCTGAAAAAACAAAAAACAAGTCATCAATATATCTACCATAAAAGTGAATATATTGCTTGAACGGATTGGCAGGGCCCAGCACATGCCGTTCTTCCCAATAGCCAAGAAAAAGGCCAGCATAATTAGGTGCGTATGCTGCACCCATAGCAGTGCCTTTAATTTGTTTAAATAGTTTGTCCTGGAACAGAAAAATGTTATTGTAGAGGGTCCAACGTGTCAGGTCCACCAGGAAAGAGGTAGGTGGGCTGTTGGCATCCTGTCTCTTTTGAAGATAATGTTGAAGTGCCAAAAGTCCTTCACTGTGGTCGATATTGGTGTAAAGAGCCTCAATGTCCATAGTGACCAGCAAAAAACTTTTATCAAATTTAATTTTCTCCAATTTTTTGAGTGTGTCTGAAGTGTCCTGCAGATAAGCTTCCAATGAGCAGGTAAGAGGTTTTATGAAGAAGTCAATGTATTTGGATGTCGGTTCCATAATGGTGTCTATGCCATTGATAATGGGTCTACCTGGAGGAACCTGAAGGTTTTTATGTACCTTGGGTAAAAGATAGAAGGTAGCCATTTTGGGATTGGAGGGGGACAAAAACTCATATTCTTTAGTCGTAATCCAACCATTCTCAATAGCCACATCTAGAATGGCCTTAAGGTCATTTTTAATCTGGGCTATAGGATTAGAGGCAAGTTTGGTGTAATATTTGGTATTATTGAGCTGTTTATACGCTTCGTCCGTGTATTGGCTCTTACCCCAGATCACTGTGGCACCTCCCTTATCCGCTCGTCTCACAACCAAATCCTCATTATTCCTAAGCCACTGTAGAGCTCTCTTCTCATCGAGTGCAAGGTTTGAGAAAGGTTTTCTGTTGGAGTGAAGCAGTTTGTCAATCTCAAAGTCTACTTTTTTAGTAAATGCATTCAAACAGGAATTGTTGTTTAATGGAAAAAATGTAGACTTGGGTTTGAAGGGAGAGAAGGGTGCCTGAGACACTTGTGTAGGAGGGGCGGGCAAAATAGGTTGATTACGGTACCAGACTTTAAGGTGCAGATTTCTATAAAAACGGTAAAGATCTATTTTTGTCTGGAAAAGGTTTGTATGGTGAGTAGGGGCGAAGGACAAGCCTCTAGACAAAGACATAATGTTGATAGATTATGTTAATCTATCAACATAATAGATTTTATGTTGATCTTTTGAACATTTTGCAGTTGAGAAAGGATCACTCCCTCTAGCCTAGAATTAAGGGTTGCGTTCGGAGCTCGTACGCTCGCTGAGGAGGCCCGGGATGGCATCTGTGTTCACAAAGGACATCTCTTGCCAAAGGCGGTGACATGGCGCCAAGCTTGTTAACAATGTGCAAATGCCATATTCATATTCCCTCCTGCATTCAGTAATACCAAGGCAAAGCTTCCAGAAACATAGGAATTGTGCTTTTTGTTGTTTTCTCTCATGCATTTTCTGTTTATTAAATGCTTTGGGCCTTTTCATTTCCTTGTGTGAGCAGCCGCGGTCGACCTATCTGCAGAGTGTATTAAACCGCTCTTGCACAAGGTGAAATCTTGATGCGTTGACAGTTCTTGAGACAAAGATAATGGGTTTCGAGCTCAAAGGGGAAAATGAAAAGTATGGAGATAAGCATTGGAGAGGTTAAATTAAAAATTGCTCCTTTTGATGGAGCAGATGGAGCCGTGGCCTAAATGAGGAGAAGTTACTGAACAAGGTCAGACCGGAGCGGAGCATTCATTAGAAAAATCTCATTAACAGCTCATTGTTATTTGAGGAGGCTGTATCTTAAGACCAGAAGAGACGTGACGCTGATTGAGAAGGCAAATATCTTATCTCTTACAGAATTAGGAAGTACAACAATTACAGTTACTTAAATGTATAAGTTCTCATTAGCCAGTTCAACCATTCTTTTGGTTTCACATTACATTACAGCAAAGTAATGACATTGTAATCGGATGGCAATCGCAAAGTAACTAGGGAGGCATAACGCATTATTACCCTGCTTCTCACAATGTACAGGTTTTTGAGGTTGAGGCTGCCCCAACTGTAAAGTGTAATTGACCTTAATCCCAGGTGCAAAACATTTAAAATCTGGTGTATTAATGTTTATTTGAAAGCTTTGTTATGGCCGTTTGACCTAATTTCACTAAACATTATCCTACTGGCGACCCCCACCTCAGTGTCCCACAACCCCCTGGGGAGTCCAGAGCCCCTCTTTGGGAACCCATAGGTTAGGATTCACCTTGAAATAAGTCATACGGGGGGCAAAAATCAAGGCCTTAAAAAAGGATTAAAAAAGCATTCAATGGGATTCAAAAGGGCATGAGGCTGTTGAATGAGAGCGTGAATGAGTGACTGGTTCCTTACTGTAAAGCGCTTTGGGCCTGATAAAGATAGAAAGGCGCTCCATTTACCATTACATCTAAATGCATTGGAAAATTATGACATTACTAAACAATTGTTCTAAATGATCAAAAATGATGGTCTAAAATCTATTCAATTGCAGTTTTGGCTGAAATTGACCAAATCTTTGTCTAAATCTCTTTCCTCTGTAATATATAGTATTGTTTAGTATTAAAAAGCATTAAAAAGCATTTGACTTGCTTCTGCCTGAATAAACCCTGTGTACAGTAGTGTCCCGTTTCCATTTAATTTTCAAAATCTTTATCGTTATTTCACTTCCACAGTGGTGACGTGCTGCCAGTGTTACTAAAACTGCAAGACCTTTTGTTTTTAGTACTACTAGTTTCTGATCCAAGCCCAGAGTATCTCAGTGAAGCTGAAGTCTAACCACTGTGTCACTGCAGCCCCTTTACAGTGCCATATATCTCAGGTTTTTTTATTTTTATGTCCATTTATTCCTGACAGCTTTACTCCTCTCAGACTTAATTGCATATAAGTATTGGCTGATCTTTGTGCAGCCATTGCTCCTGTCTTATATGCAAACTCGACGTGTGCTGACAGTTTTATACATAACATAGGCATCCATGTGTGGTGGTTGTCACTTGCTGATGTTTCTTCCTCAATGGATGGTTTCATATGAAGGCTAATCCACAGATGGGGAGGGGACTGCCTTGAGTTGAGGGTTAAGGAACACGATTCGGTAAAACTGTTGAAATTGTGCCACTTTATGCCATTAGCAGAAAACAGCTGTCGCCACTGACAAAGCACTGACAGACACTTCATCCATCCAGCTGTTGTTTTCACTGCCTCAAACTTATTTTGATACAGTTGGGTTGCCAAGTTTGTTCATTACAGCCATTATGTATGATTTGTTGGATCATAAATACAGCTGTGAGCTATAGCTACGTACAGAATTTTACTTTTAGTATAACAAAAATACATTATTGATTGCTTCAAGGCTTTTTTTTATTACGAAACATGAACGAGGATGCCACTAAATTAACATGTTAGTTGTGGTACAAACTCATCAGTACAAACTAACGTTTCTAACATATTTGCAATATCCCAATTCTTCACATTGACAACTTGCAGGGTCACTTTCAAAGAAATGCTAAAAAACTTGCCTGAAAATTGGTACAAATGCTTTGTAATTATAGACGGTGATATGTTTGTGAAAACATCCAGAGAGTATCCATCTCGAAAAGGTTGAATCATCAACTGGACTAGGTTTTGGTAAAGTTGAGGACGTTTTGCTTCTAGTCACAGAAGCTTCTCCTTAGTTTTTTAGGTCATAAAAGACACTTTACCCAAACTGGAAAGGTCTAAATAAGACCCAGGCTCCTCCCAGGAGGAAGGAACCAAAACTGCCAAACATTCCTACTCAACTTGTTTGCAGTTATCTCTCAACTAGCAGGTCTTTGTTCTGCTCTGCTGCTGAGTCAAAGCTCAATATAGGCCGTTATAGATGGGGGACAAGGCATATTGAAACTTGGCTTCTGTTGTTTTACAAGAATATAGCTTCCTTCAGAATCAGAATAGTATTTACTGCCATGGTTTGAGAACAGGTTCACAAATTAGGAATCTCAGTACAATTGTGCAACATAAAACAGATAACACCAAACTGTAAGACTATGAGGCTATTAGGGCACGCATAAAGAAGATTAAAATAAAGATAATACAAAATAAAGGTAAAATATGATAAGACAACAACAATTTGAAATAAAACAACAGCAGGATTGTAATCACAGATGTGCAGGTGTATTAAGTAATAGCAGCGGATCTAAGTGTGGACATAGAGCTGGCTGGAACAGATTATTATGTTCATGAGTCTGATAAAGAGTTACTGGGTCTTGTTATTGGTCATGAGTCTGATGGTGGGAGTTATATGGGTCTGTAAGGACCGTAGCCTCCTGCCTGAAGGGAGAGGGGTGAATAGTCCATGTCCAGGGTGAGAAGGGTCAGCTGTGATCTGACCTACACATGTCCTGGAGAGATGGGAGCTCACAGCCAATCACCTTCTCCGTAGTACACACAACGCGGGGCAGTCGTTGTTTGTTCTGGTCTGTAGCGCTGGGGTACCACACGGTGATGGAGGTCCCTTTCGAACCATCTCTTTTCCCTAGCTAGTATTTTAACCTCTTTGTCCTCAAAAGTGTAGTTAGTGGCTTTCAGATGGAGATAGACAGCCGACTGAGCTGAGGACCACTGCTGTTTTCCCTGCGATGCTGTGTCATACTTTTGAAGAGAGGTTGCTTGGTTTCACCTACAGTATGCATAGACAGTGATTTTCCCACAGATTTCTTAGTTTATACTAAAGGAGGACACAATTCCACAACAATCAGGTATAGTGCCTTTAAGTAATTGAAATAATTATAATAAATTTGAATTTTGATGACCAAAAAAATCCAGTTGTAGCGCTCTGATGAGCATTGATTTTAGTGTTAATAAGAGTGATTAGCACGTTTGTGGTCTAAAACTAAAACCATGTAGTGGCTAAACCATAAACTGGGATTTTGTTTACATTGTTTTGCAGGGGAGGTCTCTGTAAAAGGGACATCCGATACCCACACGGCCTTCTGGTTCATACACACACACAAACAACACCGCAGTAGGAAGTGCAAGTATTCAGCAAACCATCCACATAGCATCAGGCTAATGTCCTTATCATTAGCACTTACCGCACTGTGGAGGTTAGCTGCGTTTATCTGACGCTGTACGTCCTTGTGGTACTGGCCATATCCCCCTGGCGCCCCCTTATTTCCAACCACGGCGCAGCTCACATCTCTCCTTTTGGACTGCAAATGTGGGCGGACTTAGGTGTTTAGTCCACATCATTCTGGTACATGGATATATAATATGGAACTATATAACAGTGTGGATGAATCACAGCTTGTGTTTCACGCCCTAAACTTCGACCCGCGCTGTCTGTGCACCTCAGACATGTCTTTCTCCATCCGTTCCACTAATGACTGCCCTCCCTCTGCCGCCTTTGTCCCACCTGCTCAGCTGCTGTCGCCTAATTGACACTGACTGGATGTTGTCACCCAGCGAGGGCCAGTTAATGAACAAACCGCTGTTAGCGCCGCGTCATGTGGACTCGCGGAGGTGTGGGAGGGGGGGGGGGGCAGGCACCGTGAGTTGTGCCCCTCCCGAAGACCCAGCCAAGCCTTTCATCCCTGCGGTCCCCTGCCAATAAACCAGTGAATAATGCAGCACCTTCTGGAGGCAGCACACGGTCGGCTCCGTCAATGCGTCATTAGTAAGACAGGACTTCTCTTACAAGCAGGAACTACTTTAGGTGTCAGAGGGGAAAACTAAAAGATTCTTCTAAATTAGCTGCATTTCTAGCTACATGACAGTTCTAAAGCCTGTCTCACACGTACTGAATATGCCCTGATGAAGTATTTTCTTCTGAATAGCACGCGATGCTCATTAACCTCAACAGCCACTTAAACTTGTGTCCAAACAACAAAACTCCCCAAATCACGTGATATGGAAAGTGAGCAGCTGGCAGCTCTTAGATGGGAGTGAAATTAATACATTATGTTAAAAATCTGTATAATTGCGATGTCAGCGAACAGCCATATGCCTCATAGGATAAAGAAGAGGATAAACTCCGCTGAAGGTAGAACTTTTCTCCGGAGTGCTTAGTGAGTGCGCGAACAGCAGTTCTTTGAATACCAATATGAAGCTCAGCACATGTGAAAGATACAGTGTCTCATTATACAGAATTTGAAAAGCTAATTCATTCGTTGTAAAGTGTAAGCTTCTGTGTTTAATCTACTGATTTCCAATGTCAACAGGCAGAGCCGAGCTATTCTATTACTTTTGCCACACAAAGCTCTCTACTTAAGGCAAGAATTAGACAGTTCATTGGATACATGAGGGCTGTCTATTTGCTTTTTGGATTGTTAATCTGTTTATCATATTTTCCGGACTGTGAGTCGCTCCGGAGTATAAGATGCACCAACCAAAAAATGTGTAATGAAGAAAAAAACAACAGGCTGTATAGTATGCTAACCGAATTCATGGTTAGCTACATGAAGCATAAACAACAAACTAAATAGGTGTCTGGTATGTTAACGTCACATAAACAGATCAGATAACTATATCATAAAGAACATACCAAACTCTCCATCTCACTCAGAATCACTAAATCCATTGAAATCTTCATCCTCGGTGTCACTTCTGAACAATCGTCTTGGCAACTACCTGGGCACGGAGGCGTAACTGCACCGTTGACAAGCCTCTCCCGGCAGCACGTTTTTCAAGCCCTCATTTGCGAACTCGTTCCTCTAGCTGTGTCGAGCGTTTAGCCCTCGATTAGCTTTTTTTTGTTTTCTTCATTACGGTAACAGTAACCTCGAATTTCCGCCAGTCCCTCGCAAGTTTCTCGTTCACTCCAAACTTTTGTTTTGCTGCTCGATTAGCCTGCAGTGCAATCTAGCTCCGGAGTTTAAGACGCACCCCCAGCCCAACTATGAAAAAAAGTGTGACTTATAGGGTGGAAAATATGGCAAGTCTTTGTTATGTTTTTATTTTTTTCAGCAGTCACATGCTCTCTTGATCTGCTTTTATATAAAAACGATGAGGTGTCAACAAAACCTATGACACTGCAGTGCACGCCTTTGACCAACAAACGGCGCTGCGTTCCTAACACACGCTTTTATCTGCGCCGTGAGCACAGAGAGGAAGACAATTTATCTGTTTCTACTTTCTTGAATGCCGTGGCATTTTAAGCCTAACTCTGGTGCTTTCTAAAGTAAAAAGTAAGTCATCCCAAATTATTTACGGGTCGTTTTTGACTAGATATAAATGGGAGAAGCTTCAAAACACAATATAATGAGATTGTGAGTTTAGTCAATCAGTGTTCAGATAGGGCCGCTCAGCATTCGTCCTCCTGCTACAGTTCACTTGAGGTTGAGAACGGCCTCCCGCTGAGGCATGGAATTACCTCCTTCAGAGTTTAAACTGTAAACTGTGCCTGAGCTGGGCAAACATTTTAAAATGAGGTTGCAATGCACTCCTTTGCAGCCCTGTCATAGCCCTGCATGCAGCACTTTAGTCCTGCACTTCTGTCTTTCAAGTGAAAGTTGAGACCATTTACCATTATTACTCATCACTGTTGTTTGCAGCTCTTTACAGATAAGGATTTGGTATTTTGTGATTTTTTTTTCTGTTCTTTTTGAAACGGTTGCACTGCAGCCCCTTTGTTCCTATGAAGGACAAGATAGCTGATGTTCCTAGGCTGTCTGGACACTTTGCAAATTTCACAAACACCAGACTCTTTCCGGATGAGTAAATGCGCGTCTGATGTTTCGGCTCATGCTTCATATTTCCTCTGGAGATGTCTAGTGCTGTGGAGGTTGTAATTTCGATCACCCGTTAGATTTGTGTCCCTCCAAAAACACAACAATGCACGGCCATTATGCAGCAGTCCATCATGTCGGCGGTGGATACAGGGGAAGTGTTGGCGGTATCAAATCTGCCCGTGAGCGCGGTGATGGAGGCCTCATAACACTGGGCCAGACTTGCAGATAAATCAGCACCTAAATGTCAATATGGCCTTTGGAAGACTGTATTTATAGCCCGGTTACGTCACCTTGACCACACCTACTCATTCAGTCTCACCGATCGGCGCGGCTGGTGTCGGCATTGTGATCGGATGTCGTCTGTGCATATTTCACTTAAACCTGTCAATGTGCAAATGCTTTGAAATATTTTTAAAATAGCAAGGCCGGTGAATCACGCCGCTTTCTCCAATCGGTAGATTTGCAGTGTTGCTGGAGTGAACTGAGGCGAATGACTCAGCTTGTCAGGAATTGTGTTAAAGGAGAGAATTGTCAAGTGTAAAGAATAAAGAAAGATTGAAAACATTTAGATATGGTACGGTCATACTATCTCCAAAACGGCATCACTATTGGGATGCTCATGACCTGAGGAAGCTTTTAATCTGAAACAAACAAACCTGCAAACATACGCCACGCCGTCATTGTGTTTGTTTTAAGAACCATTGTGCTCCTCCGATGATGTGGAACCCCTGCTTTCTCTCTGTCTCAAATAAAAAGCAGCTCTGATTGCCTTGAATTTGAGGTTTTGTCATTCGAATTTGAAGAATAAGCTAAATATTGCCAGCAACACTGCAGAATTCCATGGCAACCTTTTTGAGCAACAGTGGCTGATTCTTACCAGCCCGGGATATTTTGCATGTTATAAATATATACAAATATAGAACATGCACTTATTATTTATTACCTTCACAGTGAAGAATTACTAAACCCCACACAATACATCATCACAGCATCAGTGAAACATCAAATTATGCTGTGAAATATAACAGTCCAGACAGTGAATGTAATGGGCGCCACAAGCTAACATAAAAATCTGCCAGTATTTGGCTGTAGTTGGCATGTAATGGTCATGTCGAGCCCGTCACGGTTGAGTAATCCAACAGATGAGATTATATTGCTCGTTGTTTGGTTGAGAATTGAATAGTGGGGCTGATGGAAAGTGTCAAAAGTATTTTTCATTTGGATGTGCACATTAGATTAGATCAGCATGTAATAAATGTGATTAAAGATTTAAAGCCGGTAGTCCTGTGATTAAGGCGGACGCCATGTAACACTGTTCTAAGCGCTGCGTGTGGGTTAGAGCCCCGGCTTTGACCATGTTCTGGGTCTCTCCCCTCGCTCATACAACCCCTTTCACCCAGAGCTGTCCTGTCTAATAAAGCCAAGTAGTAAAAATTCAACATTTTTGTTGTTTTTTAAATGAAGCAGCTTTCATTTTCCAGCGCTATCAACAGTTTCTGGGTCATGCTACTTGTGCATTCCGTACGGTTTTGACCTTTTTCAGCAGCCTGCAGAATAGGAAAACCCCCGAGTTGCTGACACTTGGAGTTCAGATATTAGCCGGTGCCTAAGGGCTAGTTACGTGGAGGGAATATGGTGCACTAAATTGCAACTTTACTCTACATGCCCCAGCTGTGTGTTGGTTACATAGAAGTCTAGCATGGTGTGTAATGTCAGTTTAAAGCCAATCGTCTACTGGTGATGAAGAGTTTAATGACCGAGGTTGATGGGGCTCTTTGTGAAGGTGAAAGCGGCTGTTAATGGGACGACGTGTAATGAAACGGACGCAGAGGAGAGATCCAACGTGCTCTAACTGAAGTCAAACAGATCTTTGTCGCGTACGAGTCGCAACATACTTGTTTTGCACAGATACAAGGACAAGACACATTCAGTGGTGGTCATACGAGAGCTTTGGTTGTTGTGGGACACATAATGAAGCGCAGAGCCAACAAAGAATCAGTGTCACTGCTTATTCACACCCTTTGCAGCACTGAAAAGCTCTCAGTGCAGCTTCAAGGTTACAGGAAACTAGACCCATTCATACAGATTGTACATCAAAATATGTATTTTTCTAACAGCTACAATGTTTTGCTCTTCTCTCACGTAGATAAGACATTACTTTTTTAAAATGATGCACGCTATCAATTTGAATGTTCTCACTTGGCAAAATCCGGACTATTATTCAGGAATGAAGTCCGAATGCAATGTCAATCAAGGAATATAAAGTCGCTTTTGTATAGGCCTCACCGGGCTGCACCAGGCATTAGAATAGTGACACAAATAACAAATGTGATGTCCAAACAAATGCAATGTCCAAATGAACACAGCAGATGGAAACGTGCCCCGGGCAACTCCAGTCCTTAAATCCTCCTTCGCAGCAAGGGGAAACTCAAATACCCAGTGGGAGAAAAGAGAAACCTCATGGAGAACCAGCAGAAGGAGACATAAACTCCATGGTCGAACAGGCTACACACAGACCCAGGGCTGGTGGAAGCCCCTCTGCAGATATGGCTAAAGACTGCGATACTATCATCCAGTCATTAAGTTATCACTGTGTCTCCATGAGATCTTATTACGCATCCTGTAGCGGGAACACCCTTAACCAACAACACTGATCAGTGGGAGCGGATCTGCAGGGCTTTGCGACACTGGGGTGTTTTTACAGCAGTAGGAACTTTCAAAACTAAACCCATACACACACAAAAAAACATTTCCCAACTACCTGGTTACACTTGCTAATCCCGGACTTTAAATTGGACATGTTTAAATGTACACTGTGAGCTGAATCCTGGCTTGAAAAATTACTTTGGCAAGCCCAATACTCGAGTCTCAAACTCCGCAAATCATACCACCCTCATCTAAGTCTGTACCACATAAAAAGGCTGCATTTAATTGACCGTGCATACTCCGTATTAAGTGCAATACCATAATGCTGGGATTTGAACATGTGGAGGGGACATCTGGTGCGGTTACTTCACCCGAGAAGTCCCCTGTTTTTGTATCTTGATGCACGAGGACTCTGGCTGATCCAAACAGACCTCAGGGGCCAACACACAGACGTGGACCCAGATGGGTGTGCCGGAGGCGGGGCGCAGGAAGGAGACAGCCCTGGCTAGTTATGGAGGAAATTCATCATGACGATGTGAGTGAAATAATAAGCATAACACTTTTCAAAAGCATCAAGAAATTTATGAAATACTTCTTTTTTTTTATCTCCATCTGTACATCAATCTAAAAACACAAGGGGGAAATGATTAAGCAGTCGACAGAGATAGATGTGTAGCTTTAATTATTATCATGAATCATACGCCGTTCGCAAAGTTTAAAAATACTATCAGATAATAACGTTGAGAGTAAAGAAGTGAGTAAAATTGAAATACGGGCTAATCTATATGAGACACATGATAAGAAACATGAAAAAGATTGGAGGGTTGGCGTGTGAAAACATATGGAGAAAACTCACTCTAACTAAACTCAGCTATGTAGAAATATTAATATTCACGAGGCTTTCAGCCGGACGGTGCCATATGTTCAGTGCATGTACAGAAACATGCCGGGAATCTGCTGAGATCAGGGAACACTTGACAAAAAGTTTGGTCAAAACATTTGTAAAACTTCTGAATAGAAACCAAGCTGTAGCCGCAAAACTCAAAGGACTTGAACGCGCACATGGAACACTTGGACTTGACTGGAATAAGAGACTTGGACTCAGATTTGGCTCAGAGGAATAGAAGGCGACTTGAAAAATCGTGAAATCCCATTATGTTTCCAGTCCGCACAAGAACATTATTGCTCTATACATACTGCGACTTTTACTATTCTTTTATAGTATAGTACTATTCTTTTACTTCCACACCAACAGCTGCTGCCACTATTATGATAAATAGCACTTTAACCACATCTGCACATAGGCGTCAGAAGTAAAAAAAAAAAAAAAAAAACGCCGTTCTGCCTAGGCCCGGAGTCTACAACCTTCTAAATAATAAAAAGACAAAAGTGTACATAATTTTGCTATTGATAGTATGATGATCGATAGATGAATTGAAAGTACAAATTGAATGTAAAATATCTGAAACTCACTCATGCAAACACACTTTATGGATCTACTTTTTTTCCATCAAAGAAAAGAGCTGCACCGGAGGTTTTATAGAGCTGCGTGTGGCTCAAGAGATAGTGGATGCCTACCCCTGGTCTACGCCTTTACTGCAGTCCCCAAACTTTATAGTCAAGGGTCTGGAGTATTCTCACTCAGAGATTTAAACACACGTCAACTGTCATCAAGTGCAATCAGAGCCTTTCTTTTCCTTTCTGTAAAGTGTGTAAGTTTCTAATCTTGTCAGCTTTCTGTTGCTTCTTGTTCTGCAGTGTTCTGGCGCTGTTTGCTATTTTTTTCTACCTGTGATCAGAGGTGCAGATTCATCTCTGTCATCCTCACACAGGAGATGAATCCATTTCCCAGCACTCTCCCATCATGGCCACTGCTGTCAGGACTGGCACTGAGCAGATTGGGATGCGCTCCACAACGCGCATGTTTCCAGTCCAAAATCTCTCACTGTGGGTGATACGGTTTCACTTATTAAGCAGGTTAGTTGTTCAAATTCCATGCTCCCTATTCATACTACACAAAAAGAAGGTCACACGCTCTAATGTTATGTTGGAGTGCCTTTCGCTTTGGATTACAGCTGTGGCATTATTTCAATAAGCTGCTGCAATGTCAGAAGATCCAGTGTTGCATTAATTTTTCACACAGATCGTGTATTGATGATGGAGTGTGTGTGACCACTGTGCAACGCCTTCTCCAGCACATCCCAAAGATTTTCAATGGGCTTTAGATCTGGACTCTGTGGAGGCCAATCCATGTGAAAATCAACTGTATTGATCTCGCAACGTAGTGCAACGTTTACAGTGAAAATGAATGTCTTCCTGAACCACTCTTTCACAATGCGAGCCCGATGAATCCTGGCATTGTCATCTTGGAACATGCCCGTGCCGTCAGGGAAGAAGAAATAACCTGGTCATTGATCTTCAGGTAGTCAGCTGGTCTCATTATTTGGGCACATAGTGTTGCTGAACCTAGACCTGACCAACTGCAGCAACCACAGATCAGAACAGTTAGTTAAATCCAGGTGGTGACATGACACAGTATATTCCCTATGAGAATATGTTGATATGATCGAGATTAATGGTAGCTTTCACAAAGTAACACTTTGAAACCCAGATGTTGGTTGATAGTCAAAATGTGATAACATGACTTTTTGGTATACAAGTCAAGTAGAGCAATTTGCCCCTTATCTCTCTCTTCACGCCTTCCCCAGTCGCTCACTGGCCCATATAAAGGCGAACCCACACGTGTGCAGGTCTCTCGCCGGTGCTTCACCACATCACTGTTCTCTAATGTCTTACTTGCTTCATCTTGGCCACATCCATTTGTCACCGCTGACAGCTCCTGGCAGCAGCATCTATCCATTCTCACTTTATCCTCGCGCCGTCAAACCACACTGTTTCTCTCAGCGACCAACCCCTATCTCCCGCTCTCTCCCCACAGAGCGGCCCATTGCTTCTACTGCGGGGGAAGAAATGATATACAAATAGTGCGGCAACGGGGACGTGACACGGCGTGACCCCGAGGCGGAGACAGGGCCATAGATTTGCATGTGCCGTGTAAAGGTGTTGGCAGAAGAATGTCCCTCAATTTATCTGTCAGGAACGGTTGGTAATGGGCCAGTGACATAATAATTGGTTTTCTTCCAGATCACTGTTTGGACCCTGGAGTTTTATGGGCTTCGGTACCCCCTTGCCAGCAAGTTTCATGACCCCAAGAAGCCACGGATCACGGGACTTAATGTCCCACCATCACCGCCCCATGCTGGACCCGCGGCAGTTCTCCTACAGAGCCAACAATTCTTTAGACGACGCGGTCAACCAGGCCCCCCACTTCATCCTGCAGCATCTGAACTCCTCCTGAACCTACGCCAGAATCCTGTTTGTGAATTTTATCAGCCCCCAACCTCCCAACATGTATTTTTACTTTATGACTTTAAACTATGCCACTATATATTTCTGGATGCCAACCTTTTCTGATCCTATTTCTGAACTGTAAAGTAGGAATAATGTACTGATAATAGAACAGATATGAGTTGTGAGTTGAGTTGACCCAAAGGGCGGACTTGGGCCCCGGGAACGGCTGTAAGGGCACATTTTCAGACAAGCAGCATCTGAGCTAGCCTTCTGCTACGTTTGTACAGAGTTCACAAGGCATTAACATCCTACGCATAAAGCAAGCTATGGTGTGCAGCTTGTATGTTGTGGAATAAAATAGGAAACATTAACATAAAATTCATCCATGCATTGCAATGCTTTGCAGGTCAACTTTGTTCCTTGGAGCATGCTTTACCTTTGTAAGAGATTGTGTACAGGCCAGGGTATTGTTGAAAAAAAGTGTTCATGATCCTGATTGCGCATTAAGTGTAGGGTGATAGAACAAGTACTCAAGTTAAACAAGTCTGAGCTTCTCTGAAATAACTTTAAATTCAGAAACTCCCATTAGCTAAGTGTAATTGGCCCATAGCATCTGTCATCCAGTCACACTCACTTATTGTATTGGAGTGATCAATCATCTAAAACCAAACACACATAACATTCATTTAACTTATTTATTATTCCACATATTCCTGTGTATGGTCAACCTTTGGAAACCACCTGCAGTGCCTCTGATGGCCTCCAGGGAACCAAGTGGTCTAAAAACGTACTATCTATGTTTGTTGCCATTATCTTGATTATGTGTGTCACCACGGATACTGCCCTCCGAGTGATGCCACCGTAATAGTTCTATAGTTCTCCTTATATTTCAGTGCTTTATACAGCCTGCACTAATAATGATATTATTCAAAGAGAGTCTGAAGCAAAAATGCAACACTTTGACTTTTGAAAACTTAAATACTAAGATTTTCTGGGATATCTATTAATTTATGCATGTGTTCATGAACTTGCGAAAATGGCAGCTTAGTTGTAATATATCACGCAATTTACTGTGTTTCCATGTTGGCAACTATTGTGTCACAATTCGACTTTTGTTCCCCTGGTTTTGTATGTTGTCTTTGGTCTAGTCCTGTGTTTTATTTTGACATGTCTGTTCTGTCCTTGTGATTTTGCTTTACTTCACTTGGCCAGGCCTGCCCCGCCCTGATGTGTTTCACCTGTGCCCCGTTTCCTCATGTATTTATACCCCTGTGTTTCCCTTGTCCTTTGTCGTGTCATTGTCAGCCCCGGGTTTGTTTGAGTTTTTGGCATCTCTGGATTTTGTTATTATGGTTTTGGTCATTCATTAAACATCACCAGTTTTGTTGCAGTCCTGCATTTTGGGTTTATTTTCTTCACTCCACCTCCAACCTTGACACGACACTTCAAGACCCAGCGGACTGCCCTTCGGTAGCTGAGGACCCCGACCCTTGTTCCCCTGTCCAGAGCCACCGCTGGACACTTGCCTCCGTCTGGGGTGGCTATCCCCTCCTTCCCGCCCTGAGCCCATCCCAGACGGAGGTCTCAGTCCGATGGTGGCCCCAGGCCCTTAAGTGGGTGATCAAAAATCTTCATCTCCTCAGAAAATGCAGCATAAGAATGCCCAACAGGGGAGTTATTCTCAACAGCAATAGCCCATTGTGCTGCTCTGCCAGTGAGTAAACTTTATTAAGAAGGCAATGGGAGACTTATCTGTGCTGTAGGTGTTTGGCTGTAGGTCAAATACGAGGGAGCACTGGAGGAGAAACTGCCCACAGGACCCGAGATGACCAGAATAGCGCTCTGGGGATGTATGGTTCACATGCAGCAGAAGAGGCAGGTTGGACTGGAGGAGGAACCAAGGCCTGAGGTGCACCATGGGGAGGCTGTGCTGGTCCAGTTGTGGCGGAGCTTTTCCGTAACCTCCCGTAGTCTCATGATGGCCCACTCTGGTACCTTGAGCAGCCAAGGCCTGACTGATGGGGTCTAGGTCCAATGGGTCCATGTGGCCAGATTGTTCTGTTGCGGCTCAACAATGGAGGGACCCAACAAATGGACATCCGACTCACAGTGAACTTGTTGGCTGCTTAGTTTACTGAGTGTTTAAAATTATTCCTGTTTTTTGGATTTCAACGTACCTTTCTCCTGTGCTCCTCACTGCCATTGCCTACCGGGAATTACTTACCTGAGAATATTTGCCTCCTCTACCAAGACCAGCTGCCCCTCCCCCGGCACCCTACTTACCGGGACAATAGACATTCCCTTTACCTTTTTCCCTTCGTCTGATGTCCCTTTGTTGGGTCCCTCCATTGTTAAGCCGTAACATATTGGTTGAAAACTCAAAAAGACTTCTGTCTACCTTTCATATTTCCCATGAACTTTGTTTTTCTTTCCATCTTCCACACTGATACTTGTACTACACCAAGATGAGAATATTGTTTTACGTTTCAAGTCTTCAAAGTCTGTTTGTTCCGTCAGTGCAGCGACGCTTGTGTTGGCATTTGTGTGTTATACATACAAATTTAACAGCAAACGGCTTACCATCCTTGTCCAAGTTTTCCCGTGTTTGTTGACTGCTCCTTCCTGATGTCTAATATTTACCTAGCGCCTCAAGGAAGAATGATGCAATCTGTTTCCAAGTCTAAACCTTAGGTCCTTCGGAGTTAAAGGCGCAGCTGAATTTGCTTGTGCGTGAACTCTTTTTCAAGTGCGTGACCTCAGATATCACTGCAGTGACTCAGCCACTCTTTTTCTGAATGAAACAACTCGGCCTCGGACTCCTGCGTCCAGTCAGACCAGACACACATGCACAACGAATATAATCATTTTATTTATGTTTTATTTATCATTTTATTTATTTTATTGATGTATTTTAATGAAATTCTTTTTTACAAGTTGGTATGTAAGACCAATAAGCATGCGTTCACCAGAGCGTTTGCAGATTTCTTACTGATTTGCTCTAACTGTCCCTTTATTTGACTTGGGGTTCCCATAAACACTAACTCTTCTTGCATGCAAGCCCTTCACACAAGCAATTATTTGTTGTGGGTGCTCCTCATTTGTTTGGTGCCAGACAGTGCAATTTTGTTACAGCGATTTGTTGAGTCGCAGCTTCCAAATTCTCAAGCCTCAAGTTTTCATCTAGTTTAATACAACATACATACAACTGAGTGAGGTTTGCTTTTAGTGCTATTGTGGAAACATCCAGCGCTCCCCCAGGCTCGCATCCATACGGCTCCTGTCAAATTATTCACAAAGAACACTGAAAAGCTATGTTATCATAAACGCCCATTTAATAAACTGCAATTACAATTGGTCTTTTTTATCGTCAGCCAGTTCTATAACGGGTACACTCCTTTCAAACCGGGATTTCACCCACATGCGTTTATTTGTGGCCCTCCGCTGTAGATACGGGCAAAGGACAAGCTGCTGATGTCTAGTGTCCCACATTCCTATTTGGATCTTTTGAGGATTTCACCAATCTTTAGAACAAAAAACCCTCAAAGTCAGATCACAAATCCTCCAGTGTGTCCCAGGCTGTATCTCTAACAATTAGAATAAATATTTTATGTATCTGTTTGCACTTTACACTTCTCACTTGAAACTTGAGTCTTAGTGACCATTCATTCGTTTTCCTACTCCTTTAGGCCGCTCATTTTGCCCTCTGCCCCAGAATTACAAATATGGATCTGACCTGATGGGGAAGTGCTTGGTGTTCACAGCGACGGTCAGTAATGTTGTTGACAGAGATTGATGGTGACGTGGAGAGTCAGGAGCGACCATAAGTCACATGCGACAGCACAAACGCAGAAACACATGAGCACGACGCCATCGCAGTGCCAGAACTTTGACGGTGTCCCGCGGTCGCGTTCTGCTGAACTAAGCTTTTCTTTCCTCGACTGATTCTTTGACCCACTAATGCTTTATGTCCACTTGCACTGCACTGATGCTCTTTGAAAAGGGGCCGGGACACTTATGCTGAGGTAGATTTATGATTCGTGGAAGTATTATATTTTTTATTGTGCACTTAAGGAGAAGCCGAGTGCTGTGGATTTGGGAGGGGAAGAGGCTGTTATCATATATTTTTAGTATACAGTATCTATATGTTTTGCTTGAGTTTGCAATCAAGCAGAATTTTTATCTGTTTTGTGAGTTCACGTAAAGGTAGGATGTGTAAGATATTTTGTGAATATTCAAAAGCAAATTAACATTTCCACATGATACGAGTTGTTAGGATTCTTTTTTTCTTGTTCTTGATCCTTTCTAAAAACCCGTTTGCAGTAAAGCTTCCAAAAATATCAGAGAAATGGTTAAATCATCGACTGATCCTCGTGGTCAGAAAAGGTTCGACCCTAAGAGCTAAGAAGAAGCTTTTGTGACTAGAAGCAAAACATCCTCAACTTTACCAAAACCCGTGGGCACCACCTCATTGTATTTGTTTATTCATTCTGTCATCTTTGTTTTAACATTCAAAGCTCAGGTCTCTTCTACCGTATAGTTCCCTATAAGACATGGGCAAGTTCGCTGCGTGATCGTATTTTCTTACCAGTCAAACACGTCACATCATGAACCTTAAAAGAGGGTCCGGGGGTTTTCTAAGGGAAATTGTCAAGGAACTGACTGTATTTGAGTTTGTTTGTTTGCTTTTGGAGCATTTAACAAGTGTTTAGCTCACTATTTGGTGTAATCATTTTAATCATCTTTGGAGCCCAAATGTATTTGCCAGATTTGGCCCACCCTGCTATAGGATATGCAAAGTGTGGGCCAAATTTCAGACTGCAGTAGATTGTCTGTAAAGCCACTGATGAACACTGATAGTCTTTTTGCACGCACAGCCCATAATTCACATTTTTCCCTATTATGCAGCTCACTGTTGAGTGAAGACCTTGCATACAATTATTTCATTATCACCATCCATTTGCGCTTGGCTTCCATTACACGTGATATAATCTAAATAAAACCAGATTACATTAGAGATAAATCACTGCATCCCCCTTCACTACTTGAAAAAAGTACACACACTGTTTATGCCTTTGCTCGCTGCGTCTGGTCTCTTCACGTGTTGAGAATCTTGTGCTGAGGACAAGCTTTTATCCACGTCCTCAATGCATGCCCCGCGTTTATCGAGATGGGCAGCTGCGTACTTAAGGCTGATCCACTAGCACCTCGCGCACATGTTGTTTCAGATAAAATACCAAGACCCAACTCACTCCAGGCCCCTCTGCTCCCGTCCCCTCTGTAAACCACTGCTGCGGAAGAGTGATCGAGATAAGTCCCGCAATTTCACACCGCCACACTTCAATAGAGCAATAGGGAATACAGTTTTTTTTTTTTTTCCTCCTCATACTTCTTGTCCGGTGACGCGCGCCTTAGTCTGACCTGACACAATGGGATCGGTGGCAGAATGGGATTTTTTTTCAGATTTGATTAAGGAAAACGTCTCTCACACGTGGATTCAATTTGACTGTCAAGCTTAATACCAGCATAGAGACACAACAGAGTGACAGGAGAACATTGGGAACGGCATAACGGCATAAAGACAGATATGACGTGTTCAGAGATTGATGTTTTATTTTCTTCATCCGAATGTTTGATTTTGTGAAGATGAAAAAAAGACGCAGTTGAGTAGAATTAAATGCAAGTTTTTCAAAGGTAAAGGTTTGAAGATTTAATGGAAGTGTGAAGATGAGGAAAGAAGAAGGACAGAAGAACCGTAAGAAGAGTTGTAGAGCGAGCAGTGGAACAATGAGTTTAAACGTAGTATTGGAAGAGGAATTCTTGAAAGAGGACATTTTAAGGAAGAGGAAGCCTTGACATTCTTAAAGTCTGAATATTCCTTTTCTTTCTTTCTTTTTTAACATTTATAATCTGTATTGCTGCTAACCACATTTACTTTCTCCTCTTGACCACTGCTGCATTGCATAGAATCAAGTAAGTGTGCTAGATTCACACGTCTTCCTTCTCTGCTTTAGTGGGCTGCGGTGCATTTGTAAAGGTGACTGAGCAATTTCATTATTTGACTGCGTTAAATTGCCTCTCCGTATGTCAGAATTGGGCTCTTTTGAATTGCTGCTAAAGTCTTTACCGCCTCCTCCTTCACATTGGCTTATAGGACCTCACTCTTCAAATAGCGTAATGTAAAACGGGTTAGTGCCTTATACTCTCGTCTCTTCATTGGGGGAATGGGTCTTCTGTGGCTCATTGTGCCGAGTGGCAATAGGCGTTCACGGGCAATTTCACACACTCATAAAAATGTTAATCTACAATGATAATACTGCAAATTGAGTTCAATAATTTGATCGGGCACCGGAGGAACGGCGTTGGCACTCTCGCCAATCCCGCCGTCTCCCGCTCTCTCCTATGTCGCAAGCTCCAGTCTCTCGCCCTTCTCACATGTGCTTCCAAGTATACAGTGCATTTCGGTCGCTGTGAAGACTGTATGAAATTGTGTTAGTCATAGCTTTGGCTTCACCTGGACCTTACTTCAGAGACATCAAATACCGGCTTTAACAAGAGTGGAGAGCTTTCCGCCGGGACTTTGGGTCAAAAAGTGCAAGCAATGGCTAAATATGGTTTACTTAATGGAAAAGGAATAAGTCGTAGTTTGACTCCCTTATCCTTTTTGTACAAACCTGATTCTGCTCCAAACTTACAAAGATTGAACACACTATTTTAGCCTAATTTACTATAGAAATGAATCGTAGACAAGGCTAACGATTCAGCGAGCACTGAAAGGGCTGCTGTTCACTCAAATAAAAAAGGGTTCTGAGACATCACTTGGCCTTAATTTATGTATTAACTAAATGATCTAAATATGGGATTTAACTTTCTATATTATGATTTTTCAATCTTTTACAACTATTAATTCGATGCAAATGTTGCATCCATCCATATTTTGTAGTATAACCTGTGTGTACAGTAAATATTAGGGGTGTAACAATACACTGTACTACATTGCCCCACGGTGCTAAAATCTGACGATATTCCTCACACTAAAGTGACGGTGCAAGTTTTAGCTTATATTTTATATTCATATGCTCCACAGCGCTTGTCGTGTGTATGCGAGCACTGAAACAGAGCGCATATGTATCATCATCACTTACTGCTAAACTGAAGGCTGCAGACACTCAAGACCTGCAAAGTTACAACCTCCAAAAACACCTGAAATCCGCGTGGCTTTGCTCCGGTTCTCCTGCAGACGACCCGGCTGCGGTGAACGATAGATCCAGTGCGCCGCGCATTGTCAGAGGCACAGACAAATGCGTAAGATCTAATCTTGGTCATAGTCTGGCCTCAAAAGCTTTCCAAAAAAGTACAAGCATAATAGCACAGCGGTTTGCACTCATGCTTCACAGCTAGAAGGTCCAGGGGGGGAGGGCTTTTCTGTGTGGAGTTTGCATGTTGTCTGCGTGTAGGTTTCCTCCGAGTACTCCGGTTTCCCTTACCACTAAAAACATGTGCAATAGGCCAGAATGAATGCAGTGTGTAAGTGAGTGGTTTGTGGTGGTCAGAGGGGCCAATGGCACAGACTGGCTGCTTCCGTCAGTCTACCCCAGGGCAGCTGTGCAGCTGTGGCTACATTAGTAGCTTACCACTGCCGAGTATGGAGTGAATGAATAATGACTACAGTGTAGCGTTTGGAGAAACTTGAGAAGCTGAACCGTTACCGAAGTAAATAACCTAATGTTTAATTGTTATCCTGAAGTACGACACTTACCCTAACCCTTAGCTCATTGTTGACCAACAGAGCACAATCGAAGATATGCTAATCACTGCGGAGAGAGTTTGACCACGGGCAGGACAGGAACAAGTTTGATAAAGGTATCTAGACCTTTAAAACAAGGAGAAGCTTCTTAGAAATCTCTGTGTGACCATCACCAGAGTGCGGGCTGGTGTGTTCAGCGTGGAAGACGGAGATAATGGTGTAACAGTTGTTAAAAGCTCAAAAAGTTGCAAACAAATTATTTTCAATTTAATTTTTATTTGATTATAGTTTATTTTATGAGTTGTAGCACCGATCCAGTGCCTCTTGCTGCATCATTTCAGGTAGCCAAATGAGTCCCGAAGGTGCACACATTTCATTGGTTTCTGAGAGAGGCAGGAGCAGAGCTTATCTCCCAGTGGCAGATGCATGTGGCACAAATAAGTCAATATTTGACCAAAACGCTGCGGTGCCATAAAGGACCACAGCTCGGTCACGACTGAAGACTCCTCACCTCCTCAAACCACGGCTGAGGTCCGTTCACTCCGACTATATTCACCCACTGCAGGTAACATTGATATTGCCTGATGCGAAGTGTGTCTGGGCATCTCGCATGACTCGCATCGCTCAGACAATTTTCAAAGTCCAGTTGATTTTTCCTCTGAATGCCTGACTTTCTATCAAAATAAATGGCTTTGTGTTGAAGAGTCGAAGAGTTCATTGAAACACAAACAGTCAGTCACAAAAAGTAATGGAGACAAATGACACGGCTGCCTTGTCGTAAAACATGGACGTCTTTTGAAACCTGCACAAAAGTTAAGCATTTCTTCAGACATCATCATGACAAAGGATTACATTTACATTGCGCTGACAGCTCTTTATGATTGTCCATTTTTCTTTCATTCCCCTGTCACTCTAGATGGAAGGCTATAGTCCACCGATCGGTCTGCGATTATGAGCTGTCGGCCGCTCGAACAACCATCAATCGTGCAGACACATTCACACAAGCAATGGTTCGTGAAGTGTCTTGCCCAGGGCCACACTGAATCAAATCACCTGTTAGCCTTTGGGTCTTTTGCCTTGGCTTAAAAATGTATTCGAGTCATATAGAAACCGACGATAAATGGCATAGGTGCTTTACATGGCTTTAAATACATCTGGTTGTCTACTTGTTCCAAAAGAAACACTGCACAGTTTTGTCCGGGTTAATGCTGAGATGCTTGATAAAGTCTCCTAGTTATTCCTAAAGTCAACAGAAAGACTCACGGCGAGGCGTCTTTGCAATATTATGGCCCTCACCTCTGGAACGACCTGCAGGCTCAAGACCCACCTTTTTAGCTTAGCTTTTAACTAACATCTATTTATTTAGTCCTAAGGATATAGTGTGTGTGCGTGTGCGTGTGTGCATGCTTGTTTGTTTGTTTGTTATCTGTAAAGGACGTTGTGATACCTTTCGGTATGAAAAGCGCTTTATAAATAAAGTTTGATTTGATTTTGATTTGATAGGTGCTTATTGCCAAGGTAACGTCTGACCATTCATCTTTTACCTGCTCGTAGGGCTGCACAATGTATTGCAACATTATTAGTTAGTGCAACATTAGGTGACGCAAAATCCATATCGCAAGCAGCCACAAAATCACTGAGGGCTTCCATCGGACTGAGATTTACACTTTTCTTGTTGGCGCAGCCTAAAACAAAAGTAGATGGTGACCTTTATGCAAAGATCTGTTTAAGTCATGATTTTCCCAATTAAGTTGTATTTCAGTCTTGCTTTGTCCTGATTTTAATATTTCTTGTTTTCACACAAATTGCTCACTATTTTCATTTTAATTGAAGGGAACGTAGCCCTGTTTGTATTTTTTGCGTGTAGCGCTACCCACAAACTAACACACAAATAATAACAGTATGAATACATATTTTGCCCTATTGCAGCTCTCCTCCAAAACAAGCTCACTCGCACAATACCAATGGACTTCCGCTTGTATTGAAATAGTCTGTTTAGAGACGCGTCTTAGGACTAAATGACCAATGTCTTGACCAATGACTAAACCTGTTAGCCCCAGAAACACTTTGCCTGAATGGCGCGTAAAAAGTGATCATTTAGAGCACGAGGTTACACCCAGGGCAGTACTGTCTGTGTTGCCTAGCAACAGGAGGCAGGGTAACACCGTCCTGGCCACATATCATACTGTATAAAAGATTTTAAATAACAAATAATAACAACACATTTGTTAGATCAAAGCAAAAGCACAGTGTGTGTTCTTTGCAAGGTTGTCTTTTCAAATGGACTTTTATAATAATGTGGCAACGTTTACAAAAAAATTGTCACAAGCCAACCAGACCAGAATAGACCCTTTTCACAGAACACAATGCTAGTTCCACGCCGGGGATGACAACTTTTCCCATTATCTGCGAGTCCCATTGTTTTCCTATGGAGAGTTAGCGAGATACTGCAACTAAATGAACAAGTGAAAAATGTGTGGACTCTAATTACTTCACCGTTTTTAACACATTGTTTGTGATCATCCATTAGTTGTATGTTGCACCACAAACTTTTTAAATATTGATTTATTTGTGATCACTTCATAACTATTCTCATGTTCTGTGAATAGGGAAGCACCGTGAGCCACCAATGCCTACGTTCAAAAGGTTATACTTAATGTGGAGTTTAGTCAATAAAGTTACATGCTACGGCCAAATAACAAAACCGGTATTTTGCGTCAGCAACTATAGATACATTGCTCCGTGTATTGTAATGTGTCACACCTAAGCTTGTAAATTGGGGTTAGTTAAAAGTGATTTCTTCTACCAACCACCGGAATTCAACGGAAAAGACAAAATACACAACATCAGACTCATGAACAAAAACAAGACCCAATAGCTTAGTTACAGACTCATGGATGTAATCTGCTCTGTTATAAAGTGTGGTGTGTCCATTCCTAGTTTGTGAACCTGTTCTCAAACAATGACAATACAAACTATTCTTATTTTAGAGACCGAGTAGAGAGCTCAGAGTACAGTCACTGTTCCCCCACACTCAGAGACAGCATCAAGAGAGACGTAGGCATTTTGTCTCCAGCAGGTTAGACGACTGTAACGGCTGCTCACTGGCCTTTCTAAACGAGCTGTTAGAGCTGCAGAACATCCAGAACGCTGCTGCTCGAGTCCTGACAAGAACCAGGAAATACGACCATATTAGTCCAGTGCTCCGGTCTCTGCACTGGCTTCCTGTCACTCAGAGAATAGAATTTAAAACAGCTCTGATTGTGTCTTTTCATGGTTTAGCACCAAAGTCCATCTCTGACATGTTAGAGCCGTATGAACCATCTCGGGCCCTGAGAACTTCAGGGAGGGGTCTCCTGGTGGTTCCCAGAGTCAATAATAAACACGGTGAGGCTGCGTTTTATTTTCATGCAGAAACAATCTGGAACAGTCTTCATGAGGATGTGAGACAGGCCTCAACTCTGATGTTCAAATTTAGGCTTTTATTTTTACCCGTGCATATGAAAACTGAAAGTATTTTATTTGTACTCTTGCCTTTTACTGTAATTGATTAATTTGTATGTTGATGTTTTATTGATTTTATCCGTTTTATCTGTTTTATGCAATTTTATGCAACTGTGGAGCACTTTGAATTGCCTTGTGTATGAATTGTGCTCTACAAATAAATTTGCCTTGACATGGAGGAACGGTCCTGGAGAGAAGCCTGAGCATCTCTATTACAGGAACATTTGTTGAAAATACTGTATGAACTTTATTTTTGTGACATCAGAAATGTACACAAATTAAATAGATGCAAAAGACCCCAGTATCCACATTTTACTAAATCACTTGGCCGTTGTGAAGGGGACATTTTGTATTGTCTGGCAGGCCATGTGATACTGAAGATTGAATAACTGTCCATCGCACTTGGGCAAATTGTTCTTAACTACAATACAATCCCATTACACTGTAGCAGCCTGCTATCTTGCCATCTTTCTTATAAATGTGAAAGTAAGATTGGTCTTTTTCTGTTGCAGTCACAGTGCTGTCACACAATAGAGAATAGAGTCACATAACCGAGTTTGGTCAGTAAAACAAAGTAAAAAAATTAATAAGTTATTCTTGTATGATCCTAGGTGTTATTCACAACTGATATAGATTAGGATTTTAATTTTAGGTCGGATGGAAAAGGCAAACATTGATCATTTCAGTTATTATACTTTCTTCCAATAAAATGATTGTGACTAGAGTAGATAATGCAGATTTGTGAGTGTAGATTTGTGAGACAATATTGTGCAAAGGCCATTTTGTCCCCTGTGATAAAACCAAAACAACCGAGTGTGTTTACTGTGTCTAAAAACGAAATGCTTTCTTCTACCTATTATTGAGAAGCACTCGACACGGTGAGGGAAGAACTCAAAAACCCAGTGGGAGAAAAAATAAACCTCAGGGAGAACACAGAAGGAGAGATCCCCTCCCATGGACGGACAGGCTATAGATCCAGGGCTGATGGGAGTCCCTCAGAAGAAGGGCCAAGACCGCAGAAGAACATCCAGTCTTTGGTCGCGCTTTAGTTCTTCTTGTCCAGTCCCTGTAGGTGGGGTTCCTCCGTGGACGGGGTTTGAAGACCTTGACACCAACGACCCACCATCTAAAGCAGGCACTTCCAACGGGGAGTGGGACAATCATCACTTTATACCTGATTTTTTTCAGGCGGCAGGTGTTCAACTGAGGCAAGTGTTGCATGCTAGCAATGTTGATTTCTGCAGAAAAGTGCAGTGAAAGTACTGTAACTGCAGTCGGTTGCTTATGACTCTCGTGGCAGTGCGGTGTTGACGAGACGCCTGACAGAAATCCTAGTTGCAGCGAGAGGATAGCTCACTCTGCAGGTCGCCTTCCAGGTGAAGAACCTGGCCGTGATTTTTGACTCTGAACTGACTTTTATTCCACACATTAAGAATATCACAAAGATAGGTTTTTACCATCTAAAGAACATAGCCAGAGTCCGCCCCATTCTCTCTCGGGCCAACACGGAGACGCTAATGCATGCTTTTTTTATCACCAGTCGTATTGACCAATGTAATGTCCTGCTTTCTGGTCTTCCCAAAAAGAGTATATCAGGTTTAAACTTTTACAAAATTCAGCAGCTCGTGTCCTGACGAAGACCAGGAGGCGGGACCACATTACACCGGTTTTAGAGTCGCTGCATTGGCTCCCCGTGTGTTTCAGGATCGATTGTAAAGTTCTTTTAATTGTTTTTAAATGTCTTAATGGTCTTGGTCCTTCTTACCTTTCAGAACTGCTTTTACCTTATGAACCTTCACGGCCCCTGCGCTCCTCCGGCAGGGGTCTCCTAGTTATTCCTAAAGTCAACAGAAAGACTCACGGCGAGGCGTCTTTCCAATATTATGGCCCTCGCCTCTGGAACGACCTGAGGAGGAGCTCAGGACCGCAGAGAACGTTCATGTATTTAAAGAGCAGGCTCAAGACCCACCTTTTTAGCTTAGCTTTTAACTGACATCTATTTATCTAGTCCTAATTATTTATATTTGTATATACTGTATATATATGATGCCGGGTGTATTGTTTTAAATGTAATCTGTAAAGCACTTTGTGATACCCTTCGGTATGAAAAGCGCTTTATAAATACAGTTTGATTGATTGATTCTAAAATATCAGACACTGCCTGATGTCTGTCGCAGCTCGTCTTTAGTTGCACAATGGTCCCTGTTTCACTGTTTGAACTACGACCTCCATGACGAGTGATCGTTCGTCGCAGATGGACAAAATCACGCAGTGTACACCCGGCTTAAGGTGCAACATTGACAGTCATAGCTTCAAATCTTGTTGAGGTTTTGAAATACTTTTGAGCAGAATTTCAACTGCTAATATAAACAAAGTAAACCTCAGTTCAGATAGACGCATGCATAAAAAACCAATGTGGCAGGTGAGGGTTCCTGCCAGAGTAGAGAAAGAAAAAACTTGGCAATTTTGCACCCACCTCCATTTAAGAACAGCAATCACATCCCTTCTCGCTCTGTCCACTGAGCCTTTTCCTCACACCGTATGCCACCGCATGTATTGTGTCCTCTGTAATGTCGGACACATCCTTAGCTCTCGCCATAATGCTCCCAATTCCCCAGTGCACTGACCCTTTGGAAGCAATTTGGAGTGACTGGGGCCGCGCACTGACAGACATGGATCCTGCAAGGCCCTCACAGCACCGGGTCACGGCAGGCGCTCTCCCCGGGGTCCTCTCCGCTGATGACACAGCAGCCACTATTGTTACAGAGGAGGGAGGTCATTCACTGAACGCTAACCGAGATGGGCTGTTTTGACTGTCCATTTCAGCAAAAGCAATAAATGGGCAAAGTTAGTGCATTCAATTGGGACTTACAACAATAACTTTTAATTGAATGTTGAACTAAACAAACAGCTTGAGTGACTGCACAGGTTTTTTCAAATGACGTGGTACAATAACTATTTTTGCTTACATAAGTTTGGTTGTTGCAAGCTTCTAGACAAGTAACCCAGAAAGAAGGAGAGACTCAATCGAGGAACATCTTTGGCTTCTGAATCAGTTAGTTCTGCTTTTGTCCTGGTTCAGTCCCGGTTTTGCCTCGTCTGCTGCTCCTGATGAGCCCATTGCTGCACCGCGTATCGGCTCATTTATGCTCCCACTTCGTACGTAAAAGGATCACTGCAATATTAAAAAGTGCGTGAAGAAAAACCAACACAGCCACAATCTAAATAAAGAGACGGAAAAGGTGGTGGCGTTTAATGGACCAATCAGAGAAGCGTGTTTCTTTCTCACTGTTTTCATCTGAGGAAGTTTTTGATACAGCGCCCCCCACAGACGTGCTTTGGATTTCTGCATTTAAATGTTGGTTCGATAGACAAAAACAGAGGTGTGAACGCGAACCACGCCGGTTAGAACGCTGAAACAATGTTGCAAGTTTGGTCCCCAATCGAACCAAGTGTGTGAATGCCACCTTAAAGATGTTAAAATGCCACTTGGGCTCAATACATTGGGTTCAGGGACAGTGCTTCAAGAAACATGGCCCAATCTTGCCCTGACATACAGGGGGGTCAATTACCAAACGTTTGCTCAAGTGCAAAACGAGAAGCACCTTGTTTGCTCACATAGCATTCTCTCATTTACATGTTAGATTTAGAATGAAATAATGGCAATTTTAAACAGCAAATTATGTCCACAAATAGCTATACTATACTATAGTTTCCACTTTCTATTTAGCAACTGTCTTGATAAATGACCCCCAAAGTATTTTCTGCTTTTTAGCCACTACTATTATTACTACTACCACTTCTGCCAGACCTTCCAAGTTTATTTGTAGAATACCATAATTCAAAGTGCACGGAACAACAACTCGGACCACTACTGCAGCTACTTCCACTAACCAACTACACATTTGATCTTTACTTGATCAAAGCATCTCTTTAACCTCTGCATGCTGCCGAAGCCATCAACTTTAAAATAATCTTCAATTTTCCCCGATCTATAATCCATCTTGCTGCAGTGACCTCCAAGCGTCCAAACACTCCCATCTTTCTCCAAACTGCTGTGTTTTTAAAGTCTAATGAGATATTTATCCGCTCTGTCCTGTTTAGTGCATTGTATTGCCTGTGATGTGGCGATTTTAAAGCAGCCGCTCAGTGAATAGCCTGACTCTGTGGGTTTAACCTTCACACCCCGTTATCAAGCTCCAAAGACGCACATCAAAGAAACGATTTTGTTTTTCATTTGCATCACATTAAACACACTTGATTGGCTAAGTAAACTCAGCAATTACAGACGGAGCTTTGAAATTCTTCACTGTTTCATGCCTTAATTAATTGCTACATATTCTGTTATAGAACTCAAGAGCAGAACCAAGCCAAAGTTTTAAGAATATTTATTTTAATCAGCAAGCGGGCCGGTGGAACAGCGGTGTCTGACTGGGCTGGAGCCTAGGCTGAAATCTTCTGAAAAACGAAGAAAACTATTTAAAAAAAACAGGACAATGGAAAAAAATAGCAAAACTGACTGAAAATCGTCTCTGGAGCCGTAGTCTAATTACCGCTAATGTAGTTTGATGAACTGGCGAGGAGTGGAAGTAGAACTGGAGTATATGAAGACTGTTGGATTGTAGATGGCTTGCAGGTGAGAGGTGATCATCCAGCAGCTGGGAGAGAAGGACACAGTGAAGGGGAGGGGGGAGAGGAGAACAGCCAGGATATGACATTTCCTCGTTCACATTCTCGTTCAATTACGGCCGCGAGAGTGCCGACCCGTGACACAGCGGTACAGGCTGTGGGCTACATCCTTTTCTCTCGGGACACAAATATTGTTTGGCTTCCAAAGTTGTAGGCCCTGTCCATACGAAGTCAAGCTGAGGACCAAACGCAAAGATATTTGATCAGTCCAGTGTATCGTCCATACGAGTCCGGCGTTTTGGGGGTCTGTAAACGAACATTTTCCAAACTAGGTCCCAGAGTGGAAAGATCTCAAAACGCCATTTATGTGGCTCCATTGTTACAACGTCTCCGCAACTTTTACTAAAACGATGACATCACAGCCCCAGAGTGGAGTCTGTTATCCATAATCTACTGACCTTATAATGAGTTTTACTCATGGATCTATTATGGTTTTGCTCCGCTCCTCTTCGCTCCACTGTAATCCGCAAGCCACAGGTGACAGGTAGAAAAACACGGCCACGTCAGTCTTTGTTTTTGGACTGACAGTCAAAGTCCGGTCACTGACAGGTTTTTCTCCTTTAGTCCCGTTATGTCTGAAGAATAAACTCGCCTCCTCGTCTCTTCTGTAAAGTTTACTGCGCATGCGCCCTCTATATCTTGTTCTATTATCTGTGTTAGCGTCACAGCGCCACACACAGGCCTGGCAGATGAATCACGCCGTTTTCACAGACCTGAGTCGACCGATGTGGACGCATTTACTAAGCTGACTTCGCACTAACAAAGAAAGTTTCTGAAAATATAAGTGTTTTGTCTTCGTGCTTATATAAGCACATGTTTGCGCCACAAGTCTAGTTGGAGGAAAAAGGCTGTTGCCGTTGGACATGTGTGTTGCCATGTTTTCCCCACATACTTCCCACTTAGATGCGCCAAGTCTGGAGTGGCAAGATCTCTAAGTGGGCTCCCTACTAAGTGTACAATATTACGCTATAGTCTGCGTTTAGAAACACAAGAATGGGCCCTTTGTTTGTGTAGATGATTTCTCCCGCTCATATCTAAATATCTACAATCTACGGACCTAGGACGTTTCACTTTTATCTTCTGTGTTACATGTGACCATATGAGCAAGAAGAAGCTTTTGAAGATAGAATTGAAACAATCAACACAGTCCAATTAACGATATGTGAACACTTTGTTTGCTGCCACGGACATGTGCTTATGACGTGTATGCAGAGATATGCCATCATATTTTATTTTATTGGTTTTGCTGCCACGAGGTTGTGGGTAGAGTACTTCGAAAGATGATCTCCGCTTTCTCACACAATCCAAAGACATACCGGTTGAATTAATCTCTTTCATTTTCAGAGTGCATGGTTTATAAACAGGCACTATAAGCATCCCGCCAATGTAATGTCTTGGATTAGTTGTAGTCAGCCATGAGAACAAACTTAAAGCAAATATTTTCACATACAGATATTGTGACCTTAAATATGGGAAATGTATAACAATAACTTATATTTTTGAAGCAAATAATTGATTAATTGGGGCTAATTTTACTGAAAGATGCTGCTATTCTGAGATCATAGTCTTCAAGGACAAGGTTTAAGACGGCTCCGTTTTTCTTGAAGCGACTGAATCAAGAAGAAGCCACGGGTGTCTTGACGAGGTTAGCGAGAAAGACGGCAGTACACTCTTCGACGGGGGATTAGGAGCAAAAGATTACCCTCCTCAGGTCAGAGTGGTGCCGGCATCACTAACTTACTTTCAGCTTGTCATCAAAAACGGGACTATTAAGCCTCGCGGTGCTAAATCCCGGTGCTCCGTGCTCCCGGATAATATGCCGATAAAATGCTATAAGTGTTGTTACGCGCCCTCTTGACCTTGATAAGGCAGAGCGCTGGGGATGCGGAGGGGCTATAGGGAATTTAGCTTATCTAAAACAGCTCAGTGCCGACGGTTGCCACACAAGAAAAAAAAATAATGAGGACATGAAAAGAATCCATGTTCTCAGAGTGTTGGTATGACTTAAGGCGCTGTTTTCAAAAGCAGGTTGGGAACAAGAAAGCTGTGCTGCTGTGAACATGCTGCAGTGGGAGGGCGGCTGGTGGGTGTGTGTACAAGCACAATAGAGACTTCTGAGTGATTGATGCTTTAGAGCTAGACAACAAAATCACATTCTGCATGTTTTTTGTAGCTTTCATAATTGTATCTATACTGCAGTAAAGTATTAAGTTCTGAGTGAAATAGATAAACCAATAAGAATAATACATATACATATCCCACTGGATACAAAGGTCGATGAATATGCACAAAAACATATCAATATTTTGTATTCTGGTTTCCTGCGGCTCATTCGTCAGCTGGATAGATTTCAGGATTTTATACAAGAAAATGCTACAGACTAATGTTTCAGTTGAGGGAGTTTCACCTGCCTCTTCATGAGTCACCACATGACTTCTATCTCAGACTCTTCACTCGGTTGCATTGAAGCTGCACGCCGTATAGTGATACGTATTTCATTACAAAACTGTAAACGCCTGACGAGGAAACCGACTACTATTGAGGAGAGAGAGCCAGGAAAGCGGGGCATGATGGGTCTATTGCTGAAAAGCCAGTGTGAATCCTCTGTGGATCAGATAAGCACCGTGGACTGAATTAAGCTGAGCCCCTGTCCTGCCCGGTGACCAGGAGCTTCTCAAGTGGTCAAGAGGGAGGAGGCCGCAGGGAGGACGGATTACTGTTGGCTTCAGTGATGGTGCCCGGGAGCAGAGCTGCAGGGGACAAAACTCATGTAGCATAATGACATAAAAATGAATGATGATGTCTCACATGTGCATGGACCGAGCTAAAAGAGGCAATGTCATTACCACGGCAGGGCATATTTTTATCGACAGTTTAATTTTGTCCATACAAATCACCACCGCATCTGTCCCGAGGCGGCCAGTGCGTGGAAATGAAAAGGAGAAGCGTCGTTTGATCCAAACATATGCGGACAGTTAGTCCATTAGTCTGCTCAAGGTATTATTCCTATAGCTATTAGCATCAGCCATCAAGCGTAGCAAAATATGAACAATCCAGATGTTTTCAGCAGTTGTTGACCCATCAACCACTTATAGGTGAAGCCAAAGCCTAGTTAGAGATCATTAATGAACGTACAGACCTTTTGATATTTTACTTTAGATACACATTAGCGTATAAAAGTGTCCTCTGAGCTACATGCTAACTCAAATTCAGTTAAGTTTTTGCTTTTTGTGTGGTCATATACACTTAGTTTGTATTAGTATTGCATTAGTACATTAGTATTGCACCAGTCTTCCCTATTCATTTGTACGGAGCTAGAACGTTCAGTAATTTGAAAAACAAATGTGCGCATTTGTAGGAAGAGGCATTTGTATGATTTCTATGGGCCAACCTCCAGAGAGCAAGACTAATGCGTAGCAAGGTGATGAAACACGTCTTGTTTAGAAGTCGACTATAGAGGTAGAAAGACACTTCTATAATCCTGCTTGCTTGAATAGGGTGGTTGAGTATGTTATAGAATTAAAGACAAAGGTTGCAAGGCATTCTATTTTAAGTGATTAAATAATGTTATTGACTACACAAGATTTTTACCAACAAAAAAGATGTTTTAGTCAAAGATAAAAAATAAATACAAATAAATGTCTAAATACATTACTACCCTTCTCTCCTACGGGGGGAGAGGAAAGACCATGCTGTCGTGATTCTCATTAAGAGCCTCATAATCCTGCTAAGTAGCAGCCTCATTAGTCTCTGTTAACCAACAAATGATTTGGTGAGGCATGCATTATTCATACTGGAGATCTTCAGCCTGAAGCAATGTGCAAAAACAAAAGACTGATACAATCACTGTTTACCCAAAAACCACCAAGGACTTTCTCAGCTGTGCTCCAAGTCCTCACCTGATCCAAAGAGAGGGGCTCTTCAAGGTCTGTGTAATTAGAAAAGGACCCCATAATCAGACCCTCAAACCTGTTCCCAGATTTAAATGTATTCATTCATTTTTATTTTATTCAGACGAAGGGTACGATCAAGCTCATGGGCATGAAGCACAGACTTGTTTTTTTCCCTCTTATTTCTTCCCTCTTTTTTTTTTTGCAATCACACCAGCATTTTTACATCAGAAGGATATTTCAAGAGATAATGGCTTATTCAGCAGAATCTGTATATGCTTTCAACACTGAAATTGTAATTGTCAAGAAATATGAACTCTTTCACTCCTTCCAGCTAAAAGTTCTTCTTATACAGTACGATACATGAAGTGTCTGAGAGTGAAAATATTCTCGTCTAAATGTTCCTCCAGAGTTCAAAACTTTATTTTTAACTGTAAATGTGGATAAAACTTGGAAATGTCACCTTCACTAAGAGCCCAGACATTTACATAATGTTCAAGAGAGTTCCAAAGTAACTTTTTAAGTATGTTTTTTTCTTCTTTTTTTGCATTTTAGGGGTAGTGACTGGACTTTATTCCTTTGAGTTTTGCACTGATTACTATTGTGTGGCAGTACACAATTGGAGCAAATACATTTAGCATTGAGTCACTGGTGGCACTATTTTACCTATACCCAATCCAATACTAAACGTCCCACTAGGTATTAATTTGAAATCAAATTGCTTGAGGGCTTTAGGGGGACGGCTGTAATTAAACTGGCATTACTCAATATGAATTTGTCACTTTGGAAGATGATCGAGCGGCTGCACACTCATAGGTAAATGTGCATGAAATATGGGACTCTTTAGCTGCACAATGAAAGTGGAAGCAAGAAAGGCGTGGGTTATGGAGAATGTTATTGTAAGGATTCTATGCACTTTTCTTGTAATGAATGAATGAATGAATTAGGTCAGAAAAGTGCATGTTAACACACAAGACATGCATTTAAACACATCATGTCAGATTGTATCCAAACATCCGTTATCCCGCGTTCGCAAACACACTCTCATTCATCCTGACCCCAGAGGTGACCCTATTATGTTTTTAGTTGTGGGGGAACCCAGAGTATCTTGAGGAAACCGATGAAGACATCAGGAGGACATGGAAAGTCAGACAGAGGAGCCCCATCTGGACCAGAACCAAAACCGGGACCTTCTTGCTGTAAAGTGCTGCTCCAACCTGTCCTGTGTGGTCCAATCCTTTCTAATCCTGATCACAATTAAATACGATATAAACACAATAAATCTACTATTGTGCTGTCAAAAAAGGCAGCAACCTTTAGCAGTTCTTGGTGCTTTTTAAAGATCAGCCCCCTATGTTATGGCTTTATTATTAAAATATTGTTTGAAAGAATTCGAATAAATTGTCCAAACAGATCGTTGAGTTAACACCTCCATTCAATATTCTATATACATAATTTATTGCAATTGAACAACAGGAAAAGAAAAACTGTGTGGCCGATAACACCTTCAGATTCTTCTGCAGAGAGTGCTACTTTGACTTTCAGCATCAAATTACAGCCAACCAGAGCTATCGTATATATAGATGTCTTTCTGCCAACCGATGACGCATGTTCTCTGATATCAAAGCAGACACAACATTTGTTGGTGAGTACTCCTGTTCATGCATATTCATCACCTGTTGTTGTCTCCACTGCGGCAGCAACAAATTAGAATATTATAGCAAAAATAATTTTTCAGTGGTTTCAGTTTTAATGAAATACACTTGTAGCGTAGCATTACATTATGACCAACTGTCCTATGTACAAACTACAGTAGTAACTATATAGCTAGCTAAATTATACCTAAATGTTTGCCCTAATAATATATGGCATCTACATGAATTTGAAAAGCTGCCTTCTTGGAAGCGATTTCGAGTGCCTATAACTGCAGGAGGAACAGGTTCAAGCTCTCCTTTGTGCCCTCTTCAGTCACATTATGGAACAAGAAATCATGAATTCACATACTGGACTTTTGATGTCTCTACTCGAGCATGAAATAGTATTGCATTGAGTTGTGTTTTATGTGTTTTTTTTATCTTATCTCTTCGGCTTTTAGGCCTGTGTATTAGATCTTACAAGCATATGTGTGACATCACGTGTAGTCTCCAAGCTTTCCAATGATGTGTAACACATGGAAATCTGATAATATTTGAAGACGTAGCGGCGATTTGAAGTTAACAATTCCCAAAAGGCCAAAAGGCTGAAAAAGCTCTCCAAAGATTTTGGGCATGCAGTTCTCACCCCTCTCTGCTGCTCGAGTGACAATAGGGCTCATTTACATGTCATTTAGATAAGCCAAACCCGCTCCCCCCGTAAAGCTGTAAAGCACAGGGGGAGAAAAGGCAAAAAGCAAGAAAAATGTGCCATCACAGAAAAAAAAAAAGGTTTGCATACAGGTAATGTATAAATATAAAAATATTATCCGTAACAGTCCTGCCTGCCTGTGTCTGCTCCGCCTCCGTGAGCTGCTGGAGCCTCACGCTGAGAGATAGTTACAGACTCCGGACATAACTAAAGTTATAACTTTAGAAAAGACTCCTGTACTACTTTTGTAATGCACACACACTCTCATACACGAGAGGAAAAGGCCGACAATGCGTCGTATCAACGCGCCTGGTCGTATTGTTTACGTTTCACTGCACAAACTCAGCGTAACTTTATCTGACCATAAAACCAAAAATATAAAGCGGATCTCTCTCAAATAAGAAGTGGCTGAAAGCTAGGGATGCACTGACTACATTTATGGAGTAGTTTAAGTAGAGATCTTGATTTTGTGTAAATAGCAGGTCTACCACGTTAGCTTACACACCACGTTAGCTTACAACAGCACAACAATAGCTTCATCAAAAGGTAATTGGCACAGCGGCCACCAACGATAAAAAAACAAACTTTCACTCACCTGTCTGAAGTAACCTTTGCGTGCCTTCTGCTCAGCAAACTCGTAGTAAATCCTCGCTCAGTTCTTTTCAATGTAGAGTTTGGCAAACCTCTGCAGTAGTATTCCAGCGGGGAAGCGTGTGTGACGTGCGCTATTTCTCTGACAAAACAAGACTTTTTCAAAATGAAAAACTGATCGGCAATAGGCATATGTATAAAACTGCCTTTTTGCGTTGCATTTTTTTTTGCTAAACCAAAGCAGCGGTGCCTCCTCTTCCGCGGTGTTTACCCAGTATGTTAATACACACAGACAAAGTCACGCCCCTACAGCACGCTCCGAAATCTTCCAAATCAAGGCGGTTTTAACCTAAAAGTTGACACTTTTAAATATACCATAACTGCTAGCTTAAACATAGAGAGGCTTCTTAGTGACTTCGAATGAACGATTCTGAAAAAAAGTGAAAATTTCCAATAACAAAAAAAAAACCTTCTCTTGCGTTTTTCTCGAAGGTCGGGCTGCCGACATGTGTCCCTGGTTCCCACGGCGGGTCACATTTGATCTACACTCACACAGCCTGTTGGAGGTTAACTACTGTCCTCCTTGGACCACTTTGGATGGAAGCAGACAGGAACATGCCACAGCTGCGATCACATTGTGCTCTGTTCCAGCATAGATGGTCAATGGTCTCAACGTATATAGCGCTTTTCCACCTTCATTAGGTACTCAAAGCGCTTTACAGTACGGAACCTCTCACCCATTCACACTCTCATTCATACACCAGTGTACGCAGACACTGGGGGCAAGGAGGGTGAAGTGTCTTGCCCGAGGACACAATGTGCACCTTCAGGAGGCGGGATTCGAACCCCCGACCTTCCGATCATGAGACGACCCATAAGTTCCACCCTCGCCGATCACACATTTATTACGATTTCTTAAGCTACACGGTTCACATTTGTACATTTCATTAATAAGTTTTAAATCAGAAAAACTATACTTAGACTTTTGTTAATTAAAAGCTATTCTATACTAATGTTGGCATGACATGATTCAAAAGATAGCTTAAATAAAAAATAATCAATAATTTACGTGTTGATTACGGGAAGTGCTCCATCAGATGATTGGTGTGTTGATGAAACCTGATTGTTCGTATCGCCTCCCGTGAATCGAGCACATTAGCCCGTTATCAGTCCAACATAGTATAAAGCCGCGTTGATTGTGTTCTCACGTGTTAAGCGTAAAATAACAATAAAAACGATCGCAGATGATGTTGTTGACCAGGACGATAACAGGAGATTTAACAGAATAGAGTATTCCGAATAGAATACAGCAATGGCAGAAATGTTCCTTGTTTCTGTTCAGTCACCAGCACATCCGCACACCCTTTAATAAAAGCACATGTATTAATCCTATAAAACGCTAATAGTTCATTTCAGTTCATTTCAGACACAACAGCAGTTCACCTCAAACAGAAAAGAATGACAATCAGGGGGCTATAATTTATTCAGCACCCTGATGCCTTTGGGCACAAACGAAGTCTATATCTCTGACCTGAGGAGCTCAAAGAGGTGGGACAGGGACAGAGATTTTCTTTTTTCAAAGTAACACATCGGAGTACCAGTTTTAGCTACTATCTACTAGCTATTATGTTCAAGGCTACAGTAAGATACACATGTTTTCCCTTGTAGAGCCACTAAGGCCTGGCTCGTAAATCAGCATCACTACATCTAACCTATTGTGCAAGTTTTGGGTTGATGAGGAAAACCCATTCGCAGACATAGCATGCAAACTCCGCAGGGAAAGGGCCACACGAACCCGGGGACCTTCTTGCTGTGAGGTGAGAGCACAAACCACTCGATCACTGTGCCACTGTGCAGTATAGAAATCCAGTTGTAATTGGGGTTGTTGATTTGTTTTTTATGTTGCGCCACTCGTCATGCATCCGTGGCATCGTTCCTAGAGACAAAAGGTGATGAAACCTCCTCCTCCGACGTCCTTAAAGAGGACCTCAGTTTCCATAGGAACCGTCTTAAAAGCCATTAGACATGACTCATGCAGTGATCAGCCGTCATTCATGAGCGGTCCTCAAAAGTCACTCAATAGATAATCTTATGTATGAATCACTATTCGCGCGGTAGTTTACCCCATTTTCCCCCTCTCCCATTTGAGCCACACGCTGACTTTGACAACACTTTCTTCAGTGCATCTCATTTTTGGCGCACCAGGGTCCTATTCATCGCGGGATCAGAAGCGCATCTCGAGTGGAGATCGATGATGCAGCACAGGTTTTCTGCAGGGAGAATGGGGAACCGAGGTTGGGTCCACGGAGCAAACACAAAGATGAGAGAGTGAGATTAGCGAGCGGGAAACAGGTACGCAGAATTACAATGGAGGAGGAGATGGAAGAACTTGGGCAATTTGATTTCACTGCAGTCGCAGATGTTGTGCAAAGGCCAATGCTGTTGCTGACTGTGAGGGCCCTCAAACAATCCAGGCCAATTAAGTGGAACAAAAAGGTTTTCTCACAACTGAAAATTTGTCACTGCAGATCTGACAATAATTTGTGCTTTGAAAACTAGTTTTCAATTTGAGTTTTGCCCTTGAGAGGTTTGGGGGGAAAAAACAAACACTACAATTGACACTTATGGACTAAAGAGAGCTTAAAAACATAGTACAAACTGAAGAAATCTGGTAATGTGTCTTAACAATTTAGCCAATATAACTGTGGAATTCATTTACACAAACTATTTATGAGATGAGCCCAATGGTTTGCAGACTTTTCACACCAAGTGCCACCTCATACTCTAACTATTTGACCTTCATAGTACTTGAAGGTTTTTACTGGATTGAACAGCTGGGTGTGAAAAGTGGTAAGAGACATTCACATAGTTGTTGTTTGGACCCACGGGACTCAAACCTAAATGATGTTGAGAACAGAACAGTGCTCTGCCACATGCGCATTCACAAGACGTCCCCTGAATAGCTGCTTTGTGGAGATCCCAGATTGTTTGCTGAAGTGAGGGCACAGCAGGTGGATGGACTGGACTGTGATGACCCGGCTTCGGGGATGTCGTTCATGCCCCATTAATACTCATTTGCATAATGTTCCTCGTGGCCTCATTAAAGATGGCACCGCCACATCCCCTCCTCTTCCTTCTGTCGAATCACTTTTCTCCCATTCGCCTCCCTCCAGTCGGCCCACCCACCCTCTGTCCGCCGACCTGCGCTCACTCTGTGTATCAAAACCGCAGGAGAAAGATAAGGCGAATCTGACAGTCTGCGCCCTCTGCACCTCTCATCCATCATATATAAATGCTTGGCTACCCTCCATTGCTATGACAAGACGCCCCACACCCATCCTCATTTGTTGCTACATGTCCGGCCTCCCTTTCCCCCTCGCCTCTGGCATATCTCAGTGCGCTGTGGGCTACAAGCATGACTTCACGTCAGCCGCAGTTTAGCAAAGAACACATCTTTCCAGGAAGGCATGAATAGATTGCGTCTGTGCTTTTTCGCCGCACACTCTCCTCCGGATTCCTGCCAGACAGTGTTAGGGGCCACATGCAAGCTTGTTAAAAAGTCCTGCGGAGCCTGCCAAAAAGTTTGCACCAACAAATGTCCCTCATTATTAAGTGACTGTTCATTTCTTTCAGAGGCTGTTAAGTACTTTGTGTCCCACAGTTGAGTTGTCAGTGAGGGATAGCTAGGTTAATGCTTAAAAATTATGGATCTGTCTGTAGATGATAGGTAGCTAGCTTAGGAAATATCGTCCTTTTAAATATGACAACAATTGGTTCATATAATATAGCAAATGGATATACATGCATTTCCAGTGACATCACGCAGGGTTCCGGCTGCCATTTTGAAAACCGAAGTAGAATTACGTAGTACAACATGTAACAATATCTCTGCTCAGGATGAAAAAAAAAGAAAGACAATTGATTGACAGTGGCATGTTTATGTCCTCGTAATCATTGTTCGTGAAGATAAGTTAAAACACGGCCCCAGAGAGCACACGTTTATGTGATATAACCAGCAAATGTGGCACAGACTGTCGAGCTACGTCAGGATTTTCTAAAGATCTGGCTCACTCCTCAGACTAAATTAACACATCAAAAAGGAAACAAAAATACTTTCTCTGGGATTTTTACAGTTTGTCATGTCAACAGAGTCTCAGTCTTAGTCAGTCTTCAAGCTGCTCAAGGCGTCAGCATGCTACCGGTTAGCAACTGCCAATGGCTTCAACACAATAAACACATGTGCGGCTCACATATATGAACACTGAGGAAATACTACAGTAACAGCTCAGCTCTGACCTCTGTCACATGTTGTATCCAAGGCTAGATGTTGGAGGGTGGTACAGGGCTTTCTCCTGGAGAGGTCAGAGCTGAGCCGTTGAAGCTAAATGCTAACCAATAGTATGCTAACGTCTTGAGCAGCTTTAACACTGAGTCACTGGTTTCTTCACGTAAACGTGCGCTCTCTGGGGCCGTGTTGTTACTGTTATCTTCCTGAGCAATGATTACGAGTACATACAAATGCCGCTGCCAATCAGTTGTCTTTCATTTACATCCTGAGTGGAGATATTGTTACTGTTGTAGTGTGGGTCATTTGTTTTGTCTGTTGCTGCTGTGGGCGTGGCAGTTCAATCTGCCTCCTGTTCCTGGTAGGTGTGGCTGCTCCTGCTTGGCTGGCTGGGCATACCTGAATCCACTCTACTCATCACCTGCTGTAGTTAAGCCTGGCCTCTCCTTCACTCCGGTTCCAGATCGTCAATCTACCTCCATGAGACTTCTCAGGCCCATTATTTTGGATTAGCTATTTTTTGCGTACTAGTAAACTAACAGTGTGTCTTTGCATCTTGTCAGATCTCCGTGCCTGTCAGTTACCTACCTGCTCCACTCCGGTTACCAGTCAGCTCCAGCCAAGCTCCAGCTCCACTCCAGATACCAGCCTCCTCCAGCGCCAGCCCCTACCTACCTGCTACCTGCTGCCCCCCGTCCCACGCCGTTAATAAATATCTGATTACTTACCTGCTTTCTGTCTCTCCTTGGGTCCGCCAACCTTAGGCCGTAACAGTTCCATGTTGTATTACTGCATAATTCTACTTTGGTATTCAAAATGGCCACCAAAACAACAAAAGTCACATGACTGAAAGGCATGTATAGAATTTTTAAATTGGATCACATTGCATTGGGTCTTATTGCTCCCCAAAGGTTAACGCTCAATGAATCATGGTGTAGATGCATTTCCTTTTGTTCTGACAATACTGAATGCAATCTAAAACCATTTAGTTGAATTTACAGTGGAACCTAAAGTTATTTTCTTTGTGTTTCATATTGGCAACTCTCTCTCTCTCTCCAGGCTGAATTTGTCATTTCTGTCTTCAAAGCATAAGAAGCTCTCTTACGTGTAAAAGTACATCACAAAGTAATAAGGACATCAGGTGTTCATGACTGTTGAGCCATGATCCTGCGTTCATAGTTGCATAATAAGCCACCAATGTACTTTCAAAATGCAGATAAGTGTGTGAAATGTGCTGCACCGTCTGACGGCAGAGACCTGTTTCAACTCAGCATTTTCATCTTTTCTCTGAATATTCCTGTCCTTGCTGAATAATGCCATGCTGAATAATCTGTAACCCACTCACTGCCCTTCAACCTAATCTCGTCTAGAATTCAGCGCCAGATTTCCAACACTGCTGCAGAACTAAACTTAGCTCTCCTCCTTTTCTCTCTCTCACTTGTTGAAAACCCTGCTCATATTCTATCCCATTTCCCCCCTGCACCTTTGATTTGTTTTTACATCTCTGCCCTCGCTTCTGTCTCCCCTCCGTCTCTCCTCGTCTGGCAGCTGTTGTTGCTTCTCACCGTGATGTTCCGCAGCCTACGCCTTATCTGGGCATGCATTCATTTAGCTGCCATTAGATGCCTCTCCGCAGACCCACAGCTCTTCTGAGGGTGCCAGCCCATCTAAACGGCATAATTCATAACGGCAGAGAGCGGTGCAGATGGAGACGTAATGTGCTTTAATGCTGTCATTTGTGCACAGACAAATAGCCGGTCATTAATGCCCACATCGCTGCATGGGGAAAGTGGACGCTTCGCTGTTAACATTTACATAGACCACATTACAGTATAAGCCCAGTTTTTTCCCGACATCAAAGGCTTTCCCTCAGCATAACGACACTTACCACGGGATTAATGGTGAAATGCAGGGTCTTTTCAGCTCCCCGTGCCTACATATGCAAATTCGACTCAACTTCTAAACCTTTTATCTGGCTTCACTGGCTCGCACGCCTATGCCATCAGCACATTTCAGCGCTCACCTATCCACTCCGATGTCCCTCAATCTGCTGCCTACCTTTGAAATTTGAGAGAGCCTGAAATTTTGATTTATTTCATAAACAGACTCGACACTTAAGTTGGATTATGTTTAAAGCCTGAACAACTCCTAAAACTCTGAATGTTCCAGGTTATACTGTGTTCTACCAATAAAATCACCCGTAATCACCCTTGAGCAGCACCGTATAGTGCAGCGGTTAGGTCCCAGGTTCGATTCCGACCTGGACGGGGCCTTTCTGTGTGGAGTTTGCTCTCCCTGTGTCTGCGTAGGTTATAATTCGGGTACTCTAGTTTCCCCTTCCACTAAAAACATGTGCACCAGGTGAATCCTCAAGCCAGGTGATTCTGACCATCAGCCTGGATCCACATTTGGAGATGGGACCCCGGGCGCGGCACCGCCACCGGCCACTGCTCCTTACCAGTGGCGTCGAAGGATGGGTCAAACTTCGTTATACAGTTGTTGTATATTGACAAATAAAGCTCCTTACCTTACCTTTAAGTTAAGATTTGTAATGCATATATATATATATATATATATATATATATATATATATATATATATATATATATATTTCTTGTAGAACTTATAATGCCCTTATTAACTGAGTGTTTGGGCTGGTAGTTCTGTTTAGATTCATCTACCACTGTGTACAAAGTAATGCAGATGGGGGCAAACTAAGGCTTCTGTCTCTCTTTTTTAATCCTGTCCTCAAAGCATTTAAGCCTGATTCTGAGAATAACCACTGACACCAGACGGGGATACATTGTCTCAAAAGACACTGCTGTCATAAAAAGGTGATAAATAAATGCTGCTGTACATTCAGTCATGCCATGCATTCATGTAGTTTTGGCTACTAAAGTCGGTACAGTCAGTTGGTAAATAGTATGTATTTGAAAACCCCAGACTACTTTTGGCCCAGTCCCATCACAAGCGTAAAAACTCAATGCATCTCTTGGGCCCTTGGGTCAAAAAGTAAGTTTGCCAATACTTGGAATATGCCAAAGGAAAAGAAACAAGAAAACGTGTGAAATTACTGTCTTAGTTTTGCTGCTGCCATGTTGCCATTATTAGCCAGTGACTTCCTCTCTGGTGTGATGGCTTTGTCAGCTCAGCTCTGATAATGTGTCTTCATATCACCTCTCTCAGGTCCACTCATACATATTAATTGAAACTCAAATTGAAGAAGCACCTCGGCCCCCTGTAACTGTGGCAGAGGTATTAATGGAAAGTCATTAACCTGTTAAGCACGGCCATATTACGGTGCTCAATTAGCCAACATTACACATGCATTTATCCAATTTGGGTAGAGCATTCAGACCAAACAGATATATTGTGTGGTCCCCGTAAACAGAAGTGAATGTGCCGAGGAGGGAAGTCAGACACTATAAATTTAGTATGAAATTATGATCCAGTGATGTGGCTGCATGAAACACTATGTCCCAAACAACAAAATCATCATCATAACCAACATTTCCATTTGTTTATACTGAACAAGAAGGGAAAAGTCACACTAGTAAATTTGAGTAAAATGGTTCTTCTTGCATGGAGAGTGATGATGTTATCGTGTTCTTTACCTTGCGGGGATTTGTCCCTTTTAGCCCATCACAATGGTTTTGGGGGGCGGTAGAAGCGCCGAGTGTTCACTGAGTAGATCGATCCTGGCTCCCAGCAGTGACGTTCTTGTGTCTCTACAGCGGTATATGAATGTGTGTGAGTGGGTGAGTGACTCCTTGAAGATGCTTGTAACTTTCTTCCTTCATCATCCTTTCATTGTAGGTGTGGAGCAGCCGAACTGTCAGCCACAGCCTTCCACTGACAATATTCATTCTAAAACTACTGTATTGTATATTTCAGTCTCTCTTGGTTGTCATTGCAGGTACACATGGCCTTATGTGACGGCAGCAGCAGGGAAATGTATATCTAAGTCTAACTTGGTCTGGGTTTTGATGCCTCCACTAACTTATTACAATTATATTTTTTAAGTAACATAGCGTTAAGAACCACTTTTAAGCACTTCAAGCAAAACGTTCTCTTTCTAAGCACTTGTTAGTCTAAGTGCGTGATGTATTTGTCCAGTGTATTCCCTAAACCTCCGCGTTTCCCCTCGCTGCAGGGGGGAAATAAATGACTCCATTCTCCTGCGAGAGTCCTCCCAGTCGCCGCTGTTGTCATCGCCCGAAACTGCCGGCTCATTACCGCGCCACAAGCAGCTCGCCTTAATGTCTTTTGACTTAGCACTAACGACTGACTCCGCATCTGCCCCTGTGGGTCGGAGTATAGCAGACGAGCGCGCCATCCAAAAGTCAGGCTAGGTCTCCATTTGCCACAATTAAGCCAAGAGCCATTCTCATTTCACGACTTGCGAAGAGTTGCTCCGCCAGGATTTTGGATGTTTCACTACGCTATTACAAAGAAATGATGCCCCATTAGATGACTCAGGAGACGAGATTCGACATGACAAGTCCAATCTGGATTTGCTCTTGTGTTTTCCACACATCACTCCATCGCGTGCGCAGCCTATACGGGTAGGGGAGTAGGCCATGCATATTTAACATAGCAAGATCTTCAAAGCTATAAACATTAGCATTTAGAGTGCTAATGAAAGCATGGAGTGCGCTAGCATCTCTCCAGTTATCCACGCCTCCTACCGACTATCCAGCACGAAGCCACCCACTGCATTGCACTGACGTCCTGCAACACTCCTTGTATTTTTAGTGTGCGCAAAAATTCAATTAAGCCAAATGGGCTTTTAACTTATAAAAGGAAAGCGTGTGGGTGAGGTAGCAGAGGCCCCGCGGCGCTCTTCTGTCCGCCAGTCGTCATCACCACCCGGGCGCTCGCTCTTGCTCGTCTTTATGTTTCCCGTATTGAATCGTCGCTCTTGTTCGAGCCTGAATGGGGAGGTGGAGATGGTTCCCAGGGGTGGCCAAGGTGCGGTTTTCATTCCACCACACTGGCCTCGTTCTGCTGCGTCTGCCTCCTCTGCTCTTCCGCTTGTACGTAATCGCTTTGAACTCGCAGATGAGACAGGAAGTGGCTGCCTGCCTGGCTAATTGGACGGGAAACAATGTGCCGATCCATTTAGTGCCAGGATGGAGCAAAAAAGAAAATAAAAAAAATGGACGTGTCTTTTTATTTTTTTTATTTTTTTTTGCTTGTTTCTTTCACAGTGGCTCGAGCCAAAACAGCTACGATGAAAGCCAGTGTGTCCCCCCCCCCCCCCCTGCCGATGGTCTGCCCTGCGTGTCTCGCTTTGGAGATGCAGCCAGTCTCTGAAGGAGTTGGACATAGTAATTGGTGCGGCTCCGGAAAAGAAAATGATAGAAGGAGCGCAGCGGCGTTTTGGCTTTGTATATGAGCGGAGAGGAAGGAGGACAAATGTATATTCAAGAGGCGAAAGTGAGAGTGACAAGAGATCGGGACGGAGAGCAATGAGTGGGCAACAAAAGCCATGTTTACATTGAGCAAGTTGGAAAGAAGATGTCGGGCAAAGAACATAATCCTCCCCAGCCCACACTTTCTTTGTCAGAATATGGATCACATTGGGCTGTAACACCCCTCTAGCCACGTGACTTGTAGACGGTACAACTTTGACAACTCCAGATAAACAAATGGAATGACACTTTGTGGGACGTTTGATGCATGCAAGGTTTCACGCGCTTAGCTTTACGTTCCAATACAGTGGAAGAAAGATGAGGGATTGACAATGTCGGAGCAACAAACTAAAACGCTCATTTCCACTTGTCTAATCAAAACCCAGGAGCTAACGAAGTAGCGAGGTCAATGCTAAGTTTGACAAGCAATTTCAATCGGGAAATTGCTCTCTCTCAGAGTATGTCTAAAGTTTCAAAGACCAATGGGGGGGAAAAACACACACACACACACACAAAAACACTGTAATTTAAAACTTAAATTGCTTTCAGGAACATTTCTCCTCACACTTGTTATCTTGATGTGCTCATTACGTCCTTGTTTGGCGCTTATTTGAAAGCGTCTTCGTGGCCAAGGTCTCATTTTTGTTCAGAAACCAAAACAAAAAAGTGTTCCAATTCTTTCAAGCTGAGACCAAGACCCCCCCAAAAAAACAATCTGCTTTTACCAGACTGTAGATTTGACAAACTGTCCAAGTGGGAATGGTATTGACTGCAATTCAAAAATGATTCTCTTAACGTTTCATTCATTTCTTTCTTTCTTTCTTTCTTTCTTTCTTTCTTTTTTTCGTCTCCCTCTGCCCCTTTTGTAAACCAGAAAAGCTTCAAACGCAAAGTGGGGGGGTGGAGGGACTTTCTCTTTCTCTCCACCTCCGCAGCTCCACATTCGCCACTCTCTCCCACACACAAATACGCAGGAGCCCATCCAGGTATACAGCCTGATTGACAGCAGAGAGGCAAGAGAAAGATAGCATGCAGACGCAATAAGGAGAGAAGGCAACCGTACTGATGAGGAGGGAGGGGAAGGGATGAAGCAGGGAAAGGAAGCTGGGAGAGACAGAGAATTGAGATAGTGGGTGTCTTGTGAAAAAAAAAAAAAAAAAAAAAATGCTGGAATGAGAGAGTTAATCTGCACATGAACAGATTGGCTTCCTCATTTGTCTCCCCTTGTCCTTCAAGGCAAAACCATCAACTTGGAACACAAAAGAAAATTCATCAACGTGGTTTTCACTGTAGCAGGTGTGCAAAAGTTTCCAATTCTGTGGCGTGTATTTATAACAGTTTCCAGGCCCTGCTGTGCCCTTACTTCTGGGCTCACAGAGCGTGTTAACCACATTTTTAAGTAACACCGCCTTGTGTAAAAATGTAACAAAATATTCATAAAAATGCATTTTCCCTTTAATTATTACAAAGTGTTACTATAATTTGTACTGCATGTTTTAATACGTTGTTGCAAAATGAGGAAATTAGAACAAAATGAATGCAAATTAATGCAGAATACAGTTGTATTTATCACTGAAGCGAAAATCGTGTCACATTTAGAACGTGCGTGCAGTGCGATTGCAAAATGCGGCTCTACAGGGGGACCAGAGAACGAGGTTAAAAAAGATATGGTTCGATAAAACACATGGGATTTGGAGGCTCAAAGGAGCATTGATTATTTGTGTGGCTAGAAGCGACTGTGACCTTCTGTGATAAAAATAAATAAATAAATAAGTTAAAAAAATATATAAAAAACACACAACAGACTTCCTTTTCTGTGGATTCACGGGGGTTGAGGGCATTTGGTCTCGGTTTGTTCCAAATTTGGCACCACTGCTGTTGCTATGGGCCGGCAGCCTTTTTACCAGAGCGGATATGTGCACTCACCACCTTTTAAAGAAAGGAGAGGAAAGACAAAATGTTCTCATTGCTTATATGAAGAGGTAAGCGCATGGTTAAGTAGATACGAAGGATGCACAAAAGATACAGTGTGACTAAACATTAAATGGTGTGCAGACAAAGGCACAGAGCTGCAGATGCTGAGTTACTTTAAGCTGATGATGGATAGGAATAAACGGAGAGACTGTTGTCAAAGGGGACGTATTATGCTAAATCAACTTTTTAGAGTATGTACTGTGTTACAATGTTGTTCTCTCATCAAAAACATACCAGAGGCTATTATTAGCCTTGCGGCGACAGCTCAGAAAAACCTCCTCCTTTTCCCACACAACAGGTCTTACATATCAAGGAAATGCTTTCCTCACCTCTCGATCTCTTGCTAAGCTTAATCTTCTAATCATATAAAAACACTCACCATAGCTCACACGAGCCGAGCGAAACAGCTGTGCAGTGAAGGGGAGCAAGAGGAGGGGGTAGGAGGGGCTTATGGAGGATCAGGAAGTGTAACAACATTTTTAGATTTAGATTATTTTAGATAATAATGTGTGTAAGACAGTGATAAAGATGTGTTGACATTATTTCCAAATAACTGCAAAAATCATAATACTCCCTCTTCAAGATTAAGGTATACATATATTGTCCAATGAAGTGAACATGTCAGGCGCAGTGGTGGTCAATCTTGAGCTAGGTTTGATCAGGACATCCATCCATCCATTTTCTTCCACTTGTCTTTTGCCGGGTCGTGGGGGCTGTTGGAGCTGCCCAAATCACATTGCCCCAGCCCCTATGGCTCGTCCTGCAGGTGGTGGGTCCACAGAAGGACGGCCTCATGGTTCTAACCGGGCCTGTTGGTCTCTCATAAGGGGCTTCTGAACCGCCCTTTGTCTGACCCGTCACCTAGGACCTGTTTGCCATGGGAGACCCTACCAGGGGCACGAAGCCCCCGACAACAGAGCTCCCAGGAACATTCGGGCACTCAAACCCCTCCACCACGTTAAGGTGGCGGTTCCAGGAGGGGTTTGGTCAGGACAATCATACACAATTGTTGGACAGCCCAATATCGGACAATATCGCCTCACAGGACCTCCCAAATATTGCCATTTTTACCAAACAGGAGAACATTTGGACATCAGTGTGGGACTATCTGGGGGAATAAACTATTCTGCATGTTTTAGGTTAATATTGGAGGTGGGACAAGGGACTCGATAAAGGCAGATGGTTTGCTGTAGTCATCTCTGAAAGCATGAGCCATTTTTCGTTTATTTTCCCAATGGCCGTTTTGAAGGACAGTGATACTTTTACTGTTTTGTCATGTTCATAAAATGGACAATAGAGCACTTGATATACGTTTTAGTCTGCCACTACCTGTTAGCGTGCGCGTGTTTGTGCGTGACCTGGTTTGTTGACCCAATGATAGCGTCCCAGTAATGTTCACCTGGATTACTCACACTTGTCTGATCCACACAGCCCAGACAAACCTAAAGCACAGTGCTATCTATGGCGCCAATTGTTGCTACAACAAGCACTGCGCCGGCTAAATCACAGCTCTCCAATTGAGTCGAGATACGGTTGAGAAAGGGGGGGGGGAGGAAACCTGTTCGTGGAGGAGGTAAACACTTTGGTCGTGTGGTCAAAGGGGGGAGGCATGTACATGATTGGACAAGATAAGAATAATAATACTCCCATAGTCTTTTCCAGATGCTCAAAGTTGTTTTACAAGTTCATTCATTGATTATTCACTCCGCACATTGGGCTGTTAATGTACTCCTGAAGCCAAAGCTGTCTTGGGGCAGATAGATGGAAGTGTGGCTGATCATCTGTGACCTCCAAACCCCATCAATCACTCTCGCGCATTCACAAGACGAGTGGAGTGTTTTGCCGTCAAAGACGAAACAAATACATTCACCGGTCAGAGCTGGACTCGAACCGCCTCCCTTTGGTTCCAGGGACGAAAGCACTAACCACTGTGCCATTGTCTCTCTGAGAGGAGGTTTGTCTGGTTATCCATACCAATACACTCATTGATTGTACAATATATCCGTCTGTATAATAAAACTAAACATAGTATGACTTGATCTAGAAAAGGTGCTCAATTGTTTACAAAATCAGATCAAAAACAAGAATCACAAGCCACATTCTTGACATGTTCCAGTCCGTGACAGAGTCAGTGATGAAGAAATACTCGAATTGAACAGCTATGTTTTTATTTGTATTTGTTTTAGACCAATTACCCTAGTAATTGTCTTTTAATGCATAGTTGAATACTACACTGCCCACCAAAAAGAGCCGCCACCTGGATTTAACTAACTGTCATGATCTGGGGTTGCTGCAATTGGTCTGGTCTAGGCTCAGCAACACTATGCACCCAAATAAAGACATCAGCTGACTACCTGAACATCCTGAATGGGTTTCTTCTTTGATGACACAGGCATATTCCAAGATGACAATGCCCTGGTTTATCGGGCTCATATCATGGCTACACCTTGACGTCTTGCAGCTGGTGTTCCAGAATCACACACACACACAAGGTTATGTTGTGGTTAACACAGAAATGCCTTTAGTTATTTGAGCCTCTTCCTCATGCTGGATCGCTTATGATTTGCAATGTTTCATGGCTTGTGCTATCGGCTATAGGAAAAAAGAAAGTGTGCGTCTTACCTGTAAATGTCAGCCACCACCCTGAATGACGGCCATCCTTTGTGATTGACAAAGTCTCTGTCCCATCGCTGGGAGCCAAAAGAGGGGTGGATACTATCAATACATCAAATAATCTGGGGAATGTGAAACTTATTTTTCGAAGCAGGACGCTATGTCGCGCGCTTTCTTCAGCGTATGTTTTTTGATTAATGTTCTCAGCACAGATGATACCATCCCAGTGCAGAATGTGTGCATAAACATAAACGTAGACTTATTGACATCACAAAATGTATTTGCCAGAACTATGTACTCCACACAGCTAGCTAGCTGGTACAGCACAATGGCAACTCTCATTGGCAACAGGATTGGTGTACGCACAGTCACGCTTTGTGGGCTTAATACCCCTTCCATCAAACCACATAGCTTACTGAATGATGCACAAGACAGACAGAAATTCTCCATCCGCTCAATGTCCGTAAACTCCATTAATAAAACTCTCTCCCACCAGTCTTTGCTTCATACCCGCAGCCAAACTGGAGTGTCTCTGCAGCTGTGAGGTTTAACATAGTACTTAGAACGGCTTGTTGCTCGAGTAGCGCCCTTTTAAGATCTTCATACTCTCCATCAACTTCATCATCCACATCCTTTTCTTCATGCTCATCAGCAGCCGCCTAAAGCTCCTCTTCTCTCTGCACTACTTCGATAACTTGTGCAATCATCTTCTGCTGTTGCCTATTCACCGCCCTCTGCCAGGTGGGAGTTGCGGCGCAACCCTGTTGCTCCTAAAGGAGATTCACATCCGTGGTTGTCATGTAAACTGCGACAAACTGACTGGTTTGACAGGTTTTACTAGAAAAACGGATCGGAGTCGAGCCTTTCGCCTAGTTGGATTAGACTTCACATGTAAATGTACTGACTTTGAAAGACTCATTCAAGAAGCATGAGACATCATTTTCACATGCACCGATCAGAGTGAATTGGCCACAACAGATTTAACCCCATTGACAATCTTTGGAAACTTTGCTTGAGAAGGATTTGCACAGTGGTCACACTCACATCAATCTTGGTAAAAAATAATAATAATAAAACATAGGATATTGCAGAAGCTTATAGAAACAATGTCACAGCAAATGTGTGCCGTAATCAAAGACAAAGGTTCACAACTTTTTCAGAAACATTGTGACCTTTTGAATAGTAATTGTTATGGCTTTGTCCAATAAAAACCTATAGAACAAAATACAACGATGTCCAAATAAAGTAAGGTTGGAAAGTTTGTTTTAATTACTTTTTGCTATATTGTCTGTTGATCTTTATTAACTGACCTTCTGTTTCTCCAACTCCCTCCCTGACCTTTCATCTTGCACCTCTTCTCCTTCACTCTAGACTTGATCAGAGAAATCGAGTTAGTCCAAGTGGATCAGGCTGCAGTTGAGCTCATTAAAGCATCGCGTTTAGCAGGTGAAAGGCAGCTGCAGTGTCAGGGTTCATACCGGTGAAATAAACACAAACGTAGGAGTGAAATCGACAGGCCAGCACTGATTTCGCTGGACACTCGTGGGGAATGTATCCACATATTAACCATGAAACAAAGTGACTAAGTGTTAGATATGGGGCAAAAAAGTGGTCAAATGGTCATGGAAAAGCAGTAAACACACGTGTTCAACAAAATACTAGAAATAATTCGAGATGTCTATAACCTATGGTTTAAAATCGTGGGTCTACATTCCTTTTTCTAATATGGTCGTTGCTTTTTCGATACGGTAGGTTGTTGGTAAGTGCGGTAGGTCTTAGCAATTATGATCACTTACACTTGCATATATAATTAGGAAAAGGCGTACCATTATCATATGCTATCCTTATGATTCTGAACTAGTTTAGCCGCAACATAAAGTCTCGTCAAAGTAATTCATTCCCTTCATTCTCTGTTGGTGCATATGCAGTTTTAGGTTTTGCAACATTTGCGCACAAAAAAGTGGAGTAATTCAAGGTCATGCTGAGAGTTACAGCCATTGTTGATTCACAAAATTGAACAGAATGAATTTAGTAACAAATGTAGCCTGATAAACAGCTCCAAATCAGTCTGAGAGTTACCTTGGCTTGGAAATAATATTGAACTTGCCAGAATTCTGAAAAACAAAAACATATTTACTTAAAATAAAAAAAATAACCTGTGTAGAAATGTAGTCTATCCCTTAAGCCCATGGGGAATCCACTGTCCTTTAACGCTATCAATATGTGCTATGTATTTAATTATAGCCCACAGTCTAAACATCTCATCTAAAAAAAAAACACACAACAACAACCATGCGGTAATTAGGCAGCAGAGCCTTTTCCTCCATTAGCCCAGGATAATATAAGCCTGATCCCTACAAAGGCAGTTCACCGTTGCACAAACAGCAGACAGTGTGATTGACAGTTCACGTTCAGTTTAATAATTCCTTTCTCTATGACCGTACCTATGAGCACGTCTGATCTCATTTGGGCTGACCCTGTAAGCCGCACGCACCGCTAATTTGTTTTGATTGATTCCTAACTGCTTGAGTAGCTCAGGCAGAGCATCCGTACACAGTTGGTATAAATGAGTTTATCCCCGCCTTCAACCTTTGTCGGCCAGAACACCTCCACAGGTATGATGGTGTGATGAGCACGGAGCACGTGACAGCGTAGCTTTGTTTTGATTTGGTGAGAATGTGGTTTTCTGTAACACGGTCGGATAGAAAAGAATTTGACTGTGATTCGCAAAGTAACAATCTGATAGACAATGCTTAGCTTAAATTAACTTAGAACGACAGAGAGGAGAACATACAGTCTACTGTAGCTAGTCTCAAAGAAAGAAAGGCCTGCAGCAGTTAGAGTAGCTTATATAGATCAACTCACTAAGTAACCTAAGCACCAAAACCAAGCACCAACTCACTAAGTAACCAAATCACATTAAAAAAGAGGCTGTCATGGTTGGAGGTGGCGTGAGGAAAAATAAAACCCAAAATGCAGGACTGCAACGAAACTGGTGATGTTTAATAGACAAAAAACAAAATAACAAAATCCAGAGACACAAACCGGGGCTGACATAGACAATGACACGACAAAGGACAAGGGAAACACAGGGGTATAAATACATGGAGGAAACAGGGCACAGGTGAAACACATCAGGGCGGGGCAGGCAATCAACACAAGGGAAGCGAAGCAAAAATCACACAGACCAAAAAGACATGTCAAAATAAAACACCAAGCACAGATGAACACAAAAGCAAACCAAAACAGGGCAACAAAAGACCGAATCGTGACAGTACCCCCCCACCAAGGGACGGCTCCAAGACGTCCCACGATGTAAAACAGCCCCGGGAGGGTGGAGGGGTCCGGAGGAGGGAACAGAGTCAGAACCAGGAGGGCCAGGAGAGTGATGGTGGAAATCCAGGGGGCTCAGGAACAGCAGAGCCAAGTCAGGCAGGTCTGGGGGACGAGTGGCGGCGGTGAAGTGTTAAGGTGGCAGGCAGGAACTGAAGGTAGCGGAGACAACCCTGGGTGATGACGAGGGATAGGAGCAGGAGCCCACCCAGGACGAACAACAATGTCCTGCAGTGGCCCTGGGACAAGAACAGGAGGAGCCCACCCCAGACGGAGGTCTCAGTCCGATGGTGGCCCCAGGACAAGAGGAGCCCACCCTGGACGGAAAACAGTGTCCAGCGGTGGCTCCGGAACAGAAGGGGCCCACCTCGAACAGAGGTCGGGGTCTGGCAGTGGCTCAGGGCAAGAAGAAGGGGACAGCCACCCCGGACGGAGTCAAATGTCCAGCGGTGGCTCAGGACAGGAGCAGGAAGCAGGGTCAGGGTCCTCAACTACCAAAGGGCAGTCCGCTGGGTCTTGAAGTGGTCGTGTCATTCTGTCCCAACGCTCTGCTGAGACCAACAAGCTACACCCATGTGCTTTCTTTTCTAAGAGACTTTCCGAGGCGGAGAGGAACTACGACATTGGTAACCGTGAGCTATTGGCTGTCGTTTTAGCCCTCCAGGAATGGAGACACTTGTTGGAAGGGGCGCATCAACCCTTTATCATGTGGACTGACCACAAGAACCTTTCGTACCTCCGGTCAGCACAAAGGCTCAACCCCCGCCAAGCACGATGGGCCCTCTTTTTAAGCAGGTTCAACTTCACGTTAACATACCGACCAGGCTCAAAGAATGGTAAGCCTGATGCCTTATCCCGACTATACACTTCTGACCCTGTTGAATCTGTTCCAGGCACCATACTGCCCCCTTCCTGTGTCATTGCTGCTGCCCACTGGGAGATAGAAGACACCGTCACGGAGGCCCAACGCTCTGAGCCAGATCCGGGTCAGGGTCCGCCTAATCGCCTCTTTGTCCCAGACTCGGTTCGCTCCCAAGTTCTCCAGTGGGGCCACTCCTCCAAGCTCAGCTGCCACCCAGGTATCCAACGCACTATAACCTTCATTAAGCAGAGATTTTGGTGGCCCTCTATGGGTTCGGACATCCGTGAGTTTGTGTCTGCTTGTGATATTTGTGCTCGTAGCAAGTCATCTCACTCACCTCCTGCTGGTTTGCTACATCCTCTTCCGGTGCCCTCTCGACCCTGGTCTCATATTGCAGTGGACTTTGTTACCGGCCTGCCCCAATCCGAAGGTAATTCAGTTATCCTAACCATTGTCGACCGTTTCTCCAAGGCTGTCCATTTTGTCCCCCTTTCCAAACTCCCATCCGCCTTGGAGACGGCTAACTTGTTAGTCCAACATGTTTTCCGTTTACACGGGATCCCTGTGGACATAGTTTCTGATCGTGGACCTCAATTCTCTTCACAAGTATGGAAGGCCTTCTGTCAGGCCATTGGAGCGTCACCCAGCCTCTCCTCAGGTTTCCACCCGCAGTCGAATGGCCAGGCTGAAAGGGCAAACCAATGTCTCGAAACTGCCCTCCGTTGTGTGACAGCCCGCCATCCTACTGCTTGGTCCACTTTTCTTCCTTGGGTGGAATATGCACACAATTCTATGTCAAGTTCTGCTACTGGACTCTCTCCTTTCATGGCTTCTCTTGGTTTCCAGCCGCCTCTGTTCCCTACTCAGGAACGGGAGGTAGCTGTACCCTCTGTTCAGGCCCATCTTCGTCGGTGCCGAGCCGTTTGGAATACTGTCCATTCTGCCCTCACGCGTTCTTCGGCTCGTAGCCAGCGGACTGCCAACCGCCGTCGCTCAGCAGCTCCGGTCTACCAAACGGGACAGAAAGTGTGGCTCTCTTCCCGTGATCTGCCCCTACAAGTGGACTGCAAGAAGCTGGCGCCGAGGTATGTGGGACCATACGAGATTGAGAGGATTGTTAACCCCGTCTCTGTCAAACTCAAGTTGCCCGCTGCTCTACGGGTTCATCCTGTGTTCCATGTTTCCTTGATCAAGCCTGTCTTGTCCAGTCCTTTGTGCCCTCCTGCCGTTCCCCCGCCTCCCTCCCGGCTCGTTGATGGCCACCCTGCCTTCACGGTTAGTAGGATCCTGGATGTGCGCCACCGGGGGCGTGGGTTCCAATTTCTTGTTGATTGGGAGGGTTATGGCCCGGAGGAGCGGTCGTGGGTTTCTCGTCGCCTCATCCTGGACCCTAGTCTGCTGAGGGACTTCTATCGCCGGTTCCCCGACAAGCCTGGTAGGACGCCCGGCGGCGTCCGTTGAGGGGGGGGTCCTGTTATGTTTCTGGCCTTATGTGCCTTCGTTTTGTCTCCCTCTTGTGGCCTTTTGTTTTTCTTTTAGGCTTGGCCCTGGTGGGGCGTGGACTCCGAGCAGGCACACCTGGCATCTATCACTCATCACTGCAATACAAAGACCTCTGACTCACCTCCACTCATCGTGGGATTGTTCCGTTCCATGTTGCGGTACTTCTGCTCAGTCACCTCTACATGTACGACTTTTTGCCAGGTTCTATTTTTGATTTTGGACATCTGTTTTCTTCCAGACCCTGAGCCTGCTCTGGAGCCACCCCTACGACCAAGCCAAGCCTAGAGGACACTTTGTTTTAATAAATTCACTTTTGATTCTCGTTCTGGGTGTTGAGTGCGTTTCTGGGTCCAACGGTTACGAGCCCTAACAGAGGCACCACAAATAGAAAACAAAACAACAACTTACGTGATCATAGACACACACTTTTCGACAAATCACACTTTGTAATGGTGCGTTCCAGGCAACTGGTGACCAGTAAAGTTCCCACTTGGAAAAATGGGTCAAATGTTGTAAACTCGGAGACCTTTCATCCACGAGTTTGGATACGAGAGGAAGGCAGTAATGGCGGCCCCCAGTGGAGGAGCGCAGCTAATGATGAAACTGTAACAAAACCACATCAGTGTGAACGTTTCTTTTGGTCACAGCCTTCAACATAACGTTATGTCGCATTTTTTTGATTATACCTGGTTTGGAGAAATGGCAAGGCAAGTTTATGTGTAGAGCACAATTCATACACAAGGCAATTCAAAGTGCTTTCACAGTTGCATAAAGTTACAAAAAAAAACAGATAAAATCAATCATTAAAACATCAACATAAAAATTTATCAATTACAGTAAAAGGCAAGAGTGCAGATAAAATACTTTCAGTTTTCATATGCTCGGGTAAAAAGAGCTGTTTTCAGCCTGGATTTGAACATTGTCAGAGTTGAGGCCTGTCTCACATCCTCATGAAGACTGTTCCAGATTTTAGCTGCATGAAACTGAAACGTAGCCTCACCGTGTTTATTATTGACTCTGGGAACCACCAGGAGACCCCTCCCTGAAGTTCTCAGGGCCCGAGATGGTTCATACGGCTCTAACATGTCAGAGATGTACTTCGGTGCTAAACCATGAAACGACTTGTACACAAGCAGAGCTGTTTTAAATTCTATTCTCTGAGTGACAGGAAGCCAGTGCAGGGACCGGAGCACTGGACTAATATGGTCGTATTTCCTGGTTCTTGTCAGGACTCGAGCAGCAGTGTTCTGGATGTTCTGCAGCTCTAACAGCTCGTTTAGAAAGGCCAGTGAGCAGCCGTTACAGTAGACTAACCTGCTGGAGACAAATGCATGGATAAGTCTCTCTAAGTCTGGTTTTGACACTATTCCTCTGATCTTAGCCATGTTTTTCAGATGATAAAAATGTTCATATAACGTTAGTAGCGTATGAGCCAACTGTTGTAGCATTAGCCCTTTTGTTTACATACGAGTTAAATCACCTGGAACGCTCTGAAGCCGTAAGTCATAGTTTTCAAGTGGGAAAGAGTTACCAGTTGCCTGGGACGCACCATAAGGATTACAATGGCAACAGACAGCTGAAGAGACAGTTCCAAGCTTTAAGTGAAGCTGTGTGTGTATTTCACAGAGCAGGAGAAAATTACCAGTAACCATAAAATAACTATTACCAGGGCCTTTTGTGTCATCAATAATTAATTCGGTTTGCAAGTTTTTAGTCATGTACTGTCATTACACATATTGAAAACGTGACAATTTGTGGCCAATGCATAAACTGAACAGTCGAGCTTTGTTTACCAACATTCAAACAGTCTACACATAACAAGAATCTATAATGTCTTAAGTAAAACATCATCCGCAAAACAGGCTTACGGTTTGATTTCTCGCAATTAAACTGCGCTTTGAATATCATTTGGCGGCCATGAACGGATTCAGATGCAGCGCGCGCGGCTCGCAGAAGTAAACAAGCCATTTTATCGGGCTCTAAAACTGTCAGAGCCGGTGACAAAGGCACGAGGGAAGGCTCCAGTCTGCTTCCACATTCTCAAAGAGACGCCTCATAAGTGGATCAACCCCCTAATAGCTGCAATAGTTTGATTCATTGGTGGCCTTAGCGAAGGAGACAATCACTATGAGGGCTGACTTTGCTTTTTAACTAAATCCTCCGCCCAATCCGTCATTCTCCTGTCTAATGGGCAAGGGTTTCTTTGTTTGTTTTTTTGTGTACATGAAACATTAGCAGCATTTTCTTGGATGCTTCTGTGCTTGAGGGATTATTGACCTTAAGGCAGTAATGCGAAGAGGACATCAGAGTTATAGACTAGCCATAATCAGGGCTGAGGCTCCATTTGTCACGTACAACAATCCAAGTACTTTTGTGAAATTGATCCTTCCGTGACCTGGGTAATCTTATTCGATGAATTGCGTCTGTCTTTCAATATCTGTTCTGTTGTGGGAGCATAGGGAGATTTATGGTGATAAGCTGGGCCCACCTCTTTGTATCAATGCAAGGCAAACACATATCATTGTTTTATTTCTATACATATCCAGAGTCAAATTGTTGTGCAGTTGTTTGTATTCTCTAGCTTTTTATTCCTAATGATGTACGAAACTGGATCCGCCATGTTCAGTCCAACACATTTTCATTCGAGTCCAGAATGAATCTGTTATTTCTTATTCACTTCACTCATTTGTGATTTACGATTTCTCCCCGTTGCCCCCACACGGCCTGCCATGGAACAACCTCTGGGGCCCATTCGATTCCCAGGTGTGACATAACATCCCCCCACACCGCTGAATCACTCAAAAGACCTGGGTTTTCCATATGCGGTGCACAGCGTGACTCATTTCACATCATGTCGCCACAAATCGACATGTGTAATGAGGGCTATTCGTCACATCTAGAATTTCAAGCAACGTCAAATGAAAACACCGGAAATGTCCCCTCGTCATGCTTCTTGAATACAATACATTCAGAAAGCAGGGAGCCGGACGCTAATGGACAATTTTAGTTCTGCATATTGTCTTTTGTGAATTGGGTTGATATGACTAACGGTTCAGAACGAGTTGGTCATTTATATAGGAAACGGTCTCAGCTATAAGATTAATAAAACTAAATAGACTATTTACAGTGGGAGGAATTTCTTGAGTAAACAGTGTTTGCTTAAACTAATACCACCCAAACAATTACATGTTATGGTATTTTTATTGGCCATACCATGTAAACATTCACAGGACAGGGAGATATAAGTGAGTACACCCTCTGGCGAAGAATCCTTCAAGAGCTTAATAGACACATTTATGCGGACATTGAGAGTCAGGTGTGAGCCAACCTGAAGTCCAATCACTGAGGTGTGGCTTAAAGCTGCCCTTACCACTGAAAAACACACACTGGTTTTAAGAAAAGAAACCTTTAAATAAACAAAACTAGAACTGCAGAGGAACTCGAGTACCAGCTGAAGTACCACAGTACCACACTTTGAGAACACAGGCCTAGATTAAAGTCTTTGAGTTGCAAATAGAGGGGCGTCTGATGTGGAATCTATGGCAAATTCAATAACAATTCCCATTAGTTTTTTTGGAGCACCGTGTGATTGAAATCGTGTATTAATTCTGCACATAGATCATCGCCAATGTTTTATAATACATATTTACATAAATTGGAAAAAGAACAAAGCAAATCCTCGTCATCAGATATAACCTGCTTGCCTGTCCGTCTACCAGTTCATCTGTAGTCGCAACATTTACGTTTCGCCCAAAGGGAATTAATAATGATGCCGGCCATTGCAATTTGTACCCCCCCAAATTCGTCATGTCTGTGCGCACTGACGCTCGGTGTTGTGGAACCGCGCTCGCGCCTACTCCATCAGTCTGCATTAGCGCTGGCAACATTGTGAGCGCGTTCTTCCCCCGCGGCTAGTCGAGAGGAAAGGCAATTATATGCAGGTATAGTGAAAAGGCGTTCATCTGGACAGTTCTGTAAGGATAGACATGGGGGGAAAAAACAGGTTAATTTCCAAAGCCACTTTATGTTAGTCCTTGTACTATAAGCGCATTATAATTGGTGTTTTTTCTTGTCGACACTTTCTGAATTGATAAGATGGTAATAAATACAACACTTGCATCTTTCATAACTTGGTAAATTAATAATGCCATAATTCGTTAGGCTCATAAATTAACTGATAAAGCGCTAGGGCAAAATTTTAAATGTGGATCTTCACAGTGTTTGCAAAACAATACAAATTAGCAGCAGGAACATCAAGGTTACAAAACTTGACAAATAAGGGCAATGACTGCGGCGCGATCACAAAAACGTTATATTTGCTGCAAGAACATTCGGAGGAGGCAGCAGCAGAACCATCTGCCTCCTCAGTCTCTCCATTTCCTTAGAAATTTCCCAAATCTCAAAAAAGCAATTAGCAATGGTTGTGATTACGGCTGGACGATAAATCGATATATATTTTTAATGAGATATGGAATTAGACCATATCATGTATATCGAGATATTTCAAATTCAGATAAGTATCTTATTCTTAAACTGAGCACTTTATTATTTTGTTATCTCTTTATATATAAATGCTGCCTTATTTTATTTTCTAGGCTATTTTTATTAAGATGTTTTTTATTAAGATGTGTTTAAATGTGCACCTTACGGAGCTTTGTTATACAGTGTTTATGTTTACATTTATAGTGAGATTTCAATAAAACTACTCGTATTTGGCTCTGACTTTGACTTGACATTTCATGTTACAGCTTTCACTTTGCGGGAAAAAATATCGGGATATATATCGTATATCGATATTCAACCCAAATATATCGGGATATGACTTTTGGTCCATATCGCCCAGCCCTAGTGTTAAGAACGTTCCGTATCATTTGCAAATAAGTACCCTGTCTCCATGGAGTTTTGTTTATCAGACCTGATGTCTCTTTTTTTTTTATCTTTATTTAAAGGGACTATACAAAGATTAAAAATGTTCAAATTTAGTATTTTCCTCCCCCTACATGTTCCAGTAATGTCCTAATGTGTAGAATGAGCCCAGAGCTATTCACCACAACTGCCTCTAAAACCCTGCAGTGCCACTCAAAAAGGTGTTAATTCATGTCACCCATTTTAGTGACATTTCTGCACTTAAGCTGTTGAAAGACTGTTTTTTAATTTTTATTTTTTGCAACATCCATTTGAAGAACTGCATTGTTTGAGCTGTTGTTTTCGGATCCACATTTTATCTGTCACTGCTGTGGCTCTCTCTACTGACTCTTAGAACTGCAGCTGCCCCAGACCAGTCATTATACACACACTCAGCACAAGCACTCCTCCATACCGCGACACTTCAAAATCCACCCATCAGACAGACAGCTTATGAACCTACAGACTCAAAGTCACAATCTCTGCTACTTCTAAACATGTGGATAATGCACCAGGATACACTACAGGCAACACTCAGAGTTTCAGATTTTGTATCAGTTCACTCTCATAACATACTTTCTCTTATCTAATTTTCACAATATACATTTATAGCACTGTCATTGTTGTGACTTCAAGATACATTTTCTCAAAATGCATTAGTTCAGTTCTGTTTATTACAAACAAATGCCATATAAATTAGAATACTTAAGGGTAAAATACTTTAAAACAATTAAAGTGCTGTGTTTAAAGTCATCATAGCTTGTGGAAAGAAACTGTTACTGGCGATCAGTAGAACGTTTGACAGAGCCTTTTCTCTGAAAGAAGCGTTTCAAAATTGGCCCTAGCAGGGCGGCCTGAGGCATCATTAACAATTTGTAAAGCTCGATTGAAGAGTCTATCTTTATATGTGGCTTCCAGGACCGACAAAGTGCAGCCAACGGTCCAGCTGGCTGAGCGAACCACTTGTTCAAAGTTCTTTTCTTTCAGAGTGAGATTACCAAACCACACAATAATACAACTGGTTAGGACACTCTCACTTACGCAATAGTATAAGTTTAAACTAATCGTATTTTGAGTAATGTTAGTAGTAATAGAGCTCCAATTCAAGTCATGAGAAAGAGCCACGTCCAAGAATTTACATTTCTCAACAATCTGCACATCAGAATCATGGATATTAATGGGCAACTCATTCCTATTGTGACAAAAATCAAGTTCACGTGTTTTTCAAGAGTTCAAATGCAAGTTGTTTTCTTCACTCCATTGAACAACATTCTCCTCCTACTCACAACACTGAGATTTATTGTTTGAACTGATACGCCCAATGATGGTTGTATCATACAAAGGTTCCAAAGTTTGGGGGCAGTCCTAGCATAATTGCACGAGGGTTTTCTAATCATCAATTACCCTCTAACACAAATATCTAACACAGTGTACCATTAGAACACTGGAGCGATGGTCACATGTATTCCATTAATAATCACCCGTTTCCAGCAAGAATAAGCATTCACAACACTTACAATGTCTACAATGTTATCCTCATTGAAAAAAGACATTTTAAGTGACCCCAAACTTTTGAATGGTATGTATATTATTCTCACATCGTGGCAATGATATCTCTACTTAAAGTACTACACCCACACTAAAGTTTAACAGTTTTGTGCTGTGTAATGTTCGGATTTAGACACGTATAACACATTCTGGAAGTCAATTTAAAATAATGCAACCGACTAGGTGGAAATTTACAGATGCAATGACATTAATCCAATAAAATCCTCCAAATGGGGCTAAGGGGTGACAGTGTTGCGTGGGTCGAGTGTTCAGCCGCCCACTGTCTGCAACTTCTGAAAGGGCCCGCCCTCTCTCTGGACAGACCAATTATAGATCCCGACTAATTATGCCACATGTCAATACTTCATCCCAATTACAGGACGAGAGAGCACATCAAGCATGCACCGAGTCTGCGCAGGGCGGCCTCCGCTTCCCCATCGATCCCCTGCTGACGCCGAACATTTCTCCCACAATGCCTGTCAGTCAGTCAACAAGTGGCACAATCAGCTCGGGCGAGATTATGCCCGAGCCAAAACGCGTCGGCCCCGCGTCTTCGGAGAATTGATCAAAGATGCGCGACTTCCTATACACGGCGCTGAGAGGAGCCCCATTTTCAGATCTATGGGTAAATGGATTGGGTCTCGGGAACAGAACCAGAGACAAAAGCGTGTCCAATTGGTGTACTGGCGTCGCGGCTGAGCTGTGAATGATTTTTTTTTTTTTTTTTGGAGGGCTGTCAGGACTTCCTCTCGCTTAACTTAACACTTTGTATATTTTGTGTTCTGTTGCCTTGGTTTCCAGTACTTACAAGCAGCGCTATTTAGAGGGGAAGGTAGACCATTTACTTCAGTAATTTGGCCCTATCTCTGGTTTAAAAATCGATAACGGAGGGAGTGTGAGAATTTAAAATTGTTAGTCGTGTTCCAAGGTCATCTCTGGCGTTTCCTGAATCCGAATTCTTCTAAGAAACTGGTTTATGGGGATGGTTCAGGGAGCGAGAGTGAACGACAACTGTCGGCCAGTTCACAATCATGGAAAAGGCTTTGTGATTAGAAACACAACGCGCACAAAGGTCTGATTTTGCAATTTATTTTGGAGATTTGAAGCACAACTCTGATCGACAGCTTACATTTGGACAACAACAATATTATGCGTTTAGTCCCCTACTCATTAAAGGACTTGTATCTTACCTCAGTCCATGTTTTTGTCCTCGAAGAGCACCTGTATTTTTTCTACAACTCTGGACCCACTGATGCACTCACCTTCAATCTCAATATGCATTTAGTTTTGCATTGTGTGACTGATTCTTTTTTTGTTGTTTTTTCTTTTTAGTTTATTCATTTAGAGAAACAGGGACAGTGTACCATAAACATTAACCTCAAGGGGAGAGATGCATCATACCAGGTTTTAGCTCAAGTGCTAATTTCCACCCCCGTAGTCCCTGGGCAGGCTGATGTTATAGTTAAATACATAACAACATCATGCATACATGGATAATGGCATTTACATTGGCCAAGTTCATAATAGTAAAAGCAAATCTTCACATGCACAGCAATCAGATAAAAACTCGTATACACACCTTTCATTTACTCAGGTCTACTCTGATAGACCTCAGAGCACACATACACACACACACACCCACACACACACACACACACACACACACACACACACACACACACACACACACACACACACACACACACAGTACAATGGCCTCAATCTGTGTCACTGAGTGGGGAAAGTTTGTCAAAAGAGTCTTATTACTTTTAGTTCTTATCACCATAATTTATGTATGGAGCGGCTGCATATGATTAATTTATGGTCTCCGCGCGTGCCCTAAAAATGAGTTGTGGTAATGCACCATCACCGTGCAGCCATGTGGGTCTCCAGGGAGCGCTGTGACAGGTCGACTCGATTCTCTGATACAAAGGCACTGCTTAGCCTCACTGTGTTTCCTGTGTCACTCCCACAACAACAACAACAACAACAACAACAACAAGCTTTTATAGTTTTATGAAGACACAGATACTACCAGAGAACAGAGGTGACTCAGAATGGGTAAAGATGGATAATGCAAAATGGAGGATACCATTCTTTGTCATTCTTGGGTCAAAATGTTGTGAATTTAGCCTGTGCAGACCACAGTACAATTATGCCTTTCACACATTGAAGATGTCCTGCAGTTTAGACGTCAAACATCTGTTCTAACATCTGTGTTGTTTTTGTTGTCGTTCAGATGTTCAGAAGTCTTTCCACAAATGTTAAAATGGCTGTCAAATTGCTATCCCGAAACCAGTAATACATCATAAGCTTTTAAAAAATCTTGCAGCCTGATCAAGACAAAATACACACCTAACCTCTTAACCCCCACCTGAACATGAAGGACATTTTCTCCAGTTTGGCTTTACCCTAATCTAAAAGCGTATTGAAAAAAGGCGTCAAAATAACAAGGATGAAAACGCGACAAAAAAAAGCGAGGAAAGCGCGACAAAAACGTGCTGGAAAAGCAACAATAGCAAAATAAAGCGACAAAAACACAACAAAAACGCTTCAAATATGTGACAAAAACTCATATGATTGTAATAATAATAAAAACGTTTCAATCAGTTTGATAGGCCTTAGTTCAGCTTTTAGATTTGGGTAAAGCCAAACTGGAGAAAATGCCCTCGGTTAAGGCGGAGGTTAAGAGGTTAAGTCCTCCCCAGAACCTCGTTTAATGTATGTGGCGCAACTTTTTTGAAAAAAATAAAAAAAATAAAAAATAAATCCGCCATCCGGTGGTTCGGTTCGGCCCCGGGTCTTTTGACAGGAAAGCAATATTATTGGTAACCTCTGGCCTATACTGTAGTTTCAGGTGAGTCCTTGAGCAAGACACTTTACTCACCGGCTGTATCAACGCAGTGTGTGAGTGAGTGGGTGGCGGTCCGAGGGTAAGACAGCGCAGATTGCCTGCTTTGCATCTTTCAGTCTACCCCAGGGCAGGTGTGGGTGCCACCTTTGAGAAACTTGTCAACACTGTTTGACGATGCCTGGGATCAGGAGGTCCAGTGGAATTCAGTTATTCCCATATGACACAATCCTATAAGAACCGCCGTCCAAATTGGAAGAGGGAATATGCTTCCTTTTTAGAGTGAACGGTGTAAGGACAAGCTATTTCATGACACGCTTTTGGTTTTCAAACAGCTGCACCTCAATTTTGAACAATAAATCTCTCTATTTTTTTTGCGCTAAGTACTGTTAATTACTAAATGCATTTTGACACATTTCTTTGCGCTGATCCAGGCCGGTGACTTGGAACAAAGGCTCATCTGGGAACGAGAGCACGCGCATCTGAGTCTATTGTGTGCACCGTTTACATGATGATCAGTGAGAACCCTGTGGGGGCAAAGAAAACATTAGAACACTTCAAATGCAGAACAACAAGCCGCTGCATCTCCCTCGCATCTCCATTCCCCGTGCCCCTCGGAATTGCGATCCATTGTTAATGCTATTCTCAGATCTATTTGCATTAATCGGGGTATTGCGCGATGCTCATTACATGCGCACGGGCACAGTGCAAACACAAAGCAAAGCCAAGCCACAGACATAAATGCACTGCAGAAAATATGAGTATATCAACAGTTTTTCCTTGCTGGGATAAATTGGGGAAAACGTCCCCCGTTAGATAATGAAAGGTGGACACAACAAATCCGTTGTATTGGTCATCTTAACCTTTATCCTCCACTTATCGCTCAAGTGAAGTGCTTCGGACCGCGGCCACAGCCAGTCTTTTAATCAGCTCGATTGGAAAACAAAATCTAATTTAGCATAATCCGCTAATCTCGCCGAATTTCCTTTTGTGTAGGAGAGTGCCGGCGCGAAACAATACCTGAGAAGTGATTTGGAGTTTAATAAGCCTTGGTCTGATAAACAGGCTCATCCGTATAAGCCTGATTGTGTCAAAAGCAAAGGATTTACGGTCCATTTTCCAAACAAGAGCCGGGGCATAACTCTGCAGCTCCCGCCGCCATCAATCTCACGTGAATATCTCTGGAGAGCTGCTTCGTGTCACAATAAGTACAAAAGCTCAGAGCCATGTACCTTTTATTCAGGATATAATTGCCTGCAGCCATGTCTTAAATCATCCACTCCCCTTATCAGCCACTTGCCAGTCCTGCGCTCTGAGAGAGGAATGGACTGAGGGTTATGAAATACATTTTTTATTCCTATTTGGAATTAGGGGACTTTATAATAAACCAACAGAGGGTTCTGACTGGATTAAGCCTATTTTCTCGAGAGCGCTTCATCACAATTCCCTCCCATGCGTTGTCAAATGACCACATATTTTATTTATTTATTTTCTTTCTTTAGCTCCTATCAAAACAACAGATTCGGAGCAAAAAAATTAGCACCCGCGGGGAGATGCTACACGCCATGTTTTGCTTATCCGCTTTAACGCTTGGCACACATTTCAGAAATTTGCTGGCAAGGCGGCCCGACAGTTTATACATTGGAGCCGTGCGAGGATGTTAGTCCCTGAAATATAAATGTTGAGTTGGAAACGCTCTATGCGAAATCAGACAAAACGCGGTAAAAAATCCCGGTGAAGTTGGTTTCACGTTGGACGTTGGATATTCGCCTCCAGCACCAACAGATCATTCGAATTTAGGGACCGTCTATGAATTACTCTCTTTGTAAAAACGTGTTGGTTTAAAAAATTGAGTTTAGGTGTAAATCAATAATATAATACAATGTAATCTTTAGGTGTATTTGCTACCACATTTAATCTTGTATTGTATTTTATACCTACTGTTGAATGTTTTCAAATTTTTTCAATAAGCCTATATTCGGAATCATGTGAACCAGCAATACTCACACCACCCTGACCATTGACCTCTCCTCACTCACACCACCCGGACCATTGGCCTCTTCTCACTCACACCACCCGGACCATTGACCTCTCCTCACTCACACCACCCGGACCATTGGCCTCTTCTCACTCACACCACCCGGACCATTGACCTCTCCCATTGACCTTTCCTCACTCACACCACCCGGACCTTTGGCCTCTCCTCACTCACACCACCCGGACCATTGGCCTCTTCTCACTCACACCACCCGGACCATTGACTTCTCCTCACTCACACCACCCGGACCATTGGCCTCTTCTCACTCACACCACCCGGACCATTGACTTCTCCTCACTCACACCACCCGGACCATTGACCTCTCCCATTGACCTTTCCTCACTCACACCACCCGGACCTTTGGCCTCTCCTCACTCACACCACCCGGACCATTGGCCTCTTCTCACTCACACCACCCGGACCATTGACTTCTCCTCACTCACACCACCCGGACCATTGGCCTCTTCTCACTCACACCACCCGGACCATTGACCTCTCCCATTGACCTCTCCTCACTCACACCACCCGGACCTTTGGCCTCTCCTCACTCACACCACCCGGACCATTGGCCGCTTCTCACTCACACCACCCGGACCATTGACCTCTCCTCACTCACACCACCCGGACCATTGACCTCTCCTCACTCACACCACCCGGACCATTGACCTCTCCTCACTCACACCACCCTGACCATTGACTTCTCCTCACTCACACCACCCGGACCATTGGCCTCTTCTCACTCACACCACCCTGACCATTGACCTCTCCCATTGACCTCTCCTCAGTCACACCACCCGGACCATTGCTTTTAGATAATACAGCCGAAACAATCCATCTTAATAAGAGTTCTGTAGGTTAAAAACATGTGTTTTGAAAAGTTTTATTTATGGAATATACAGTAGAATATACAGAAGATACCAATATGTGTGATCAGAGACGAGGAGTTCACTCTTCAGTGTATCAAAATAAGTAATTGTAATAGCTTTTAAGTAGAATTTTATGGCCTGAGCCCCATAGCCTAGAGGTAGTCATGGTAAATGGTCTCAACTTATATAGCGCTTTTCCACCTACATTAGGCACTCAAAGCGCTTTACAGCAAGGAACCTCTCACCCATTCATACACCAATGTACACAGACACTGGAGGCAAGGTGGGTGAAGTGTCTTGCCCAAGGACACAACAACAGCATGCACCTTCAGGAGGCAGGATTTGAACCCCTGACCATCTGATCACGAGACGACCCGCTCTACCATCTGCGCCACTGTCGCCAGTCATAATTTTTTTTAAGTGGTTTGGGGTGACTGCCTTCAAAGCTATTGTGGAAAAAACAATACTTTTCCGTCAAAAGCCTTTGAAAAAAACATGACAAACATCTAAGCATAATTTTATGGCCTGAGCTCCATAGCCTAGAGGTAGTACTAATTTTGTAAACTGGTTTGGAGTGACTGGGTCAAATGCCCTAAAAGCTATTGAGGAAAAAAACATACTTTTCTTTTAAAAATCCTTGAAAAAAACATGAAAAACTTTAAGCATAATTTTATGGCCTGAGCCCCATAGCCTAGAGGTAGTACTCCTTTTGTAAACTGGTTTGGGGTGACTGGGTCAAATACCTTAAACGCTATTGTGGAAAAACCCATACTTTCTCATCCTTGATCCTTGAAAAATACACCAAATCTTTGGCGTATTTTAAATCACATGACCATAAACCTATTGAAAAAAATATTGTATTTTTGGTGATGTTCCCGGATTATGATTTTTCTAAAGTTTCAAAACCTGAAAATAGGAAAATAAAAACGTGTGGTGGACTAGGAGTATTTTTTACAAATATTATTGATTTTGCTGGTTCACATGATTCCGAATATAGGCTTGTTGAAAAAATGTGAAAACATTCAACAGTAGGTATAACATACAAAAAAAGATTAAATGTGGTAGAAAATACACCTAAAGATTACATCTAGTCTATCTCCTTTCATTAAAATTGTTTTGTTTGTATCATATTATTGATTTACACCTAAACTAAAATTTTAAAACCAACACCTTTTTACAAAGAGAGTAATTCATAGACGGTCCCTAAGTTCGAACGATCTGTTGGTGCTGGAGGCGAATATCAAACGTCCAACGTGAAACCAACTTCACCGCGGTCATTAAAAAGTCAATTTTCTTATGCAAATGTCTCCCAAAACCAGAGTAGCCAGAAGTATCCAATTTTGCAACCCACTTTCAGTTACAACTGTTGGAAATAGCGTATTCTTTAGTGCTGGATGAAAGGATGGAGACTCGGTATAATATAATCCAAAATCATTACTTTATTTCCTATTACAAGCTAACAGTCCATCTGTTGAGCTGACTCCATGTTGACCGGACGACGAGGCGGGTGGAAGAGGGTGCTTCTCTCCCCCGCCACACAATACAAAGGAATAGGTGTGTCTTCCCCCAACCAATCAGCTCTCTTGGATCGTCACTTCTTCTTCTGCGCAATCTGACTCCTCATTTGAACACACTGCCCCCCAGTGGATCAACCATACATACAAGCAGAAACTAAAATGTCCGCCAGATTCAAATGTATCTCAAAGCACAGTTTACAGATCAACACAGTTATATATATATAATCACTAAAACCTAATATGACAAATATGTATATAAATAATTCCACATTCCCCGTTTTGATCTCTACAAAAGAGATCACAAATCAGATTGAATATTTGTCCTATGAAATCAGTGATAGATGCATGTCCTTCAACTGGTTGCCTTTACTCTGTCAGGTCGTTGTCTCAGTTCATGCTTCCTCGGCGTCCGCTATAAAAACATATAGTCACCACTACGGGTGTTTTTTTATTGTTTATTTTTTCTACATCATCATGTTTTGGTCAACTTTAATTGTTGTAAGGCGCTTTAAAAATACAACTTTATTGATTTGGGTCAAAAACTCTCATAATGACGACCACTCACAAGCACCCACAGAGACAAGGAACCAACAGAGATCTGTAACAGAAACACAAAAGAACAGACAAAAATTACAAAAAAAATTCTCATCAGGGCCGCTCACCGTGAGAACGACCATGCCAGCTAATCTTGCAAATTATGGCTGGACTCAAAAACCTATTTAACTTAATTTATCTGTTGGAATGCTAGGGTCAATTTTATCTGGAAAATTCAGGAATTCAGGTTTCATTAATCTACAGAGAAAAACTCTCTTTTAGCTTCTGTTTCCCACATTTACCACAGATTCTGTGTGCACTTCAGAATCACAGCAAACGTCAAAAACAGAGTATTATAAATTAATTTACCTATCTGAAACCGAAATCTTAGTTGGCCATAACATTTGTCAATTCGTCACTTTATGTTTTCGTTTGTTTATCTTTTAGATATATTTGTATCAGTTCTTTCCCATGCCAAAATAAACCAAATTATAATAATTTTCCCATATAATTAACACCCCCTCTTGGACTGAGGAAAACTCAGTCCAATAAAGAGTCACGTAAACATGCATAAACAAGTGAAACCTCTATCCTTGTACAGGAAACACAACAAACCAACTCCAATTTCACTGGAGATTAATACCTTCGGCACCCACATAACACAAAGAAAACAATAGCAAAATAACAAATGTCAGGGTCAGTCCAGGGAGGTTGAAGGCGGGTTTAAATGGGTCGACAGGGCGAGTGAGAGGTGGACACCACTCGTCTGGTTTGCGACCTGGACAGCATGTGAGGTCCTGGGAGTGGCCTCAAAAGGGATCAGACCAGCACTGGTTCAGTCCAATCGCGGCAGAGGACTGTCAGACAGGCTGGGAAAGGAGCTCTCAGCGGCTCCCAAAGTGAGATCAGCAGTCACCTCCAACCTGAGTGCATAAACTAATGAGTGTAGATGGTTTCAATAGGGATTATAACATACAATCTTAAGATCAGTGTCCACTGGATTCCTGCGGAATCAAAGAGGAGTCTGATCTCAGGCGCCAAAATGGCCTGTGTCAAGTTCATAAGAGTTTCCTCTCGATCTGCTCACGGATTGATGCCAGGAGCAGAGCAAGAGAAAGGACCGAAGCCCAATTCATTTCAGCTTTTAGACATAATTTCAGACAATTTAGTTTTAACTATTAAAATATTCAGACAAATGCATTTAGTTGTAACTTAAAGATTATTGATTAAATTTAGTAAATAAACCAGCATCATCAGGTCCTAAAGACCATCTTTATCTGGTGCATTAAGATATTTTCAGTCAGTTCATAAACACATAATTCTCTATCATGGTGACGTGGAATGATGTTCCAAAACGGACATAAGTATCAGACACTGATGGAGAGTACAGGACATTTTAGAAACTTCAATTTCTTACCAATCTTTTGTTTCACTCACGCTTTGGTCATTGAACAAATTCTTTAGCCTATTGTCCAGGAGAGAGAGCAAACGAGTTATAAACACATCATATTATTGTTCTATAGGGTGTAAACAGTTCGCAGTCACACCTCGTTTGCCTAATTAATTTTGTTATTTTAAAAGGACCATTCATGTCCACTAAGGTTAGTCTTAAAAGCTTTTCTATATCATATTAAAGTACAGTGATCAATGGGTGGGTGGCTTTGGCAAAGTGAATGTTGGATCCAAGGTCAAACGTCAGTTGTACAGTCCTTCAGCTCTTCCCAGTAGATATCTGCATTCAGCAACCACTGTCAGACAGCAAGGTGTTTGTCCAATCAGGGAAAAGTCACTGTTAGTCCATTCAGAGAGCACAAAACTGTTGCTCTCACTGTCATCAGCATATCACATCCGAGGAGAGAAACAGGAGTCTGAGTTGGCGTGTCAGATTCAGTCCTGTGAGCTGACTAGGCACTGGCTTGGTGAAAGGTTGTGGGTGGTCTTCCTGTATCCACCCAGTAGATGGTGTCCGTCAATGATCACAGTCTCATAGTTCACAGATGAGTGTCGTTCACCTTTATCCACCAGCACGTCAAGAGTCTGTCCGTTCACCTTCACAGGTAACAGAGTTCTGGACTCCCATGCCTCAGCACTCAGCATTGTATTGTCCCCATCAGCGTTGTTGTAAACGCCTCGATCTCCTCGAACGTTGTTGGTCCTCCTCTGAAACAATCCTTGGCCACAATTATCAACACCACACCCATAAGTCACTGCACATTTAAGTAAACTCATTATTACTCTTTTTCATTACTCGCTCCTTTAAGCTGCATCTTTAAAAGTTGCACTCATTTCATTCAGTTCAACTTTGCTCTCGCTTCTGTTCAAGGGTGTTCTCCATATTCTCAAAATGTATTCATTAATTTATTTGGTTTTATTAACAATAATTCAAATTTTGCATAATTGCTCCTTCATAACTTTTGGTAATGCGTCCAAGATGGCGCATAAAGATCAACTTAAACTCTAAATAGTGGTCTGTACTTTCAATCAATGTATTCGAACCTACGACAGGTCTTCCCTGCTTCAGTTTTCATTCCACGGCGCCACCGTGTGGAGAGAGGTTCTAATTCGTTCAGCAACATCTCTCAGAGCCCTAAATGCTCCGTTAATCACAGGCTTAAAAAATAGCATTTGTCTCACACTAATTTTAGATACTTGTTCTTCAAATGTATGCTGTGGAGACATAACTCTACCACCAGCAGAAATGTTTCTCTATAAAAAACAAAACAAAAATAACTTTTAAAACAATAACATTGGTCAAAAATGTTCTTTTCTTCTTTTTTTTTCTCAATGAGGGGCGGAGCAATTTCTCCACTTCCCCTCCTACACGGATGTCTGGGTACAAATGAGGATGGCCACTCCTCCAATGCACCCATTACTTCCTGTTTGATCATTTCCTACGTCCACACAAATGCAGACACAGCAAATACACGTTTAGTTTTCTAATAAAAAACAGTGTCCACTCAACATTCACACACCACATCTCTGAGTAAGGAATTATCTTATCTTAAAACTTTCTTTCAACCGTCCTTCTCACTTTCAATCACCTTTCCATCACGCTTCACATTCAATGCCATTTCGGCATCCAGTCTCCTCAGAGAACCATCTATCACCGTTAAATGATCAGATGCATTCACTCCAATACTTTCCAAGTCTTTCTCTCCGTTTGCTTCTTCGCCACTCACAGTCTGCTCTCAGCGATACAAAAATATCACTTTTGTTTGTCCTTCTCCACTCGTCCATCACACTGGTCACTCGTCACTCAGGACACACTCAGTCACTCTACAATAAAAAGAACATTACACAAAAGACAAGACAACAAGACACAATAATTTCACATATACCCCATAACCATGTGCACAAACATCTAAACATAATCTGGCCAGTAGAATATTTTCACTCATTTATCTTTATATTTTTATTTTATTTTGTCTTTTATCTTCAAATTTAGTCTCCTTTTCCGTTATGTACATTGGTTTTTTGGGGGCCACAAAACTCCCCAACGTATAACCAAGAAGCAGAGTCCTGCATGGGTCGGACCCGCACCCATGATAAATCACACAACTGGCGCACACGTTTGAGGAGTGTGCATCTTTGCGGGTACCCGACACGGTGCAGGATTCTGCAAGAACGTCGCAACAGGTGAGCACGTCTGCTCCATCCTACCAGTCTAAGGGGTGGCGTTTAGGCTTGTCCTCTGACCAAAACCAGGGCAAGACGTGTCCACCAAACTGTTTACCGAGATTAATTGCCAATCCTAATCCCAAAGCCTAAATAGTAGCTCGCCGGCTACTTTTATAGAGTCATAAAGTTCGGGGACATTCCAGAGTTGCCATGTGGATGCGCCATCTCCGCAGTTGACAGCTTACACCTCGACATTGACAAACATTAGCTAAAAAGCCGTGGAACACTTCCGCCAGCCGCCGAGTCACTGCTGGCAACAATACAATAGGCCGCGTTCACATTATAGAATTATTTCAGTTGGAGGGCCGGTGTAATTTTCAGTTGCCCTCCACCTCAATTTTCTTTAGAATGTTGTGATGTCACGTGAACGCTACCTACTGCTGCCAATCCCACAATGCTCAGCGACATAACATCACACTCCCAAACTATATTAGCGACTCGGTGCGCCCACGTCTTCCGTCTATTTATCATTTTCTAATGTAATAGTTTTTATTTGTATTTTATCTTTTATAATTTTTTTTATATTTTCACCAACAAACAAAAAAAAAAAACAATACGGCAAAACAAACAAACAGATAAGACAAACACTTCTCCCGCCTGTCTCTCCGCCGGTCAACAAAATCAGATAAAAAAAATGCACCTCAGTTGCTTAACAAAATTGTTCCACTTTCAGATAAAAGATGCCTGCGAAGTCACTGTTTAAGGCAGATGTAAAACAAATTTATTTCGAAAACCAGCCTCATTCCTTTAATTGTAAATAACCCAGCGTCATCCCAGTAAGAATATGTAGCCATATTAAGTGTTTACAAATAGAAAACAGGCGTTAAAATAGTTCTTAATGTGTCTAAAGTCCGATGCCTTTCAGTGAAAATTTAGTGGCCATATGGTGGTACTACAGGTGTGTTAGTCGGAATGTACCGTTGCCTCAATGCCCCGGTCTCAATGTACCGCATCCATTGGTCTGAATGTACCGCTCTTAAAAAACTGTTTTATCGGGCTCCATATGTACGCGTTTTATGCATCACATTTATGCGGTTTATCAACATTTTGAGACTATAGCAATGGCGGCCATAAACTCCGGTATTACAATATAACAGCCAAATAACAGTAGCACATGGAAAAAACTAAATGCTAACAAATCCTTTGTTCTCAGAGCTAACTTAGCAACCTCGCATACCAACAGCAAACAGATCATATTGAAAACAAACCATGCACCACACATCAATAAAAACCTTCACTACTACACAGAACAGCCTTCAGTGTCCACACACTGAGCTGGGTTTAACACATTTGTGGGTTTATTACACGTTTATCAACAATAAGCTGCATGCTAACACACTAAGCTAACCATGCGGTATGCTAGCGCACTAAGCTAACGATGCTAACGAAAGCTAACAACACAACATTAAGCTGTAATTTGACCAAAATATTGAGGAAATTCTTTTGCATAGACAATGGGGATATAGTTAAAGATTCACAGAACATGCCAACAGCAAAAATGGGAAACCAATCATCGCAAACAACAGTTATTTTTTCCAAAACAAACGCGCTTTTAAAATTACTTTAGTCTAACTTCAATAAAAACATCTACTTACATGCCTTAAAAAAAGCACCTTAAAAATCTGCAAGGCGTATGGTCTAAACACGGAACAATCCAGTCAAGTTTCATAGCATCTTTAGCTTCGTTTCGTTTTTTTTTTTTTTTTTTTTTTTAAAGTTAGCATTATTATAATTTTTTTTACTCACGATCTCCATCCAGACTTCCACAAGTCAAAAATGTCACGTCGGTTGTCACCAATTGTTGGAAATAGCGTATTCTTTAGTGCTGGATGAAAGGATGGAGACTCGGTATAATATAATCCAAAATCATTACTTTATTTCCTATTACAAGCTAACAGTCCATCTGTTGAGCTGACTCCATGTTGACCGGACGACGAGGCGGGTGGAAGAGGGTGCTTCTCTCCCCCGCCACACAATACAAAGGAATAGGTGTGTCTTCCCCCAACCAATCAGCTCTCTTGGATCGTCACTTCTTCTTCTGCGCAATCTGACTCCTCATTTGAACACACTGCCCCCCAGTGGATCAACCATACATACAAGCAGAAACTAAAATGTCCGCCAGATTCAAATGTATCTCAAAGCACAGTTTACAGATCAACACAGTTATATATATATAATCACTAAAACCTAATATGACAAATATGTATATAAATAATTCCACACAACTAAACAAAAACAATGTCCAATACACAAACGTTTGACTTTACTTCATTGGGCATATATTGATACATGACTATGTGTTTGTTTACTCCTGAGGTAAAAGAGGACCTTTTCCTCTCTCAGGAGGTGTTTCAGGCATGTCCCACATGAGGGAAAGAAGACCTAGGTGGAGGGACAATGTCTCTCAGCTTGCCTGGGTGTGCCTTGAGTTCCTCCTGGAGGAGCTGGAGGAAGTGTCGGGGGTGAGGTAAGTCTGGAAGTCACTGCTTTAACCGCTGCCTCTGTGACCCGGTTCTGGATACGTGGATGAAATATGCACACGCGTGTTCACGAGTAATTAGGGAGGAGTTGAACAAAAATATTCACTAAATGAACTTGCCTACTAACTATCTACACAATTCCAGTCAAAAGAGGGAAAACACAATTCTTCTGTCCAAACAAACTGTGCCGTTCTGGTGCGCGCAGATCTTCAAACACCAGTGAGGATTTGACAGTGACTAATGTGATAACGGGCTTATTGTCATCGGATGTGAAGTCATGCTTAGAGCCATCGCACTCTGATCACCATTGCGCAAACCCCCAGTGCTTCTATGCGTGCGGAGTTGTGCGCTATTCTGCCCTGTTACAGTGACACCTGTGCCTCACTGGTCTTTAAAAAAAAAAAAAAAAAAAACAAGCATTAAACCGATCAACGCCAAGTGCGCTTCGGTACCTGTCTGGCGGCGCGTGGTGCTCTCGAAGCTTTGTTTGCGTAAATGCCGTGATCTCACAATGGTTTGGAGAGGGGCATGGTCTCTGCCGCGCGGCTAATGCTCCCTTTCATTACGGCACCACAGCAGCCACAAGGACAAGAGAGCATCATCAGCAGCAGCAGCGGAGAAAACGCAGAGGAGCGAGTGGAGAGGAAGGTGCCTCCTCTCGCCATTGCGATAATTGTCTCGCCGCTGAATCGATGTCGCTGTGAACGCCGCTCTGACTGGAGGTGTTGGGAGTTGAGGCGGACATAAAGAGAAACGGAGCGACTGGGGAGAGGATTTCTTTTCGGGAAGCGGGGCTGGGAACACTACAGGACACACACACACACACACACACAAAAAAACCTATGCTTGGATTTCGACTATTTCCCCCTTCGCCAATGCAAAAGGAAATATGTTGCGAAGCTTCGCCATCCTCTATACCAGTTTTCTGGGGATGTGCTTGGGTCAAGGCTCAAGTTTTCCAAGCAACATCAATATAGGTAAGACGAAACCCCGCCAGATTGTGTGTTTTCCCCAACTTCATTGTACCTGTTGTCCCCCTCGTCGCACACAGCATTGGCAGTGTGTGTGAGTGTGCGCGTGCGTGTGCGTGTGTGTGTGTGTGTGTGTGTGTGTTTGTGTGCACCTCGCTGAACCCTCGTGTCCAGCGTTAACTCGTGCCTTTCTTTTACTGCTCAACAGGAGGATTGTTCCCGACAGAATCGCACGAATATGAGGTCTTTCGGTTCGCACTGTCCCACCACCAGGAGATCCCCAAACTGGTGCCGCAGGTGGACATGGTCAAGATGGGAAACAGTTTCTCAATGACGTACGCCTGTAAGTCACGCTCAGATAACATTTTGGTGACCCTTTTGTCTCGGTGCGTTGTTTGACTTTGGTGGAAACTCTAGCCACGAGGCCAGCCGCGCGTTATAACATCATCATGACCACATAGCAACGATGGTTAATAACTGTTGAGCGCGAGGAGCGTGATGGTGGTGTTCCACCGCTTTTACAACAACCTGATTGCCTGTGCATACATTTTCCTTCGCGGGGGGTTTAGAAAGCAACCTCTGCAGCGGCAGCCCCCCTCCCCAGCCCCAGCAGCAGTGATCCCACCGTCATATGGCATCAGGTTTGACATCCGTACGAATTTGAACGCGGCTGATCCCAGTGCGCTCCTCTCCCCGAAAAAACAAAAGAGGCACTGCGAGCAGATCGGGGGCTTTCTGACGAGACGCGCACAGCGAAGGAGAAAACAACTGCGAATGCATTTCTAATTAGGCGCGGATGACAATCGGATTAGGCTTTTTCTTTCTTTCTTTTTTTCTTTCCTCTGGCACGCCATTATCAAACCTTTACTTAGAGGCACGCGCACTGGCACACGCGCGCACTCCGGATAAATATTTCAACTTGTAGCACGCAGTTAGAAGCAACCACAAGCTTGGGGACTGATTAGATGCGTGCGTAATGCATCAGATGAATGCCCTATAATGAGTTAGAGCGTGGTCGCCAATCCAGTACAGCCATTCTGACGTTCGTAATCATGTCTGTCAAAGTTATCGGGCACATATGTTTTTTCCCCCCCACTTTTGTGAACCTTATCCCTCCGTCCTAATAGGAACATTTCTCGGCGCCCTTGAGGCTTTTATGCCCCTGTCACTGTCTTCTCATTATGATTTCTGAATCCGCCCGTGGCTCTTATTCTGACTGGAGTATAGAAACTAGTGATGTTTCCGACTCTAAGACACTTTTGTGACAACTGCAGGTTGTTTTATTAATTTTTTTTTTTTTGGGGGGGGGCACCAGGTGTGACATGTGATTACTTCTTTCAGGCATTGATTGCAAGCCTTCCCTCTCCTTAAGTTTTTCTGAAAATCAAATCTGCTGCTTCTAAGCGTCCTCTTGCCCGGGGTGAGGCTGTCAAAACATACATCTGAAAGTTATTATCCCATTTCAGAAGTCAGTTTAGATTAAAGTGCTGCAGTGGGTGGGATTTCAGTGACACTGCCTTCCTGGTATCCACACACTTTTAACACTCTCATTTAGGTCTGCAACATATATCACCAATTCGATTTGGTCCGCAGCACGGTCCGTCGACTTACTGATGTGTCATTCGCAGTATTAGCTACACATTTAGATCATTATTGTGTCGTATTGTCTTATAGCTTTAGGTGGCTGCAGCCGGTCACTGGTTGTTCAGCGGCTCCGTACGCGCCTCGCTCAATTCATGCCGTTGTTGTGGTCGTTCGGGCGGCATGGTGGCACAGCTAGAAGGTCATGTAAATGTTACAGCTAGTGCTTCACAGCTAGAAGGTTCCCCGAGTTTGATCCCCGGGGTCAGGCGGGGCCTTTCTGTGCGGAGTTTGCATGTTCTCCCCGTGTAGTGTTTTTCCTGGGTGCTCCAGAGAAAACCTCCACCACTAAAGTACATGTGCAATTGGCCAGGAGGAATGAGAGCGTGTTCCTCATGGATAAGTCCGTGAATACGAGCCGGCGAGGATTGTAGCCTTAACGTGTGCCGTTCCAACTAAAACAAAACAAACAAATATAGAGACTGTGTCGTCAAAACCTCTACGATTAATCCGATTGCTGGCACATTCCATGCTAATAAACTAATGATACATTAACACTAGCAGTTTTCCCACAGCTCATTTATGTTTTTTATTTTCTTTTTATACTTTTTCTTGTTTCTAGTTTATAGACAATGTTTGCCATGTTTCTATGGTAACATTCGATCCCGAAGTTATAAGTCTATAAGCTGTTGACCAGTAATGGCTGCACTTATATATGAGATGTGCATTCAAGCTCCTCCCAAACAACGCTTTCCCTTGATCTGGGCACAGAAGACTGCGCAAAGAGAGGCACAGCGTTCAAATGACTGGCGTATTATCCAAAAGGCAAAACAAAACTTCAATTATTTCGTAGCCCGAACTGCGCTGAGAGCCCACGTGGCAGTGCGAGGAATTGTAAACGTGCTGGAGGTGCCCCTGTCAAGGAGACGGTCCTCTCCTCTAGCGGGACTGTGCTGCACTGAACGGATGGGACGCGTTCAACATGAGGCTACAGCGGCGGGGGGGGGAGGGGGGGGGAGCGCATACGTTAATGCCACAGTCCCAGCAGGCGCCCAGTGGAGAAGAGGCCACGCACTGTTAGTTAATTGGAATATAATTATTTCTAGGATACAATAACACGTTTAATGGTTCATTGGTTCATGATTGTCTTAAAGGTTTTGAACGTGTCACAGATTTCTATAAACTAAATTGAAATGATGAAAGCCGACTATGCAGACCTTGTTAAACTTCTGCTTATGTTGGTTGTTTTTCGTTGTTTCTTTGTCTGTTGAAAGTTGACGTGGGATTTTGATGAGTAAGACCATGAACGGGGGAACGAGACACATGCTGATGTTACTCATTATCAATAAGGGCTTTTTAAAGATGGCGTCACTAACGTCTCCTCCAGACAAAAGATAAACTTATTGGCCTTCGACATAAGATATCTCGAGAAATAGTGCAAATGTTTTTTGTTTTTGGTTATGAAGACATTTTATGAAACCTAAAAGGAGGTGACAGCAGCTCAACTGGTCGAGCGTTTGCCCCACTGGTCCAAAGGTCAGGAGTTTGAGCCCAGCTTCTGCAGGTGCATACTGTTGTTGTGTCATAGAGCAAGACGCTTAACCCTGTGCACTGCAGTGAGGGGTTCTTTGATGGAAAAGTGCTTTGAGTCTCCAATGAAGAATAGCGCAATACAAATAAGCCATGCAGCTTGACTGAGTTTATGCTTCCCCACTGTAGCTTATGGTTAATAGCAAGAAGTCGATGATACACCTTTCTCCCATGAGCCTGAGCATGTCATCTTTAGCCTTTAACGTCCAAGTCACTTTCTTTCCTGCAGTAAAAAAATAGGGCTTATTCTTTTTGCATGCATCCGTCGCTCTGGAACATCCTATCAAACGCTACACTCATCATACCACCACAACGCTTGTCGCCAATGTTGGGGCCGTGGTGCGAGCGTGTCAGAGAGATTCACGGGCGCGGGGGGAAGTCGGGCGGGAATGAAAATGACACCTCGCCGCTGCTGCGTGTCACCCGTTTTGATGCAGCGGTGGCGCCGGTGTGGCTCAGAGGAAAGGCGGGTTGAAAGAGAATGAGCATCCTCCGGGGCGCCGTTTATAATGAGTCAGATGGAGAGAGAAAGCGGAGGCCTATTTCGGTGCCTTTCTGCGGAGGAGTCGGGGAGATTGTACTGTACGATCTTGTTTCTCAAGTGAAGGCCGCTCTCTCCGGAGTGAGTGACAGTTTGCCCCTGTGTTGGTGCCCCCGGGGGCCTCTCGGTGGTCTGCCGGTGTGAAAAGCAGGCAGTGAATTAGGCCCTTGTGCATAAGGATGAATGGGTATCCGGAAGAGGGTGACGCTGATCAGCTGGCTCTTATGACTGGCCACTTCCTCACTGCAATCTCTCTCACACACACACACACACACGCATACACAGCAACGGCACATGCAACGACACCTGCCCCAAAACCACAGGGGGGGGGGGGGGTGCACTGGGGCAGAGGTGAATGTGAAAAAGGAGGAGAGATGTACACCACAAACAAGAATGGTATCTTGGTGAGTCACTCAAATTAAGAATATATGTCCTTGATTTGAGTCATTTTGACCAGCCAGAGAGAAATCAGAGAAACATGTGCAGAGATACTTGAACCACTTGCAGATTTGCTGGTCGCTATTTGTATCAGAGTGTTCTGTAAAAACAAAATCTGGAAATGGCATCAGAACAGGCATCGCCCAGCATCAAAAGCACTATTTCAGTTTACAATACCCTATGTTGGCGGTCAGATTGGTAAGTTAGCTCTAATTATGCAGTTGCACATGGCTGAAACACTGATAACAAAGCACTAAAATTGCCGTTAGTTTTTATTGTTGTCTCGTGACAGTTACAGCAAGTGAATTTCCCAAGAAGCAAGGGACTGAAGCAGCATAAAATACAGCCCCCTTTCACATGCACATCCCCATTAGTAACAGCACCTGCACGTGTCACCTTTATGTGAGCCCCCCCCCCCCCCCCCCCCCGAAGCTCTGACTCACTTTACATGTCTTCCGGTTAAAAATAACTCCTCAGCGCTGCTTTGCCGTGTGTGTACTTGTAGTGTATTAGTCCCTCGCTTAGATTTCACATTACCATAATCCACTATTGACTTGGTTTATAACAAGTACTTCAGAGAAATGCTAACTTCATGTCAAATCCCCTGCAGGCTAACACCTCCATTATCTCCTCCCCTCGCCGGTATGCACGTGCGGGGTAAGATTTACGCTAAGCTCCAGCTATGTGTGGCAAGAAGATCCAGCAAGAACATTGGCAGCACTTTTTTTTTAAATTACAACTTTGATTTTTAGCTCTTGCCTTAGTAATACACCTTTCGTTACTGCTAATTAGTGCTTATGGGGAAGACAATTGGAGTCGTCAGCGCGGGCGAAGGTAGCAGTATTTTCTAAGGTCTCCGAGGGTCTTCTCAAGTGCACTGGAAGACTATCCGTGAGGCATCCATGATCAATGAGCTAAGCAGCGCACGGAGGCTTTCCCTCCGGATCGATACGGCGCAGATGAGAAGGGAAGCCAGGGAGACTGTACGCTCTTACCCCCAAAGACACTTATAACTAACTATGGGGCTGATGGGAGGGAGGGTTTTGGAGGTGACGTTCTTTCAGAGGTGTTGCCGGTAAATCAGCTCCGGTATTGTTACGTTTGACCTTTAATATAAATAATGTCAACGAGATACACTGGAGCCGTTGTTGCATTTTACTGTAGGGGTGTGTAATTCATTATGCTTATTGGATGAAGAGGGTTGAGATGGAAAGCTTTAGATCAAAAGCATACAGTTGTACGGCACAGGCAAAGAACGTGTTTACGGTTTAGCTCAGGAAAATCATTACGCCTTCTTGGAAGATTTGTGCGTCCTGTGATCACAACAGATAAACAGTATAATGTAATGTTATGCTTGTTAAAAAAACACCCAATTATGTATTTGAGCGCTAAAGAGAGAAATGAGAGGAGAACATCTAAATGTGGATGTCTCTGTGTTTGTGACAGCAATTATATCATTACATTGAAAAGGTTTGAGATGGAAAGATGTGGTTCAAGAGCAAAGAACAGACATATTTGTTTTCCTTTTTATTCCTGTAGTTAGCATGTCTTGAACTATTGTACATATATTGCCAGAACTTGAATGGGAAAGGATTCAGATTAGATCACTAAGAAGGCATAGTAAATGTGTCTAGCCTGTATAGGTAGCTTGCACAAACTAAAAAAAAAAAATCAAAGCCACATGTGCCATTGTCCTGTTTTACGTTGTAGCACCTCTGGCACTACTCTCTTGTACCAACGGTATGTTTGATGTAACATTCACATTTGATTAGTTTTGTTACATTGTGGAAGTGCTCTGCCTCGTCCTCTAAAGAGAGCCACGAGCGCACGGTTTCTGCGGCCTCACACGTTCACACTTTCACAATAGCGAGCGAGAGACAGCACTCCCAACAGATGCATTTAATGTATAATTTAATGTGGCACATCCAAAGCTATCGGTCTGTGGGCTTTATTTCATGAAGCTAGTATATCGTTGTAAAAAGAGAAATCTAAGTCATGGCAGCTCCCGAGGAGGACCGTCTCAGCTGGGTGAAGGTGTGAAGAGGGGCCTGGTGGGGGCAGGGTCACACTGACAGTCCAGACCTCAGCGGGTTTCGTAAAACCTCCAGGGTATTGTAACTGTATCAGCCAGAGAGGTAACAGCGTTATAGTCATTTTTAAGCTCCTTCATGGGCTCTTTGACGTGAAGTGAACAGCTAATATCTAATCACAACGTGTCAGTTCTATAGATTGACTGATAGGAGGACAAATGATCTTGCTTTCTCCTGTGAATTAGTTTTTATTCCTTTTCAGCCGTGCTCTCATAGTACTTGTTAAATCCAGCTTGGCTTGTTTTTTTTTAGTTCTCCAACATGCACCGGCCATATTTCTTGTGTGTGATACATAATAACACAGGAAGGAGTCAAGAGATTGGACTTTATGAACGCTCTTGTTTGCTTTTGCTTACTTTGTGTAACAAATGCATTAAATGAACGTATTGCAGCATGAAGCAGATGACTACTGTACATAGTTAAGTTACACAATATTGCAATATCCATATCGCAAGAGGCATCTGACTGACTAAAAGTACAGTTTTATTTATTTATTATGATATATTATAACACAATTAGCTGAAAACCCCCGCATTGCTTATTATTTAGATTTTATTGGGCGAAGGGTATTGAAAAGGTTTACTGAATATTATGGCGAATATTAAGGCAGGGGCAAACACTAATTTTTCATGCAGGTCAATGTTGAGAGATTTAGCTATAGTTTTCTGATGAAACGTACCCTTTACGATGCTTATTTTATGAAGTTTGTCCCACAGTGAGCCAAAGATTTCCAGGATCTACAACATCGCATTGTATTCATTATAAAAAGAAAATATAACATTGTTCATCTGCAGTTGATAATAGTAATAATAGTAAAGTATTGGTAATCTCGGAAACCTTTTTCACTGTACTGTTGATTCTTGTACATTCACATTCCATCGATCTTTCTTTTCTATACAAGGTTTACTCCATGAAAATCAAGTTGCCTTCTGAAACTGGCCAGAGACAGTATCCAATACGGTGTAAGAGTTTAGCCCTCAAATCGTTAAGTAGCCGATCCCATCAGGCTTCCAGGCGACATGACCGTTATTTGCGGAGTGGAAAACAAAGCAAGCAGGCAGGACCTCGACACGGCGGCTGACAGTGGCTCTCTTGGGCTGGACTCTGGCAGGTGCAAGTTTTGATGAATGAGAAGGCTCGGATTTTTCTCTTTTTCTTGCTCCGGAGCGCCAGGGATGGAGAACGGCCCATAGCAATCAATGTAGATCAGCCGAAAGCGCTCCCAAACCAGCGGCGTGATAGAGCACGGAGCGGAGAGGCGAGGTGGAATTGTTTCTCTGAGTTCGGCCAGTGTCGTTTGTGGAATAAAAAGGCAAAGGCGAAAGTGAAGGGAAAATAGGCATTGTTTAATCTCCTCACCTTCAGATATGACTATTTCCCGAGAGCCGCACGCCATGAAATCTCCAGTGCCTTCGCAATGCCTGGAGAATTGATAATCGCTCTTTTTCACAGATTAACTTTTTCATCTCCTTCACTGCCTTCTAAGGACCCATATTGTGACTGTGATATTGCTTTTTGTGAATAAAAAGAAATCTGAGGCCGCGTTATAGTTAGTATATCTACAATTACTGAGGTTGTTGACGGCAAACAAGAAGTTGCTCAAGGTTTAACATCGGCAAGTGACATAAATACGTTGATTATTCCATCATCGGTATATTGGAAATCATGTTCAGGTGTTAGTCCTGAGCCGCTGCGACTAAGCCGCGTTACCACTGTGGGTCAACCTGACAAACCTGGCTGGCTGCCTTCAGTGCTCCTCTGATCCTGTGAAACGGTGCATCACATCCCGGGTTTGTCCCCGTTTCAAAGCGTGGTGTCCTGCACTGGTCAGCTCCACCTCCTCCTTTCTCTTCTTCCCGCGCAGCTCCCTCCGCTCCACAGTCTTTCACCATCTTCTGGGAAAAGCTTAGCTGTTTTACTTTCCAATGATCGTCCATCAGCCAGAGCAATAGTAGGGATACAAGGCATGTGTGGCTTAGCTGTGAGTCTTGCCCGGATACCTCCTCGTTTGTCCCTATTTTTGTTTCCTGTAGCTCCTCTTGTGACGCCTCCACTGTGCCTCAGGTGCAGGGGGCTCTTGGTGCCTCTTCAGTGTTTCAGAAGAAGACATTTTTTGAGCTCAAATATCTTTAGCTCATACGGTAGCTGTTTGTTTACTTTTAAAATGCTGCTTTCTTCAGGACCATTATGAGCTGTACCAAGAGAGATGGAGGTTGCTGCCTGCTAACAATAAAAGTTACCAGAAAAAGAAAAGGTCACTCGCTCTAACATTTTGTTGGAGCGCCTCGAGCCTTGATTACAGCACGCATTGGCCGCGGCATTGTTTCAATAAGCTTCTGTAATGTCAATGGATCCAGTGTTGCATTCATTTAGACCATGATCTTATATTGATGATGGGTATTGACTGATTATTTTGAATATTAATAACATAACACATGCCTGATAGGTTGCGTTCACGATATAGAATTATATTTCAGTTGTGCCAATACAACTCTATGGGAGAGAGACAGTTTTTTTTTTTTTTAAAGAGATTTCCTGAAAGAAAATGTTTTCCCCTGATCATTATTTGATAGTGGTTGGATTCACACACTTGTCATATTGTTTATATGGCTGAACGTCCTTACTGGCCAACATCACACACAATATTGTCACCACTTTTGGACACCTTTATGAGAATAATTAGACCATAGCTGGAAGAGTGGACTTTGTGACCATTCTTGTTTCATGTGAGTTGGCCCAGGAATTAGAGAGAAATTATTAGCAATAAACTAAGACTAGAAATCAGCATTTTGATAGTTAACATAGTTACTGCTGTGGAATTTCCAGCTGCCCTCCACCTCACTTTTAAACTATAGGCTCTTTTTTCATGTGACATTGCAACATTGTGGATGTTTCCCATAATGTTTAGTATGATCCTGATCTCTCTATATCATTTTGAAATTATGTCATCACCACCGACAGAGATCGCTTTCTTACCTACAGTGTATTGCTCATGACTTCTCCAAAAATGTATCATAAATCTCCGGAGGCAAAGCTGGCCGGGACGATATGTGCGCCGGGACGTATGTGGGGCAACTCATTAGAAAACAATATGTTATGGGGGAGGTAGTGGGTGGTTGATGGAGGAGCGAGTGTTGGCAGCTGTCATGTTTTTTACCACAAAGACAGAAGCTGGAGTCCTCTTGTTGTCAGCGCGTGCATCTGAGCAGCCCTGTGTACTTTAATGAGGAACAAAGCTCTCAGGCATTTGAAACAGTGTGACATAGTGCGGCGCTTTTGTCATACACTCACAAACACAGATGCTGCCACTACTAACTCACTGTCACTTTTTCACGTTAGTCAAGAAGCAGCGGTTGGCAAACAATAATAAGGCAATTTCGGATTTGGGTTGAATAGATCGTACTTCCATCGTGGTCTGAAACGCGAAATTGTTTTCCACAACAACCTCCTTGTTAATTGATTCTGATTCTGGATCATGCATTGCTATAGGCATGTTCTCAACAACGCTGAATAGATGTTTGTCTGTTGGTAGTTTGTAATTGTAGGCTTCTGTCCTCTGCATTTGACCCATCCTTCAATCCGTGTCTCAGGAAGCAGTAGCGACCACAGTGCATGTTCATATCTTGAGCCATGATCGTAGTCCTGACTCAAATACCCTACCCAGCCAGGAGTTTTAATCTACAGTGAATGTTTTGGCTTGACGGGTGAACCCGGAGCACATGAGCACAACCTCTTAACTGTGTTGACCAATAGATGATGCCCCCATTAACCGAGTTTCAGTCATGAAAGTTTAACCACTTGGATTCTTGGTTGGGTTCTTGAAGTGTCAAGCGGTTCTCCAGATATCGAATTAGGTGTGTGAACCAGAATACCAAGCTGAAGTCCGACGCTACTGTGGATATTTTGTATTGACGTGGGAAACTGGATCCGAGAGTGAATGTTTACAAATCCACAGAAAGGCCTCATTTGACTTTGGAATCAAACCTGGGACCTTTTTGTAATATGAAAGGGACCCACTCATCCCATGTCTTTCTTTTCTCTCTAAAACTCCAACGGATGGAGCAGTAACCAAAATATTAAAGGTCTTCATTGCTGCCAAGAAGGTAGGCCACAAGTACACTGTCCTCGAAGGTCATACTTGAAGTCGGTGAGATTGGGTCACAAAGACGTTGCTGCACATCATTTAGTCTAGTAAATCCTTTCGAAATGATAAAATGGCTCGGTGAATTTGTCTCCCCCATCTCTGCCTCCCTTTCATAGATCCAGCTCGGATCAATTTCCCAAAGGCTCTTGTGGAATTTGCAGAGGGGTTTTGCTCATCTCGTGCTTGCATCCCAAAATATTAGCCGTGTTTGCTTTGGTCTGGCTTCGCGGATGGTCCCTGCGCACCTGTTGACACCGGCTCGCAGATGGAGGGATAATTGCGAAGGGGGTTGGGGTGGGGCGAGAGGGGGGGGGGGGGGGGGGGAGATTGTTAAGGAGGTAATTGGACTTTTTGTACCCCCTGACAGGAGCCGGTCTGGGCTCGCTTTCTGACCCGCTGCCCAGGTAAGCTTTTATTCAGCGGTGGGGAAATGATAGTCGAGAATGGGAGGAGGGTCCGGCGCGCTTCTTGGCTTGGCGTACGCTCGGGGGAGAGAGAGACGGGAGAGGGGAGAGATATATTGGGAGCTACAGGGAGCGCTCTCAAGCATCCTCCATTACCCGTTTAATGAGCCAATACGCTGCCATTGTTTTATTACTTAGAAGGAGATAGGAGAGATCTGGGTTTCTCTGTGTGGGCCGTATGTGCCCCACTGTTAGGCTGGCATCTGTTCAGTCTCCTCACAGCAGTTTCTTATCATCTCTTCTTTAATGCTTCTGTTTCTTCTGCTCCTAAGCAACCAGCCCCGCCGTCTGCTTGTCCTTATACCTACATTTGTGCAACATGTTTGTCAATTGGCTCGTCCCCGGCACCAATCTGTTTGCCCGGCTTCCGCTAACAAACACGTCTCATAATGTAGTGGCAGAACACAAACTGGTAGCTATAATAAAGCTGTGGTAGGGTTGTATTGTGAGGATGTTGATGTTTGATGAGCACATTTGGTGTACTTTCTTCCAACACAGTATCTTTTTTGTCAGCAATAGGTATGGCTTCCTGTGACAATCTATCAGAGCTCAAATACCTCCAATCGTTGGGTGGTTCAGGAAATTAAAACCCTTCAAAATCACCATATAGACCTTTCAAATAACCTTACAACGTCAAGAGTTTAAAGGCACAACAGAGTCTATTGGCATCTTTCTTCTACAATGGTCAAACATTATTTGGTTTGTATTGTTCCAGATGTAAATCACATGATGTTTTTTATGGTCAGAAGTTACTACATAGCTGGGATTATACTTTCAGTACATCCCTGTTTTTTTTATACACGCAGACACACACACACACACACGCACAAGAAGGTTGTGAAGTAAATAAATCACAGAAACCAAGAATTGACCCCAGGGCTGCAGTTTGTCGAGACCTTTAAAGCCAGGCACTAATCCTGATGTAGTGTGGCTTATACGGAGCAAGTAACTATTATTCAAACTGCACTGAAACAGCTTAATTAAAGGATTGGTTGTTAAGAATAACTGTTTACAGATGAGACCTGCTCTTCTGTTCACAGCCGCTGGAGATGAAAAATTCTGTCATTTTTTAAAATGTTTTGCCAGTCCCCCCCCCCTCCACTATTACTGTGTGTCAGTTCCTGTGTTTCTGCCACACTCCTTGCCCAGCAGTGACATAAACACTTTTTATTGCTCATGCCCGGGTAGTAAATCTTTCTGAGCTCGGGGCGCTAAAGCTGTTTATACCGGGAAAAGCCAGCAGTGCCCTCCAGAGCGCCACACTTCTCCGCTGTAGGTATAGGCGAGGGCAGGCAGCCAAGCAAAGCCACTTATAGTCACACTCTGCTGTACATCATCGTTTCGATTAAGCCGCGCTCAATCTGGTTACTGCACAGTATACAACTATTTTCTCCGTGTAGATAGAGTAAACTAGTGTATTGAGCACAATCACAATCTCAAAAACTTTGTTATTTAGGTATATTAATATCCTCTGAAATTCATCAAAACACATAAACATGCATCTCCTTTAGGATTTGTCAAGTAAAAAATCATACAAAATCCTGCAGTTTAGACAGCATGTGATTCTTGCATTAGTTTAACAGGTCATATCTGAGTCTTCTGCTTCTGGTGGTAAAACAACTGTGAATTGAGTCGTGACTGTAAAACAAATCAATAGTAGGTGCAATCTCAATACATGTCAGAAAAGTAGTAATTTCCTCCAAATTCCCAAAATCCCATCAATCTGAAAATGCTTTATTATGTTATTACTCATACACTGGTGTGTGAGTGTGAATGGGTGAGTGGTTCGTTGATATAACGCCTAATGTAGGTGGAAAAGTGCTCTGTAAATTTAGCCCATTTACTATTTGCCAAGAGATTACTGTATGCCTCATTCCAGACGCCGACCAGTGATCTCAAAGCCATGTTGTTAGTCTTTTGTACATTCTTTGAGATTTTGTGGCACAACTTGAAAGACCATTTACCACTGGTCTGGGCACTGGTTGATTTGAAAGGAAAACTCACCCTCAAATCCACTTTTTTTTGCTGATAAACTGTATAAATGAGTGTCCAATAGTGTTGTCTACATATCCTGGTCATAATTTTGGCACTTTAGTGCAAATTAGTTGAAAGATCAACTTTATGCCTAAAACAGTCAGTGAGGCGCCATCTATAGGCAATCTGTCTTTACAGCATTTGATTTTTGAATTTGGCGCCACTATTTGCCCAGGCTTGAAGCCTGACGTCGGTTGCCCTGCCGCTCTGGGCTATAAAAGCGGCCCAGTCTCGCTCATTCCCCTGTAGCGAGTTGGAGAAGGAACAGCGAGAGAGTATTAGTTATAGCATTTAGGTAGATTTTTTTTAGCATAGCTTTTTGTATTATAAATAATTGTGTAGTGTTATAGCGTTGTTGTTGAATATTGTAGTTTTAGTCATTAGTTGCTTTTATTGCTAGAATAGTTAGCTGAATTTAGTTCAGGACATTTGGTAGTATTGGTTTTAGAGTTCAATATCGTGTGCAATTTTAGTGTATATTGTTTATTGTACTGTATTGAAATACTGTGTAGTCGCTGGAACTCCATGCTCGGACTTTGTTTACGAGTTGAAGTAAATAAAAGTCAGATGACTCAGGCCTGTCAATCACCAACCCAGACCCCTCCCACCCCTCACCCCTCCCACGCGCTCCTTAGCCCTCCAGGCAACGCCCCTTTTCTGTTGAGATTTTCAAATCTGAGGCTCTTAGGCTGAGGCTCTGGAAGGGGGTTAGTTACTCTTTGAGGTGTACTTTTACAGTCTAGCTGGAGCATTTAGGCTACATCGTACGTGTTTTTGCGTTTCCCTGGTTTGACGAGTGGCTTTTCTCAATGACTCGTCTCTCATCATCCCACATAAACTGTTTCAAATCATTTACACTAGCTGGCAGTCCAGTGCATGTGCTGGAACACCACCTACCGCGCCACTAGAGACGTTCAGACCTTGACTGTTTGCATCCCACTGGTCCCCGTCCTCATCACTGGAGATTGATCGCACTTTGTGATTTACGCTGAGCTGCAGCAACCGTCCCACCGCAAACCCATCACCTCATCGACGTTCTGCACTGGCACCTGCCCCGAGCGAGACACCTTTCCTGTTAAAACCGGTGAGACAGTGCGTATTCTTTGAAAAGAAGAATAGTGACTTCTTTTGTAGGCCCTCTCATTACCATACCTGATGAGCCAGTGGAGTAAGACGGACGGCACCAGTGGGACAGCAGTAGGGTCCCAGTTTTATTGCGCACGTCGCCTGACAGTTATTACCTCTGGGTGACTGAGCGGGGCATCATTGAGAGTGTCTTTCATGGTGTCACATGTGTTTGTCTGTGTCCAAGTGGCTGATTGAGTGGCCTTTGAACTCAGCGGAGGTGCTCTAAATATGGCAGCCTGATGAGTTCTCCCTGCTTGTGATGGGATTTACGGCTCTTGACGAGGAGCTGAATCTTTTTTTTTTTTTATCTGACAACATAAAGCAAAAAATTGTCTAGGTATAAATAAAATGGTGGTCATTTCAATAAATCTGTCCATTGAGCAAGCTTTTTGTACACTTAGATTAAGAAAAAATATTGAATCACACTTACAATTAGATTAAAGATGTCTTCCAATTAGTTACTAAAATTAAATCATAACTCATTTTGTACTTTTTTACATGAGAGTTAAATACTATGTTGACAGAAAAGCCAAAGGAAGAGAGGGATATTGTACATTGTACAACCCAATGACACAATGGAGATCCTTTTTGTCACTCAAACTTGGCTGTAAACACTGCTTAGGTGGTGCTAGCCCGCAGTTAGCTTTGCCTGTTAGCCTGTTAGCTTCTTCTTCGTGATTCCATTAGTGTGTTTTGCGCCCCGACCCGGATGCAGGGAACATGCAAGGGTGGTTTTCTGGCCAGAGACACCAGGGGGAGATGAAAGACCCTCCCCCAATCATCCCATTAACACTTGTGTTACCCCTAGAGGGGCTACGGAAAAGATTCATTAAACAAGTTACTTAGTTCTTCTTTAAGGATAAATTGACTGATTTCAAGAAGAATGTATTCATTTCTAGATAACTTTTTTCTGCCACTGGAAATCAATGCCATCTTGTCTTTGATCAAAAATGAATTAAAAGTGCTTGAATTGGAAATATTCACCATGGAAAGAATGACCTTTATTTTAAGACTGAAAGAAGCTCAATTTAAAGAAAAATGGGACAAATGGTTAACATATAAATTAACATTAGAAACTGTGTAATCTAAATATTTTCTTTTTTTTATCATGACAACCAGCTGCTGTCTTATGTTTGATTGTTCATTTTACTTTATGTATGTATTTTGTTAACATACACGTTATATATTTCTGTTAAAAAAAACAAAAAAGCAATAAAGATAAAAGTGAGAAAAAAAAAGTGCTTGAATTATCGGAATTTGTGCCGATTTTCAGTAGGTTTGGACTTTACTATTGTCTCATTTCAAATTGTTTTCTAGTGTGGTAGGATGATATGGCACAAGAAAAAAAAATATATATATATATTTTCTTGTTGAAAGTGAACCCATCCGCCCTTGACAAGTACTAAATAAATTACTTTCCCAATCCTTCCATAAAATGTCATAATTTTGTTTCGCAGAGAACATTGTTATGTATTGAATCTATTTTGTTCATAGAGAGAAAGAACGGAAAAAAAATAGCCGCGACACTGGCTGGAAAACCTAACCCCGGCGCTATTGTCCAGGACTGAGGCTCAGTGAATCCAGGTGGTGTGTGACAGAGTGGCTCCGATTGGGACGGGGTTACTCTGAGGTAAAGCAAAGCTGCCCAGGATTTGGCTGCTCTCTCTTCCATTCAGGCAACATCTTCAGAAAGGGGAGATTGTGTGATACCGTGAACCTCTGCTGTCCCCAAACAAACAAAACGCCCCCAAAAAACATAGAAAATCTGGATATTTTTGGCGTGAATTTCATAATAACGCGATGTGTTTTGCGGATTCACCTGCCATGTCGGTGAAGGTCTTTATCGGAAAGGTCTGTTATGGTCGGCTGAGCAAAATCCCCCAATCTCCCTCCAGCTGAACCCGGCTCCCTCCTGCACGGCTGACCTTAATGTTGCATAGGATAATAGCATGCAAGTCCCAAGAGAGAGGGGTAGTATGCCGCGCTTTATGTACCGCGGGATAACCTTATTAGTTGTTTACACGCGATGGGAACGGATGTGCTGACCTCCTCGTTCCAGCGGGGGAATGCATTAGGAGGCACGAGACCTTCCTGAACATCGATCCCCACAGTGCTCGCGGGTTGCCCAAAATACATTTGAAAAAATTGCTTTACGACTGATCCCGGGACAATTCAATTCAAACGCATTGATTTTTTGTTGTTGTTTTTTTTTGACATACCGAGCCGTGCGGAGCTATCGAGAAAAAGAAACGGGGGCAGCAGCGAAATAGTCAACCGTTTGCCAATATCTCAAATGAAATCTGGCACTGAATTAAATATGCATGAGTAAAAAAATATCAAAGTCCTTTCTCGCAAGATGTGCAAATGTGCATATAGCTTTACGCCATTCGATTTGCCCGATAAGTTGCGCTAACATGTGAGTAATGTGGCGCTGCAATATGTTTCAAATGACAGATTCTCTGCATCATAGCATCTGTTGGTGGGTGGAATATTTTTAGCAGCAAGTGAACATTTTGTCCTCAAACTTGTTGTGTTAGAAGAAGTATGTGTAAGGATTTGAGAGAGTTTTGGAAAAAAAAAAAAAAAAAGTGGCGTCTGAGCAACTGGATTGCATCATCTCCAAAAGGGCAGTTCTTATGTGTTGCTCGCGGTCTGCAGTTGCTAATGTTTATTCAAAAGTGTAATATTATGGAGGAAATATGGGTGACACAAAGTCGTGTATTGCAGTCTGGTGGCACAGCAGACACAGACAAGTGGGGCCTTTCCTTGTGTGCATGCTCTCCATGTGTCCTACGGGGTACTCATAGTTTATATTACCACAAAAAACATGTGCAAAAAGGTCACCCCATACCAGCCGACTCTTCCTGGAGATCTTTAAAGTGCGAAAGAACAAGCTTTGCAACTTTTCTTCGACTGTAATTAGTGGTTTTGTTCTTCGTTGCTTCTTGTTCTTTTTCATGTCTTTGCACTCGGGCAAAGCCGCCATGTTTGTTTTGATACGGACAGACCATGCCTTTCGCTGAGTGGTTAAGCAATGCTAGATACTCTGGGGCCTGGACTCCCCTGAGATTCTGAATTCTCCTATAGGAGGAGAGGCAGAGACGTGCTCATTGGATCGCCGCAGTAGAAGCAGAGTGAATCCTGGGGAAATGGGGGGCAAAACTTACAAATCAAGTGCTCTTCGGATGTTCTAAATGTGTGTTGGACTTTCCACACACACAACTGGAGAGAAAATAAAACAAAACAAAACAAGGAGAGCCTGTGCCAACACTGAAGATGCTAAAGTTGGCTTTGACGTATAAGTAACATTCATATAAAACATCATGAGTAACATAATATTCCGTATTGTCATGCCTAATTTGAGATGAATCTCACCTGCCAGACACTGATGACACTGTTCTCACCCCCAGACTGAATGGCATTGTGTGGTTTTAAGCATTCATGGCAACCTTGTCCCTCGCTGCCGCCCCATCATGCCTTGCTTCAGACGGAGGAGCTGTCACCCACACGCCCTCTCGTGCAGCGGGCTCGGACACGTCTGTCATTTAGTATTTGGCTCATGTTAAGCAGAGTAACAGCTGCGGGGCCACTGGAAACAGAGAACCAGAGGGAGACATGAGGCGCGTGAGTTGTTTCTGACAGCTCCTCCTGTTTTGACAGTAACAAAACCCCCTTTAGGATTTCCTTTTTTTTTTGTTTCATTTTGTTTACCTTGTGGCACTGTTCGGCACCATCGGATGTAAATTTGCCTGTTGTCAAAAAAGTTTCTTTGAATCAGACAAAGGTTGAGGAAAGCAGTTTGATGCCTTTGTGATTACTCACTCGCGACGGGATTGACTTGGGTAGAATGTCACGCAATTTTGTCATCACAGCAATTGCTGGGTTGCAGGTGACATCACAGCGTTCCAAAGGCCAATACTATTATACGGAGGAAAAATTATTTTGTTTTCGAGGACATTCTTGGTCTTGTACAGAGAGATCATGGACCCAGTGATCATATTAATGATAATTTTTGTAATTCATACTCTTTCTTTTGAGCTACGACTTGTGAAAGTGTAATGTTGTTAATAGGAAAAACTGGGTCCCGCCCCCGCTGGGTCCGGTGACATCATCACATTCTAGAGCCTGCAACCCAGTAATAGCTCAGTCGATTGAGCATCCTCAGCTGAATGCATTCTGTGAGTTTCCTCATTTGCTTTAAACGAGCTGTACGGCAGCTGAGTACATTCGGAATGCTGCTGCTGGTGTCCTGACTAACCAGGAAATAGGACCACATTAGTCCAGTGCTCAGGTGCCCACACACTAGACTTTATAACAGCTCTGCGTGCACACAAGTCTCATCATGTCTAGCATCAAAGTACGTCTCTGACATGTTAGAGCCATGTTAGAGCCATCTCAGGCTCTGTGAACCTCGATGAGTGCCCAGAGTCAGGACTAAATACTGTGAGGCGGCATTTCAGATCCATGCTGCTATAATTTGGAATAGTTTTCCTCAAGGTGTTAGAAAGGCTTCAACCCTGACTATGTCCAAATCCGACCGAAAGCTGTTTTATTTTTTAAAACCGTTTATTTCCGAGATAACGCTCTTTTACAAAGTGTTAATGATTTGCTTATTCAGTTACTTCACTTTCACTTGAGTGCGAGTTTTATTATAGATCTGTGAACAAAATACAGACAGGAAACAGTTGTTACCCTAAGAAGTTAGCATTATGTAAAGGGAGTCAACATCAAGAGTAGAAACAATGCAACAATCAATGACAAGCATGGGAATTAGTTAAAAAAAAAAGTCCATAATAGAGCACTTTCTCTGTTCTTTAGCGGCTCGTTTGCTAAGTCCAATCGCTGCCAGAGAAACAGACCGTTGCCCGGGTAACCTTGGTCCCGCCGTCATGGCAGCTGTAACCGTGGCGAACAGACTCCGAGTGCCAGAGTGGACAGGTGTTACCGAGGTCTTCGAGTCCTCCTCCAGGTCCGGCGCCGCGTACTCCGGCGTCGTTGCACATGTGGAGCAACGCTAACAAGCCTCTCCGACTGCACGGTCACTATGGCGCCTCTGCATCCCTCCCTGTCCAAATCGGAGGCCGTGACTGCTGCGCTACGCTAATGGCCGGTTGTTGAATCTGAAAAGGCACTCGCTGCCAGTTCTGAGCGGGAGGTCCGTGCCACATGGCTTTTTTTCGCCCTCCCTTAGACCTACTGTAGAAGTGCAAAATGAGTCATCTTCACCGAAACATGCTCACCTGCTGCAGGCCACCGGGTAATGGGTCGCCGCGGCACACAGAGTCAAACAAGCTCATTACCTTTTTGTCCGGGACACCCGCAACATTGGAGCCTTGAAAATTGTTAGGGGAAGCATTATAATAACGGAGGGGATGGCGGCGGGTAAGAGGTGAGAGCGTGTCCGTTTAGAACCGGAGAGGGGGGGAGAGAGAGCGCAGGCCATGAACGAAAAAGATAGTTCTGTTGGTGAGTTGGTGTGGAAAAGCGCATAATGTCTATTTCAGGGCTTGCTTTAAGTAGGGTGAGTCACCAGGCGTTCGGATCACTGGGGGCTGCATACATGACGACTCTCTTTTGCTACCTTTTCACTGACGGCCCTTTAAGGCAGCCGTGATGTATTGTGAATGCGTCCGTACTGTGATACTGATGAATACGAGCGAATGTGCATTATTATCTGCAGAAAAGCTTGGGGTGGTGTCATCAAAAGCGCCACGATTTCTAGTATTCCTGCGGCACATTTGAGTTTATACCATTGATCCCAACTCTATCGCGATGATGAAATGGCTTGGAGTCTCGATCAAAACATGATGTGCATCCCAATCTGTCTGTCTGGGTTTTTGGAGTTTTTTCTTACCAAGAAGGAGGGTCAAAGGACAGGAGACGCCCCGGGACAATCAACCATCTGCTGCTTCGCTGCCGACTGTTGGACATTTCCCATCTGCTTTTCTTTGCTTGATATCTGTCTCATTGTTGAATTAAAATTGTTCAGCAAGCTTCGTAAATCCCCTTTTGTGATACTGGTCTCGAAAAGATAGAACTGAATGGTTTACTGTGTGACAACAAGGGTATTATTATTTGTAGAGCACGAGTTGACCACAAAGTAATTCAATATGACATGAATGGTGAGCCAAATAAAATAACACTTAGAACATGAATAATTGTTGTAAAATTAAAATCAACAGCGAAAATGATAATACATTTGTTGTTAAATGCACAGCTAACACACAATATTTGTTTAGCCTGGACATTGTGAAGAGTTGTGGCCTAGGCTATCTCACGTCTACAGTTCCAGATTTGAGCTGCATAAATCTGAGACACAGCCTCGCCGTGCTTAGTCCTGACTTAAGGCACCTGCAGGACACCACAAGGCTTTGGAGAGACTTGTACCCAAGCAGAGCCGCTTTGAAGTCTATTCTCTAAGCGATAGGAAGCCAGCGCAGCGACCTCAGCACTGCACTACCAGCTGAGTCAAAGACACACCCTGAAATGTACATAGAAACATAGCTAAAAATAGTCAATAGCATACAAAAGGCAGTCTCCACTTAGCATGTTTTTGTTGTTTTTTTTTTGCGTCGCCCTCTCTCTCTCCTCTCCCTCCGTCACCACATCCACGTGTCTGCTCGGCGGGGGCGCGTCTGTGGCAGGTTAGGCGTTTTGGAACGAGCCCGTGCTCACTGTCATCCCGGGGCCGAGCTGGCTCTTAACATGGGCACAGACAGAGACCTCAATCTGCTTGGTAAATACCGGGATAAGTATGGCTCACAGCAGAAAATAGCCCACACCCGACCAAAGCCTGACGAGGATGCACCTTCCAAATAGGAGGCAGTGGACGTATCAGCTATTTTAGGATATGAGAGCACAGCAAGATCACCCTTTTTTAATATATAATGGCAAAGATGAGAGGGTGACAGGCGGAATATATTGCTGCTAAAAACATGACGGTATGACGGTATAGTCTGTGTATTCAATTATTGTGAGAAATATTACCCTTTCTATGTCCCTAGATATGAAGTGAACATGTATTACTGAGGTTCATTGGACAAAGAACAAGAGCAACCCGTGTTCGAACCGCTGACTCAAAGCAGAAATAGCCCAGCCCCAAGCTGTAAGGAAAGCCGAAAGCATGACGAGGATATACCTTTTTCGAAAAGCAGGCTGTGAACATAAATTAGCTATTTTGGGACGCGCAAGGTGTGAGAAAAAGGCTGAGTGACGGGCAGACAATGGAAGGTGAGAAAACGCATTTGGCGAGAGAAAGGCAGAAAGGCAAATGTAAACCGCCTCCCACTGCCGCCAAAATGTCAATGGAGCCCCGGGGATGCATTGATTAACCTCCCCAGCCCTAATCTTCCCCGAGCCTCCTCCGCTTGTGACACGGCGCACACGAGCAGATGGACAGGGCGGCCGTCTTTGCATAACTGTCTTGGGCTATAGTTGGATGAACAAGACCCTCGAAGCGGACAAACGCTGCAGGGAGAGGTGCTAAAACGGGGGCTATTTTAGTTTGCTGCTCCCGATTTAGCGACATCAGAAAAAGGAAACAAAAAAGAACGACAAAAGTTTTAGCGCACAGTCGAGTCACAAGATGTTGTAACTCTTGTTGATTGCTGTGGCTGTGCATGTCGGAGTATGCATGTCATTGAGTCTATCCCAAGATATTTTGCAAATCCCTGCCGCGGAAACTGACTCCTTCTGGTACGATCATTCATTCAAGCAAACCCACACACTTAACCACACCAATAAAAACAAATAATAAAATAAATAGCCAATAAAAAAAGACAAAAACTTACCTGTACAAACCATAACATCCATTGTATTGATAATACAACAATATGGGATGGATGTTATGATCCCGGACGAGCCCCCAATTGTTACAACTCGGCTCTGCTAGGACTAAAAGGTGTAAAAAAAAAACAAGGTGTAAAAGGTTGAATAAAGTTGTAATTTAATAAAAGGAGTGCAAAACAACTCAAACAAAAAGGGAATATTTACAAAATGAACAAAGGTTAACACAAACAAGTCACAGTAGGCCTAATAACAAAACGAGTGACAACCAAAATGAGACACAAACAAAGTTAACTTAACTAAAACGAGTGTTCCTAGAAATCAAACACAACGTTTTTAAAGCAGTGCTAAGTAACTTGTTTACCTTAATAAATCCTTTTCCGTAGCCCCTCTGGGGGTAATACAAGTGTTAATGGGATGATTGGGGGGGGGGGTCTTTCATCTCCCCCTGGTGTCTCTGGCCAGAAAACCACAATTGCAACTTTCCCTGCCACCGGGGAGATGTCACCAATACACACTAATGGAATCACGAAGAAGAAGCTAACAGGCTAACGGGCAAAGCTAACTGCGGGCTAGCGCCACTTAAACAGTGTTTACAGCCAAGTTTTATTGAAAAAATTATCTACATTGTGTAATTGGATGTACAATATCCCTCTCTCCCTTTGTCTTTTCTATCAGCGTAGTATTTACTCTCACGGACAATTAATGAGTAAAAAAACGCAACATGCTACAGCCCCTGCAGTGGCGCGTATGGCCTCTAGGGGCATGAGTTACTCAGTACTGCTTTAAAGACACAAAGGAACACAAACAAAACAAAAGGAAGGAAACTGGAGGCCTTGGGCCGTAACACAGACCCGTTTGTTATTGCTTGTAATGCTAAAGCACAAACCCACACAGACACGTGAACAACATGCAAAGTCCGCACCGAAAGGCAGCTCGGGATCGAACATGAGACTTTCTTGCTGTGCAGCGAGAGTGCTAAAAGCTGCAGCACAGAGTCACCCATTTGCATTTGTGAATGGCTTATATAGCGCTGTCGCCAATTACTGAATTATGCAGGAGTATGTGTTGTAAATACCGTTGCTTTGAATTGAACAACATCTTGCACAACCACTGTCTGCTTGCTCTGACATTTCTTTTCTTCTCTCCCACAGTTTGCTCTCAGTTCTCCAAAGGGGTGTACGCCATCATCGGCCTGTACGACAGGAAGACGGTGAACATGCTCATGTCCTTCTGCGGGGCCCTCCATGTTTGTTTCGTCACTCCGTCGTTTCCCATCGAAACGGCCAACCAGTTTGTGATCCAGCTGAGGCCCGAGCTGCAGGACGCGCTGGTGGGGGTCATCAGTCACTACAGATGGAACAAGTTTGTTTACATGTACAGCTCCGACTCAGGTATGACCCACTACAATAACTATCATGTCATCCATTTAATTCATGATTGAAGTGTGTGTTGCTACCTGATGTGTATCCCTTCCCCATTTTGCTCATGATTCTCTTTGGATATGTAAGAAGTCCTCTGATAGCTGTAACTCGATTTACTTTACTATAGGGAAATTTGTGTGTAGCTTAAGGCAACCGAAAGTTCAGTTTCGCCTACACTTTTCATTTGCGAGATAAGGTCAATGCATTTTCTCTAATTCAACTGCCGGTAGCATTTTACTGTACGTTCCGCAGTTATGTTACGCAGTCGAGTAATTATCTCCCCAAATGGTCAACAAAAGCCTCATTCATCTTTGTATATGGGCCTCCAACGAGCTTCCCTGTGACATTTTATCTCAATAGGTGATCCACCCGCCCGCCCACCTCCGCAGACTGAGAAAGCAGCCGCGGTCGCATAGCCAAGTGCTATTAGTTGTCTTTATGTCTTCGTGACGACAGCAATGGGGTCAACTGTAGCCGTTGTCTTTGAATGAGCTGCATGTGAACGTTTATGTAACCAGAATAGAGCGATGCACCTGTCCCGTCCTCCCAAGAGCGCCACATCTGCTTCCCCATCTTCCCATCATGCCATCTGTACCAGGTGTTTTGGGAGCCTAAAGACTATATCTTGCATGTAGAGATTGCTCAACTCACAATGGCGGCTAAAAAAAAATTGAGACTTTTTTTCTTTAGTTGCAGTTTTTATCCTCCTTCTTTACATGTTTTGTTTAAGCTGGGTTCATTGTTATCCTTTTAATGTGTGTGGTAAAAAGGATGACTCTTACAATCCATGCATCTTCCCCTGTCACACCAACTAACATACCAACTTCATATTCTTTCCTGAATATAGGGACATATCAGGCTGATATTTTAATATGTGTACAATATCACTATCGGCCGATATAGTGCTGATGAAGGCCAATATCTCAGGAAGCGTGATAAGTGATAGAGACTTCCCGTTTTTTTGTATTGGAAAGAGCTTGGCCTCGGGAGAACTGAGAAACATCGCGTTGAAAATAGGCCCTTTAACTGCTGACATCATCAGTGACATAAACAGCTGGAGGCAGGAAGTGATCAACATAAATAAGATTAAAATAAAACTAGCGATTTTAAAGTGTAAAACTACAACTGAAAAATGTGGCCCTGTTGTGGCTTAAGGTGCAAGAACAAGAGATAAAGTGTAAGGTTTATCTGATATTTCCCAAAACAGTTAGACATTTGTTTTAGCGTTACTATGACAACAGCTACAATGGAAATAGATAAGAATCGAGCTTCCCGCCTCCCGCTAAGCAACAATTAAAGGGTCTATTGGTCATAAGTTTGTACATCTCTGATTGTATTTTATGCATTTTATGTTCCAGACTTTTGCTTATGCTTTAGAAACCATAAGAGATAGAAACGTATTGGTTTTTTTGTTTTGTTTTGGAATATGCAGATTTGTGTCTTTAAAACAAGCTCCCTCTGAAGTACCTACTAAACAGGAATGTATATATATATTTTTAATCAGCCCTATGCCTCCAATAAAACACCCCCTGCTCTCACGGTTCAACACATTTTACAGTTTAGAAGCATCATTCAGCATATAGATAAAAATGTCGGCTGTGCATATCGGCATCGGCCTATAAAAATCCCCAGAAATCATCTTGTGTGTTGTTTGGAGCATCATCTGCTGGCAACAAGGGATACTAACTGTAGTCTATACAAAGCACAAGCCACCATTTTCACCCACCGGCAGGCTAACAAAGAAGGTGTCCGATGATGGTTGAAAGGAAATGTGGAGGGCACTTCTAGAATCTATTATCTATCAGCAGAAAAACAAAGGTTGCAATTTTGCACGATACTGTATGTCCCCCTTAGTAAAAGACGAGCATTCCTAATGTTATGATTGATCGATGCGTCAGACGCTAAGGTCAGGTTTAAAAGACTGATGTGGAGGAGTGGCGAGAGGTGGTTTAGCTGAGCCTTTTAGTCCTTTAGATGAGCGATGGTTGGAGTGACACGTGTCCGGCTGATTTTTTTTTTTTTTTCTCATGTGATTGCTTCATTATGGCCTCACAAACGGTTGCATGGTGCTTCACATGCGCGTCTGTGTGTGTGTGTGAGAGAGGCAGTGACCCCAAAGTGATGGAGTGGTGGGATGGAGTCAGTTCAATCTATAACGGCTGGTCCTCTGTTGCCTGGATACTAAGCTGCAGTCACTGGGTTATTTTAAGGAAACACTAATATTTGCTTGGGAGGAATTTTACTGCTATTTGACGGTGTTCGCCTGCTGAAAAGAAAGGGATCAATGTGCAATTTGTGGTTATACTCACACAGCTGCAAAAAAGACAAAAGATTTCTGCCTTTACAGTGTATAGAGGGCGTGCACGTACATATTTTATTCGACAGATCCTAGTAGTGCAAACACTTATCTAAATTCAACCCAACCGCACTGTTTTAAGCTACACCAATACTTGAGGAGATGGTTGTGTCATCTGGAGGGGAAGAAAGAAAGACAGAAAAAGGAAAGCGTTGGCCGTGGATAAATGAAGGAAACAGGGATAGACAACATCAGAACTATTATACACACATTAGAGATCAATTCCTTTGAAATCTCGACGAGGATACTACCAAAATCCCTGTGTTAGGTCATTTGTATGATCTATATGACCTGACGCATGATTGGATCTTTTTATGAGGAAGAAAATTGACCCATCACAAAACAAACTTCCATACCCTTGCCATAGTGGTTGGGACTCAGCAGAAGCTTATGTCTATAGGACTCATAAAATATGTCAACTGAAATGATGAATGATACCGCAAACACTGATATAATTTATTCAATACCAGACTCCTCCTGTTTTACATTTACCAAACAACGAAATTGCCCTTTTTTTTTTTTGCAACCAGGAAATGTAATTTATCCGACTGCTGTCCCATTAATTAAACCAATTGTCTAAATGGAATGAGGCAAACCTTGCATAGAGAGCGGAAATGAATGCTATTAAGATGGTGGTTGCTTCTGAGTTTAATTGCAGTTTTTATGGCGATACTCTGACCAAGGCAGAGGGCAGGCAAACAGTCTAATTACTTGACAAGAGCTTTTCTGTGGAATGTAAAGTAATTGGACATTTTTGAGGAGTGGTGCGCCTCAGGAGACAACGACATCAGTGGCTTTACTGAACTTGGCACTGTATTAATATGAAACCATACCCTCTGGTAGGAAGACTGTGTAGATTAGATGAGTGAGTGAGTGAGTGAGTGAGTGAGTGAGTGAAAGGGGTTGGAGCGGTTAAATGCCTCGGTTACTACCACCGTGTGTAATTGTATGTTGTGAAGAGCTTCGGGAAAGTACTATACCAATAACTTTCCCTTCCCTAAATCTGCAAATGGTTGTGTCTCATATGTGGTAACAGCTTTGCACATTGAGAGGCTGCCACAGGTGTATATGTAGGTTTGCTTATTGAAAAAAATCTACATTCAACTAATAGCTAAAAGGCAGCAGCCATTCTTTCTAGATAAATGGTCAAGCCATTATGTATCCTCAGAAAGCTTTTTCGTTCTGAATTCTAAATGGCCACATAGAGTAATTTAACCTCTAAATTACAGTGATTGAAGTTGCTATACCTGAAATACCAATGCTAAAAGTGAGGTAAGGTAAGTTATAAAAGCCAGAATAAAGGATACATTTAACAAACAAAAAAAGTGTTCCTTTTTAAAGTCCATTACCTTCCATAAACAATGTTCAGAAAATGGCCTCTCCCGGTGTTATTTTCTTCACTCTCATTTGCCCGGGCAGCTTGTATCGGCCAGGGTTGCTTATGACAGTCACTTTCCATTATGACATTATTCTCTCACAGGAGGCCTTTGAAGTGGAAATATTATATAGCCCTGTACCAACTACCTGTTATTTATAAGGAACAAAGACGTGTTTTAAAACAGGCGGCGGCGTATCCGGTGTAAACAGGGGAACGGGAGCGTATATGGATAGAAGATATGAATAGATAAGTTTAATGTAAAAAGGCCAGGCGTGCAGATAACACTGAGCACACTTGACTTTACGTCCTCCCATATTTTATGCACCAGAACAGAACATCCTCAGAGATAATAATGAGATTCAAAACACTAAATTTAGCCCATAGTCACTGCAAGCAGCTATCTCGAGTGTGCGCCCGCATACATAATACAGAGACATTACAAGATTACTAATAAGCAATTAAGATGTGAGGGAGCGTTAGACTGGGATTGTTATCGCCATATAAATAATCATAAACATACAAAAGAGTGAAATCAAAGCCGCTTTATTGGGGCCAGTGCTTCTTTAACTGCAGTGTCAGGGTTTATGCAGAGGAGCTGTCCGTGGTGCTGAAACTTCACAGAACACGTGTCTTTCCTTCCTCTCCTCTGCACTTCCCATTGGAGTTATGGGTAATATTATTTTGAATCCTTATTATTTTAGTTATTGCATCTTTTTGTAATTTTAAAGTCATGGGTCGTGCAAATCTCTGCACCCAATAATCAGCTGCAGTAGTTTGCATAGTGCATGTGCTTCACAGCTAGACGGTCCCGGGTTCGATTCCCACCTGGACGGGTTCTTTCTGTGTGGAGTTTGCATGTTCTCCCCGTGTCCGCGTACTTTTCCTTCGGGTACTTCGGTGTCCCCACCACTTAAAACATGTACAACAGGCCAGGATAAATGAGAGTGTGTTTGAGAGTGCAAGTGTGGGACAACGGACGCCTAAGGCTACAATCCAGAGTGGCGTGTTTACATGTATGAGTCCCATGTATGGTAAAATGGACTCAACGTATAAAGCGCTTGTCTACCTTTCTCAGGCCTGGGATTCTACCTTCCGGTCACGAGTCGACCCGCTCTACCAACTGCGCCACCGTCGCCCCTTGTATGTTCCTAACATGCACTGTCCTGACCAAATAAACAAACAAACAAACAAACATGTATTCATTCATGTTTGACACCAGCTTTTGTTCCAGATACCACATGAACACAGTGATTTTCTTCACCCTGTTGTGAATCTTGTTTTCTTCCTCACCATCTTACTTTTAATGTCAGAGTATAAAAAAAAAAGACAACACTTACCCTTTATTATGCTCCATTTATGACGTTTTGTCTGCGAGCGAGCTGGAGATTTTCAAGACATAACGGCAACATTGCGCCGCAACAGTCGGTTTCCCACGCGTATTAATTCACAAATATATCGACATATTTTGTATCCATGTGTAACACAAGAGGTGACTGAGACGACACTTTAATCCAAATATGGATCCCTTTCTGGGAAACGAGACGAAGAGAGACGTGATTAACAGACACACTTTTTTTTACAAACTTTTAAGGCTTGTTTTTTTTTTTTTACTCATATTGATATCAGTAATGCACAGCAGAAGTCTCACATATATTTTTGTCCCCCCTATTCACCTGCAGTGTCTCGTCTTAAACTACATACAGGTAGTCGGATTTTGGACACTACTCTCCAAGGCACTGCTTTACAAATACTTAAAGGCCTCTCCGTTGTCTCTTACCACCAGTCCTTTAAACTGCATGGTCAGCCTTTGGTCACTGGCGCTCTCCGTGGTGCTAAAACTCCCCTGACAACACCCAAAGCCACAGAGCTCTATTTTCACAACTTCCGCCGCGGCTGTTGGTCTTTCCGACCTCGGGACCCGCTGGCCTTATTCATCTATGATTAACTGCTGCAAGTGTTCCCATGCGTGTCACTAGCTTCAGAGCTACTCCTAAATCTGCCACCACCAAGGACCACGGTTAGTCACTCATGGGCAACTAAAGAAAGGGGTGAAAAAAAAAATACACAGCAAAAAGATACAGCGCCTTGCCACATAATTCTTATTGAGGGGAGCCATCTCTTATTATTTACGCACCCGGAATGTGTACGCCGGTCATTCGCGGGAGTGGGGACGCCATCCATCTTTTTATGCCGTAATGACCCGGTGTCGAATGGGCGCCGCGGATTGCCTGGAGAGCAGCTGGCGTGCATTCTAATATAGCCGCACAATCATCTCTCACAGACGTACCTGGTTGTGTCTGCGCGGAAAGCCATTTAACGTTTGATCTATGCGCGGCGGCAAACGAGGATGAAAGACGTCAGAAAACATCGCATTTAGGCGCACGGCGGAGGCGCAATAAAAAGTAAATGGGGGGTTTGCTCGCGTGTTAGCGTCTGTTGCCTGATTGGTCGAAGTGAAAGTGCTCTCTCCGAGGGCGGGCAAAATCATGGACAGATTCATGGATAATTCCTAACAGCAGACAATGGCCTGCGCTGTATTACGGGTAAGTTGGGGGAGGGGGTGTGCGCTACTGTTCTTTGGTTAACGGGAGTAGAAAAGAAAAAAAACTCATTATAAAAAAACTCACGCCACGAGCGAGAGTGATTAAAGTGCTGAACAATGTAAGCAGAACGATTATATACTGTGAGGTTTTCATTTCACAAAGTGCCACCAAATTTACGCGACAAAAGCTCTCCTGAATATATAGGTCTTGTATTAAGTATTAAGCAAAATCGACTACTTAAAGGTTTTTACCATGCTACAAAGTCTCATCAAAAACATATCTAATTAGAGTTGGGCATCTCTGAATAACCTTTGGATCTTTACTGATGGATCATTTTAGCAGAGCGGTGGCAGCCTCCAAAAAGCTCAGAGTATCCATGAAATGCTTTGCTCACCTCTCAATCTCTTGCCAAGCGTAATCCTTTCTTCGTGAAGTAAAAACCCTCGCCATCCCTTCACTACAGCCACATGGGGGAGCAAGGCGTGGGAGGGGCTTCTGTGGAGATACGGTGGCGCTCGTGCTTCACAGCAAGAAAGTCCGGGGTTCGATTCCCACCTGGACGGGGCCTTTCTGTGGGCCAGGACTCCCCTGAAAAGAGATTAATCTCAGTGAGACTTTCCTGGTTTAATAAAGGTCAAATCAAAAATACAAAAAAATGTGGAGTGCCACAAAAAGTAAATATCAAGCATTGGCCTAAATGACTTGAACTGAGGAAATAGATCTTTGTTTTGAGTGGTTTTCACTCATTTAGATGCTGATCAAGATTGCTTTGCTTGTTTCAGATTGGTTCGAAGGTAATCTTGCTGGAAATGAGAAAGTAAAACTGCCAAATGGGATAAGACCAGTTTTCCTACCCCATTGGCAAAGAAAATTACTTGAAATAAAGACGAAATGTATTGAAACGAGTCCGAAATATCTCAAGTTAAATAATCTAATTTAAATGCCCAACTAAATCTTAACTAGACAAAACAACTCAAAATGTTGGATTATTATGCTCAAATTGAGACATTTAAACTAATCTAGTTAATTACATTTTGCAGTGAGATCATTTGAAAATCAGGAAGTGAAACTACAGGGTATTTTATTTTAGCTGTTGTATATAAAAAGTACATAAAACAAAAACGTGTGTAAGATTGTGATGAAGATGTGTTTGGCATTATAATCAAACTTGCCAAAAGCATAATAACACACTCTTTAAGTCTATTGAACAGGGGCAGGCCCATGATGGAGAATTTGGGACAGGCCACTGCAAAGGAACTATCTCTCCACTGATGGCACCTCGACACCACATTTACGTATATGAAGGAATCACCCCATCCAAACATGTCCGTCTTCACGTTGGTTTCTTTCTTATACTTGATGTTAAGTAAGATGAGGTTACTGCCAACATAAAAAAAAAATAAAAATAAAAAGATAATATTACACCTCCTGCCCCTACCTCTCCTTTGTACATGTTTCATAACTGGCAGATATGGTGAACATCTGATGCTTGGTTGTACATTAAAAAAAAAAACACAAATATTCAAAGTGTAAATACTCTACAAGACGCTTTGTGACTAATCACTCCTACAAGTCACGGAAGTCCCGGACAGAATAACACGCCGCAAGCGAAGGGATACCCTCTAAATCACAACGCTTTATATTGCATTACAGAACATATTATCCCCTTTCTCCGGGTTATTAGTTTACATTTTTACAATCGCTGTAATTCATTTGGGTAATGTCTGCCCTATTTTCTCTGTGGAGCGACTGAGGCTGCCAACGCGAGAGCGGGCGATCGGATTGGTGGTTTGCCAGCAGCAGCAGCAGCAGAGGCAAATGAGTGGCGGAGTGAGTCAGGATGTAAATCTGAGCCGCAGATCAATGTGTTCTCTAATCGCCTTTTATTTCCTGCACACACGAGCCCCGAGCCCAATGGCCGCCGCGCGCTCGTCTTGTTCGTCTTCTTGCTATGCCAGAGTGAGCAGTGACAACGTAATTGAGTCACACTGGGACTCAATTGGTGCTGGGAGAGTTGGACGTTATCGTAAGCGGTGATGCCGCTTGTGGGGGGTGTCCTGGTTTGATCCTGTGTTCACACCTGTTTAGCTCTCAATGAGGGGATACGACACTTTATTGTTTTATAGATTTATGTTTCCCCGGTAGGAATTGAACATCTTATTCCAAGTCTGATTTATTGTGCTTTTAACTCCATAAGTCACAGGTTTGTCCCATGAGACTTGTTTTTTTCCTGGTTTAGTATAGCGTTAGTAGCCTAATGTATGATGGTTAGATACAGACCATACATCTTGGTTTAGCTTTGATTAAATCTGGTTTATTGGTGGTTTAGAAAGGTTTTAGTTGTGGATCAGACCTGGCTCAGTCCTTCCTCTGATTGTTCCTGCATTGCTGCTCATTGCAAACATTACACTTTTTCTTTTGGTAATTGCCTTATTATAGAAGAGTTGTTCTACCTTTAATTGTGTTAATAGACCACAACCAAAGATGTTTGTCCGTTATCCATTTTTGTGAACGTGAAGATGATTCAATCAGCCGGTACTTAATCTAAATCTGTACTAGCGCAGCACATAATGAACACTTTTACTCATTACACTTCATCACTGGAACTACAGGGGCAGGTTCTGATGGATTTTGTTGTCGGATAGAGTTCGAGTTTTGGCACCGCTTCGGTCTTGTTCAAAATTATCCTCATTCTTTGTTATCTTCCCAGTCGCGGGAAAAGCACTAAACGCTACGAAATTGCTGCTTCTAATTTGCCTCTCATTCTAACACAGTTTTAGGCCATAATTCGGGCAGTGGATAAAGACTGTATTCAAGTCACTGTCCACCACTGGTACATGGTGTGCTGTGCCACATCTTTTTAATTAAAGTACTTTGTTGTTCTCACGAGTGATTTGTGACAATTCAAAAGATCCTGATTTTGAATCACGAGGGACAAGAGGAGTGGACTTGACGACTATAAAATGAACAAGGACTTGGACTTGGAGCACCAATAACTGGGACCTGTGACTTGGGAAGACTAACAATACAGTAAATCTTATTGTATAAACAGCTCTCCTTGCTGCATAAACCAAAGTGTGGCATTATCACCAAATGTTCAGCAGGAGGAAGAAAATACAACGATCTGAATGAATCCGCCAAGTCTACAGACACTTGAAAGGACATGAACTTCAAAGCATATGACTTGGGACTTGACTTGTTTCCACTTCTGCCAGGGGCCCATGGACAGATGATAGCAGTGTTATTAGAAACCCTTACCCTTTAAACCTTTACTTTTACTTTAATTATAATTCCCTGACTGTTGCACACTGTCCATTTTAATTCATATCATTTCCACACATATGAACTCACTTTCCCTCCACCTATGTCTCAGTTCGTGTTACTTTTGTAATCCTGCGTTGACTCCCATGCCCCGCTCTCCCCTCAGGCCTGTCGGTGCTGCAGAAGGTCTTGGACACGGCTGCGGAGAGGAACTGGCTGGTGACGTCAGTGAACGTGGAGACCATGACTGAGGCGTCCTTCCTCAAAGTGTTTCAGGACCTGGACAAGAGGAAGGAGGGACAGATCATCATCGACTGTGAGACCGACCGGCTCATGGGGATCCTCAAGAAGGTATTGAGCGCCCGACAGTTTGGGTTGTGCAATATAATCGCTGCATTGATGTCGGGGAAAGTTGTTAGGTCCTTGTTTGATCCAGGTTTTGTGGTAGTTTTCCTCTGAGCTGGGAGTTTTATCCTATTGTGCTGAGCATATTTGTCCTTGTTCGGATTCAATATAGACCTACTTTAGAATTGATTTAGACCTCCTTCGGTACTTCTTACGTTTTTGTTCTGGTTCTGGCTCAGACCTCATTAAGCCCTGGTTTCGATTGACCGGCTCAGGGGGATACTTATGAAGGTAAAGAGCTCCAAACTGTTTGGACACCCACAGGGCCTTATGCAATCCCGCTGCAATCATGAGTGCGGTTTCGTCAGACGCACCGCAGCCGGATAACTGAATGAAAATGTAATGCTTGTTGAGGATTGGATATGAATTGGATTAATGCAAGATGGGATTTCGTTTCTAAAATCTTTTATTATTCATGCCAGAATTTAAACCATTCTCTTTGCTTTGTCTCTCGACACTGGCCAGATAGTACATTCAAATACAGACAACCCTTCCCTGTTTCATCTGTAGAAGTGGTTTTACCGAGGACAGGCATGTCTTGAATACGGACCTGCATGAATACTCCACATAGAGACCGGGATGGGGCCAGTCTGAAAAAACAGAGAATATACTGTATGATGTCCAGAGGCTTTAGCGCAAATCAATATGCCAGCACGTGTGTCTCCAAATACCATGTCCTATCTATTTGAGTTATCCTTCAGAGCTGCCATACTTACAATCAAACCAATATACACTGCCTGACCAAAAAATAATGTCGCCACAGAAAACCGGCCACACATTCTAACATTTTGATAAACAACCCTTAGCTTTAACTAAAGGTTTAGTTAAAGCTAAAGGTTTAACAGGCTTGCTGTGGCATTGTTCCAATAAGCTTTTGTAATGTCAAAAGATCCTTTGTTGCTTTAATCTTTCACCAAGATCTTGCATTGATGATGGGGGAGTGTGACAACGGTGCAAAGCCTGCTCCACCACATCCCAAATATTCTCAATGGGGTTAAGATCTGGACTCTGTGGTGGCCAATGATGGGTCATGCTCCAAAGCCACTCTTCCACAGTGTGAGCCCGATGAATCCTGGTTTTATTATCATCCTGGAATATGCCCATGTCGTCAGGGAAGAAGAAATCCAAAATGGAATAACCTGGTCATTCAGGATATCTCATTCTTTGGGCACATCGCGTTGACCAACTGCAGCAACCCCAGATCGAACAGTTCAATATAGATGCCGACTTTTTTGTATATGTATATCATTTTATACAATTGGCCAAACCGGAGCCGCTCCCTCGGACATTGGGCTTTAAATTAGGTGTGGTTGTAAAAACTCAATCTTGCAGTTTGTTGCCATGGCTCCCCTGCCCTCTTCAGGTGATTTTGATAATAAGTAAACAAAGACAATATTTTTGACACACATGCATGTTCGAGTAATCTGCCTATCCCTTTTTAATCCTAAACTAAGAAAACTAAACAAAACATTACTTAAGTATATCAAAAAGAAGTGGGGCTGTATTTATTTGTTTAGTTATTTTAAAGCTGTAGCATGTATTTATTGTCACAAAGAAGACGAGCCCAATAAGCAGCAAACAGACAGTGGGGGCTGGTGGCTTGTTGTTCAGTCTGGAGCATCAAGGACAAGGAAGATTAATAACGCAATAATATTGGCATTTGGGGCCTGCAATTATTCTGTGACAGCATCAAAAAATTACCCAGTGTTGCAATGTCGGAGAAACCACTAGGATTCCAGCATCCAAATTTCCATTTATTGTCATTGTCAAGGAGATAAATTTATGCCGTGAGGATTACTTTTGTGAATGTAATATGTGTGATTTATGATTTGTTTGTTTTGCACATAAAAGGCACATAAAAGCACAATAAAAAACACAAAACATCATTATAAAATGAAATTAAAAGCAAATAGTGCAGACAAAATTATGTCCGTTGTCATATGCACTGCTAAATAAAACAGCCTTGAACATTGTCAGAGTTGAGGCCCGACTCCAGATTTTAGCTTCATCAAACTGAAGCACAGCCATGACTCTGGGAACCAAGCAGGAGACGACTCCCAGAGGTTTTCAGAGCCCGAGATAGTTCAAATGGCACAAATATGTAAGAGATGTAACTTTGGTGCTAGGCCATGGAGAGACTTGAACACGAACAGTCTATTCCCTGTGCGACAGGAAGCCACGGGGTCCTGAGCACTGGACTAATATGAACCTTGGTTTATAAGATTAAGTTAAGACATGGTTTTACATAGCTCATTTGTTTATTGCGTTAGTCATTGTATGAAATAGCCTTTGATTATTAGGTGAAATTGTCTTGGTTTGGCTTAGGCCTGCCTTAGTCCTAAAGAAGTCCTATTTGTATTACATGTTTTACTGTACTGTACTTGGTGAATGACTAGACGGTATGTGCAAACAATGTCCATAGTTAGTTTGATATATTCCATATTTGGTTCATTTTTAGACATGGTTTAGGTCCAATTCATGACAAAAATAACTGTCTGTGTTTGCACTTCTCCTTTGTAAACGTCACTTGTTTGATTCACGATTCTTTTGTCTTATTATAATCGTGTTTATAAAAAGAACAAGGAACTGCATGTCGCACTATCTGCGTCCACTTGTGAGTGTTTGGTCTAGAGCGTGAACAATATTGATGGCTCGTTGTCTACAGTTAAGGTTACTGCATCAGCTCTCGCCTTATTTCTTACTCCACCCGCGGCTGAGAAGTTCTCCAGTCGGGACAGCCCCCCCATCCATCACCCCCACAGTCTGTCTGCTACAGCCCTCTGCCCACACTCCTGCGCTGGGCCAAACAAACACCTCTGCTGGCCTTTCAGCTCACCCTCCTCCGCTCAAATCAGTCATCTTTACAGTACACAGATGTGTGCAGATGATGTCACTTTCCTGAGGCTGACTGGCTCATGTACGCTGCCGGCATAGAAGTAGGTTGTGTAATAGTGCCCCTGGTAACATAGGTTTTTAAAATAGTTGTCTGGACACTGTTGCGTTGTGACTTTTTACAAAGCATAAGCCTAGTTTCAGTCTCACTCCGTCCCTCAGAGATATTCTGTTCCGTTTTGACACCTTGATTGCTCCTTTTTAAAACATATGTGTTAAGGATCACTTCTGAACAATGAAGAGCTGACACAGACATTGCAGTGACTGGTTTTAGACTTGCAGCAGTCCTGGTTTGAACCTCTCATTTTTCAATGGGCTATATGCACAGTGACGATTTCCGCCTGAATAGCAAACCCGGCGCTGTCCTTCCTGTCTGCTCTCTCTTCCCATTAAAAAATAGCACAGCTCCCACAGAAATGAAGCTCAAGATTTTGTAAAGGACAGCTAGTAAAAATATTTAGTTGTTTATGTTATATTATCCTTTTTTAACACTAGCCTTTAGCCCGCAAGATGAAAGCTCCTACCTTACGAGCACTGGCGTTTCCTTTGGGGCCGGATTCACAGTGAACATGATGGTTTTAACACGTACCAGTGACTGTCCATCAGTAACTCATTGTCCTTTACTCAATCCTGAGATATCTCTTCATTTGTTTGGGACCCTGCTAATTTTGAATGTAAAAGATATTGTAGTATAGGATAGACACAGTATTTATGATGAGGTGTGGCCTTGGTTTAGAAATGGTTTGTGCTTTGTCTACTCTAATTTACACCTTGAATCTTCAAGATACGCCTAATTATGTTTTAGTTTTGGCTTGGTTTGATTTCAGCAAGGACCTTATTGTCTGTTTAGGTACTGCATGATTGAATGAATGGTCCCTTGGGGTTTTGCACCGCATTTAGACAAGTACCAGTTTAGACCTGGTTAAGTCCTACTTCTAATACTTTTCTGTAAGTCTTTCTCTCGGCCCAGCTTTCATTTGGTCTTTATGCAGTGATTGATTATCCTAAACCTCTGATATACTTACATTACATTGCACTTACTGTGTGCGCCTTCTCATTCATTTTTTACACCACACAGATCCTCACTGGATAATGTCACAGGCCGCGGCAGTGTCCCAGGGGTGCTGGCTCATACACGTGCGGATGGAGTGGATGTAGCTGATGTAGTAGTGCCCCACGGAGAGCATTTAGCGACACAGAAGGAGACGGAGGGAAGAGGAGGGGGAAAAACTGACCTGCTTCTCCTGGGGCTGAACTCTGAGTGACTTCTCAAATCTACATGTATAATTAAAAAGCCGCTCCCTCTCCGTTTCCCTTTGGCAGAGCCTCTGTTTTCCCTCCAGTGTGTGGTACAAATGCACAATCCATCGCACATTTTATTGCTTTCCTTATTGTCTTGATTTGTCAACTTTAGCTCTGGATTAAGCCTTGGTTGTCTCCTAGTTTGGTTGAGAACTGGTGAGCAAAAAAAAAAAAAAGACTCCCAAGTTTTGTTTGAATTAGGGATGCACCGATACCGATACCAGTATCGGGCCAATAGGCTTGTACTCATACTCGTACTCATTAATGTGGTCTCGATACCAGAAACCGATACCACTTGACTTGCAGCCGATGCTCCTACAGGACGCTCCTCTCCGCTGAGGAGATAAAATAGCAACAAACTGGAGAATTCTTCAGTGGAAATACAATATTCCACACAGAGCTGAATTTATTACAGACTACACTCCCTAAATCAGAGTCTGTGCTGGATTTAAACAGTGCTAAATGTTGACTGCTGTGTGCGCTTGAATCATTTCGATCTGCACAGCAGCCTGGGGACCATGGCCGAAATTTCACATGGATTTGGAGACCAATCACAGAACGAGGAGGGATGACAAGACAATGACGAGCTATTCCACATACGGAAGCTTGCAGTTTGTTTAGGGATAAAGAAAAAAATAAAGGTTATTTACGGATCCAATATCACAACAGTAGATGCAACGCCATCTTTGGATCAAGCTTTAGACCGTGTTCTAAATAGTTAAGCTCGAAAGTTTACAGCGAGTACGTCGTACGTCATCTGAGACGATGATACGATTGGCTATGGCTACGTGCATAGACATGATAGACATTCGTATAGCTCCCAATAAACGGCTATAGACAATCGTAAACCACACCTCTCCTACGAGAAAATTAATTGGTGGTCCCCAGACTAAATATCACTTTCGATTTTAGCTCTTTATCACTTGTGTTTGTCGTCTGGTGTTAGCCAGGCTACCTCAGCACTGAATCTGGAGTGTTTACAACACCAGCCGCTAATGTTGCTAACTAGCGGCTAACAGCTCTGGCAATCTTAAATCGCGTTATGCCCAGGGGCTTAATTCATCTGTAAAACTAACCCAGCGACTAAAAAGTATGCAGAAAATGCAAAATAAAGAGATACAGAATGCCCATATTGAGCAAACTGTACTTTTATTAAATAATAAAATGCTGGTTACTGGCTAAGTTGCTCCCGTCTCGGCTAAAAGATGCCAATTAGCTGTAGTATAAGTAACCATCTCAATACTATTAAAATTAAAACAGCACAGGCATTGATTAACTTTTGGACATGGGCTGTTCTGTCTATGATGAACGGTGCAATAAAAATAAAAAATATATATTCAATGAAAAATAATGTTCAATTCTGATATAACTTCTTAAAAGTGTAACCTACCTTACTCAAGGATATGTAAATGAGTAAAGTAAGTAATTACTGTGAAAAAGTCTATAAACCGTATGTTTGAAGAAAATGCCTTGTACATGTATTAGTATTTGGTATAGGGCGGGGCCAGGTTATGGAGGGTCTTGTAGGTGAGGAGGAGGAGCTTGTACTGAAATTGTACTCAAATCAAAGTACTCGTACCTGTATCGGTTTTAGAAAAAGTGGTCTCGGCGCATCCCTAGTTTGAACTGAATTGTCCAACGATTTCCCACATATTGCGTTTGACTGTATCTCTATCCTAATAATTAGTGCACATTTCCTGTTTTTGTTCCAGCTCTTGTATGCTGCTTGTTTGTGTGTGTGTCTCTTTCCCTCTAGTTTTCCTTGCCCAGGGCAGGTCTGGGGGCTGCGCGTTACACAGGGGTCACCATTAATAACAAATGCCACCTTCTGTCACGACCTGCGGCGTCATTAGACAGACTCACGCACAAACAAGTAGTTTCATTTGCCCCCAGTTTACACGAAGGGCAGACACGGTCCACTGAGTCCGCGCAATGAAAATATGTTCGCAAATCTACTAGTTAGATGAGACGTGGGTGGAGCAATGCGCACGTAAACTAGTGAAATACAGTACTGCAATTATTTATAGATGAGTCAACACTCATATTACTACAAATATACTTTCCACCGCTGGCACTGGAGGGAAGTTGTGTGTACGCTGTGGTGACAGGCTTTTGATGTAATAGTACACAAAGTGCTATTTTGGGGAAGGCAGGCAGTTGCCACGAGCTATAGGTGATTTTATTCCATCTAAATGTCAGGTCTTATAAGAAGCAGTGTGCTGTAAGTCAAAGCTGTGCCTGGTCTTTTTTTTTTGCCCGTGGATTGCATCACGGATCGGTATTTGTTGGTATAGTCTAGAGCATGCTATAGATCGACTACATGACATTTCAACAATGTCTGTTAATTTGTCTATTCAAATTGTCCAAATTGTGAGTTTAAAAAAATATTATTATTATTATTATTGCTATCCTGATCATTACTTCACATTGCCCATTTCTGTAACACTAGTCTTGCATGTTGCTCAGTGGGACAAAACGTTCTAGGTTCAATTCTCAGGAATAGCTCGTCAAAAGCAATGGACTGAGGGTTTGTGGCTTTCCCAGTGCGGGCTAATGAAGCATGTTCATGCTAGCAATTATTGGAGCCAGCTCTATTTTAAGGAATAGAAAATAGAAATAAAAATGGCTAAAGGAAAAATATAGGTCAATGTTGTGCATTGGAGGTCAGAATGACAAGTCTGCGTTCAACTCTCTGAGTTAAAGAGAGGCAAAACACATTTCAGTGTAGAGTCCATTAGAGCAGGGAACATCTGGTCCATGCTCTCGCTTTCTTATGCTTTAAAAATGAGGCATTAATCATTAGTCCTTCATTACTGACTATGCTTTCACGTCAGAATACACGTCATACAAAATCTCAATCTATGGATTGAGATTTTGTATGACGTATAAAAATATCCACTTTCCACTTTTACGAAAGTAGATAAAACTCTGATCGATGCGGCTTGTGTTTGCTGCTCTTTGAACGCTCTCCACCCGCTGGCTCATAGAGGCACACTCCAACTGACCCTCAGAGTTAAAGGCCGACTTATTATCCCATAGTTTGAGAAGGACGACAGAGATAGATGAAGGGTACACTTTCCCAACAGATAAAACCTATCAGTGTGTGGATCTTTTTCATTTCATATTCAACTTGCTTTAATTTCTCGCCGCCCTGCGCTGTGTCTGTCCTGAACAAGGTCAAGTGCTGCTAACTGTACAAAGAGCACAATTGGGATGTGACATTGCCAGGGCAGTCTTGTAAACAACAGTAGCACACACATCCTCATGAAAAAAAGAATGGGGCAACCTTCTGCTGCTGTGTAAGAAATGCTGATTTCTGTCTCCTTTCTGTCCTTGTCTTTGCAGATCGTTGAACAAGGCAAGAATGCAAAGAGCTACCACTACATCCTGGCTAACCTGGTAAGACATGTAAAATGGAGCTTGGTTCAATGCACCATTTGCTCTTAATGGTTTGGCACAGCAATCACAAGTCAACCAGCATGCAGCCTACCCCCAGAATCATCTCCCTGAGCTTTAACTGATGGAGAGGGTGGGGTTTTGGGTGTTTTATCTGAGAATCCTTATGTTTGTTTTACACTGAAAAAGAGCCGCCTCCTTTATTTTCTATGAGAGAACACACACCAAAAACACAAGCTTTTAACCATCGTGCAGAGGCACAGAGGCGGGTCTGGCCATGACAGACAGGAAGAACCGCCATAAACTTTCTTTGGAGGGACGAGAGAAGCCGCGGAGACAGAGAAACCATTGTCACGTCTCCTGCGTCAGGGGAAGCATGTTAAACTCGTGTCGCCAACTCACTATGAACCTGCAGAAAAGAGCCATGTTTGCTCCCTCTCTTACAACACGGACATCCGTGTCTTCTTTTATTTATGACAAATGTATAAATCACGTGTTTAAAGGTTTGAGAAAAGCCTGTGTGTTGAAATCCCACATTGATGCGGGTCAGAGGACTGCTCGGCATTGGCCTGGACCTCCTCATAATAGAGTCAAATATTCTTTATTGAACAAGGAGGAGGACTCCCACATCTAAAAAAAAAAGGTACACGACAACGCTGAGGAGAGAGACTGGGATGTATTCATAGGACAGGGACTGGAAAGGCCATATATGTGAGCTATGGTCCTGCTCCTCTACTCAAGACTCACTCTTCTTTTACATCATGTTTATTGCTGCAATTGTGAATAAAAAGTAGGTTTGTAATCAGTAAAATCAGTATGTGATTCCCACATTTAATTTGGTATGTTTTATGATGATGAATATATTACTACTACTATACACTGTCAACATAATGTCACAATATTGCAGTTCTGGAGGGAATTCCTAAACCATTCAGTAAAGTATCTATTTATTATTTCATGACAAATGTAGGTACAGTGAGTCCTGCTTTTTAGAGCAGCGTATTCTGAGGTCTCAGCCATTTCAAGTTTAATGGACAGTAATAAACCTATTCATGTCTTTGGCCCCGGTTCATGCACAGGGCTCAAAGGGGCACGGGGCAGGGCTGGATCAAAAGTGTGCATCAAAGCACAGTTAAATTTAGAGACTGAAAGGCCATGAGCGCTTAAAACCGTTGTGTGTTTTTTTTAGTTGTCAGAATGTTCTCAGTACTGTGTAGTGCTTGATCTTCACACACGTTGCTGTTGCATTATCGGCCCGTCTTCAATGAATTCATTAATTTTTACTGAGAGTAGTTTTGTCTTTGATGTTGGACAGGTGAGCCGATTTCTGTCTCTTTACATCATTTTTGTATAATGTTTTATTTTCTTGTCTTGAAATTGAGTTGGATGGAGCAATGATCTATAAAAAGGATTCATAAACTGAAAAAAAAAAAAAAGTGTGTATCAAAATCCTAGAATCCAACGGCAAAACGGCAAAATGGCGGAGAATTTACAACAAAACAGATTCCTATTCAAACGCTTTATCTTCTTTTGTTACTCGAAAGGATTCTTTATTTCTGCTTTTGTACGCCTGTACCTCAGATTGGGAAACACTGCAATCTAGTCAACTTTTTTCTCAAACCTTCCACACCAAGTGAAATAATGTGACCTTCCAAGTACCACCAGACCCACATCTATTGTCAGGACTAAAATGGACAATATCAAGTCTTAACTGAGTGTAAACAATGTCTAGCCCAGAAACAAAACACCCAACTTAACTGCATACATGACAATATCTCTATATTTAAAATTAAATGCAGTCTAAAGTTACAGCTGCTGAACGACAAGCTACAGCCCACACAACACACATTGCTGTATTGTATTACCCTTCAAAAATCTTTTCTGTAAAATATGCACATAACTTTACTGAGAGCATATTTGAAATTAGGGAGTAACATGTTTTACCCATTAAATCGCTTTTGTCGGCAGCCATTTTTATTCACCGCGCTCAAATGCCCCTCAGCTCCGTTCAGACTCGCTAAACCATACCCAAATGAAGAGAAAATTGACATCAACATTGGCTGTAGTAATAACGATATTAATATGCAGCTTGTAGCCCCAAACGCTGTCTCTGCGGCGGGGTTTTAGATTAGCTCAATCGCTCTTGTCTGGCCGGTTTGCTAGATTTAATTTTAAACGATAAAGCTTTGACGTTAATAACAGCTGATACGCAAAGTGGCTGCGGTTCATAATGGGGCGATTAAATGGCTCGCTCCGAAAGATGACTTTTTCTGTGTCCCCGCACCTTTCCATATACTTTTCTAATTTACTTTGCTTTGTGTTGGAAATGCCCCTCTCATCCTAACGCTCTCCCTCCCTCCCTCCCTCCCGCCCTCCTTCCCTCCATCCCTCGTAAGCATAGGGCCAGTTTCTATAGTAACCTCTCCAGCTCAGTGCACTGCATTAGCTCATACATGAAGCAGAAAAAGACACTGAATCCGTGGAGCTGAGGGACAGGGGCAGCTGCAGCAACAGCAACTGGTGCATTAGACATATACGGACAATAGAGAGAAATGACGCGATTCGCCTGCAGTTTATCACATGGTGGAATGTTACAACACTCGTACAACTGTAATACACTGCCCTGTAATACACTGCCCTGGTGGGTTAACCAGAGGACGGCCACTTTGATATCCACGTGAAAAAAACTCTCATAGCCCCATGGTTAACTTGACACTTTACCCCTTGTTGATCAATCTAGTCGTAGTGATGGGGCTGGTTTCAAGTTTTGCTCCACAATATGAGAAAAAAATACTATATTTATTTGCTGGTTTGAATATTGCCAAAACAATGTATTGATTGAATGAACCATTTCAACACATACTTAGGTCCCATTAAAGTGATAGTCTGCAAAATTAGGAGAGAGAGAAAGCTCGTCTCATTGGTCAACGTTATGCCATCAGGGTTTCTGATTAGTTGCTGAGATCTGCAAAGGCAGGGACTTAAGAGAAAAATATTATAATTGAAGACCTGACGTCATATTTGCAGGCCCAAGCGGTCAATTATATGCATTCTTTTAAATTTGTGCAACATTTAAACTTAGGCTAAAACTTAACTTTAATTTATTATGAGGGTTCATTTATGACGACTAAAATATATTATTTTGTGTCCGTGTTGCATCTGATTTAACTTTTGAAATCGCATGTATTTGTGGCATTAGGGCCACACATTTGATAGAGAATGAGAGAATGAGCAAAAAATGCACAAACTGCTTTTTCATGTAGCCTAATACACGTGCACATGAGCAAACGTTTGGTAAATGACCCCATATGTGCTTTTATTTTCAGCTGTGGAAGGACATGTGCAAATCACAGTCAGATGAAAGACATCAGTGACTTTGTAATATTATTGTGATTTCCTGCAATATGAATACTGTGTCACGTATAATATTGTGGTGATGATAATTTAGCGCTATATTAAGCAGCCCTTGTTGCCAGTGCAAAAAACATACTTGTACAGTAGGGTGACCAGATGTCCCAGTTTACCCGGGACAGTCCCAGTTTTGAGCCCTCTGTCCCATGTCCCAGTGGATTTCTCCAAAAAACATTGATTTGTCCCAGTTTTTCTAAAGCTCTGTCCCAGGTGTCCCGGTTTTTCACCAGTACCATGCCTAAAGCAGCTATTTTACTTGAAATGTAATGACTTCTGGCCACGTGTGAATGTACGTGTATTGACTGAACCAATTAAACAACAAAAGGTCTATCATCTCGATTAGTCCATTTAATTGAGATTAGACTTTTATAAACAGGAAGTTTGACCATTTAACGTGGGTGAAAAAAGTCACAATTTGGCTAGCCCTCAATACCCCCATTGTGTCCCGGTTTTTAATGTTGGAAAATCTGGTCACCCTATTGTACTGTGAGGTTGCATGTGGTGGTTATAACAAGGTCCAAGGTCTTCTTCTTCACGGCCAACTGTGCTCATGTAAGTTGTCAAATATACATGTTGACACGGGAGTGCAAAGTACGGCAAGTTAGCATAAAAGTGAACTTGCCTTGTGCGGATATTCCCCATAAAGACATATATCGAGAGAAAGCTTTTAAGTTTCGTTGGTTTGTCCATAGCTTTTTTTTTCTTTAGAGCTGGTGCTTATTAGGAATCACTAAACACTCACTTGTTATGGGGCATTGAAATAAAATTCACCATGTCAACTCTACACATGCTCATCTGTACCACTCATCTGCCCGTAATGACCCATTAACACCAGCTCCTGTAGAGGCTATAATTAAAGACCTCTTTGGAAAACCGCAAACCTCGCGTGGAGCCAAAGAAATAAGCAAAAACATATGAAGAAATGCATCTTTTTGCCAATTACGTCTGAGGTCTGAAATGAACTGAATTGACAGAAAGAGCAGAAGCGAGACTCGAACAGGCCCTGTGCATCTTGAAGCCAATTATTTCAATCCCTCTCTAAAAAAAAGAAAAAAAAGAGCTACAGTGACAAACGCCTGAGTAAAGATGCCACGGGATCACTTCTCTTTCTCATCATTCAAATCCGTGCCTTTTTAGACAAAATCTCAGACAAATCGTCCCTTTCGCCGCGCGCTGCTCAGTCTCTACTCCCACTTGTCTGCAGACGCTGTTCCGACAGGCTGCACCCACTCCTCTGCCTTTCACCCAAAAATCTGTCTTCTTCTCCCACACATGAGTCTTCAGGGAAAAAATAACACGTAGAAAGTCACCATTACGGCAAATCACTTCTTGCTCGGCGCCCGGAGGCCTTCCCTGTTCACCGCGGACCGTGAGGTTTTTGATCCTTCCCTTTGTTAAGAGTAGCCTGCGAGGGCTCCGTCTAGCACAGATTAGCTTTGGACTTCTTGCTCGCCGTGAAATGAGGTTTTCTATTTTACTTTTTTTCTCTCCAAGTCGTCCCGGAGGAAAGATGGGGGCGAGGTCTGTACAATGGGATAACCCCCTCTAAGTGAATACAAAGAATGGGCTTTTTCATTATGCAATTAACCCCTCGCTCTGTTGCGCAGAAGGTACAACATAGATAACCGGCACTGGGGGGGGGGGTTTGCAATGGGCTTAGAAAAATAGACTTTTACTCTGAGCTTTTTGGTACATTTTAATACGGCGCCAGCCAAGAACTACCGCTGACAGATTTACACTGAAAAAGCCTGGACATCATGAGCCTTACATATGAGATTATATGTCTCTATTTATTAAAAAAATAAAACATTCTGTTCCCCCTTTAAAAATCTGTACCCATCTCTGCTTTCCCAGGGCTTTCTGGACATCGACCTGACAGACCTGAGGAAAGGCGGCGCGAACATCACGGGCTTCCAGCTCGTCAACAACTCCGCGCCCGAGGTCAGCCGCGTCGTCCAGCAGTGGATGGAGTTCGACATCAAGGACTCGAAAATGCCCAAAACTGGACTCAAAGTATGGATTCCTAAAAAATGTCCCGGAATATTGTTGTTGTCAAGTTGTCCAGACCAAACAAACTCCGGGCTAGTTCAGGGTGGTTGTGCCATTTTACCGGCAATGTATGTGAAGAAAAAAAAAAGTGTATGTGCCAGCCCTAATGTACTAAAGCCAACATAGTAAAGGAGTGGCAAGTAAGGAAAAGAATACCCTTTTAGAGGCAAATTAGGCTGATAATTGGTTGTTGATTGAAAGTGGCTGGTCCCAAGTTCAAATATAGGTATTAATTTGAATGAGAGATGCATGAAGGATTTTGGTCATTAGTGGATATTATTATGTTTTTATTATTGAATTGAATTGAAGATTTCAAGACATATAAACATTTAGTAGGCAAGGCAAGTTTATTTGTATGGCACATTTCATGTACATGACAACTCAATGTGCCTCACAGCAACACCAGACACAATAAACACAAACATTTAAAAACACAATAAAAAAATCAACAAATCAATTGATAAAATAACATAATATATAAATATATAAATATATACATACATACATACACACACACACACACATATCCATACACATACACATATATACATACATATATACATACACATGCGTGCACATACACATGCATGTACACGTACATACTAAAATTTGTTAAAAATAAAAAACAATCAATCTCCATAGGCAACAGTAAAAAGGTGTCCTTTCAGCCTGGACTTAAAAATATTCAGGGTTGAGGCCTGTCTCATGTCCAGTACAGTGTAAGACAAATGCAGAGACAAAGGTCCAGGCTGAATATGTCCACATTTTTTACATTTCGTTGCCCCTTTAATTGCTAGAAGAAATAAACAACAATTTGGCTTGAAGTACTCCCTACCCGTTTTCATATATTTAAATGATCGTGTTGCTACAATAACTGAGTTTAGTCATCTGTGTCTTACAGTAATATAACAATAAAGTTGCTTACATGAAATGCAACAATGCATTACATCCCCCTCCTAACTCCCACCTGAACCAACCACATTTTCTCCAGTTTGGCTTCTTCTAAAAACTTCTTGAAAATAAGCGCCGTAAACAGCAATGAAAACGAGTCGTGAACGAGGATGAAAACGCGACGAGTTTTTAGATTTGGATAAAGCTGAACATGGAGAAAATGTGCTTGGTTAAGGCGGGGGTTAAGAGGTTAAACCAACATACACAATATGCTACACTTTATAACTTTTCACCTCCTATACCCAATACATCTTACCATGTCAGCGTTACTGTTATTATTCATTATAGGATCATCATCATCACATATCCATATAGTCTCCATATATTATTTATAACTGTTTAATTGATAGAGAATATATTCTGTGTGGGCATTGTTTCAATCTTTAATACTCGCAAGTGAAAAAGAAAGAAACTACTTCTGCGACCTTTACACTGCCTTTGACTTCGCGCAAAGGCAAAACTTGATTTAGAGACAAGACCTTCTCAAAGTTGTCCCAGATCGTATTTCCACATGACAAATTTAAAATAAATCAGCCGTGGACTGATTCTGTACCCAGAGCGTGTGTTCTCAGGGTAAAAAGCTAACATTGAAATGAAACCGATGGTTTTAACAGCCCATTTGGAAATTGTTCCAATACGCTTGACTTCTTAAAGTGAGGCCAAGTTGAAAGTTGCAGCGCTCATTCTTTTTTATTATGTGCCTTGTCTTTCGCAGTACACTGGCGCGCTGACATACGACGGGGTGAAGGTTATGGCTACGGCTTTTCAGAACTTGAGGAAGCAGAGGATAGACATTTCTAGGCGGGGCAACGCCGGAGAGTGTCTGGCCAACCCGCCGGCTCCCTGGGGCCAAGGCATAGACATCCAGCGAGCCCTGCAGCAGGTGGGTACACGCGCCGAACACATAAAGGGAAACGCATCTCGCCCGTCCATGAGTGGCGCGCCAGCTAACCGCTCCCGAGCTGGGCCCGGCTGCACCAAAGAGGTCTTATTGTGTCGCGTAAAGTTCACATTAAGTCGTGGGAGAGCGCCGCGGTATCTGATGTGACACAGTGGCTAGTAAACAAACGCTATGGGCGATAACGCTCGCCGGTGACGGTCATGCGTTATGACAACGGCAATTGAGTTTAGAAATGTAATATTCGAAGACTCCGCGCCGGCCGGAACGTCTCGCGGCCACAAACGGACACGGTCATTCAGGCGAGAAAAAAAAAAAAACAAGACAAAGAAAACATGAAACGAGGGATACTTGAGGGGAAGTGACATTCAGACGAGAAGTGGCTATGGTTTGGGGATGGGAGCGATGTTTTATTCCATTTTTTATCAGGGAACATTAATTAAAAAAAGATCAAAATAATGTTTCTGTGTATAAATTTGGTAAAGCTCATTTTGAATTAAAAGCACCCTTGATCTCAATCAGTTTTATTTGAAGTAGGATTTGTGGTGATTGATGGATAACAACTCTGCAGACTCTGACAAACTTCTATAGCACGATTTTTCAGTGTCGACTTGTCCAGCACAACAAAGAAATTGTCCACCGATGACTTCAGCTTATTTGTTATAGCTTAAGGTAAGAGCCAAAGTGGTGCTGCTCTGGAGTTGCTGATGGAGGTGCTCCTATTTTTCTTCTGTCAAGCAGAGGCAGGGCAAAAAGACAACAAAATAGTTATCCCCGCAGTCACTGGCCTCCTCAACAAACTGCAGAGGAAACACTTTTGCTGCACTTTTCTTTCTTTATTGTGTATTATTGTTTGTGCAATGGTTTGCTGTTTGTGTTAGCGGCTCACTGCACATGAAATCCCCCTCAGGGAGAAGCTCTGCTGGTTTACCGCTGCCCCTTTCTGGTTGCACCTGTGCCATTGAAGGATGCCAAAACAATTATTAATAATTTTCTATACTTGTATCATGTGACACTGATTCCTCTATGTATTGAAGTCTAAAGGTATGGCACTTTTGTTAAACCGGATCCATCCAATTTCGTCCGCTTTATCCGGGGCCGGGTCGCGGGGGCAGCAGTCTCAGCAGATATGCCCAGACTTCCCGATCCACGCACACCTCCTCCAGCTGTTCTGGGGGGACCCCGAGGCGACACCAGGCCAGCTCGGAGCCATAGTCCCACCAGCGTGTCCTGGGCCTTCCACGAGGCCTCCTCCCAGTGGGACATGCCTGCAACACCTCCCGAGGGAGGCGACCAGGAGGCATCCGGAACAGATGCCCTAGCCATATCAGCTGGCTCCTTTCAATGTGAAGGAGCAGCGACTCTACTCCGAGCTCCCCCCGGGTAACTGAGCTCCTCACTTCAAAGGGTGCGCCCAGCCACCCTGCGAAGGAATCTCATTTCAGGTTATATCTTGTCAAGATTTGGATCATAATCTAGGACACGCCACAATCCAAATAAGTAACAATGGCAGAAAAAACAGTGTACAGTTACATGAAAATAAACAATCAAAAAGCAAAGATCTGCAACGCACAGACAATTGTTCTACATCTCACTTTGAGGGTCCCAGACTGATTTAGAAAGAGGTGTGAGTGAAAGTACGATTTTACAGCCACATTACCTAATTGCATGTGAGTGTGTGTGTGTGTGCGCATGTCAGTGCTGTCTGCTGCGGGGCCTGCTCCGAGTCAGGCTCACCATCTGCCTGGAGATAGACTGGAGATTGAAGCACGGTGCGCTCAATTAACTCTATCACAGGGCCAAGACAAACACACTGCACTGTACACATGCACCCGCGTCTGCCACTCACCTCCTCGGGGACCGCCGATTCTCGCTATCTAAACACTCACGGGCTTTGCTTAACATGCAGCTCGTGTATGCAGTGGCATGCAAATCCTGCCTGTCAGCGCGCAGACGAGGAGGGAAATGGCCTTTCTTTGACAGACGTTATTTACCCGGAGGTCTCCCATTCATTCGAGTTGTTTGACTCCCATTACAGGTTCGAATAGACGGGCTGACTGGGCACATTCAGTTCAACGAGAAAGGACGGCGAACCAACTATACAGTCAGTGTCATGGAGCTGGCGCCGTCTGGGCCCAAAAAGGTGAATTGAGTAACAAATTACACATGCACATACAAGTACCTGATATAAGATAAGCATTTATTTGTGTCACACTGGGAAATTCACTTGTTACAACAGCTCTAAACAACATTGAGTGAACTTTAAAATATACCATATCTAGCCTTTTTTACGGATACTGAAGCAAATAACACAGGTTAGTCTACAATCACTTCACATACTGTATCAGCAGTAGGCTAAGATAGTAAGAATTTGAACATTTTGATCGCTAAAGTTAATGCGGGAAAACTGGACAAGTGTAGGAATTGTTGTGATGGCTGACAGCTAGGGGATAGCATTTCCACAAACGTGCCTGGGGCGTATCCGCTCCGCTGCGGTGTGTATCGATCAACAGTGGGACTAAGAAATAAAGAAATAGTGAACTTGTGGAGAGTGAAGACAAGCCTATGAGGTCTGATCCTGATTTTCAAGCATGCATTTAAAGCAGTACTAAGTAACTTGTTTACCTTAATAAATCCTTTCCGTAGTCCCTCTGGGGGTAATGCAAGTGTTAATGGGATGATTGGGGGGGTCTTTCATCTCCCCCTGGTGTCTCTGGCCAGAAAACCACAATTGCAACTTGACTGCTTCCGGGTCACCAATACACACTAATAGAATCACGAAGAAGAAGCTAACAGGCTAACGGGCAAAGCTAACTGTGGGCTAGCGCCATTTAAACAGTATTTACAGCCAAGTTTGAGTGGAAAAAAATGATCTCAATTGTGTAATTGGATGTACAATATCCCTCTCTGCCTTTGTCTTTTCTGTCAGCGTAGTATTTACTCTCACGGACAAAAAATGCAACACATGCTACGGCACCTGCAGTGGTGCGTATGGCCTCTAGGGTGCACGGGTTACTTAGTACTGCTTTAAAATGGCATTTATTCATTCCTTTTCTTAGTTAGTATAAGTAAATAAGTAAGCGGTAAACAAGTTAATTGGTTTAGTAGTTAGTTAGGGTACCTGTTTTTTTTTCATCCATAAGGCATGCGTTACGTCATTGGTTAGTAGGGACAGTTCGCAAAACACTTGCAACAATTATAAAGATGCCAATGGGAGGTTTTCCACGTGAAAGAAAAACAAAATAGACAGAGGGAACAATAAAAAAACTAAACCTAAAATAGTTTAATATTCTCTACATTTGATTTTGTGGCGTGTGCTTCCCTTCCAAGGTCGGCTACTGGAACGAAGACGAGAAGTACGTCACCACTGCGAGCTTTTTGCGCGGCAATGAAACGTACGGCCTGCAGAACCGGACCTACATTGTCACCACGATCCTGGTGAGCGCAGGTGTAAACATATTGAGATTGAAGAATGGGGGGACAATGGGAGGCAGAGCCGTGTAACATTTTTCATTTTCTCCTGTGATAGAGTTCCTAAGGGTTCAGGCCCAGTGAGGTCTGTGGATATCTGTGATTGTGTCTGTCACCTCCTTTTCCCTCTAACTCTATTTGGCAAACTTTCTTTCCGACCGCGCACTCAGAATGACAATGATTTGATTTTGGAAGTGCTGTGTTTGCCTCGGAAACTCGTCTGACTTACAAAACTGATTAGGCCCTATCAGAAACATCAAGAGCTCTCTGAGTTTATACACTCAGCTCAGATACAAATAAGTGCATAATGTTTTGTTTCTCTAAAAGGGCATTGGCTAATCCACCCTATGTTAAAGAAATACCCTTTGCCCCTTGCAATTTTGTCATATAAATATCTGGACATGGCCTACATCTAAGAGCACATAAACAACTATGATTATCTGACTCATTTTCTTTTTTTTTATGTGCTAAAATGTCAACTCTAAAGATTATTTAAAGTATGCCAGTGTGCTAACCTTCTATAAGTTTGATGAGTCCTCTGTTCTAGTAAGTATACTCAAAGGTACTATACACGTAAGTGGTATTTGGGAATCCCCATTGTATTGTAGAGTGTATATTTTTGATCTGTTTTGCAACTGTAGCAAGTTGTGAGGGTCAGGGGGCAACCATTTTAAATCCTAGCCCACCCGTCACGTACTGTATTTGAGAAGAATGAACCCAAAATGTGTTGACTTAATCAGTAGTAGCTGCTTTAGTAGTAACCTGGTACATTGTTTTAATCGTTTTTTATTGTCACTCTCATGATCAAATCAACAGATCTTTGTGAATAACAAATTGTTTTATTTTTATTATAAGTCTAAATGAAAACATTATATTTAAAAAGTTGCAGTGATCAGTAGAAGGTGGGACAGGGGCGCCCGAAGTGGGGGTGCGGCAGGTGCTGCAGCACCCCCTGGTGGCAAAGCTTGAAAAATGGCAATGACAATAGCTTATGAATATATTTGGTAGCTGTTTCTACTGCTGTGTTATCCACACACAGAGACCCTCTTTGTCCAGGCACTATTGCACATATTTAATCTACAAACTGTACAAGTATATTTGTGTAACGCTGTAACTGCAACCCTTGTGCGCTCTCCCCCTCCCTTGCTCTGCATGAACCTGTGCTCCTCTGTAAAGTCGTCGGGATGATAAAAGGTGTGTGGTATTTATGAACACTTTTGCCGTTGTGTCCCATTGGTCAGTGATTGTATAAAACCTTCCTGTGGCCTGTTGTTGCTGTACAACAGATTAAATGCGAACTTTAGCTTGACTTATATCGCTTCAGACTAAACTGCTGCATTAGTTGCCTGCAGAATGTGTAACATAATCTCTATAGAATTCTATAACCCCCGTACCCCCTGCCAAAAACCTCTTCCAGTGCGCCTGGGACCCGATGCTACACTAGTTGATACCTACTTGTCTGAATGGAGGGAGCATATGTTGTTGCAGAAGATATTACCATAGAGGAACCACTCTTTAACCTTGCGCAAAATTGTTTTCTTTTTCTAGTCATTGGCATTGTACAGTGGTCTGCTATACTGATAACAGACTGTGTGCAGGTGAATAGTTGGTTAAGTGCTTTGACCTACATAAAGAGAAAGGGCCTGCTGGGTTCACTACACTGTTCCACTGTAAAAATGGGGCATTAAAGGATCATCTCACCTGCTCTCCATGCTCCATGCTCCATTCTTCAAACACTACGTTTATGCTTCAAAATCCCACACGGAATATATAAAAGGTAATATGGGGGAAGGTCCTTTCCCATGTTCTTAGCATCTTGCACTATCATCTCGAAAATGCAATAAAAGATACTGCTTTTCAAAAGGTGCCTGAAGGTGCCTCTTTAAAGTGGGAATGTCTTTTATCTACGGCGCTCAGTGACGCAATGTAATTTTTATAGACTTGTCCGAGATGCGCCTACATCACATATCCCTGAAATGTGTAGGAAAATAACAGGCTGCTCCATCTTATGCATTCAGCGGCACGATGGTGATCCAGGAGGCCAGTCTTTAAGTGCGGGAGTGTGGCGGGGATCCACTTTGAGGGTTAATGGGTTCAAAGGACTCGACTGGATGATCCTCTGAAGTTGAAATTATCCTCTCACCTGATAAAAGCTGCCGGGAAGCTATTGAGAATGAAAGCAAAAAATAGACCGGCACAGGCTCTAAGGAGTGTGACTGTGCGGCCATTTTGATGGGCTTTATGGCCTGGGGTCTGGAGCGCCCATTGAAATGTATAAAGCAACAGGCTGTATAGAAATTAAGTGGAGAAAAGAAGCTTAGTGTAGATGCTTCTGTACAAACCATTTGATTTTGTAATTGACCAGGTGGCCATGCTCTTGGTCAATGCACTTAATGTTGGAGTTTCTAACTCAGGAATACGGACATTTTGTACGGACAAATGGGAACAATAATAGTAGCAAGTCTAGTCTTTTTGTTGTTGATGTCAGGTGGATTCACATAGCTTTAACAGCTTGTACCACAAAGTCATCAGATGTACTTATAACTACAATAAAAAAAAAATTTTTTTAATACTGTTACACTTGATTCCGAACCCTTATTTGGACTTGTTAGATCCACCTTCTCAGCAGAACGTGCCTAAAATAACTCTATTTGACATATCTCCTATCAGTGTCCCCTTTTCCAACAAGATAAATTGGTCTTCCGTCGGTGAACCCAAGAAAAGAGATAAGGTGCGAACAATTATGAGCCTGCAAGATTCCTCCCTTCTTTATTTTGTGTCCACAGTGTGCATATGTTTAGGAAGCAAGGTGAACCGCATGATTTAAATTGAGAGGATGGTAATCTTCCTGACAATAACGTCACAACAAAACAGAGAGAGATAAAGCTGGCATCTGCCCCAAAACATCAGTCCAGTTGAATAGTTTTCAAACCTAGAGAATATCGAACAATGACTGTGATTAAGTCACTAATACAAGTTTCTCTGTGATAATTTGTTTAAATGCACCACCATAATGGGCCATATTGGCACAAGTTCAAATTCTATGGATCCTCAAATACATTATTCATGGCATTAGCAGTTCATTAGATGAGTTCTTTACACGGCAGACGCATTACGTTGATGCAAGGGCTGCCACTTTCAGCAGAGAACTACTAAACTAGAGCTGCTATGGGAAGCCAAATTGGAGACGAGCCCAGTAGCTGTAAAATATTCTGCTTCTAAATTACACTATAACATACACAGACGGACGGCCAAATTTGATCGTCACAAATCAGTGAGCAAGCTCATGCATGGGTAAAGAGAGGCTTCGACAGAGCACGACAACAAGAGAGAAGCATACATTACGGCAGCAATTGTTTCTTCCACACCTGTTTACAAGATCTCAAACCCGAGTCTGAATATGGATTGATAATGTCAGGATTGGCTTAGGTCAGTGGTTTGGGACTTGTGGTGCTTGGGCTTCTTCTGGCGGGCCATGTGCTGTGCTAGTTCAGAAAGCTCATGTGGTCCACTTTGTCTTAGAAAAATACTGGGGAACCACTTGGACATGTTTCATTTCATTTCAATGCGTTTTTGACAGTTATCTTTTGGCCGTGCGTGTGTGTGTTTTGTATTCAACATGGCCGACTGACAGGCAGATCCCCTCGGAGCTGTTCTTGGTCAATGAGACTTGTCCTGGCAGACCTTCAGCTTGTCTTATTGAACACAATGGTGTGGCCGTCTGTGCGTGTGTAGCTTTAGCCATTGCCGATTGTGTGTGTCTGTGAATATCCGTCAGATCCAACCTTTCACCGCACTGTCTCCCTCGGGTGCCGTTGCGCGAACACTAGCCCCCGAGTTTTCATGTGTAACAATGATTACCTTCACCTCAAGCATAAAGAGCAATGGAAGCCAGATAACTGTGGCACCAGGAGGAAAGCCCTGTCGTTAGAAGGGAATGAAATATGGAGGGGGCTGGGTCCACACAGCATTTAACAAGCGGTGGGAATAGTAGAGGCCTGTCGGAAAACAATCTAAGAGACTGGACTATATTTTTTGGTTGGTAAAGGTGGTCCCAGAAGAGGTGCAAGAGGTACTGAACATGTGAACACTTGGTTTCTCATAAATTACGAAAGCTTGTGGAATTAGTATACAGAGTCATTGAGAAAAATGAGCAATAATCATCTAAAAAATGATTAGCTACTTAGATACCTCGGTCACATTATATTACTACCTTCAATTTGTATTGGTTTATTTGGTTGGGACAGTCCCTGTTAATGGACATACATGGGTCTCATGCATGTAAACAAGCCACACCAGATTGTAGCTTTGGGCTCATTTCTAACGTCGTTCCCCATGCGCACTCTCAAACACACTCTCATTCATCCTGGCCTATTGTACATGTTTTTTAGTGGTAGGGGAAACTGGAGTACCTGGAGGAAATCTACACAGAACATTCAAACTCCACACAGAAAGGCCCCGTCCAGGTGCGAATCGAACCCCCGGACCTTCTAGCTGTGAAGCACAAGCGCTAACCGCTGCGCTACCGTACTGCCTGTACATTGAACCTAACACAAGTATAAGCTAATGTATTATAGTACAACCCTGTGGGCCCTAAAACCTCTTGGAGGAAACAAACCGCACATTTTGATATGATTTTAAACAATAAGGAGTCTTGTTAAGCTACTCTGGGTAAACAGTAACCAGTACCCCTTCAGTCTGATGCCCCTGTTGGGTGGTAGCTTCCAGGTAGCCCAGAAGGAGGGAAGCGACACAATCAGGACTTGATTATGGACTGGTCATAACACAATCATAATTAGAGTAACAACACTTCCATGGTTCAATAGAATTACAAAGCCTTCCCATGTTTCACAAAAGTCAAAATCAACTTAAATTACAATTAAACTTGTGAAATATGAAACTGTAATATTAACTCTTTACTTTGAACTGCTTAATTTCATATTTTTCTATTCCAAATTTTCGATTGCAATCTTTTTTTTTTTTTTTGAAGTCCGTACACTTGTCAGAAAACTTAAATCATTACTTTGCAGTTCGAGCACCGGGTTTCATGTGGACTGCTATTCCTCTGCACGGCCACACAGAGCCGGTGGTGCTTCTGCTGGTGAGATGTAACAGAGGTCACAGAGACAAAACACATCGCCCCTTCTGTGTCTTCGGCTCTAATAATAGTGTCAGATTCCGCCATTTTCCTCACAAGCTACACCATGTTATCAATGCGCCACAGAGCTGTCGTAATGATCACACTTTATCACCTTTGTGTTTAAATTACACACCATACCTCCACAGAACAAAGACAAAATAATACCTGGTAATTTCCTACAATCATCTTTTCTCCAGCGCCTTGCTCACACCGCCAATTATAATTGCGAGGCCGGTCAGGATTTGTTACGTGAGAGCCACCAAGGAGCATCAAGCTGTATTTTTCCTTTGGATCTTTGATTGTGACGTTAAATCTCATTAAAACGCATTGTTCCCTGTAATATAATAGATTAATTATTATTTTTCGCATAGGACTTGGTTTACTTAGTTTAATCCAAACTTAATCCTAGTTTGTGCATTTGGTTTAGGGCATGTTCACACTTTTTGGTTGGCCAGACCTGGTTCACTTGGTCAATATCCATCAGTAACTTGGTCTGGGTCGCATGGTGGAGAAGAAGAGTGCTCATTTAAACAGTTATCAGTGGAGATTCATTCAGTTTCGCTTTGCAGGAGTCTCCGTACGTGATGCTGAAGAAGAACCATGAGCAGCTGGTGGGGAATGACAAGTACGAGGGCTACATCGTGGAGCTGGCCGCGGAGATCGCCAAACACGTGGGATACCAGTACAAGCTCAAGATCGTGTCCGACGGGAAGTACGGGGCCAGGGACCCAGAATCAAAGATGTGGAACGGGATGGTCGGGGAACTGGTCTATGGGGTAAGCAGTTTGTACGTGTGCAGCAGCCTTCCCAACTTGGCTATCGAGGCGCTTGTCTTTGCTTTTTCCTTTTTTTTTTCCAAAGAAATTCTACATATTAGTTAAGTTATAAAAATGTGGATAATAGGGAACGATGTATTTGTCAAACGAATCATAAAGGAGTTGTATAAGGGAGAAAAAAAAAGGATGTTTTGTTCTTTGCCATCCATGTTCAAAATTGCTTTCAAAATGCAAATTGTTTCAATTTCTCTAGAATCACTTTGTTTTATGAAACTGCCTCGTGACCTATGTCAAACTCTATTTTAACAACCAAATCAAATCAGTCCATTGCAATTTAAAGGGCAGGACAGAGTGTAACTAAATTGAATAGAAAATGGAAACAAAAGTGATCGCTGATGGATGTGGCCAAATGCAACATAACATTACCTCTTTTGTTCTTGTCGCACAGAAAGCAGATGTGGCCGTAGCTCCTCTGACCATCACTCTTGTTCGGGAGGAGGTCATCGACTTCTCCAAACCCTTCATGTCTCTGGGCATCTCCATCATGATCAAGAAACCCACCAAGTCCAAACCGGGCGTCTTCTCCTTCCTGGACCCGTTGGCCTACGAGATCTGGATGTGCATCGTTTTTGCCTACATCGGCGTGAGCGTCGTCCTGTTCCTGGTCAGCCGCTTCAGCCCGTACGAGTGGCACTCGGAGGACTACGAGGAGGGGGCCGAGCCGCAGACGCCCACCCAGACGTCCAACGGGGTGCAGCAGACGCCCACTGCCCCACAGCCGAACGCGGTGCAGCAGAGCCAGGAGCAGAGCAACGAGTTTGGGATCTTTAACTCGCTCTGGTTCTCACTGGGGGCCTTCATGCAGCAGGGGTGTGACATCTCGCCAAGGTAAGGCAATCAATCTCTGTGGTGCTCGTAGTAGTTATTCTTTTGTTCTTATATCTGATCCCATTCTTGTCATTGGCAATACTCTTCTTAAAGCTGAGGTACTTGACTTTTCCAGTTCAAACAGTAAAATGTGTTGTTTTGGCCCAAACTTGTTTCTAGCTCTCACAGTCCCTCCTGTGTATTCAGATTGTTCAAAGAATTATATACACATTTCACACCCATATACAGCATTGAGTGCACCCCCAAGATAATTTTTACTAATTTAGACTAGACTTCTATCATGCATTGCTCAATAAGACTTTAGGTGAAGACAATACAACAAGGCCTGTATTTTGCTGTATTTACAACATACTCTGAGGTGGCGAAAAATAAATGTAATTCTACAACACCAAAAAATCAGGTACCCCAGCTTTAACTCTCGTGGTTGTTTTAAAGTGGACATACCATGCATAATTAAGATGTAAAAACAGCAATAGTATATTCCATGTTTAAAAATAGGACATTTTGACTTTACGAAGGAAAACACAGTAAGGACTGGCCTGATCGGGATTTCAGTTCTCCCTCTGCAGGTGGTTGTGGAAATTACGTGTTATGAAACCTATTGGCATGCCAGCAAATCCATGGCACAGTGAAGAACACACTTTGAGCATAGAATGGGTCCAGTGATGGATTATGGGCTGTAAATATGTGCAGTCGGTTTTGTGTTGTATCTATGACGCGACAAAACTAAGGCAATACCTATCAGAGCATTTAAATGGGTGAAGAAACGGCTAAAGTGAGCCGGATTTCTTCAACAAGCATGAATGACATGAACTACTATTGCCGGAATGTTTTTAACAAGAGAACTACCATGTCATAAAATGGTTAAAAGTAAGAAAAATAAAAAAATAAAGTAGATTCTGCGTGATGTATCTTCATTAAAGTTTATGTAAGGTAGGACTGTCTAAACATTTTTCATTGTGAGACGCATAGCAGAGCGTATACGGCGTAGAGAGCCACAGAAGGTGGTCAGTGCAGTGCTTCTGAGGTCCTGACAGTTCAACCACACTTTTATGTAGGCTTGGAACCTTAATCCAGCTCTGTTTCATCCTAAAATGCTCGTTATTGACGTTCTAAATGTGCAGAATGATTGAACTTGAAGTGAAAAGCGCCACCTCTGTGCCCCTGATTTAAGGTGTTTGGTATTCAGTGTGATATACATAACAACTGCATAATAAACTTATTACGTAAACTCCCGAGTGGTTGAAAATGTAATTCCAAATTTACAGACCTGTCCATCAAGCCCAAGTCCAATCAATCCTCAGTAAAATGCTCGATTGTTGAAGCTCTGTCGTGAAGGACTCGGCAGCGCTCAGATTCCCCCTCGAGTGTTCTTATGCGCCTGGTATGAAACTGTTCTCCAAAGGTCACCAATTAAAAAACTCATTAAGTGCCTGAAATTAGAGACACTGGGGTCGACTTTCTGAGGTTCCAGTGGGACCTGCAGGAGAACAGCTAGAGGAGATGATGTCGGTGTTAATACTCGAGCCGTGAGCCGGTGGAGACAGGTTGGGTCATGTGCCGACTCTCCAGCGCGGCGTCTTTTAAACATTAAGTAACATGCATTAAACGCAGGTGGTATCACATGTGCTATACATAATACACGGAGTGGGGAGATACTCCTGAGGCAATAGTGTGAAGTATGGATTGTAAATATCAGATGGAAGGAAAGGAACTGCATCTCATCTGTCGAGGAAACCGCATTCAAATAAGAAGAAGAATGTGGTCAGAAATCACTCACTACAATACGGCCCGGTAAGTTCATGGTTATTGTAGTACATCCTTGACAACTACAGTGTTACATCTACCTATCATGGTACCTAAAACTAACTGTGAAGTACCATTTTAGGTACCATGATAGGTACCATATAGATGTTCCACTGTAGATGTCTAGGATGTACTATAGTAACTGCATAGACTTACTAGGCTGTATTATAAAGTGTTGCCCAAAATTGTTATTCTTGTTGCAGATTAAGTATTGTATATAAAAAAACATTTTATATAGGAAGGAATTTATTGGGTTGATAGAAGTTTTACGTTCCACTTTCTCAAACGGCTGCTGAGAACTGACTGAGGGTTGTTGAGCCAGGTTGACACATGAACTTGTGAAGCACAGGAGAAACTGAAGCGTGGAGGAGCAGAACACGCTAACTTTAAGGAAACAAACGGCCCACCTACTTGCTTTGAGGCAATAGACTTTTGTGTTTTTTCTCTATGACGCAATAAAATCTAGAAAATCCAGATCAGAGGACTTCAGTTGTAGAAGAAGAAACAACCAAAGTGAACAGGATTACTCTAAAACTGTGTGAATGGAGCAAATATGGTTAGAAGATCAAAACGTTGATTTTGGATAGTATGATTATTTTAATTTGAAAGAAAGAATGAAATCCTAAAGACAGTAACTGTAATAATTCTTTTAATGAACTTCCACTTCCATCTTTGCTGCTGATAGCAGTACTTTAAGTTTGCTTACTAACTGTCCCATCGCTTGCATAATCAATATCTAATCAGCCATTGAGGTCTGTGGAGTTGCTGGGCTTGCAGGTATGAAAGTAATTATTAGTTTAAAAGGTTGTTGCAGAGAAACACGAGTGTGCCCAGTCAGCCGTTCTTTTTGCCGCCTGAAGGTTGAAGAAATTACCGCCACGTGTGAGTCTCTCTTCATATTTAGTTTCAGTCTTGTGACATTTTCGAAAACCTATATCCACTCCACTTTGAGCTTATCACGAATATCAGCGAGAGAAATACTGCAGTGTACAGTGACACATAGGGCCTCAGCGCTGCACGATGTACAGCACACGCGGGATCCCAACACCCACGGGTGCTCACTTGACATTTACAGTTTTCTACCTGGACTGTGCCGCGCAGGATAAAGCCCATTATAACGACCAGTGATTTTGATAACAGCCAGAAAAAGCATTTATCGATTTGTATGTGCACTTTACGAAGAGAATAATGGTTTAGAGAAAAATGACTGGATTTGCAGCGTTTTAGTTTGAATGCCAAGCCATACATTTTCAGCCTTTCAATGGTTCAGTCACAGATTATGGAAATGTTTAGTCTGTGTTTCGTTTTGTCCGATGAAAAACATGCAGATCCTCTAGAGCTCTTGACATTGTGCTTTTCTATCAACATCACCTTTGGCAATGACATTTACATTTGAAATACTTTTTTCTTCTGGTGTTTTTGCTCAGTCCCCTCCTGGTGGAGGGGTTTGAGCGCCCGAATGATCCTGGAGCTCTGTTGTCGGGGACTTTGTGCCCCTGGTAGGGTCTCCCATGGCAAACAGGTCCTAGGTGACGGGTCAGACAAAGAATGGTTCACAAGCCCCTTATAAGAGACTAACAGGCCCGGTTAGAACCATGAGGCCGTCCTTCTGTGGACCCACCCCCTGCAGGAGGAGCCATAGGGGCTGGTGCAATGTGATTTTGGCAACTCCAACAGCTGCCCCCACGACCCGGCAACGGACAAGTGGAGAAAATGGATGGATGGATTTTTGCTTAGTATCATTCCACATGTTGGTGATGAAGACTGTATTGTGATCATGGCCTATCGATTGAAATTTATAATTTTATTGTTTTTTGAATTTTTATTTCTGGTTGCATTCTAAGCATAGGGTTTGAATGGATCCATAGAGAAGGTGTAAGACTGTGCAATCAAATCCCGCTCTCTCAAGTCATCATGTCGATTATCCTGTTGTTAGTTTGGTCCAAACTCATTTCTAAAAAAACAATTATTCACAGGGGCTGTCACAGTAAAGTAAGCAAGTAATCACTAGTAGCTCACGATCAATTAAAAGGCTTTATTATTATTACACAGCACGGAAAAGTCTTTTTCCCACAAATGACTGATTTTACAATACAAAACAATTGGTTTCCTTTAATGCATATGAGCTGCATGTTATAGTAAGCTTAGTAATTGAGACTATGGATATACTACAGTACAATGACAGTCTCAGTCTAAAGAACAAGAGGCATCTTGCCACTACCTCTGTTCAATGTGATTAAAAGTGCATAGTTCTGCACTTTGAGTTTCCAGTTGGGAAATGTATTATGTAGTAGGTAGGTGGTTCACATGTGTGATACATAATACATGGAGAGGGGAGATACTCCCGAGGCAGTAGTGTGATGATTCCTGGAGAATAGATTGTAAATCTCAGTTGGAAGAAAAGGCACTACGTCTAATCTGTGGAGGAAAGAGCATTCAAAAATGTGGTCAGAGATCACTCAGTTTAACCTCTTAAACCCTGAATATTGTTCTTTTAGTACCTGCGTTGCTAGTTTGGATCAGTTCCTGTGATCTTCCTCACAAGCGTCACCCGGTGGTGATTGTCTTACTAAAATAACATTCTTCAATAGTTTAAACTAATAAGGCAGTATGAACCTTTTTCAAAGAAAAAGCCTCATTTGAAAGCTAAGACCAACAAAAGTCATCTAAACTGATCTTTTTCTTGTTTTGTTGTCGTGTTGACATCACCTTCTTTGACATTTTTTTCATTGCTTTTTTGTTGCTTTTCTGTCACATTTGAGTCATCTAATGTTGTCGCTGTTTTGACACTTTGTTCAAGAAGCTTTTAGACTTGGGTAAAGTCAAACTGGGGAAAATTAGCTTGGTTTAGGAGGGGGATAAGAGGTTAAAGCTTGTGTACACAGTTGTTATTTTTGTAGTAGATTCAATTCCTTTTTGCAATATTTTACATTGAAGAAAAAAAAGAGCCACACCCACTAATATTTCGACCACCTTTAGCTTTGATTACAGACATGAATAAAGGTGCATATAAAGCAGTTTCCAGTCAGTACTGAATATTGTTTGTATTTATCCGGCTTTTATTACAAGTCAGTTGTGCATGGCTGCATTCATCTGTGTGGCTGTAGCTTTAAGACATTCACCCAGTCTTGTAAGTCCAGCACAGTGCTCCTCACACCTCCCTGATGGTGCCCTGAAGGAGACATGATACCCCTGAAGATTCGGGTGACCTAGATGCTGCAGTTGGCGCACAAACTGAGGCGACGAGCCTCCTAAAACGTGTGATATCTTGATGGTAGATGTGAAAAGGACACGCTCGCCTTACAGTCACAAACAAGGGAAGGCAGAACAATCATTTGCATTTGTTTTGAAGTCGGTCTATCCTCGCCAGACGTTGTGTACGCATGACACATTCCCGCTTCGAGGGATAAAGTGTGCTAGCGTTTTCTTTTTTAGCAGCGCCGTGATTATGTATATGTCCCTGCAGTGATGGGTTTTTATGGAAAGTTAAAGAGGAAAAATCGAAGGCAGTTCTCAGCAGGTGGTTGCACGCGGCTCATCCGCAAGCCTTAATCGCGGCAAAGTGAGAACACAGTGTCGCGGCTTCGAGGTAGGCAGCACTTTTTATACTTATCATCTTAATCAGATATACAAAAGGCCAAGGAACCGCAGCGAGGATCCACTCTGGTCCGCGTTTAATCATGGGCGGGTTTAATTTCCCTGCCTGGCCATATCTGCAAGTCCACCCTCTGGTTAGGTCTATAAAAAGCAGGAGATTTTTTTTTGTGTGTGTGGTAGTGGAGGGGGTTTGCTGTGCATGTTTGTGTGATCCTCAATTGAGAGACCGTTTGATTTCCCCTCGTTGCTGACAGACCGAAAATATTCTTAATGTAACCGCGTCAACAATATGTGGTTACACAGTCTTCAAAGTTCGGTTTTTGATCCACTCTTGCCTGGCCAAATTTGACCGTATCTTTTCCAAATCATTTTCCAAATCACAATATGCGTGGCCGGCCGCTGCTCCCGCACATGAGCCAATAACGCCAACACTCTGGTCACGTTTTGGCTGCGTGAAGAGTCAAAGTCGACGAAATCTCACGTTAACAATTGTATCTATTGACGTCATTTTCCTCCATTATTGCCGCAGACAAACAACAGACACTAGACTTTACAGTAGCCGGACTCTTCTCGTAAATCTTTACCCTTTGAGCGCAGACCTATGACGTCACAATAAGCCGCCTGCTCCACTTGCTCCTGGATGCTCCTGAAATGTCACCGTCTGCACGTGAAAATGAGCTGGTTCCTCATTTAGCGTCATATGTATGCACACACTGATGTGATGGGTTAATTTCTACAGTAAGTTTGTTGGACATGCCGCTCCCGGTGCTATTTATTCTGCGCGGGGTCTTGTTTACGGTGCTCTTTGGAAATGTCAGCGCTGTCAGTCAAGACTCCGCGCATACGGGCCCCTCCCTATACGTTTATCTCGGCCGACAGGTGCACTCTGAGCCCAAAGCAACCCCCCACTCCTTTCACCGAACTCTCCATCTATCTATTTCCCCGTAGCGTCATCCTTTCTGCCTGCTCCCCCTCCCTTTGGCTCATTGTGTTTGGTTGAACATTTTTCATACGTGGCATCCCTCTCGCGCAAATGAATCCCGTGGCCCCGCAGATGCTTCCTGCCCGCGCTGTCTGTCAGAAAGAGGCAGATTTAATGTGGAAGGTGGCACAATATGACGGCAATTGCGGGTATAAATCTTTTCCATTACCACTGATGTGTAAGTGTCACATACCAAACTCGGACTGGCTTGTGTGAGGAGTGGAGTTGCTATTCCAATTTGGACTAATGACCAATATCGTGTGGAGTTTCTAAGGAAATGTTATATATTCAACGTTACCATGTTCATTGTCCCATAGACCAAAAACAATATCAAAAGTGCCAGAAAAAGCAGTGAAACAAATCCGTTAGCTGCTGGGACACTAGTAAATACATCTAATGCGCTGTAGTGTTGAAATCAACACTTTTATGTGAACAATACCTCCAGTATTTTGCATTTTAACATCTCCATTGTTCTATTCTTATGGAATGAACAGAAATCCCAGAATTCTAAGCGGTTTTCCCATGCTTTTTTATCCTCTGCTATCCTATTGCAGGCCTGTTGGAATTCAGCTGATTTATGTGTTACTTTATTTGACAGGGACAGTACATATTAATGAACTAGTTGTCAACTATTGTCCCTGGGCAAGGTGTCAACAACAATTGTAAAACATGTATCCATCCATCCATCCATTTTCTTCCGCTTTATCCGGGGCCGGGTCGCGGGGGCAGCAGTCTCAGCAGAGATGCCCAGACTTCCCGATCCACGCACACCTCCTCCAGCTGTTCTGGGGGGACCCCGAGCCGACACCAGGGCCCAGCTCAGAGACATAGTCCCTCCAGTGTGTCCTGGGTCTTCCAGGAGGAATCTGAAACAGATGCCTGAGCCACCTCAGATGACTCGTTTCGATGTGAAAGAGCAGCAACTCTACTCCAAGGTCCTCCCGGGTAACTGAGCTCCTCACCCTATCTCGAAGGGTGCACTCAGCCACCCTGCAAAGGAAACTAATTTCGGTCACTTGTATCCACGACCTTGTCCTTTCGGTCATTACCCAGATCTGGGAACATAGATTGATCAATAAATCGAGAGCTTTGCCTCAGACTCAGCTCCCTCTTCACCACAACAGTCCGATACAGCGACCGCATCACTGCTGACGCCGCACCGACCCGTCTATCGATCTCACGCTCCATCCGTCCTTCACTCGTGAACATGACCCCGAGATACTTGAACTCCTCCACTTGAGGCAAGGACACCCCACCGACCTGAAGAGGGGAGTCCACCTTTTTACGGTGGAGAACCATGGCCTCGGATTTGGAGGTGCTGATCCTCATCCTGGCTGCAAACCGCACCAGAGCACTATAAAACATGAAGAAAAAATGTAAAAGTTATGATCACATATATATATATTTCATCTCAAGCAAATGAATGTTGTTGTTCAGTTTGAAACCCACTGTCCAAGAAGATATTAAAGCTTGGTGCTCATATGAGAAGTACAAATTGTATCAGTTTGGTTTGTGATGAATTTCAGACATGTCCAAAAATTATAGCAACAAAATAAAACTATATTTAACTTCTTCTAAGACAAAAGCTCAGTGTGTCCTCTGCTAATTGGACACTAACTTCACTATAGTTAAATGCTCTGCTGTGGTAAACTGTACATCTATTACGTTACATGCTGGCACATACATTCAAAACGTTGCCATTCAGATAGCTACACTCCAGCCTGTTATTTATCTGCCCGTGGTGTTGTTTCTTATTTGATACAGTCACAAACACAGTGGATTTAAACTTTGCCACAAGGTTAAAGAAAAAAACATTTGGTATAACTGCAGTTTTTATCTCGTGTTGACGGCTCCATCCCGCCGCTCATCCTCCAGGCTTTTTCACATCTTTGCAAAAAAAAAATAAAAAACATTCAGGCTCACAGAGATTTTCTTCACTTGTGACATTTTGGCTTAGAAAACTGCCAGAATGCCCCAAGGAGAACCGCTACGCTTTGCAGAGCTTTTCGACAACTTTTCCTTATATATTATTTATCCTCTTGTGTGTGTTGTGCATGCAGTAGCACCAAATTTAGCCAGTTTTGGATTGGACCGCATGGACTGTTAGATGTGGTTGAGATTTAGACAGAATATTTATCCTCAAAGTCGTGTTTGTATTATTGTCCTCTACGGTCCTTATAGGGAAATGTGATTTGGTCAAAGCCCCCAATGTAATATTGTGTTTTGAACTGGGACTAAACTAGCTAGACATGGTAGCTGACGGGTTGATGCTCTTGCTTCACAACCAGAAGGTCCTTGACTTTGTTCCTCTGACCTTTCTGAGTTTGCATGTTCATGAGTTTCCTCCAGGCGTTCCAGTTTCCCCATGAAGGAACAGTGATTCCTTCATGAAGCTGTCGGAGGCTTTTGGGGTGAAATCCTATAGACATGACTGCAACATTGGATCTGGTAGCGCCTGCAATTTATTTAATGGTGGTGCATGACAGGCAGCAGACAGGTAGTGATTTAGTTATCTGATCCTTGTATTTTTGTCGTTTCTTCTGCACAAGTGGAAGGGCCGATCCATAGTCGCTTTAAAAGACATCTTTGGCGAAAGAGAGCCATTTCCAAAGCCATCCAGCTCTCCGTTTCACTCTGCAATGTAGGGATATGGCATGTTCAATTTCCAGCTGCGGCTTTATCTTCTTTGACCTTGTGGATTGTGTTTTCGGAGGCGCCTGCTGGGTGGGAGGTCCTGGCTGCGTGTCTCCGCAAGCATGTGTGTGTGTGTGTGTGTGTGTGTGCAAAGGTGTGCGTTGATTCGTGAACGGTGTGCACTACATGGCCCCCTCGGAGTTGTCTCCTCTGCTCAGCGCTTGTGCCTCTGCCGCTACATGATTGTAGACTGAAATAAATCGGCTCTGTCACTCACTCCCTGCCAGCCACAACAGCAATTTCTCAGGCCGGCGCTCAAAATCATTCGATAACGGATTGGACTCGGGTGCTTTCTATGTAACGCGTCGAAGGGGCTCCATTTCTCTTTTATACCTGCAGTATGTGGTCTTTCCCTGTTTTTTTTTACTTCTAAAAGGACAAAATGAAAGATCAAGATAGTTGAACATTAGTAGTTTCACTTTCTTGCTTTGGTTGCAAAATAGAGAACAATTTACAATTTAAAACTGTCTTGAATATTACGATAATGATATTGGAAGAAATAGGAAATTGGAAGTTTTTTATTTTTATCAACTGGCATCAAATACAACAACATTTGGAAAAGAACTAAACTTTTGCACATTTCAAAGCTAGAGAGCATTTTTGTTTTAGACTGTGTTAGCATAAAATAGATTAGAAATGAACAAATGAAGAAAGTGATATTTGTTGGGGTCCAGAACACTATGTATTGTCCAAGAAGTTAACCAAAAATCTTGATTAGCTGCAGCCACAGGTTCAGTAAATAAACCGCTGAAGATTCTCTATCGATGTTATCTGTAATGGTATACAGCCACTTTATATCTAAACTGGGCCACACAATGGCAACGGTCTGCTTCTACTTTTGAATATAGATATCACACTGCTGGCATTTGAATAGCATTTGCATGTACACAGTACAATTTGGATAAATATTTCATCCCCCCAGGATCCATTTGTGGCCGTATGGTAATGTGAGCACGAACTGAGAGAGACCATTTGAAACGGTGTATTTTCCCGATGTCAGTGTGTCCTTGAATTCAACACCACGGAAAGGTTTTTTTTCAAATGGGCCTTTCTCACAGATGTGGTCACAGCGGCGGGTTAATAGACTCAAGACGAATGTTTACAGGGATTTCTTTTTTCGCCTGTGAGTCTGTGTGGCGTTACATGTTTTCACCCACACAAAAGAAATCACTGGCTGCAGGAATAATAATGTGTGTGCACGGCATGTTTCTATAGCATTGGGACAGTGACTCATGGTTTGTCCGAGGCTTTTGAGAAAACAAACCTTCATCAAATTATGGCTTATTTGTACAATTACAATGTGTACAATGTAGAACTTGAGGTCTTCAAATCTGAAGTCATTCGGCACATTCAGCACATTCGGCACATTCAGCGTGGATGTGGGCAAGCTAATGCCTGGGAGTCACACGTGGTCCATCTAGTCCTTCAATCCATCCCGCAAATTTTAGCCTATCCTCCTGACTACCAGCGATGCAAATTTGTCCTCTGTTGAGGACATTTCTAAACCTGAATATCCCCCACCCAATACATACTACTATTAACTCCTTCTGGCATCTGCAGAGGACGTTTAGAGCTTTTCAATGATACCAAATGTGAAGGGCTTTGGTAACTTTCTTTTTTTCATGAAATAAAACTTTTGATGCTTTAAATTTTGGATTGAAATGTTTGCATAGTTTATATAAGTCTCCTAACAACACATTAATACACAGTATTAATTATTTTTTAACTCTATTTTACCATAGTATTTAGGTGTTTAAAAAAGGTCCTCTGCAGTGGACATTTGTAGTTATTTCGTCCATTTTGATGGAGGAAATAGGTACAAAGAAAATAACTACACACTCCCACTTTAAAGTGAAAGCCCCAGTCAAATGAAGCTTTGAGACACTTTGGTGCTATGAATCTTCCAGAGATGGTTAACAAAACATGCATCAAGGTGTCACAGATCAAAATGCAAGAGCAAAACCTGTGCACAAAGTGCAAGGCATTCCTCTGTGTTTCCAAGAAGAGGAATTACTTTTTGAAGTGTCATTCCAACAAAGCAAAACCAGAGTGATTATGGACAGTTTTTTGGATGTTAAACTCATTCTAATGTTGACCTTTTGCTATTTTCTTTAGGACCAACTTTGCCATCAAGGTTCAGTTGCAGACGTATGGCCTTCCCATGTCTGTATTGTATTTTTTTTTGTTAAACAAAAACAAAATCAGTCTTATAGTTACCTTACAAATTATATTGAGGGATTAAAAAAATAAAAAAAGTGATCAGACAACATTTGTATCCCCTTATAGTCAGGAGGCTATAGCCTGACCAACAGTCAGTTCAGCTCAGCTCAAAGAACAACCACCTCTAATGCTGATGCATTGGCTAAAACAGGTGAACAATTGTTTTGATACAGTTTAGACAGACTTCTTTGACACACCCTCCAAACTACAACGGGACCATCCCCTGGTGACTGCAGAAACCCAAGAGTGGCCGGAAATGTTGTTTACATAGTCACTTATCTAACTAAATTGACTTCATCTTTAAACCAGTTTTCTTGAAGCGTATTGATTCATTGTACATTATTTTGTTCATTAATGTTCAAAATGTTATTCCAAATGAGGGCTAATACTAAATTGGCGAGGAAAGTTCTTCTCTTTGGTCCTCATGGCGGGGATCTGACATTGCTGTAATACTACCCCCTGGTGGCCAGGGGCGACTCCAAAAGACACTTGGTAAACTGGATTCTTATGTAGCTTTGGGCCTTGTTTAAACGGGCTCCAAAGGGCTATGTATCATAGTTTGTTTGTTTTTTAAGTAAAAGCTTAAGTCCGGCTAGGACTGCCCCACAAGGGCGGGTTACGTCTGCGGAGACTCGTATGAGGAGATTAAGCAGCCATGTTCATTTCAAGACCACTCAGGATATGAATGGGGCTGAATGGGACCTGCTGATCTGTATTATTTAGATCTCAAGATACTGCAAGCTTAAAAAAAGATACTGACGATTACAACCAGAAAAGAGGAGCAGCCATCACAGATTTGGACAATTTTTCACTCTCTATGAATGTTAACTTGACAACATGTGTACAGTTCTAGGTAAAAAGAAAACACACACACACACAAACCACCCCATCGGGCAGGTGTTACTAAAGCCTCTGCTCCCCTCGCAAATATAAGATCAGGAAGTTACTCACACACACACACACCTACTGTTCAGTCACAGTGAGTTTTAGCACCGACATAACAGCTTCCCAAATTCGATATGGATGCACTCTGAGATACCTGCAGCTACTTTGCGCAAACGTTTCGCTAATTGTGTGCACATTACCGGTAATAAGGTTTATCTACTTCATCACTTACTGTAATAGAAATGATCTGAAGGAAAGTTTATTGCAACAGATGGGGGTGGCAAGATGTCAAGAAAAGGAATAGCACAGGATTAATAGTTTTTTTGTCAAAATATGAATCATAACACTTGCTATAAATGAGAAGAAAACATGGTTAGTATCGTTTATTTATTTATAATATAGAAACAGAGCTGCAAAAAGGCATTACCCCTAGTTACCACCATGTGTCCATGTTATTGCCATGTTATTAAAGTGCTGTTAAGTAAAGCCTGACCCAAATACCTATATTTCACAACAGACTCACCTGTCTCTCCCAGTCGGCCTCCGCCTGAGCTCCTATAGCTTACTACCATGCTTTATTTCTTCGGGGGATATTTGACATTTTTGTGTGCACGAGTAAATAAATCCACGTTTTACAGGCAAAAGTGACGGTATTTTGCACAGATCATAGAAAGTGTTATTGCTAAAATATTCACTTTAGAAGTTCATTCTATTAATTTTAGCCTTTACCGCAAAACCCGACGCATTACAGTTCCTGAATCTGATATTTCAGCACAAACCAAAACATAACCCTGAGGTAAACCTGTATTTTCATTTGCTCGTACGCGTAAATCGCATCCTGCGTTTCTTGCATTATTAATTGGGGGAAATCATCCAAGCTTGTGGGGGTAATCTGTGATCAAAAGGAAGAGGACGTGCGCGGCTTAGCAGGTCCTCAGCCTCGAAGTCTCCCGATCAAGGAAGTTATCGAACGTCCCGCGCAAATCAATGCCTTCATCGCGTTGTTGCTATCGTGTGCAATAATGACTCCGCAACAGGATCAAATGACTCCTCTGCAAGTTACGTAATAATCTTGAATTCGAGAACTGCTGTCAGAGCTGGAAAAAAAAAGACTAGGGAAAGAGGGGGAAGTCAAAAAAAAAAAAAAAAGATTTATTCATAAGGGATGGTTCAGGCAAGTTCCCAGCAACAGTTATGTTTTATTTATCTGCAAATCACATGAAGGCGACTTTTGATCGTACATGCGTAGGGGGGGCCCACAAACAGAATGAGGAAGGCACACGTACACGCATGCACAGCCGCGCCAGGACGTCCCCCCCGTGCCGCAGACAAAGACACCTGCTCCTCCGAGACGGCTGTCACAAACGGGTGAACACAGCGCCACATATGTTTGCGTTGCATCACCCCTTGGATGTAATCAAGCCGCGAGATGAATAGGCCGGGGATGGCGGCGCTGCTCGCGAAGCCTCGTGGGAAATCTACCTGGACTTGGCGAGAGGGTAAACACGAGCTTGTCTGATTGCACTGAGGAGATCTGTGGAGCGATCGTCTGTGGCAGGTCGTCCAAATATCAATAATGTTTTCTCAAGTTGTTTCTTATCTTTGGCAAAAATGACTTAGACGTGCTTGGATTACCTGAATTTTGCTGATGTTGAGTAGATCTGGGCTTTATTATTGCCAATTGAACAAGAATGATTTATCTTGACTTTGGCGTTTTTGTCTCATTCCAAGGGTTTTTGTCTTGAAATAAGAAGTCTTAAAGAGGGGGTATTATGCTTTTTTTAATCACATAGCACCAGTCTATAGCATACTACAATGATGACGTAACCTTCTGTTGGTCTGTATATACAGTAAATTAAAATAACTGCCTTGAATAAAATTGCTCTCAAAATGGCCGCACTGAACGCCCCCTTCAGCACACTACTGTGGCATTTAAACAACAACACTGTGCGGGGAGGGGGCTCCGCTGAGCTGAGGAGCAGTGGTTGGGGGCTTGGCTGGTGACGAAAGGTCCAGAGGCGTCTCCAGGAGGTGGAGGCGTTCCTAGGAGGACTGAGGCATAGCTACACCTAAAATGGCTGCCGTCTAAGTTTTTACTGATTACTCAAAAATATGTGAATGAGCCGAGGCAACACTCCAGGCATGTGTTTAATGAGGGAATGACATAATAACAGGATATAAAGCTTGAAAAAGTCGAGTTTACATAATACCCCCCCTTTAAGAAAAAGTAAGTAACTTGTTTACCTTAAAGAAAATCCTTTCCGTATTCCTTCCAGGGGTAATACGAGTGTGATCTTTCACCTCCCCCTGGTGTCTCTGTCAATAAAACCACCCTTGCAACTTCCCTGCCTTCGGATCGGAGGCGCAATACACACTAATAGAATCACGAAGAAGAAGCTAACAGGCTAACGGGCAAAGCTAACTGCGGGCTAGCGCCACTTCAGCAGTGTTTACAGATATACGTTTGAGTGAAGAAAAATATCTCCATTGTGTCATTGAGTTGTGGCACAATGTACAATATCCCTCTCTCCCATTGTCTTTTCTGTCAGCATAGTATCTACGCTGACGGACAATTAATTATTAAAAAAAAAAACGTGCTACAGTGGCGCTTATGGCCTCTAGGGGCGTGAGTTACTTAGTTCTTCTTCTTCTCTTATTTTAAGCAAATTAATACTTGTTCCATTGGCAATCTTATTTCAAGACAAACCCGAATCTACTCAAAATTAACATTGATTGTTGGAATTTCACATTTCAAGCCATTTATCTAATATAAGATGGCCTTTTTTCCATATTACTTTGATCTCCACATACATTGCAGTCGCGCCCATCTGTATTTCGTGAATTGTGTTTAGTTATAGAAGAAGAAGTGTTTTCCCTGTTCCATAATGTGTAACTCCCACTATTGCCAACAGAGGCGGCTCCAGGTGTTTCTTTACAAAGACATTATTTTAAATGTTGAAATGTTAAATATCAATGCTTGATTAGCCCACTATAATCGTTTTACAAAACGAAAGGGGTCTGTGCACCATCAGTCGGTCACCGTCAGATACAGATGGCTCCGCTCTCGTCGTCAGCTCGACTGTCACGAGGCTGTGAGCTAAAGGGAGACCTAATGAGTGCATTCCCCAAAGTAATGACAAATCCATGCCACTATATAGGGTTCCCCTGCCCTAGAGGCACATAGGGGAGAAATTGAAGGAAAGGGAGGGGATGTGTGCGACAGAAACCTCAGCTGTTTGATCCATCCAGGGTGTTTCCACGGTAACGATAAAGAGGCACATTTTTTGCTTCGAATGTTTCTTCTGCTAACATGGCTCTTCAGGATCCAGGCTTGTCCCAAACGTGTTACTTACATTATCTACCTCTTTTGCAAGCCAATATAGAGCAGGAGTTTGAAGTTAAAGAAATACGTCAGACAGACCAATCAAAAAACATGTTTTTCCTATCATTCTTATAGTAGCTCGATATTATGTTGTCAAAACTGTGTGCTCTTTAATAATAATTAAACCAACGCAGGCGTCAGTATATAAAAACTACTGGAGTTAATGTTAACATTCAATTATTTGGATTTTAATTACTTTTTCATACTGTACAGATCTTGGCCATAGATTTTTATCAAATCCGTCTTAAGCTTTATTTTATGTTTGAACTCTATTGGCCTTTGAAACTTTTTTTTACACGTTGACTCAAAGGCATCATGCAAAGTGAATCTCTCTCTCTCTTTCTTTGATTTCCAAACTATATAACACTATTCAAACTCTTAATCGTAAACATGAGCAATAACTTGAGAATACTACTACTAAGAAGTGACTTGACACTTTGCACACAAACATTGGCAAAAAAAAAAATCCAGGCAGATCCCTTTGTCTCCATTCTATATCCCTGTTTCAACTCTGTTAAATATTGGCTCAAAGGTGTTGGGATTTTCTGCAGTTGTGGATATATTCGTAGTTTATTTTCACCGTGTTTTTGTGTGCGCATGTTGGGGTGACTAAGAGCTGGAGCGTATGCGAGTGGGCGCAGTTTGCGAGCAGCACTCTCGGCTCCGCAGCTCCGGCTCATCGCAGGTTACATGAGGCTGAGGCCGCGGCGGCGATAGCTCTCAGCCAGAAAACTGTTAGCGACACTGCACACCTTTTTCATCATTACATGTGGCTGTGTGTGCGCCACCAGCAAAGAAAAAAAAGCGTGTGGAATAATAATGGGAAGAAATGGTGTGTTCGCATTGGGCAAAAGTCTTACTTACTACTTAAAAGAATCATCTGCTGACCTGAACATACTTTGATATTATCTAACAAGGACAGCTTTTTAGTCGTACATCTAAATAAGGCATTAAAAAGTGTCATTATCTACAAAGATCTTGTACCAACATGCATTCTTTATCACACCCACAACGTGCTTAAAATTCAGTCTTATGGCGTCGCTCATTCATTCATTCATTCATTCCTAGACGCCAATGATCTTATTTAGAGTTCCTTTAATCAATTACACAGCGGAGTGAACAATAATATATGTGGTGCAGATTCCCGAGACATGGTGGGATTAGCGTAATTAGGAGTTTTGGGTTGCGGTTGCCGGAGGCTTGGAAGACCATTATCATAACGTTCTCCTTTGAACGTGATGCCATGCAAATGCTGACCTTTAGAGGAGAGGCAGATGGGGGCGGGGAGAGGGAGAGAGATGTATTTCATAAATTATCATTTCAGCTCCAAGCACGAGCGCATCAGATCGGCCTTGGAGATGAAAGCGCTTTGGAAATGCACATTCGAAAATCATAAAACCGTCAAAACAGCAACAGTCGCTGAGCAAAATGGCGAAAGAAACCTCACGCTCTAAAACGGGGCATTCAACCATAACAAAGCAACACAGCCTTAAATAAGAGTATAGATGAAGAGCCCATTTTCTGCTTAACTGGCTGAAAATGATTACCCTTTTTTGGCAGTGGGGAAGGGGGGGCACATGGAGTTGTGTGTTTGTTGTGTCTTTGTTTTTGACAGATTCAAAAGACTCTTATCATTTCAGTTCTCAAATGTCATCCACAACAGATACATCATTGCTAATTCACTCACGCATGTACCAGGAGTCCAGATGTTTTCTATGCCCGGAAATAATGCTTGAATTACATATAGCTTGTATGTAAAGCTTCGAGGCTAAAGGTTCTTCTGGGTAGAGTGAAAGCAATACAAGCAATATTACTACCTTTTTTACTGATTCTATATAAAGACTTATAGACTGGGATCTGCAAATTCAGGTGTTCAAAGGGTCTCATTCATGGCCCACCCTACTACATCCCTATATGTATTGTTTGTTTGTTTTCTCATGTCTAATTCTCCTTTTTAGCTGCGGCAGATGGCCAAAGCACCCATTCAACATTCAGTGCCGACCCAGAGAGAACTTTATAGCGTTACATAAAATTGTAATGGCGTTTATAAATACTTGATGCATCTAAATTATCCTCAAATTACAGCGCACAATTAAGCCTTTTCAGCAGTTCATTATACCCCCATGCAGATGAGAAAACGAGACAAGCCACAGTGTTGGCAGGGAAATGCACACTTTCAGACAGAAGCCAAAGTATAGTAGTATTCACTGCATCGTCTTAGGTGACGGGTGTTTTATGGCAGAGAAAGACTTGCGATATTAAAAAAAAGAGATGACAGTATTTCATATTGAAGCCCCTTGTGTGTTGTGAAAAGCCAAATGTTTACTGTTACTTTTAGTGTAGGATGGAGCCCCCTGTGTGCTCTGGGATTACAGCGTTTGTTGTGTTTTGACCTTTAGAGAAGTTCACTGAGCCCATGGGTGTCGGCCTGTATATGTGCTCCGGCGAGTCGCCTCCTCTGTAGTTAAAGAGCGCGTGTGTCTCCCTCAAGCTGCATGTACATCATTGGTTCTAGGTGTATTAGTATGGATATTAGTATGGACTCAAATATTGCAGAAATATTTGTGAATCGACTGTGAGCTAAAAGAGTGTTGCTGAGAAAATCGTCTCTCTGTCATAATTGCAAGAGTTTAATTTTCTAATTACGTGGGAAATGCACAAATGCGAGCCAATAGACACAGGCAAACGCGATCCGATTGTAAATGTCTGTGATCTGGCAACAATACAGGTAGAAAAAAAGTGACTTAAGACCTAAAGCGTGTCACGGCTGTTTGCTAAATTCCCCCAGTCTGTATCTGTAAATGCGTTTCCCTTGTCTCGCCTCCGTCACTTTTATCCTCCATTGATCCTCTCATAAATCGTGTCTTGTCAGCCGCGGACGCCCCGCGAGTGGCTGTGCTCAGTCAATGTGAACGTACAGCTGTCAGACTAAAATGTTTTTGAATACTGAAGCGAGATCAGTGTTGCAGAGGACTCTTTAATTTGTCTTAAAATCGTCGCACAATTACTGTCCATTTAAAAACCTCTGTAATTCCTAATCCATTGTAATGTGGCTATTACTGGCTAATTTTTTACACTTGCTAAAGTCATTAGTCATTGCTAATTACCATATCGAATTGAGGGGACCAGCCAAGGGAATTCTAATGAGACCTCAGTGCGACTCTTGGATCTTGAGCTGTGGGTCGAGATCATATAGTATCTGAGGATTAACTGCTCATGAGGAAACGCTCGATTTGTTTAGCCGTCTGTCACAAGGAGCACATCCTTACGCGACACGTGTTGAAAATCAAATACTGTCATTAGTAGTGTTGCTATTGTGACAATCAATGCGGGGAAGTCCAACGTAACTAAGTAAATACGTCTTTTGGATAGCAACAGCTAGAGGTCTATAGCTTCTGCCTGCTGTTACAGATAGGCAGCTCCAATTTGATGTTTATAATCAGTTGCAGACAAAAATATGAGTGGTATTGTTATGGATTTCAAGGCAAAGAGTTGGTCAAGAAGCTGAAACTAAATCCAGAGAGAGGCTGTGATGCTTTTATAAATAATGTTGGAAAAATGTCGAGAATGTAACTATTGCTTCATGGCCTGGGTTTAAGTGAGATAGTCACTGTATCTCGAATCCTCAGTTCTGTTTCGTATGGGCTACGCCCTCTACGGGCTTCGCTATTGGTTATAACTCGAGGCATCGCCTCGCGCCTGAGAGATAAAAACATCTACCCGCTCCAATCATGTCAAGGTGATGGTATATCCATCTGGGGTATAAAAACCCCATCTGCCCACCGCTCATCTCCTTTTTTAACTCAGCGTTTGAGAGAGCAAGTTCTTTTCAGAACTCACTTCTACGAGCACGTTCTTCTCAGAACGATACTTCTAACTTACCTTCAGGATCTTCTCGCCGCTTCTCTGCTCGAAGATGACTTCACCTGCCGGTGTCGAGCTCCGCAGATGCGGCAAATGTCCCTCCATTCTCCTCCCTGAGGATCAGCACGAGCTGTGCTTCCGCTGCCTCGGTTGGCACCATGCAGCGGGTGATGCTGACTGCCAGGCGTGCTTAGCGCTCTCCCGGGAAGAGCGCGAGCGTCGCCGGGGTTTTATGGGTCCGGATTCACCAGAACGGCCAGCTCAGGATGCTGTGCCCCTGATTCAGGACCCAGCCCCTTCAGCAAGCCCCAGGAGGAAGGAATGGAGTGAATATGATGAGGAGGATGATCGTCGCTGCTACGACGAAGACGCTGCCTCCATCTTCTCCGAGACGCCGTCCGGGTTACAGGGGGATCGTTATCCTCTCGACTATCTCCCCGCGTTGTTTGCGTCTGCCGCAGACCGAATGGAGATTCCTCTGCCTCCGTCTCAACCTGCTGCTCCGGTGGAGGACTTCACCGAAGGCTTAGCTAGCCGTTCCCGCCGAAAGCCGCGCCCTGTCGTGATGTGCCCGGCTATGACACCGATCATGCACTTTGCTCAGCGTGAATGGGCTCATCCTCTCGCGGCAAAACATCCTGCACTGGGGTACGGGCCGTATTCCACGGTGCAGGACTGGACGTGGCGGTCCGGGGTTCCGCCGATTGAGGACGGAGTCAGGATGTCCCTCCTTCCGTCCTCATCCCCTTGGCCAGGCGATAAAACGTTGCTTCCCTCTGACAAGGATAAGCTGACGATGGCCGTTTTAGACCGCTGCTATGCTAACGCCGCTCAGGTAGTGGCGTTAGCTAGCAACATGGCTTTTCTGGCGGGCTCGCTGGATAAGCTCATCCACGGACGCTCCGAGCTGGCCCTGGAGGAGCTCGAGGAGGTCCAGACTACGGTGGCGTCTTTTCTCCGTATGTCCCAGGCTTTCGCCATTGACAGTGGCCGTTCAATGGCGGCGGCTCAGGTGGGATCTCGCCATTTGTGGCTGGGGCTTTCCTCGTTGAAGGAACAGGAGAAGCGTCAACTACTCGATCTCCCGGTTTCCACATCATCATTGTTTGGCCCTGACATCTAGGCAATGGTCGAGCGCCTCGATGCTGCCTCCAAAGCCTCCCAGCAGCTGGGACCGCATCTCCGTCCCCAGTGGGACCGTCAGCGCTCTGAACGGCGGGGAGGGGCTCAGCGGCGCGAGCGCCGTTTTCATCCCCCATCTCCTCCGCGGAGACGCGACACTCCGGGTTCATCCCAGACGGATCCAGCGCGTTCTCCGAGACGGGACCAGCGGAGGGACCGTGGATCTGGACCAGCGCGTCGACGTCCGGGCGCTGACACCAGAGGGGGGAAACGGGGGCATTTTGTTTACAATAAAGGCCGTGCTTCGGCCCGTTACATTGTAAAGGAGCATGCTTCGTCTCTTATTTGCAGCGGAGACGCGCTGAGAGCGTCTGCCGTTCATGAGTCTTCTACTCCTCCCGCTGCTTTCCGCAGCACGCCACGGCTTCGTATTCTCCTACCGGAACGTACGGGGGATACGTCACGGCGGCCGGTACCTTTGACCCATCCAGCGGCAGTGCGGACCCGGATCATGTCACTCCGCGGGCTGGGGCTGCCTCTAAACCTCAGCTTGGCAGGAGGCGGGGCAGCCCTTGGAGCGTGCAGGGGAGTGAGACTGTTCAGTCTAAGAAGCGTAAGTCCTCTCTTGACGGCGCGCCGTCCTCGGCCGCGGCGGCGCCGCTGTCCGAGGGTGGGGAATCCCCGCAGCCCTTTTCATCAGGGCCCCCCACGTCCTACCCCGCAGGCCGGGGTGGAGGTGGGCGGGCCTACTCCGCGGCCGGTGAGGCCCGTGACAGAATTTTATCAGGAGTGGAAGAGCCTGGGGCTTCTTTCTTCTCACTGGTTAGACAGGACGCTCCGCAGGGGATACGCGTTGCAGTTCGCTCGGAGACCGCCGCCTTTCAGCGGGATCCTCAGGACGAGGCTCCGAGGTCAGGCGGAGGCCGCGGTCATCCAGGAGGAAGTAGCCTCTCTGCTGCGGCGCGGGGCTGTGGCAGAGGTGGCTTCGGACGCGGTGGAAAAAGGGCTGTACTCCCCATATTTCCTAGTCCCCAAGAAAAGCGGGGGTGTACGTCCAATTTTGGACCTGCGCGTCCTGAACCACTGCATCGCGGAAAGGCCTTTTCGCATGCTGACGGTCAGGCAGCTTTTGGAGTGCGTCAGACCAGGAGACTGGATGACGTCCGTGGATCTCACAGATGCATACTTCCACGTTCCTATTGTGTCGGAACACAGGAAGTTTCTGCGCTTTGCAGTGGGGGAGAAGTGCTACGAATATCACCGCCTCCCCTTCGGTTATTCGCTGGCCCCGCGCACGTTCTCCAAGTGCGTGGAGGCGGCGCTGGAGCCGCTTCGTCGTCGTGGCATCCGAGTTCTGACTTACATCGACGACTGGCTCATCCTGGCCTCGTCTCGGCAGGAGGCGCAGGCTCACACGACGGCCCTGTTGGAACACATCTCCCGATTGGGATTTGTGGTCAACTTGGAGAAAAGCGCGTTGTACCCCATTCAGCGTGTAACGTATCTGGGTCTGCAGCTAGACTCCGGGGACATGCGCGCCTCCCTCTCGGCCGAGAGGATAGAGGCGCTGCTGACGCTGGGGAGAATGGTACTGGACAAGCCGCAGGTGCCGTCCCAGTCCATTCGTTCCCTATTGGGCATGATGGCAGCCGCTCACCCTGTGGTTCATCTGGGTCTGCACTTCTCAAGTCAGCTGGCGGGTCACCATGTCATGGTGCGGTCGGACAACACCACAGTGGTGGCCTACTTAAACAGGCAGGGGGGGACCAGGTCTCCCACTCTGCACAGGAAAGCGACGGAAATTCTCTTGTGGGCGGGCTCCCACCTGTCCTCCCTGAGAGCCCGTCACATTCCCGGCCTGCTCAACGTGGGCGCGGACGTTATGTCCAGGGGAGGCCCACTCCGTGACGAGTGGAGCCTAGCCCCATGGGTCGCAATGGAGGTTTGGCGCCGGTTCGGGGATCCAGTGGCCGACCTTTTCGCCAGTGCAGAAAACGCACAGTGCCCACTTTGGTTCTCGCTCAGGTGGGCAGACGCCCCTCCGCTCGGGGTGGACGCCTTGGCCCAGCGGCCGTGGCCTCAGGGTCTCCTGTATGCATTTCCGCCAGTTCACCTCATGCCTCCTCTGCTGCACAGGGTGAGGACGGAGGGGTTGGTGATTCTGATAGTGGCCCCAGACAGTCCGAACGCCAGGTGGTACCCGGACCTGGTGGGGATGGTGGTGGAGGGCCCCTGGCCCCTGCCGGACCGGTCGGACACGTTGGTCCAAGCAGGGGGGACTCTGCACTCCCGCCCGGTGTTGGGACGCAGCCTTTTGGTTTGGAAGCTGAGAGGGGGAAGTTGTTGCGTTTAGGCCTTCCCTCTCCAGTGGTGGCCACTATTCAGGGTGCCCGTGCACCATCCACTACGCGAGCGTACAGTGCTCGTTGGCGGTTTTTCGAGGACTGGTGTTCAGAAAGGGTGCTTGATCCCACTTCCTGCTCGATAGGGGGAGTGTTGGAGTTCCTACAGTTCCTCCTAGATAGAGGGCGGGCTGCCGCCACTCTGGGGGTGTTCGCGGCAGCCATTACGACCGGACACGTGGGGTTTGGCCATCTCACGGCGAGGAACCATCCCCTGGTTAAACGCTTTTTGCGTGGAGCACGGAGGCTGAGACCGCCCGTGCGGTGCTCTTTGCCCTCGTGGGACCTTCAGGTGGTGTTGGAGGGTCTGTCGGGCCCTCCTTTTGAGCCCCTGGACAGGTCAGACCTTAGTTGCCTGTCATATAAGACTGCGCTCCTTTTGGCTCTGGTCTCTGCCAAGAGGGCGGGGGACCTGACTGCGCTGTCTGTGCATCCATCCTGTACGTCCTTCGGTGAGGATGGGGGTCTGCTTGAGATGTGGCCTAATCCGGCTTTTCAGCCCAAGATTGTCACTTCTTCTTTCAGGTCTAGGGTTATCAGAGTTAGACCCTTCTTTCCTCCACCACATGCTTCTGTGGAGGATAAGAGGCGAAACCTGCTGTGTCCGATTCGGGCCCTGCGTTGTTATCTGGACCGTACAGCGACGTTCAGACGGTCGGACCTACTGTTTGTGGGGCTTGGGGCCGGGCGCAAAGGTGCCCCACTCTCTACCCAACGGCTGGCTCATTGGGTCTGTCATGCCATTCGTATGGCATACGAGGCTCGGGGTCTTCCTGCTCCTAGGGTCGTCAGGGCCCACTCTACTCGAGGGGTGGCTGCCTCTACTGCTTTGTTTAGAGGGGTGTCAATAGAGGATGTGTGCTTGGCGGCTTCCTGGTCATCCTCGTCGACCTTCGCCCGCTCGTACTTGATGGACGTTGCTTCTGGGTCTGTCGCTCATTCGGTTTTGAGCGGCGGGCGGGTTTAATTTGATCTTGACTGCCCAGTGCAGGTGCTCTTGGGAGAGGCGACCTGTCTGGGCGTGGGGGTGCGGGCGCTCTTGGGAGAGGCGGCCTATGCACCTTCACTCCTCCTTTTCGGTTGTGGGTGCGTGTGTGCTCTTGGGAGAGGCGACACGCGTGCTCTGTGTTTTGTTTTGGTTGCATGTGCGCTCTTGGGAGAGGCGGCCGCTATGCTTCCTTCTGTATATGGTGCTAGGTGCCTTGGTGCTCTGGTGGAGCAGCCCGTGGCCCTGCTCTGACTGCCCATGGGTGCGTCTGGTTGGTGACACTGACTGCATGACGTTGTCCTGGGTGCGCTCCAATCATGGTCATTTGTGCCTGCTGGGAGTACATTCTTCCCTACGGTCTTCGCGCAGGGTTTTAACCAATAGCGAAGCCCGTAGAGGGCGTAGCCCATACGAAACAGAAATGACAGTTACTTGACGTAACTATAGTTCTGTGAGTATGGGCGTAGCCCTCTACCTGCATGCCCAGCAGGCCCATCCTGTCTTCTATGGCTGAGTTCAAAGGAGATGAGCGGTGGGCAGATGGGGTTTTTATACCCCAGATGGATATACCATCACCTTGACATGATTGGAGCGGGTAGATGTTTTTATCTCTCAGGCGCGAGGCGATGCCTCGGGTTATAACCAATAGCGAAGCCCGTAGAGGGCTACGCCCATACTCACAGAACTATAGTTACGTCAAGTAACTGTCATTTTTGTGGTAAAAGGATCAGATTTCGTTTTTATGTGCTGTGTTTGTGTTGCAATGGAAAAGTCCCAAGTTTCAGATCAATTTAAACAAGAGGACAATGATGACGTTTCCAATCAGAGAACATCTTCCTGTGACCTACAGTGACGTTAGAGCAGAGCCACCGGCGGCGCTGATCCCATGCTATGCTGCAGAGGTAAACAATGGAGGATTAGCTTCATGTGTTGTGGACCGGAGCTACAGCAGCTCTGGGACTTTTACAAAGACACACACCAGTGTTTCTTTTGCCTAAACACAAAGTCAATAAAACCACCATCTACATAAAGCGATCGTTTAACAATGATCACACACTGCTTGTTCATTTTGAAGTTTATTGCTCACATTTCATCTACAATGGGTCGTAGTCGATCAGTTTTTCTAGCTAGCTTGGATCGACCCAGTGAAAACAAGTATTATGCACTAATATACATAACACACTGAGCTGGGCTTTGATGATTTTGATGCAAGAAAAGTGTGGACGCAGCATAAGAGCTGAAACGACTGTGAAAGCAGCACAGTCAGGGTTGCCAGGGCGTTTTTTGAAGGTTTTCCGCGGGTTAAAAAAAGTGTCCGCGAGGTTTTTTTTTGTTTATAGTTCAAGCAAGAGTTACGTCAAATTGTATGAATACAAGGTGAATGGCAGCATTATTCTCGACTTCTGGCGTGATATCAGGGCAAATACAGGCATACATGACAACCTATTATGCTTATGTTCTGGGGCTAAGGGGTACTGCGCACCACCAGATCTCATAATATATTCCATGGTTTTTGGGAGTTCTTTTTTTTAGATGCTCTTGGGCGGGTTTGGCTGCTGAGATCTGGCAACCCTAAGCACAGTGTAGGCAGAACTTTGGTTGTGTCTGTATTGTGCTCCTCTGAAAGTTCCTGAGAACATTTGTAATATTAAACTACTCAAATGGAGATATGTCTGTTGTTAGATGTTAGGTTCTTACCTGTGTAACTTTAATTATGATTGATTAACTAAAAAAATCCATCCATCCATCCATCCATTTTCTTCCGCTTTATCCGGGGCCGGGTCGCGGGGGCAGCAGTCTCAGCAGAGATGCCCAGACTTCCCGATCCACGCACACCTCCTCCAGCTGTTCTGGGGGGACCCCGAGACGACACCAGGCCAGTTCGGAGACATAGTCCCACCAGCGTGTCCTGGGCCTTCCACGAGGCCTCCTCCCAGTGGGACATGCCTGGAACACCTCCCGAGGGAGGCGACCAGGAGGCATCCGGAACAAATGCCCTAGCCACCTGAGCTGGCTCCTTTCGACGTGGAGGACTAGCGGCTCGAGTCCGAGCTCCTCCCGGGTAACTGAGCTCCTCACCCAATCTCGGAGGGTGCGCCCAGCCACCCTGCGGAGGAAACTCATTTCGGCCGCTTGTATTCGCGATCTTGTCCTTTCGGTCATTACCCAAATCTCATGACCATAGGTGAGGGTGGGAACGTAGATCGATCGGTAAATCGAGAGCTTTGCCTCAGACTCAGCTCCCTCTTCACCACAACAGTCCGATACAGCGACCGCATCACTGCTGACGCCGCACCAATCCGTCTATCGATCTCACGCTCCATCCGTCCCTCACTCGTGAACATGACCCCGAGATACTTGAACTCCTCCACTTGGGGCAAGGACTCCCCACCGACCTGAAGTAGGGAAACCACCTTTTTCCGGTGGAGAACCATGGCCTCAGATTTGGAGGTGCTGATCCTCATCCCGGCTGCTTCACACTCGGCTGCAAACCGCCCCAGTGCAGCTGAAGGTCCTGATTTGATGAAGCCAACAGAACAACATCGTCTGCAAATAGCAGAGATGATATTCTGAGGTTCCCAAACCGGACACCCTCCGGCCCCTGGCTGCGCCTAGAAATTCTGTCCATATAGGTAATGAACAGAACCGGTGACAAAGGGCAACCCTGCCGGAGACCAACACGCACCGGGAACAGGTCTGACTTACTGTCGGCAATGCGAACCAAGCTCCTGCTGCGGTCATACAGGGAACGGACAGCCCTTAGCAGAGGGCCCCGGACCCCATACTCCCGGAGCACCCCCCACAGGGCACCACGAGGGACACAGTCGAACGCTTTCTCCAGATCCACAAAGCACATGTGGACTGATTGGGCGAACTCCCACAAACCCTCGAGCACCCGATGAAGGGTATAGAGCTGGTCCAGTGTTCCACGACCGGGACGAAAACCGCATTGTTCCTCCTGGATCCGAGGTTCGACTATTGGCCGAATCCTCCTCTCCAGCACCCTGGAATAGACCTTACCAGGGAGGCTGAGGAGTGTGAATAACTAAAAAAATATCATATCAAATAATAATAATAATGCATTAGTCTTATATAGTGCTTTTCCAGACACTCAAAGTCACTTTACAATTGTGTGCATTATTCATTTACTCCATACTGGGTGATGGTAAATATGTAGCTACAGCTGCCCCAGGGGTAGACTGACGGAACCAAGGCCGCCAATATGCGCAATCGGCCCCACCACTAACAACTCACTCACACACTGCATTCACCCAGGCCTCGTGGTGTTCCCAAACGGTCTCCCATCCAAGTACCAGCCAGGCCCTACCCTGCTTAGCTTCCGAGATCTGACGGGCCCGGCATAGAAAAGGCGGTATGGCCACAACATACCGCCTTTGCTATGACATCTGTACTGTTGAGGTGATTTCACACCATACTAAAACAATGACTTGAAGCCATGGATGTAACAATATCAGATTATTGCAGAAGTGGCAAGACACCTATTTGTTTTTGATAAAGAGCTGACGGTGTTCACAGGCCATTTAAGGTGCAGTTTAAATGTGGCGTTGGATAGAGTTTGTCCTATAGCTAGTCGGAGGCTTTTCCGATACTCTGTCCCTGCGGCGCATCCCTTCCACAGCCTTATATATTAAATCTATTATAATCATAGCACAATATCCTGGTACTGCCGTTCCTCTTCTCCATAGATCTTAAGAGTGCCGCCGCAGCTCATACATTACCATTACTCCCATTGTAAAACAGTTAAGACAGACTGAATAATTGATTAATCCTTGCTTTAACAAGTCGTGGAAATTACAGTGCTACTTGGAAGATTTCCCGTCCTGTAAAAAGTAATAAGACAGCTCTCCTAATGTGGTGCGAGGGATTGGGGTTGTGCAATAATGTATGAGTGTACGGATCAAAAGAAAACCAGTTCAAAGCGAAACAAATGGAGACAAAATAGGTCTGAGTTTACCAACCGCGGTGTGCGAGAAATCTGTCAAATCCAAGACCACCTCAGCAGATATGGCTTTCAAGTACTGAGTGTAATGTGTTAAATGATCGCTGGTGAAGGACTAGGTGTGACAAGTCTTTCACCAGGAGGGGCTATTTGCAAGGACTGACATTCATTTTAGTGGTTGTTAATGGACTTGACAAAACCCTGCTTGTGCGAAGAACTTCAGGTGGACCTAATTTAGACTTAACCATCACTAATCTGGGTCCAAATCTGATCTAAAAATCCACATAACCAGCTCAAATCAGACCGAACCGATCAATAGTCATTTCAATGTGAATCAAAAACGCTAACAATCGTGGTTAAGAGTGGCAGGCGGAGAGATATCTTGTGTGAATGTTTGCGTTTTCGGTGTCGAGGTGAAGGCCATCGTTGACGTGGCCCACGCTGAACCTTTTGCCAGCGCCTGCAGCACGAGGGAAGCGATGCCAGACAGCAAACAGAGAGGAGGAGCGAGAAATAAAGGCAGAAAAAAGAGCCCACCAAAGGGGAGGATTAGACAGCTGTTTACTGCTTCTCCAGGGGGCAGTCGCGCTGAAGCTCTGGATTTCGTCAGCCCCGGGTCGGGATATCCACTCCGGTTCTTAAATCTGTCGTTGCCCCTTTTCTCCTTCGCAGCTTGAATATGAAATGTCATGCACCCTAACGTGGACATGGATTTTTTTTGCACAGAAAACTATTTTTTAAAGTCAGCAGTGCTCTCCGAAGAAAGAAAATATCGAATGTTTTGCCGAGACTTGTTTTTATTTATTTTTTTATGCTGAGAAAGTCTACTCGGGAATAAAACAATGTGGTACGCAAACATTTTCAGGGCCGGGGACTGATTTAAGCATTCATTTTCGACGCTTTGGACAAAGTGCATGTCATTTGCGTTTCGTGCTGAAGGCAAGACTAAAAACGAAGGGCTCTCAGCGTTGCCATAGAAACTCTTACATTTTCCCAAACACCTTGAACAACTTTTTATGCCTCCCACTAAATTTGGTGATACATTGTTGGTTTGATTTTCAGCTGATCAAAAAGAAAATGGCACACTTGCGTTTGAAGAATTAATTGTCTCAGAAAGGAACTCTATCCGTTCTATTTTGTTTCTAAATTGTGTGGTTTCCTGCTACGTTTCGTCTTCTTTTTCAGTTTATTATTCAAATGTTGACATTTATTTTGAAAGTTAATAATGCACACACACTCCCCAGTGTTGTTTTGGATAATAGCTCACTCTCAGAGTAGTGGCACCAATGTAGGATGAGTCTTGGTGAAGAGGATATCACACGCTCTATTTAGTTTGACCTTAAGCTTTGATTACAGCACGTATTGGCATTTTTTCAATAAGCTTCTGCAATGACAAAAAAATCCAGCGTTCATTTCTATTTTTTTTGTCCTAAGATCTTGTATTGATGATGGGAGAGCGTGGCCACTGCACAAGGCCTTCTCCAGCACATCCCACAGATTCTCACTGGGGTTAAGAGCTGGACTTTGTGGTGGCCAATCCATGTGTGAAAATGATGTCTCACGCTCCTCTTTCATAATGTTGTCAGAAGAAATCTGTTGAACCTGGTCACTCAGGATTTTCAGGTCGTCAGCTGATCTCTTTGGGCATGAAGTGTTGTTGAACCTGGACCTGACCAACTGCAGCGACCCCAGATCATAACAGTTAGTTTAATCCAGGTGGCGTTTTTGTTGTTGTTGGTCATGCAGTGTGTTTCATGGTTTTTACTTGCTATAGCTGTCCCTGTTCCGAGTTAAGAAGCTCCACACTATGCCTCCTCCTCGTATAGGGACAATAGTAGTCATCAATTCATTTGTTAGTAGAACCAATGACACTGGGAGAACGTTCAAACCGGTCCCTTGAATCCAACTTGGGAACTTCTCGGGGCGTTCCCCACTCATAGTGTCGCTATTGAAGCTAAAAAAAACCTCTGTGTGATAGTTTATCATAGTAAATTAACCCAGACAGGAATAAACACTTTTCAAAGATTACTCTTTACAAACGATACATCGAAGAGATAAATCTCTTATTTTGGCAAGGAAATGAAGATGGATTGAAGGATTTTGTGACATATATAAATGACAGTTCTTAAATGTACCTGTGATTACAGTGCTCATCAAATCAGCTCTCTGGATTTGAATATAAAGAAGGATGAAAGTGGGAAAATCCATTTACAGAAAAGAAATGTAACGTACCGTATTTACCGTATACTATAAGTCACTCCAGACAAAAAATGCGTAATGAAGAAGAAAAAAACACAGATAAGTCGCTCCGGAGCATAAGACGGACTGTTCTGATCCAGATGACTTCAAGGATCATACCAAAACTATGGCCAACAGATTACTGGAAAGAGGTTACAACTCCAATAGCATTCAACGTGCTTTAGACAGGGCCAACAATACCCCTCGCTGTGAGCTTCTGAACACAAACTCCAGAACAAACTATATTTGTTTCTCTACAGAATATAATCATTGTGCTTCAAAGATTAAAGAAAAACTCCAAAAGCATTGGTACGTTCTCCAGGCAGAGCCATCTTTGAAGGGCATGTGTAAAAACCCAACGACATTTGCATTCAGAAAAGCACCAACAATAAAAGACAAAGTTATGTGTAGGAATATGAACAGACTTCAGACCACATGGCTGACAACAACTGAGATGCACAGCTGTGGTAATTGTGCTTGCTGCAAAAACACAACATCTTTTAACCATCCACATGCTGGAAGAGTCAATGTGTCCATTGTTTGTCAACCCATGTCATTTATATGCTTCTCCGCCCATGCGGTTTGGCGTATGTTGGTCGGACAAAAAGACAATTGAAACAAAGGATCTCAAAACACAAGACTGCTATTAGAACAGGCAATATGGACTATGCTATTGTCAAACATTACAAGGAAGCAAATCATGGGGCACCTTCTTCTTTGAGATTCTATGGAATTGGAAGGGTTCCTGTGTCCACAAGAGTGGGCAATATCCTGAAAAAGTTGTCTCAAAGAGAAATGTTTTGGATTCATACTGTGAACACTGGATGGATGGATGGATGGATGGACTCTGAACACTATGGCACATTATGGACTGAATGATGATTTTAGTTTAAAATGTTTTCTGGGTTAAATATGCCCTTTCTTATTGGCTATGTACATAGACACTGTGAATTGAGTGGTTCATCTGTAATTGGGTCCCATGTCCACCTGGTAAATAAAGAACTATGAGAGTATCTCTGTCTGGATTTTTTTTCTAAATTAGCACTAAGTTTGTGTGGAAAGCCCTGCCCTCTCATTTGAATAGGAAATCAGTGAACCCCCTCACTTGAGTCGCAAAGCCCTATGTATTTGCTCTGCCCTATCGTGGCTTCTCTTTCATCACCCTCCCGCTAAGCATCTTAAATGACACTGTTTTAGGTGTTTCGTCTGTCCCGAATCCCTCCGTCATGTCCGCACTTCACTCGGCTCAGTGCGCACACAAAGGTGAATTGGGATGAAAGGTTTTTGGTTTTTTTTGTCTTAAGATTTATGTCACTTTGATTGCATAAGCCCTACTTCCTCCATGCTGGAAGATGTAGCTCAACGAGACTTTTGCTTTTTTTTTTTTTTTTTTTCGTTCAGCTCGGATTCTCTCAAATGGAGCCTTGGAAAAAGTTCAGAGAGGACGCCACAGTGATATTTCCCTTAATAATGGATGATTGTGAAACTTCTTCAGTAGATTCCCTTTTTGTAGCTTTACTATGAATTCTTATTTCGCTCCAAGGGCTTCACTGACAAAAACATAAATCCAGTTTTCAAGATTTGATCATAAATTAATCATGTGCACATTGTGATACGAAGCTGATGTTTTTGTTGTGGTAAACCCAGAAAAAAAACATTTGGATTTTGGATGTGAAACTGACACTGAATTGACCTGTAGTGTTAACAAGAATGTGGTCCGATGATTATCCCCATTCAAGTGCAATTAAAGCAAGTGTTCTCTATGGCGTATTAACAATTAGCACACATGTAACCATGAAACACACTGGCAACTCCAATCGGCAGAAGGTCCTTTGTAGAGCCGGTTATCTTGTCTTAGCACATTTGGCTAAGCTCTTGCAGCCTGCTGGAGCTGAGCGCGTGCCCAGGGAGTGATGCGATGTAGGTCAATGTGCTTCTTAGATTGCCTTTGTTGATTGTATGCTTAATTTGCACCGAAGAGGAAAATGCCTTCACTGCAAATAAAAAATAAATTGTACCGCAAACATGCTGATGTTTTCTTGTTTTCTTTCTTAGGTCTCTGTCAGGACGGATTGTGGGGGGCGTCTGGTGGTTCTTCACCCTTATAATCATCTCATCCTATACCGCCAACTTGGCCGCCTTTCTGACAGTGGAGAGGATGGTCTCGCCTATAGAAAGCGCGGAGGATTTGGCCAAGCAAACAGAAATCGCCTATGGGACGCTGGATGCCGGATCAACCAAAGAGTTTTTCAGGGTAAAATGCTTCAGTGTTTTGCAAGAAAAATCAGGGGAATAGAGCTCTTCTCGCAATAATACATGTATTGTGTACCTAAAGTAATTTGAAACATCCTTTTCTCACAAAATGATTCTCTCTCTGAGTAAGCTTTCTACACTTCAGTATTAGCTACAAACACACGATTTTCCAGTTATAATTATGCACATTGTTGCCGAAAACATTGCAATATTTCAAAAAGGCTTCTTGCCGTCTCCAAAACATGTTCACGTTTCTTTCTGTAAACATTACTAATGCCAACAGAACTTATTGAACAATTCTAAGTATGGCTACATTGGCATGCATTTATTTTATTGCGAATCTGACACTGTTCAGAGGTGTGATATTAGCTATATTAATTTGCTGATCTATTGTAGATGATTTTTAATGTGATAAATCCCACAAAAACACTTGGAAAGAACTGTTTCTCCAGATAGATAGATAGATAGATAGATAGCTAGATAGATAGATAGATTTTTATGAAACTTTCAATAATCCTGACTCCTCCTGTGAATCGCAGAGGTCAAAGATTGCAGTCTTTGAGAAAATGTGGTCGTACATGAAGGCGGCAGACCCCTCAGTGTTTGTGAAGACGACAGACGAAGGCGTGATGAGGGTCAGGAAGTCCAAAGGGAAGTACGCGTACCTCCTGGAGTCCACTATGAACGAGTACATCGAGCAAAGGAAGCCCTGCGACACCATGAAGGTCGGAGGAAACCTGGACTCCAAGGGCTACGGCATCGCCACGCCCAAGGGCTCCCCCCTCAGGTAAAAATCTGCCACTGCAGTGTGGCCTGATAAAAGCAACAGGCTTTTTATCAATTTGTCATCGAGCTTTTAAAAAAATCACTGCACACATTTCACTCATGACTTTGTGGATTAATTATTTCATGAACATCGCAATTATCGTATTTACCCGGTTTAATGGGTGTTGTTTGGTGATTACTTTAGCTACATTTCACTTGCAGTCATACAGTATTCAAAAAATGTTTGTCCATTTCCACAGCCCACCCTTTACTTTTTGTTATGCTTGCATGCAGCATGAGAACTGAGTCAGCGCCATTTGTTATGAAACTTGTGACACTCGCTGGGTTGAGATTGTTAAAAATATAAATGCTTCTTCTACCTGCCATTTAAATCCATGGTTATGAAATTTTCCCCACCAAGTACAACTTAAGAACTTATTAAGCTCTCCCAGTATCAGCATGTCTAAATGAGGTCTGACCATATCGGGGGCTAAGCCATGATCAGAGTCATTCTAAACAAGGACTGACTTTAAAGAGAGAAATAACTCGACATAAATTTAAAGTCAGAATTGTAATAGATTTCATTGCAGTTGTCAGTGAACGGGTTCACACATTTTCTTCGGTGTAATGGTGCAACATGAAACTGTTTCATCTTGTGTGATATTAGCTATATTAATTTGCTGATCTATTGTAGATGATTTTCAACGTGCAACATTTTGGTGAAACTGTTTCATGTTGCACCAAAATAAAATACTTTTACTTTTAACCCAATAAGAAAATGTAGAATGAGTAGAAAGTACAGATACAGGCTCTAAAGTGTAGTGAAGTAAAAGTAAAAAGTATTCATCATAAAATGTACTTAAGTAAAGTTAAAGTACCTATAATTTGTACTTTTTACTTCTAGTTGTACTTTTTACTTTGTTACTTTCCACCACTGATGAAACATAGCGTAGATTGTTACAGTATACAACTACAGTGTAAGGCATATAATGACAATAAAGATAAAACTAGAACAAGAAATTTGCTAAACTCTGAATATTCCAAATATACATGTTCCAGCAAAACAACTGCATGAATGGGTGGATTAAAAATGTACAAGAAGCACAAAATGTAGAGTGGATTGAACCATGCAGTGCAAATATGTGCAACTGAACTACGAGAAACTAAAACTAAAGTGCCAACCTTAGTGCCACGGGAGGCAGCCCAGTGACACACGCACCACTGGTTTAAATGGTGTGTAATCATGTTATCACTGTTCATGGTCTGTGTGTACAATATTAAAGTTAGTATAATCCAATTAACTGTTTACCACCAGATAGCGTAAACCTTCGGTAAAAAATGTTTTGCTGTGTTAGGGAGCACAGACCAGTGGGCTATAGTGTCAACCCCAGAAAAATGAAGTCAAAACATGTTTCCAGGAGGGCTGTGCAGTGAAAATGGCCTCAACGAGTGACATAACTTTCATTGTAATGCCCATTTACTGTATTGTCGGTGCAGTTGACATGAGCCGTTGTGGAGAACTGGCCGGTGTTTCGCTCAACATTTCTTTCCAGCTTAAGTGTAATGAGGTTGTTCTTTTTCCTTTCTTTTTTTTGGTAATTGATACTGCTTTGAACTACAAATACCCCCATTCAAAGCGAAAACTCAATATGCAAATGTGCCTCTTGAAAAAGGATTAGAGCTCAAAGCTACGCGTCCCATATGGCCACTTCTCCACTTCAGTCCAGCCTCGCACCTTGAAACCAGCTGAGTTACATTGGTACTTGGCACACGCACTGTAATAATTAATGAAATGAATGATTTTTGGATGTTTTCCTTCCACCGACCGCCAAAGACAGCAGCTGCCTTTTTCATACGACATTAACACCAAGTTCCCACTCGTACTAGTTTTTACGACCAATGCTCAGAGAGCGCGCGAGTGAGCGCGCGAGAGAGAGAGAGAGAGCTTCAGAGAAAGAGAGGTGGTGGTGGCATCTCAAGCCTTTAATGTATCTGTAATAAGCCTCATTCATTTTAATGAGTGGAATGAAGGAACCATATGGAGGGACTCACTGAGGATTCATCCGGGATTGCACTTTGGGTGACAGCCAAAGGTTGCCGCATAACTAGGACTGTTTCTGCTCCAGTCAAGTGGTCTATTTAATATTTAATTCAAACCATACATAAACACGGAGAGGCCTTAAGCCCAAAGGTGCATGTTAATGTTAAGGTTTTCGCTGAATACCAATTATCATGTTAATAATAGACATTATGGTGGTAGAAACTAGTGTTGGACTATTCAAAACTGGTGCTTCTATCGAAAATATGAATATGAAGGTCTAACATTGATTACTCTTTAAAATTATTTATTTCAAAATGTTGTGTATATAATCCAGTACAACATAGAGTTTACGCAAACATTAGTACATTTATTTTTCTGCTCATGTTTAACAGTTTCATCTGTAGTTAGAAAAAAAAAAACTTTCCTTAGGCCTTCAGAGAATGAGCTTGCCAAGTTACAATGGATCACTATGTACAAAGCATAGTATTTGTATTGACTCAATACTACAGTACTACCCGTTATACAGAGGTCTGGGACATGTTCAATTCAAAGATTTGTCCGAAAAATACTAAGTGTTTACCTATGAAGAGCCACAGCCAAGAAGACTGCCCGAGTATTACTTGGTATTGTATCAGAAAAAAAAGCAGTGGTACCGGCCTACCAAATAAAGGGCAGGACTAGTTGTACGTATATAAGTATCATAATGGATGCTGTAAATTAAATGTACACTCAAAGAAGTTATATAGTATAGGCAGTGGAAGGACTAGCAGAAGTCAAACTTGTAATAATATACTTTTAGTGGTATAAGTCTGAGGAAAAGAAAGGAAAGGACTTTATTTGACTTGTGTCTTTCACAGACCTGGTCACAAAGCCCTTTACACTCCATACTCAGTGGTGGTAAACCCCTCCAGCCACCACCAACTCACTCTCACAAACACACCATTTGCCTAATGTACAATGTAAAAGTAACTCAGTACAGATAACTTCTCAAAACTCTGGAAATTCATCTAACTCCTTCCAATTAGAACATATTGTTAAAACTAACAATAAAAGTCACAAAAAGCTAGGAATCAATGATTGTCTCTCTCTCTCTCTGTCTCTCTGAGTTAATTACTACTTGGGTGACGTGTGTTAATTCCAGGTTGCCACTCTGGCCATTCACAGATGTCTGATGAGGAGATGTATTAAGAGATAAAAAATGTACATATATATAATTAAAATGTATCAAGTGAATAAAGCAGTAATGAATGCGCTGCTCACTCCTCTTGTCAGACATAAGTGAATGTGCTACTAATGTGGAAACTTCAATCCAACCTCCACTGCATTGATAATCCCCACTATGGATTATGCTGCCTATTATACAGCTGCATGTGTTTTGATTCCTGGACTTGCAATATTGAACGTTTCAGAGATTTGCAGAGGTGCAGTGGATTTAGTGACATCTATAACACTAAGAAAGCCATTTTGAAACCCATTATGCACAAATTAAGCACAATAACGTTAGTAAATAGCAGATTTATACAGTTGTGTGCGGGATACTTTAGGCTAAAAGTCAAAAGAACGGTGAGGAAAAGCAACATTAGACAGAAGAGTTCCATACAGCGGAGCATTGTGCAACATGTGAAATGAAAAAGTGTGAGGCTGCTTCACACTGGGTAAAAAAATATATATAAAATTGCACATGGACTTAGTGTTGTGAAGAATAGTGTTTGAATACACAGCTCAGTTTTGCCCTCTGCATCGAACCAATCCTTCAATGCCACTGGGGCAACCTGCCCCACCAGGGGACCCATGTCCAGAGCTTCAGCTAGGTTAGGTCAAGAAACTAGCTGGAGTGTTTAGTCTATTGTGCTTGTTGAAAAGTGCGAGGACTTAATGCTGCTTTATTTTAGTATTTCTGAAGGACACCTATTTATCTAAAGTTACATAACCCTCTGCTTTCACTAACAGATTTCTATAAAAGCCATTACACAACTTCATACCTTTTAGCTTTCATGAAAAAGCCTGGGTACTTTACTGGAAAAACGTCTCGTCCAAACACCAGAATCAAACGTTATATAAGCGAATCTGTCATTAGAGTTACACAAGACACACTTTGCTTAAAATATGTCATGCTGGCTTTGTAATGTTTCTGCTCATTTTATGCAACTGGACAACAAAATATACAGCATTTGGGAGAAAAGTGTGGCACGTCTGGCCATAACATAGCAGGCATCTTAATGTGGGTTCACATGTGCGACTCCAAAACCTTTGTAAAACCATGTAGGCTCAGAAATATATGATTACTAATGTATTGTACAGGTGCATCATGTAAACGTTCATTTATTTCTGTAATTCAACTTAAAATGTGAATTTAATATATGATATAGACTCATTACATGCAAAGTGTCATATGTCAAGCCTTTGTTTATTATCATTTTGATGATTATGGCTTACAGTCCATTTTCAAAATATTCTAGTATGGGATTTTTAATTTGGGCTTTTTACAAGATGAGCCATAATGATCAAAGTTACAAATACAGTAAAGGCTATACATATCTCACTTTGCATGTACTGAGTCTATCATATATTAGTTTCACAGTTTAAGTTCAATAACAGAAGTGAATGCACTTTTTCATGTTTTTCATCATAATTATATGACGAGCACCTGTATACTTATGTTTGCAGATTGTGCTAAAACCTATCCATAGCGCAATAAGGAAAACGCACACAATGAATGTGATTTGACACACATGAGTTGTTTCACCTGGACTGTGATCAATTTGACTCATCAAACTTCTATGTCCAAATGTAGTGAGGCTTTGGGGAGCGACTTGGAAAGAGGAGGTAGCTCCTGAGCAACAGATTGGAGGCTCATAAGGAAAAGGACACCAGAGACTTTCACTCATACAGTAGATTTTGTACTTTTTTGCAGGTTGGAATTTAGTATTAAATATGATGTGTAAAAAGAACAAAGATGTCCCTAAATCCTCACACTGCACCTTTGAAAAAACTAACTCCTCATTTTACAGGATGCACTGATTGCCTGCCTTTTAGACATCTCCCTCCTCTGCCTGCTGCCTGCCTGACTGGAATGCCTCATCAGTCTATACTTACACTAACAGTTCATCCATAATTTCTTTCTTTTAGACTGTCTCAACTAAGTAAGAGGTTTTACCAGCTCTGAGGATACCTACAGCTGTGTTGGGAAGTTTTGGCTGTGGACAGAGGCTCTTTGCATCTACTTTAGCAAAGAAAGGCAGAATATGCTCACTGAAAGTGCAAGGCAAAGAGAGGAGAATGGGTGCTGATTGGAAAAAAGACCAAATTATGCAAATCTGATGCAGATTCTGTCTTGCTTTGAAGCATAGATGGAGAGGGTCTTTGTCCACAGCCAGTCAGCTCTAGGAGAAGCCAGAGAGAGCGAGTTAGAGCCGGATGCCTTGGATATGGCAGTTCATGCACTTTTGACTTTTAGTGGCACAGGCCGCGAGAGAAATCCAGTCTGTAACTTTACAGAAGAGAAGTGGAAATTTAGCTATACTTTTAATTCATTCTTGTATTCAGTAGCCCAATTTCCTGGCGAACAGTTAAGCTAAAAATAGCCATTGACATTAACATCTGGTCACGGTGCCGCCACAAGTATTTTGTTTTTTTCTTTTCAGACAGACTGTTGCATCCAAGGCATGTGTCTCCATGTGTAGTCTCTCCTCACTCTGAGGCCCCTGCTTGGTAAAACCTATTGGCTCCCAGCTCTGAAGCGTATTTCTCTAGTACTAACTCATGAACATGCATCCCGAGTCTCCTGCCTCATTTCAATAGCCTTACGCATGAGGTTTTATTAACACAAAGTCAATGTTGTCATGATCACCACCATGAGATCAACCAATCTCTATATATCTGTTTCCTAATTATGATTTTATATCATTTTGAAGAAACCCCGTAAACCTGGCAGTCTTAAAACTGAACGAGCAGGGCCTCTTGGACAAATTGAAAAACAAGTGGTGGTACGACAAGGGAGAGTGCGGCAGCGGGGGCGGGGACTCCAAGGTCAGAGCCACTTTGCTAAACCCTGCGGGTACCCCACCACCACACACCCTGTGAGTGTGTGGTGGGTGGGCAGGGGACGAGAGGGGGGAACCGGCCCGCGCTCAGCTGCCCACCAGGCAGCACAAGGGAACTGCCTCGGGACGGGGTGAGCGATTGGCCATGGGAGAAAGCACGACCTAAAACGGAACTAAAATAAATCACTGTTATTGTGTAATTAAATCAGAAGCACTTCGGGAATTTTTCTTTCCAAATTTGAGAGTTCCCTTTTGCACGAGAGTGAGCAGTGTGCCGGTTGCCCACTGTGATATAATACACATCTGCTGATGGAGTATTAAACATCACTGAATCTAACGTTTAACCTGTTTGTGAGTGATGTGTGGTGTGACTTTCTTTCACAAAGCGAGCTGTATGTTCCACTGTATCTGCTGCACTTTTGTTTTTCTACCTCAATAACATAAAATAACATGGCTGATGTTATTTATGTTATTTCCTTATGGTCGGAAGAATCCCAGTAAACCTAGCGGTGTTGAAACTCAATGAACAAGCCATCTTAGACAAACTGAAAAACAAATGGTGGTACGATAAAGGGGAGTGTGGAGACTTGGACTCTGGACGAAAGGTTAGTCTGCGGGACTGTCCCGTCACCTCATACGTCCTGTCATCTCAACCGCTCAGCGTGACTTCAAAAACCATTGACCTGACATACACCTAGAGCAGCCCCAGGACAGAACAGACCTGACACGGACCAGACATGACTTCAGCCAGGCAAAACAGACCACATTCACATGATAAAGCATCAGTTAATTTCATGCATATTAGGCCAGAGTATATGAGTTTTTATGACTTCAACCCTGAGATGGTTCTCCAGCGATTAAGCATAATGTCCCTCAAGCTGTGGAGAAACCTGTGGGCCATCAAAGTGCTAATACCAATCACCTTTATCAAAGCGCCATTGAAAAGTCCTGTGAGACGTTAGCTACTGTCCGATAGTCCACACATTTGCTACCAAAGATAGTTATTGTTATGTCATTGCTATTCAAACTGTATCAGGAGAGATTTCTAAAGCGATGACGAGACGTGACAATTCACTGTAACTCACCCCTCACCCTAAAAGAAGGCTTTCCGTAGAATATTGATGTTATTCATTTAGGGAGTCATTTACAGGGCGTTTGCTCATGTGCAAAACAAGTAACACGTGCAAAAGTGGATCAGCAGCAGAGCCTAACGCAGCATGATCTCATTTACATATCGGATTTGTGGCCCTAATACTGTAATACAGGGCATATGAAAAGGAATGTATATGATATTTCGCCATAATACGATAATATCCTCATGTATTTTTGCCATTGCATACTTGTGAATGGCCCAAGCATTACCTCAGCTTTAGATAATAGGATCATTTTTGGCCAAACACTGGATTAGTCGTGTAAATATGCCCCCGGGAGCAGGGTAAACAACGTAGTAATGCAAAAGACAAAGTAAAAGGCCCACAGTAAATGTGAGACCTATAATGAAAGGAAAGTGTTTTCAGCAGCGTCAGGGAAACTCTTTAACCTAATTGTTCCGGTTCATTGTAGACTTACAGTTTGAGTTCGTCATTATGTTTTAGACTAAATAAGTTTATGCACATTTTGATAAGAGGCAGTAATTGCTGGTGTTTTTGCTAAAATAGATTAAAGGTTAGCTGATATTGGTGGTCAAATGCTATTGACATAATGACTGTTTAGAAAGCTGTGCAGAGTGCAAGTTTGAGTCTGATACATTACAATCTATCTCAAAAAGCAAACGAGTGGAAGTGATTCAGGCTGGTCATGATTTTCGGCTGGTGGGTGGGGACCATTAGGTGTGGCAGGCTCTCATTCGTCCAGGTGGGTTAAATAGTGACAGATCTTTTAGTCATTGCTATTTGGACTAGAGCCTTTGTTGAATGTTGAATGAAATACTGTCTGCTGTTACAATTTCATCAAATAATTATTGCATTGGGTCACAATTAAGTTCATCAATTGACTTCTAATTAAAATGGTAACTTTTTAACATAGAACACACTGATACCATGGATTCTGCTTAACATAGATATGTACAGATATGTAGGAAATATATTTTTTGGAGAGTTACTGCCCGAAAACTTGGCTCAGAAATCCACTCTCCCAAATCAAATGTGTGCCGCTGTTTTTAATGAGGGCACAAATCAGTGACCCTTTCTTTATAAGACAAATGTGAGCTCTTTAATGTCTTCCCTCTAATCATTTCTTAAGTGTGAGCTAAAGAAGCAACATTAATGTCCCAATCAACACAGCCTGAATTGCATACATCCTATCTTAGTGACTGCAATAAACGTGTTAACAATTATGGTGCACTTTCGAGTCAGGGATTTGCAATAATTTCACATATTTATTCAGTGATCGACACAAATTGTGGGACTTTGCTTTGTGAGATAGATTTTATGTGTTGTCTGTTCGATGTGTCTACGCAGTTAGTGTTCTCTGAATGTTTTGTCTGCGTGAAGTATTTTCATGTTGTTACATATTCGATTTTTGTGGCAGTGGTTCTCAAACTGTGGAACGCAGGCTTCTGAACATCAATGCTCAGGAGTTCGAAAAATAAAGTTCAAAGAGATATTTCTGATTTCTGAAGTAAATTATTATTTATTTTTTATTCATGCAGTCCTTTTTTTAGTTTAGTGATGCTAGGCTAGTGCTTGGCTAGCGAATGTCTATGGTAACTAGTAGCCTGCATTAAAACCTCTTCAAAATCATCGGGTAGATCCTCCAAACGTTACCACATCTGATTTGTAGAAAGCTCCTTTGTGAATTCCACGCATAGTAATGCCGGCCGCAGGTAAACAAACTACTGTAGATCCGGTAACCGAGCAGATCACTCCGCCACTGCGTAGCTTACAACCAGGAAGCTGATGCTGCTCAAATATAAATTATTTTAAATGCAAAATGGTTATATTTAAAAAATGATTCAGTCAACACAGACATTTATATCGGTAGTCTGGTGTTATAAGTGATTTGCCTCAGGTGCACTGTGCTTGGGTCAGGCTGTGTTTTTAATGCAGACTACTAGTTACCATAGACATGCACTAGCCTAGCACCACTAAACTCTTCAAATATAAGGACTGCATGGATTAAAAAAAAGAAAATATCTCCAGAAATCAACAACACTCTGGATAACTAGGAAATGAGGCCCTATGTCAAAAATCCTGAAATATCCCTTTAATATTTTGAGCCATGTTGTCCAGCGGAATCCAGTGGAACTCGTTTAGCCCTGGTTTTTGCCCTAGATTTATCCAGGGTTAGAATGTCTTTAATTCATGGTTCAGTCTTGGAGCACTTCTGCATTATAATTATTACAACAGTGAGGCACAACCTTGAGATGCAGTGTATGCCTGTCAATTCCAGTTTTAGTATTCCAGTTTTAGTGTACACAATATAGTCCTATTGTGTAGTCCAGATTCATGTTGATTTAGATACATGTTCTGTAAAATCAGAAGTTTGAGAACCACCTGCCATCACACGTTTTGCCATGTCTTTATATCTGTCTCCTGTATGTCTTTATGAACTGCTCTCCCCCCTCTCTCCCCTTCATCTCTCGTGTCACAGGACAAGACGAGCGCTCTGAGCCTCAGTAATGTGGCTGGAGTCTTCTACATCCTGATTGGAGGACTGGGCTTGGCCATGCTGGTGGCTCTGGTGGAGTTCTGCTACAAGTCGCGGACCGAGTCACGCCGAATGAAGGTGTCAACAGCGAGAGCCGCGGCCGCCACAGCCGCTCAGGCCTTTCACTGCTCAGCCTTAGACAGTGGTGCTAGCGCCCCCTACACAGAGCTGCAGAGCTACGGCCTGTACGCCAACAACACTGTTAAGATATAAGGGCAGAGCTTACAGCGATGGGGTAGGAAACGCTGTGTTCAAGCCTTCATGATGATGATGATGATGCTACTGCTGCTCACCCGTCCATCTAACCGTGCAGAGCCAAAATGGCGTCCACTGCAAGCAACGCTCTCCTGTTCCTCTCTGTCACCGCTCGTCCACGTCACTGACCTCGTCGTCTTGTCCATCACTTGATTTAAAATTGCCCTTAGGCCCTTTAGACTTATTTAGTTCTTTGGAGGTTACTTAAAAACACTTGATCAGCATGTTGATACTTACAGGTTTCTTTGAAAATACGAATGTATGTTGACAATGCCCAAAGTGTGCAATGTATAAGTAGATAAGTAGTAAACCTTCCCAGTGCACATACAACACATTTAACACACCTCACGTAGTTGCTAGCCTCTAATGAACAATAACCTCTCATAATAAAAAGATTTTAAAGGTCCTGGTGCTGGTGTAAGGGCAATTTGAATCACAGTGGTACATATCTCTCCCGCTCTCTCTCTCTCTTTTCGCTGACTGTCTTTGCAAAGCAGGGCCATTGTGGTTGAACATCCTTTATCTGTCTCTCATACGACTGGGGCCTGGCAGGGCTCCTGTGTCATCGCTGCTTTAACAAAGTCTAGTCTAACCCCAACTATTGCCTTTGCAGAAGAACAAACCTAGTTCTGGAAAAGTTGGGATAATGTGTCTGTTAAATGTAAATGAAACAATGCAAAAACTATAACTATACTAACTGCGCATCATTTACAATAGGTCATTAGGACACAGATGTTCCAATTGTCCTCAGTAGATGAATGCGAGGGTAAGGCTTAAAGTCTAGACATACAGTATGATCTTCTTCAATTAGTTACTAAAGTTATAAACTGGTGTGAACCTTTTGCAAAAGTTAAATGCCCTGATTTTCTTTCTAGGGGTGGTATGAAATCTGGTTTGACCTTCAGTATATTATACAAGCAAATATTTGAGGGAAAAAACAAAAATGTCTGCACTGTTTGTCTGATTATAAAGCCTTTTTTATCAATCGCAAAGTAGCAGGTTAGTTGATGGTAGTAGCATTAACATTATTGTTCCCTGAAAGTTGTGAAATGTGCTTGATCACAACTTAGCATTTAAGATTTATATATTCCCTCTGCCACAGTTTGAAAACCCCCCAAAATAAATAAATTAGGTATAGGAGCTTTAATTTGCAAACTATTGAGTACCAACCAGAAACCTGTTGTTAAATCTTAAATTGAGTGTGTAGTTTGACTTATTGTGAATGAGAAAGTATATTTAAAGTGACTTGCAAACCATTGTGTTATGTTTTAATTTGCATTATACACATGTGTCCCAACTTTTTCTGAATTTGTCTGTCTCTTATAAATGTAGCAGAGGATGGAAACACTCCTCCAGCACCTGACCTCCGCATTGGCCGTTTGGTTTTTTGAGAGATCTCTTCAGCGGCCAATTTAGATTTTTCCCTTTCCACATCAAAGACCCACTTGACGATCTCCCGCCTGAACAGACAAAAGAGCAAAGACATTGGAAAAGCTCGTACACGAAAACCTCCTATGTCTTAATCAGCTCGCTAAGATCAAGATGCGCCCGGTTTCCCCTGCACGCGGCCCCGGCTGCAAGGGGGAAAAAAAACATTGCACAAATTATGGGCGGGTGTGATCGTGCCATCCCGGTGCCACCGCTCACCAGTCGCTCCGCATCGCACACTTCGCTTTGCCCAATTTACTCGGGCCAAATTGGCAGGCCAATACCGAAAAAAAAAAAAAGTGCGTTCGTTAAAATGGTTTCTGCAGCTCGGCGCCTGATATGGCGAGGGGAGTGACGACGCCTGCATCCAGCTGCATCGTTCACACGCGGGGATCATTGTTAGGAATTGGTCAGTGCACCGATCGAACGGGCCTGAAATGACAATTTAGTTGTTATCGCGACGTATAATAAGCAATTTGGCCACTGGGTGAGCTTGTCTCATTGTGATGCTGAAACCACCCCCAGAGTCCGGTCCTGTCCGCTTCCTTTCCACAATATTTGCTCCATTTAGTTTGCGACTAGGCGGAGGGACGGCTGGATAACTCAAAGGTAGTATTTGTCGGATTTGCTTAAAAAAGAATAAATAAAGAAAGGGCTGAACCAGAGTTGCCTTAAGATGCAAATGAGGACACAAAACAAGTTTCACTATAGGAGTGATCGTTGTGTCGTCGCATCCGAGGCTCTGGTGGACAACACTAATCAAGGCCGTGGGAACCCAGGGTGCTGAGGGCGCTGCAGCACCCCCTGGTGGATAGTTTGCAAATTGCAGGCAATATTATTAAATAGAAAATATGCACAGAAAAAGTGGTTTTGGGGTAAACTTTATCCCTCAGCACCCCCTAATTAAAAGTTCATCCCATGGCTCTGGCACTAATGTATTATAAATCTATAATAATAGTTCTATGGTGGGTCAAAACTATGTTCACAAACAGAGCATTGCTTCTGTAAAAAGAAAACGATCTGTGATTTAAATAAACAGCTCTTCACGCCCGGAAGAGAAATAAACAACAACGATCCTCCCAAAGCTTCCGCTCCTGAAGGCTGCACTGGCACTTCCCATCATTTGATTGGAGATGGATGCTTTACGTTCATTTCCAAATTGTTTCCAAAGTGTGAAGCTCATTCTGCTTTTTGATTCGATAATCGTCTTCAGGAAGGAACTATGAAGGAGAACAAATCGTATTCAAACACGTGTAGATCATGTAACGTGGAACACAAATGGGTTTCCGAAAAGTCTTACATACCCAACTAGTCCGGTTCACTGTGTCATTTTGCCGGATTTTTGTGGAGAGTATCAAAACTATAAATGTTTGAAAACTTGACTAAATAAACAATCAGCAAAACAACGTGTCCATTTGCTCTGATATGTAAAACAAAAAGGTGCGATAACAGTGATAATAAATTGACATTTATATGGGGAGTAAAAAACGTAGTTTGGCGAAAATGTACGAAAATTGGCAGAAAATTCCATTTGGTTGTTCCTATAAAAAAAAGTCAATGAAACCCTTGTCATATATTTCATGGGGTTACCGTAGCGATGACCAGAACTCTGCATTCACTCTAATGGAATTTTTTTTATCATTGCACAATTTTATCAAATGACAAGAGCAAATGGAAACATTGTTTTTCTGATTGCTTTTACCATAAGGTTTCCAAACATATATAGTGTTCATACTCTCTATGAAAATCCCACAACAGTGGAAATCTAAACACAGTGAACCGGACTAAACCTTTAATTGCAAAATTGGAAATGAATAAAAGGAAAGGAAAAGAAAACATAAAATAAACTAGACTAGATCTTGCTCATGAAATAACTTGGCGTACAAGCACCACAAACAGTTAGCACAAATCTGATTATTACACTTATGCAAAAGACAAAATACCAAAAATATTTCCTTAGAGGGTTAAGCAATGCTTTCTGTTTCTGATCAAACTCAACTATTCCTGATCAGAAACACGAAAGCCACTGTCCAAAGTCTGGCAACAATTTTAACCTCTTTTCTTTCTCCCTCCCCCCCCTCCACCCCCCCGCCAGCAATCCATAAACGATGCCATGCGCTGCTCCACACTGTCCAGGATGAGCGGGAACGGGAACGGGGGCGAGAACGGCCGCATCCTCGCCCACGACTTCCCCAAAACTGTCCAGACCCTGCCCTGTATGAGCCACACAGCCAGCATGGGACTAGGGGCGTCCGGCATGTGATGATGTGTGCGCCCCCCCCCCCCCCCGCGGGAGCTAAACGGGGCGGGGGAAAAAAACCAACGAGGAGACTTTATCATAAACGACCTCGGAAACAAACGCGCCCTGCCCCGTTCTTCTTCTTCTGTTTCCCGGGCCCACGTCTGGCTGTCCATGAGCTCTCGCCCCCCCCCCACCACCACAACTTGTAAGACTTGTACTGCCGAAAATGCATTCTTAAAACCACTCCCTATGACAAACTATACAACGGAAAACTTGCACCATTTTTTCTAAGTGTTTGGAACAAGAGTTGATGGAGAGAGAAAAAAAAAAGAGAGCAGAAGAGTGTCGCAATAAAGAAGCCGCTACCCGAGGTTTTTGAAATTTTCTACGGTGTTCGTACGTGTGACAAAATAGACTGCTGTTTCTTCGGTGTGTGTCGCCCGCGACGGTGCCATGGCAACAGAGCTATAGTTGTTAGTCCGTGTGTGCAATACGTCCAACTCCACTGCTGACTTTCGACTACCTAGATGCTGTCCAATATGGCCGAAGGATCTTTGCACAGACGCTAAGCAAAGGAGGAGGACCAACTACTTACATTTTGTGACTGCTAATTCTGTTGGATATGGTTTCCGGACTCTTCTTTCCACCACCACGCCGCCACTGCCGAAGGAGGCTTCGCGTCGCGTACAGCTCGAACTCCATCGGTTTGCTTGCACTGGTCAATTTCTTTTGCGCAACGGTCGGAGGCGGTGGCGCGTGAATACATCAGTCATGGATTGCTGCTACCACCTCATTCAACACGCCATGCCTTGTCCCTGTGCCATATCATTGTAACTTGCACATAGACATGCATTGTCGCTATACCGTGTTGAGATTATAGAGATTATTTGTGATTAGGGGACGGAAGGAGGGAGAAACAGAGTGTGGCACATGGATTTGTACAGTACTGACCATACACTGTTTCCCACTGTTGTGACTCACTGCATTTTCATTGATTTGTTTTTTGTTTTTTTTGGAGGCTCTAGTTAAAGGGACGTCTACTTCAAGTCTAACTCTGAAAAAGTTGGAACAATGTGTAAAATACGAATTAAAAATACAGGGTGCAAAGTTTCCATGCTCATAGAATGTAGTGTTGTTGAATAGCCTATAATAAAAAGCACAGAGATGCCTTTTTGTTTTTCCCATTTTCCCACTTGGTTGTCGTGTTTGGTTGAAATGCAAATGAGTGTCTCATTTAGATTCTAGTTACAACACCAATCATTGTCTTGGTACTGATTTGTTGACAGCTCTACAGAAGTCATTTATCAAAAGATGTACTGCTAGAGTGAGCTTTGTCCAGAGTTATTTGGTCATGTTCCAGATTACAGACATAGACATACAAAATGTTGACGGGATTTTTTCTAGTAGTTTACAGTCATTATTATGGATTGAAAATACTTCCAAAAGTGTTTGTCTGAGCACAGTTTAAGTCTGTTGTGAATAAGAGTCTAGTGGCGCAAACATAACTTTTACACATGACTGTTTTATTCATATTTTACACAGTGTTCCACCGTTCTTTTTGTTTTTTTTTCAGACATTTTTACTCCAGACTTGGATGAGTTTTGTTTTAATAGGCAGAGTGGCACACATTTTATGGAGGGTGCCATATCTCCAGCAGATTGTGGGCGACCTATAAAAGGCGAACTTGGCCTCTTTTCTCCGTCGCTGCCTCGCTCCAGTAAAGACGCTGGCTTTATGTGACTGGCAGATTCAATGTCTATTATATTTGTGTTTATGGGGGAGAGGTGAGACTGTGGTCAGCTGCGCGGGTTTCCCCAATTCAGATCACGGCAAACACAATGAAGTCGTACTGCCAGGCCCCTGGAGTGACGTCTGCAGAAGAAATATTTTTAGGATGCATTTCATTTGTGTTTGCGTCGGTTTTGACGATGATGTGCATTTCAGGGACATTTCTGTCAGGCAAGAGGGGGGAGAAAAACTTAATGTGACATCCTATTTGCAGTTGGCAAAGATAAACTGCAGTACCGAGGATATGTAGAGACAGGGAAAAACATCAAGACTTTTAAAATACTTCTGCTGCGGAAAATAGCAACACCGTCTTCTTTTCACCACAATATTTTTGCAAAGTTACCTTCTCCGTAAATGTCAGAGATTTTACGTCAATTTGAAACTTTTGAATGTTGTTTTGGTCTTCGGTCGCACTAGACTACTTTGACGTTCCAGGATTTGACATTAGGCACAGTGTGATTCAATGTCCATTCACTTTGTTTACATCTATCTTATGCTTCATTTCTCCTGTGAGGCCTCAAGTACTTAGTTATCTGGTAAAACTTTTAGATAAAGCTGTGGTTCCCAACCGGTACGATGCAATGGCCGCTGGCTGCTCTGCTTTGAGGTCGTGACACTAGGGGCCGCCATTGCTGTAGTACCTCCATATAGCCGCGAGTCTCCCATTAGAAAGCATTGCACTTTAGACACGTCAAAACAAGCCCGGTTTCTAATTTTCCTAAACTTTCTACAGCTAGATATTCCTCCTGTGGTAACGCTGGGTTAGTTACAATTGAAGAATCCAGGTTTGGTTTTCGTAAGAATTTTTTTTTCGAAATCTCGTATACTAATCAGGGCCGGACTTTGATTGACAGGCTGTTAGCATTAGAGCTAATGGCGCGGCTATGACCGAACTACGCGACCTGCGAGGGTCGAGTCTACAGTGAAGATTCTGCCCTCATGCCCTTTTTAGGAACAGCAGGGTAGGAGGAGTCTGTAAAGGCCGCCATGATTTCTCCCTCGAACATAGTTATTATGGTAAACGGGGAGGGTTGAGGAGGAGTCTATTATTTTTTCCGGTCTATGGAGGACAAGCCACCAGAATAATATTTTAATGTGCAAGATACAAGGATCAATAGCATTATTTTCCAACAAATTACTGTTGAAGAAAGAAATAAGCCTAAAAATCTGAAATGTTGATCAAAACAACTAACAAGAGTATTTCAGTAGCTAAATATCAATAGAAATGTGTGCTGAGGAATCGAGTGACCCCTGAGTTGAGAACGGCTGCTATAAAGCTCTAAATGCAAATTACAATGACAGGAAATAATCCCAACATGAAATGCACATCATGCCAAGTTCACCATTTGGAAAGTGTTGATTTTGAAGTGTGTTGCTTTGCTCCGTTGCTAGAGTCTCATTACCTGCTTAAAAGTTTTGTATTGTCCCATGATTTGCATTAAAGCATCAACAAATTATACAATAAGAAATCGCGGTCCGAGTTTACTGGAGCAAGCATATATCACGAAGCTGTATATATAACATGCAGTAAAATGTTCGTTCTTCCTGCGACCATGCTCCTCCTCCGGTGTCCTTAGTTTCTTTCCTCGCTGCCTAACTGCGTGTCTCCCACTTCCTTCACTTGCTCTGCGTCTTCTCAGCTGATGTTGTAACAAAAGTAGGACGAACAGCACAGCGAAATTCAGTGGAGGCTTTACCTTTGAAATGATATGTTTTATAATGCCATAACTGATTTGTAAAAAATTGACTTAATGTTTGTAATATAAAGAAGAGCTGGGGGACCAGAACATTGTTACTGTTACACTTTGAATAGTGTAAAAAATAATAATAACAAAAAAAATAATAAACACTTGCGGAGAGACTGGCGTTGACATGCTGATGTTGTTTTAACGCAGACCTCTGGGTTCATTTTGGAAAAAAAAATAAAAAATTCTTGGTGTTTTTTAGTGTTTGGATTTTAACCCCATTTCAGTATTTCTTTGTCAGTTTATTTTCTTTGTTTACATATTTGTCGTTTCTTTTTTTTTCTTTTTTTTGAATTTATTACGTTTTGAAATGATAGACCATAAATAGCTATAAGGAAATTTGAGAAATACATATTCTTTTTCTAACCAAAGTGTCCTGGATGGAAGTCATCATACTTTTGTAACAGAATAAAAGAATAAACTATCCAGCTTTGCTCCACTTTGTTTCTGTCAATTGAGCCCAAAGACAAAGCACTTCATTTTTGCCTGACATCAAATGCACCAAAATCATTTGCCTAATCTGCCAACTTCACTCATACAGGCACGTTCTGGTCTTAAAGTGGACATATCAGAGATTTAAACCATGTTTTAACACCTGGAGTATATGACTCCATTCACACAGGTTTGAGTAATCCTCGGTTAATTCTGATTAATTTAGCTGTTTCTTCTTCTAGCCGTGGTGTCCAAATGCGGCCTGGGGATCAAATGTAGCCTTGAGACAAATTTTTGGTGGCTTTCAAGCTTCTTGTTGAATTGGCACACATCGCCAGGGATGGTATTATATTTTTATTCAGATTCAGACAACTTTATTTATCCCACGTGGGGCAATTCCTTCAGAGCAGAAAAATACACAATATAAAAACAGCAAGCAAGCAAGTGGAGCTCACTCATAAACTACAATCTGCAAAGCCTGAATAACAGGCAAGAGACAACCTCAATTTAAAGAGAGAGTCCAAGAGTCGTATAGCCTCAGGGATTAAAGATTTCATGTAGCGGTTCCTCTTACCGCATGGCAAGGCATAGCAACGTCCTGAAGGCAACAAGGAAAATTCACCATTTAGGACATGCTCTGGTGAAGCTAGAATTGCGTTGGCTTTCCTATAGAGCTGCTGGTCACAGAAAGTAGACAGGTCCCTTATATTCTACTCATACTACTCATATTTCACTGCAAATGTAAGAATTCTACACAATTATGGCCTCAAAAAGTAAAATGTTTCTGTGAGGCTGAGCTTCATTTACCGTCTAAGTTTAAATTAAGATGTGGGACAGTTAATACCTCTCTTAAATAATAATAATAATAATGCATCGGTTTAATATAACGCTTTTCTGGACACTCAAAGACCCTGCTTAGCTTCCAAGGTCTGACGGATTGGGCAAAGCAAAGGCGGTTTGGTAATTGAATGTTTCTTTGTGTTGGACTCCTCTATTCTACAGTGTGTGCTTTAAACCATGCCATAAATTGAAACTTAAGGAGGTGTTTTGAAATTTGAATTAGGAAAATTTACAATTTGATATATCTTAAGATGAGTAGCAGATCAATAGGTTCAATAAGTTAGCATAGCAAGAGAATTTTAAAATATAAAATGTTTTTAACGTCCTAATGTTATCGTCTTTTGACATATAGTTTAAACTCCACTGCACCCGTTGAGTTAGATTTTATTGCAAAAAAGCACCTTCTGCCCGCTGTAGATTCCACTTGGAGAGATCCAGTGAGCACCTCCTGCACCTGTTTCTCCCCAAAAAATACATTAAAACTACTCACAATTATACAATAAAGACATTTTAAAGACATTATTCTTGTCTTGCCTTGGCTGTGGTCCGCGCTCTCTTGCTCCCTCCAGTATGAATGTTTCTTCATTTTCTGCGGCTTTACACAGAACTGTTCAAGTCTCCCGTATTTTCTTCGTGTACGCCTCGGGCAAATGGGATATGACTTTATCCTTTTCCACTTGTAGTATCTAATGTGCCGCCGCCAGAGTCTGAAAAGGGGAGCAGTCTTCCAAAAAAAAAAAATCAGCCCTCGCTTTGTGAGAGGAGCGAAATGCCACAGTTACACAAGCCGCAAGACAATTAAAAATATCAGCTTGTGTGGAGCTAATGGTCCTCGTCAGGTTGTACTCTGAACAGAGCAAGAGCAGAATTAGCCCACGCCATGACTTTTGTTCCCTCTGACTGTTTGGCAGTGACATGCGCCATTAGCGAAGGTGCACACAGGCAATTAGAGATAAAGGCAAATGAAAAGTTCGTTTTATTTGGCAGAGTTTGAAGTTTTAGTCAACAGGAATTTTTCAATCTCTGAAATCAACACTGCCAACGGTTCTCAAAGTTTCACATTTACCCCCCCAAAAAAGCTTAATTCCACGACACACCAAGCTGAATCTCCAGCAATTATTTCATTACGTCCACATCTGCATTGAAAGCAACACAAAGGAAAGGCACGGTTTAATTACCTGGCAGCTACATTTCATGCTACACTCACTGTATTATTCAGCCCGAGAAAGACGGAGAGCGAGAGAGCGAGACCGGTGATTATGATGAAGACACATAGGCCCTTTGTATGCAATAGCAGCCATTGTTGTTTGTGCGCGAGAGAGAGCGCCCGGGTGTGGAGGAGAGATAGCAGGGTGTCATGGCGTGTCAAACTCAGTGATTATTGACATCCAGCTTCACCGAGGCCCCCCCCCCCTCAACCCACCACCCACCTCCAAGTAACTTTCCCCGTGACAACCACAAGACTCTGCCGTATAATTAACATGTCTATTTGTCTTCCATGCAAAGTGCTTTCGGAGACGAATAATGTTTTCTTTTTTTTTTTTTTGGCTGGCTTATCAAGTGCTGTCAGGAGGCTAACAAAGTGAATGTGCAATCCTGTGGAAAAACACTTGATTGTTCGGTTCACATGGCTACACTGGCAGTGATTACGCACCTGCAAGTCAACATCTTAGTTTAGAACCGGCGTCACCCAAAGCTAGATTGATTCTAGAGTCGGGACAAAAAAAAAAATGGGATTGGTGAAACTGGCAGGACAAGCTGCTTGCATGGGAGGTGAAACGTCCAACTCATGCATGTATCAGGCTGTCATTCAGACTCTTCCAAACGGAGTTTTCAAATATCGTCAACTGGGATGGAGGTCTTTTGCTCAAATGGCAAGTATGTTTAAATTTGTCACCTCCAGCTTTAAACATGAAGACAATTGACTATGTTCACATGCAGTAATTGGAATAATAGCAATAACTTGGTTGGCACGGGCACGGCCATGTAAACACCAGCAAAAATATATTTTAAATATGACCCCTGAGTTACTCCTTTTCTTGCCCGAATACTTGGTCATATACACATTGGATGGGTCAAATGCAGAGTGCAAATATCCCTTTGGGGATTAATAAAGTATACTTTAACCTTTTAACCCTAACCTTCATCCCAAGTAACATGGATTTGGGTTCTGCTACGCATCTTCTATCCGCAAGGAATCTTTGTCAAGTACAGGAAGTACTTGGATGCGCGGTCTATGTCCAGCACAATTACCATGTTTACAAGAGTAAACTCCTGGAACCGCCACCTTAACGTGGTGGAGGGGTTTGAGCACCTGAATGATCCTGGAGCTCTGTTGTCGGGGGCTTCGTGAACCTGGTAGGGTCTCCCATGGCAAACAGGTCCTAGGTGACGGGTCAGACAAAGAGCGGTTCAGAGAGACCCCCTATGAGAGACCAACAGGCCCGCGGTTAGAATCGTGAGGCCGTCCTTCTGTGGACCCACCACCTGCAGGAGGAGCCATAGGGGCTGGTGCAACGTGATTTGGGCAGCTCCAACTGCTGCCCCCACGACCCAGCAACGGACAAGTGGAAGAAAATGGATGGATGGATGGATGGACAAGAGTAAACTCACGTATGTAAACCAGAATATTGACCTTAATTCGAATATGGATGGCATGTAAACATAGTAATTGATAATAAGCTTCAGGGTGCCTTTTCTTGCCGTCAAATGAGCAGATACGGTTGTATTAGAAAAGCCATCTGGCTTAGCTACAAAAATGAGCAAATTAGTTACAAAGCCCGCTGTGACGAGCCTTTAAATGGGTATGCCAAAAAGCAAAGATTTCAGATTCTTTTTTCTAGCATCTACAGTGAAATGGTTATCTGCGTATCAGTCTATTCGGTGAAGCGCTTGCACATGGCTGTATAATTACGCAGTCATCGCACACACTTGAAGTACATTTACTGGAAAGTATTTTGTCGTGTCCTGGGGATTCAAGAGCCAAAGTCATCATCGCGTCCTATCTAAAATTAAAATCGAGAAATCGTCAACCTGTTGTGGGACATTTTGAGCGCTGGCGTCCATTAGAGCATACGTCACCTGCAGATGTGCTCGGGGGCTGTGGAAGTGTCGGTGATAGACAAATAAAGGTGTACGGGGAAGTGAGATAACAACAGAGGTGCTGTCTGGAGAGCCATTGAAAGTGAATGGGGCCTAATTATGTCCAGGTGCTCGTCGCTCCAACACTTCCAGCTCACAGTCTCATTAGCGACGGGCTGGTGATGAGAGGAAGCGGCGCAGTCAGACCTGCACACACGCACACACATGTTTTATGGACACTTTTAGCTACATGTCTCTCGATCCAGCTGCAATGTAATTCCAATTTATGGAATGGATGCATTTTGGCTAGCACCTATAGATCCTGGCAGGTATGGATGTTGACGTGTGATAAAGAGAGTATTAGCCCATCTTGCCCAAATTATAAAATACAGTTTAGACGTCAAATCCCTACTGAGAAAACGAAACATTTCTTCAGACGGAGATCGACGTTTATTGAGCCACAGTGTGAAATACTTTAAAATAAGTCAATATGCTTAGTGAACATTTAAAGGGACAGGCCACCGTTTTTACATACTGAGATATGTTCTTGCCTGAGCTTAGACAAGTTGTTGCGTACCTGTCTGGTCTTTGTGTGTGCCCTCAGTCACGCACAATGACCAAAGATGTTGTTAGCATTTGGCCTCTCCCAGCATATTCCTATGGCTCCGAATGGGGTGAAGTTAGAAGCGACCAAGCTCTTCCACGGGCACAAAGACCAGACAGGTGCGTATCAACTCGTCTAAGCTCAGGTGAGAACATATCACAGGATGGAAAAACAGTGGCCTGTTCCTTTAACAAACTTGCTTGATTTACTGACCGTTTTCCACCAAAATAGTTTAGGTGTATTTGTAGATTGTATAAAAATATAATGAGTGAATCATATATAACAGATAAGTTATTCCAGCCTTGAACTGTATTGGACTTTCTTTTTTTTTTTTCAGCATAGAGAAATATGATGAAATGATTGTTTTTTGAAATAGATTCACATTTATTCAGTGATTCCGTGTGTCTTCCTTTGAAACCATTTTAAATCCCTCTCCACTTGGATCTCCTTCAGCTCATCACCTGCTCACGCACACCTGCGGCTCCATGCGCTCTGCATAAGAACCTCAGCCTGCCTCTTTGCACAGTCGCCAACACTTGCAGCACATCCGGCTCAGTCCCGTCCTCTGAGTCTTTACTCTGTGTCGTCCTCTCCCTCTGAGATTTGACCTGTTTTTCTTTCCTTTTTGGAGTGTTTTGGAAAAGCTTTTGATTTGGGCCCACTCCTGTTTCTGGCTCCTCGGTGCATTGTGAGGCAAAGTGAGGTTTGACTTTCTCGTTCTTTGAAGTGTTTTCCTCCTTTAAACTCGTGTTTTTGTTTAGAACATTCATATAAATGTAGACATGAGGATTCTATGAGGCCAAATGGACAACTGGGTTCACTGTGCTTTAGTCAAGCTTTTAAAACTACTTTAGGGCACCTTAGCTTTGATATTTTTTGTGGCATATCTTAAAAACATTGCACGTGACTTGAGGTGTTAGGAAATGTAGTTCTACAAAACGCCAGCAGAGAAATAGTTTGTTTTCTATATCCACATCTGACCATCACTTATCGAATAATAACTTTTTCTCCTAAAATGAGTTTGCAATGTTTAAATCTCATACTGTTCACCACTGCAGCCCGTACTCCACTGACCGCTTACATCATTATGAAAAAGAGGAGGGACAAAGAGAATCTTCGGTCGTCCACTGGCGAGTGAGCGCCGTGTTTGCAAATGGAGGAGGAAAGGAAATCAATAGTGGTGAAGACCCAGCTGCCAGTTTGTGTTGTAGAGACAGCGGCTTCGAGAGGAAATGCAGCGTCGCCTTCAGAGTCGCTCACAGAAACTGCTGCGGTCAAAAGGGCAGACATATCCCGTCCCTCTGATTGTTTCTGTCCTAAAGTCACTTGTTGTCCGCCGGCTGCCCTGTCGTGTTCAGGATGTTCAATCCATACACAGCAGGGGTTACATATACAGTTAAAACTCAAGACACCGGATTTAGCTGGTTGGTTTCCCCCATCAACCCCCCAAAAAATGCTTAGTATACTTCTTTCAGCTATAGGTAGTTCTCTTGGGGATGGATCCCACTGCTCCGGACAGGTTGCCCGGGCAACAATGAAGGACAGGTCAATTTTCGAGCTGGAGATAATGAAGTATGCCTATATCAATTGACCAATTTGACCAAAGAAAAATGTAAAAGAAAAATGCAGTGCGCTCATGCTCCTTTATACATGCATTACATCCACCGCCGGGACCTTTTGACTGGCGCGGGCGGTTTCCTGGTATAAACATGACGATAACAGACACAGATGTGCAGAGATGGTTCCAGACCTCTGCAGCATGTAGCACCTCGCATGTCTCATCCATCCGTGCCCACGGGGCTGTTTGTCTCCCCCTATCTCAGCCAGAGCATTGACACATCTGAAGACAGCATCTAATGGCTTCATAACAATAAGAGAGGCCGCCCCGGGACCGGCTTAGCACTCACTCCTCTCTCAGCACCTCTATGTTGATCCACACAGACGTGGCTCAGCGTAGGCTCGGAATAGACGGATATTCATCACTCCACCTATGTTTGGCCAAATAAAAAAACAATATATTCTTGATAATAACGACAAAACATTTATCTGAATCTATCGCCAGTTTGTGAGATAAGCTTACACATTTTATGCAATACAGCTACTGCTCCAGAATGTGGCCAAAAGCCCACACTCCATAACATGCAATGACTGGGATCTATTTAGATGCACGGGTGTGTTGGGTGCAGTCCCAGAGTAACCAGACTAAAATGAGTGGCCTTGTTCAACATTATGTCTTCACTCCAGTGGTCAGCGCACACATCCCGTCTGAGTGTCACTCCTCCCATTATCCCCTGATTTATCTCTGCAATTCTCTTGTACTGCCGTGTAAATGAAAACACACGAGCCCATCATTGAGTTACTGTCTTCTGGGAGCTTTATTGGCCACTCAACATCCATGTGGCTCAGAGGATCGCCCCGGGACGGTCAGCTGACAGGACAGTCCAGCCCCTGCAATGTGCGCGAGATTAACTGTCCCACTCTGAGATATGCCTTGCCACTGATGGCCGTACACACAGCGCTGCCAGGCCCCTGAGGTTCAGCGAGAGGGAAGCGTGTGGGGTAGTTTGGTTCCCTTTCCCCATCTGTCCGCCTGGGCCGTGATGTGAAGATTGATGGAGGTAGTAAACCTGTATTGGAAACTAAATGAACGGGGGAAGAGGAGGGAGAGATGTATGGCAGCATACATTGCGTCGGACACAATGACAGATGAGTGGATTGTGGACCAGGGCTGCTCTCCGCAGTCATAGGACTAAGGGACTCTCCAGCGTGGACTCTCAGCCAATCGGGACTGTGTATTCAGGGCCAAAACTCAAGGACATGGGAATACCCGACCATCATGTGCCTACTTTCACTCCAGGATACAATAATCGGACACGGACTAAACTCGCTTTGTGTCAACTTGTGAAGCACACGGAGGTGTCAAACCGGGCAGGCAGGAGTATGAATGACTGTGCTCTTATGTTAGTACGGTTTTCCATCATTTTAGGACAGACACAGCAAACGTTTTTGCCAATGTATACTGTGCAATATCTCCATGAGTGTCATCATTATTATTATTAATGACATCCCCTATTCCCATCACCTTATGCTACTCCTTTTTGCATTTCTCAATTACCACTTTTGCTTTAGTTCAATTATGGGTAACACTTTATTTTACACTTCCCTTGATACATTGTACCTGCAAAGTACTAATACATATTATTCCATTGTGTATCTAACCCTTAGGTACAAGTTATTACACATTGTTACAAAGCCCATTACACTGTACTAAATGTTGCAGGTGCATAATGTAATAAGACATTAGACCCTAACTCTGACCCTAAGCTTAAGCCCTAACCTTGAAGGTCATATGTCTTATTACTAGGGCCGGGACTTTTTCCGATTAATTGCGATTAATTAATTACATGAGGTTTGAGTGCGATTAAAAATATTAATCGAAATTAATCACACTTTGCTTTCCACACTTCAGTGTCCTTTTTTCCTGCAGACGCACAATTAATGGCAATATTGCACTGGTCTGTTGGACTTGGTTGAACAAAAATAAACAATATTTTGTTGCTTAAGCTTATGTATTCAGTCATTATTCAATGGTATACTAAAAATCCTTATGAAAAAACTTACTTCTCACTGTTCTCAGGTCAAATATTTATATGCGATTAATTTCAATTAATTAATTACAAAGCCTCTAATTAATTAGATTCATTTTTTTAATTGAGCCCCGGCCCTATTTATTACAGTGAGTACCTGCAAAAGTATTAATACACATTATTCCATTGTGCAGGTACAACATAGATACAAGTTATTACAGATTGTTACAAAGCAGATTAAATTGTACTAAATGTTGTTAGGTACAATGTATTAAGGTTGTGTAAAATGAAGTGTTACCCAATTATGTCTTTAAAGGACTACTCAAAAAAGTGACACATGAAACATATGCATTCCGCATACTATACTTTGTGAAATGCTGCTCTATAGCATGCCCACTTCTGTCCTGCCCACTTCTGTCCTGCCCACTTCTGTCCTACAGTGAGAGAGACGACTGCACCCGTCACATATCCTCTTTAGTCATATTAGTCTTATTTTAATCTTATTAGTCGCATGTAGCATTGTTCCAGATGCTCAAAGCCACTTTACAATTGTGTGCGTTAATTATTCACTCCATACTCGGTGGAGGTAAGCTACATTGCCACAGCTCTCCCGGGGTGGCCTGACAGAGGCGAGGATCCCAATCTGCGCCATCACCAACCATCACACTGGTTTAACTTTGGCACACTTCAACTCCACTTTGTTCAACAGTTTTCTCAGCCCTCTGCTACGTGAATGTACAGGAAATGGATAGGGGGCGTAAGCCTGCCGCAGATGTTTGATCCGCTCCTAAGTACCGTTGAGATTTGCGTAAACACTCACACGGTAGTGGCCTTTATAATGGACCAGGCTCCGAGTGCGTAATCAGTGGATGGTGCGCTTTAATAACACGCTGAATGTCACCGCGCATGACGACAGGAAATATCCTCCCCTCTGCCACGAGAGGAGAGAGGAAGTCTTACTTTCTATATGGCAATTAGCATAGCATGATCATTTTAATTGGCTTTAGGTGTTTGTTTTCTTTATTCATCTATTTATATACCGTACACATTATCTTAAAGGGTGATTGCTAGAAAGAGGGAAGGAGGAAGCAATACGGCAGACTTTTACACCGGAGATCACACGAACGGCCACATGAGAGCAGAACTGGCAGATGTGTGTTCTTTGCACAGTATACAACTGTGCCGGCAAGTTTACACACCCTGGTGGATTTTAATGTATTATTTTTGCCCATTTCTCAAAGAATATGAATGAAAACACACACAAAGAAATGCTCACTCATCGTCAAGCTCCCAGAACCGCTCTTTCACGATGTGAGCCCAATGACTCCTGGCATTGTCCTCTTTGAATATGCCCGTGCCATCAGGGAAGAAGAAACCCGTTGATGGAATAACCCGGTCAGGATGTTCAGGTCGTCAGCTGATCTCATTCCTCCGGCACATAGTGTTGCTGAACCCAGACCTGACCAACTGCAGCGACCCCAGATCATAAGAGTTAGATAAATCAAGCCGGCGACCTTTTTTTTTTTTTTTTTTTTTTTTGGTCAGGCAGTGTGGAAGAATATGATAGGCTCACAACAGGGCACTCATGAGAGAAAAGATTAGAAACTTGTGCCACATTCACAGTAGTAAACATGGCCCAGTTCCAGCTCCAATTCTCTGTAGTGTTTTCTCACTTTATCACCAACCTGCACCATGTTTTTCTGTCTGTTCAATAATTATAATGAGAGTCACACAACCGCCTCTGTATGTTATTATAGCACTACTGTTGTTTTGGCCCGGGCGACTGGAGTGTGTGTGTGTGCGTGTGTGTGTGGACATAAGATCGGTATCAATGTTAAGCACCAGCTCAAAACAGAACAGGAACCTTTTACGGTTAATGAGGTAGAGTTGATTGTGCTAATAATTAAACTCTTGTCATGTGTAGAGGGGTAATGACAAAAGAGGCTCCTGGATGACTAACCAACCAAGAAAAAAAAACGTTCAGGTATTTCATTACTGGAAATAGAATGGCAAAGTCACTTGAATCCCTACCCTATGAACCAAACAAAAGGTCTAATGTTTTATCTTATCTGCAAGCGGTATCTATTTTAGACATGAAAGGCATATTTGTCTATTTGCAGTTAAACCATGTGGTCCAAGTTGAAGATATTCTCCTGCTTTATCTCTCGATTTGAATCTCATTTGAAAACATCTCCGTTCGGTGCGTATGTCGGCACGAGTGTTCTTGGGTCAGAGCAGGTCCCTTGGTTCAATTCCCGGGTCTGAGTACAGTTTGCATCCCTAGACTACGACAATTCAGATGACAAAAAAAAAAAAAGAGCTTTTACAACAGAGTTTAAATATGCATTGAACAGTAGTATGGCATGCATGTCAATACATTATTTAAGGCAAGGTCTTGACTTGTCCCTACCAGAGTACACTGACTATTTGGTAAAAGACTTTTAGTTACAGAAGCCAGGCATAAAACAAGAAAATATGCTCCATATAAACCTCCCATCATCATCAGTAATAAAAGCAATTTCAGTGCAAAAAAGAATGGGTTGAAAATGTGGTTATGTCACAACTCTTTTATGTTTTTGAAGCTCAGATGGATGAGGAGTCCCACCAGGCTGACACAAAAACCCTCCGCGCTAGTCCTCCCACTCACGGCTGATTTTCATAATGATTTTCAAAGCCAGCGGTTGGCATTAAGCAGTGAGCACAGACACTGATGGCTAATGATGCTGCTTGTATCTGAGTAGCTCATCGTCAGGACTTTGCATTTAACGTGGCTCTCAAACGCCTCGCCCCGTCTCTGCCACTGCGCAACACATCTGCGTACGGGGAAAGTAGTATTGCAAGTCCCGTGCTGGTTGCAAAACATCCAGAAAGAGAAAAGAAGCAACCGGAGCAATTTACCTCCTTTACCCCTGAATGTGTGTAATCTCGATGTACCTCATTTGAAAGCTCAGTATCTAAGCGAGGCCCGCACTGGCACAAACGATGACAATTTATGACATTTCAGGAACCATAGCAACCGTTTGGATTTTGGCCATTGGATCTGGCAACACACAGCTCATTCTGCTTTCTGACTGGATTATCAGCTTAAGAACCTAAACCAATAAATGACACATACACTACTTTACATAAAAATGTTTTTATTGTTATCTGGGGACACAGATAAGCAGATGGTTACCTTAACTTTAAAGCAGTACTAAGTATGATATATGAATGTGTTACTTTAAAGGGATCGGAATGGCCATGCTTCAGTTATTGTGAACTGAATGCTTTGAATCTAGAGAAGCAGAGTAATAGAGCATCAGGATCTATGTGTTAGGTTGAGCTAATAATAATATTTCTCCATTATGTCTTCCGGAAGGTGAACTCATGACACTCTAGAACTTTTAACCACTAGTTTGAATATTTTTAATTCACCCCGCTTTCCGGATTAGAAGTGTTTTATCTTTGTTGTTTCGGTATAATTTCACATTAATTTAATGAGGGAAAATACCAACGTCTTCTTCCAGCATTTGACCATCTCTCTGGCATGTCAAAGAGCAACAAATGGTGCATGGTCGGAGCGATAGAGGGGGGAATGGGCGGCACAAAGTGGAGCGGCTCCAGCCTATTGTGCGTGTTTTTTTTTTTAAAGACATGGCGTTTTTTTGCCGATTATTCTAATCCCGCCGCGGACCTCTCAGCCTCCATGGGCGCCTTATCTCCACAGCGCAGTCATTCTCTCATTAAAACACAATCACAGGCCACCAACTCTCATAAACCGTCCTCTTTCTCCTTTTTTTTTTTTTTTAAATACGAGGGATAGAGATTACAGAGGGTACGGCCGCCGCTTCTCCACGACGTGACACGGGGGAGCAGTTTTTAATCACTTTTTTTGCTGCAAGACGGACATTTTAAGTCATTGGCTTTGGTGATTTTTGTAGGAGAGTCTCTGAAGGTCATTTCTTTTTAAAAAGCTGAAGGGATTTTAACAGGAGTATGGGACACCTGTGTCTTTCTTGTTTTGAAATGTGGGTCTGTGGGAAAATATGCTTTCTTTTGGGGGCAAGTTGTTCCCATATAAGCCGAAAGGAACATTATGAAATAGTGAGGCTCTGTGTACAGCAGAAATCCTTTCTGACGACCACATCCTGTCGTCTGTCATGGTTTTAAACTCTCTTTAATCATAGGCTCAAAGATACCAACGCCTGCAGCTTGGCTTAAAATCAAACAAGACATGCACAAGTGGGCCATTTGTCGTCACTCAAAAAGTCCCAATATTTGCTCATATTTCTAAGTCCCGCACCAGTTCATTATACTAATACTAGCTGCTGAAGCAAAATGTTTGCAGTCATCTGCACTGGGATGTCAAATTGAAAATCACCATGTTCCAGACTTGCGTTTTTGGGTTGGTTGTGCACCCACATTTTCCAATTAGGTGCGCAAGAACGAACTTCATTCGGTACAAAAAGCACCCTGTAAAACAGGATTCAGCGCCGAGCTTTCATCAATATGCTCATTATGTAATTTACAATTGCAATCGATGTTTTTAAAGTAACTTAGTGAGTTTTGAGCGTCTAGTGACCTTTACTTTGCATCAGTGGCTCAGGGTCAATTGTTTTTAGAGTTTCTAGTAGGTTTCCACTGCTTACGGATACCAGAAACCTACAAAATAACTGATCCGTTGACTGAGCGCTGTGATTTAAAGCAAAGGCGCCATGTTAACTCATACAGTCATTGGGTCACAAAAAGTTAAAGGGACCAGATGCAAGTTGGTCATTTTTTATACTCACTACTGCCACCTCAGGTCTTACGCGTAACTGCAGTCTCTATATTAAGCTTTTGCATGATGGCACTTTGGACTCGAATTAACAACGTTTTGAGTGACAGTACAGGGGGGGGGGGGGGGTCAGAGCTTCAGAAGAAGAAATGTGTGAAATGTTTGTAGCTCATAAGATAGCTGTTTGTTTGCTTTTAAAAAACCTGGGTCAAAAGTAATAATAACTTTCCACGGCTCTGACAATGTGTTAAAGATAAATATTTGATGTTTTGATTTGGACAGTGATGCAAACACAATGCAACAAGAGCACAGCAGACAAGAGCACAAAAACATGACAAATAGAGTCCACAACACAACAGGTTCACAATAATTACTGTATCAACTCATCGTGTAATGTAGATTGTTATACATTGTTGGGCTCAAGATTGATCAAAAGTACATTTCAATGCAAGGGGCTATATGCACGCAAGCGTCACGTGACTTCCGAGTGGATTCTAAGTAGTCGTTTGCGTATCCTGTCTCCGTTATTTTCCTATGAGGTCTTGTCTAAAAAAATAAATAGCTGAAGATCACATGGTAGACAGTGAGTTACTGGTGGACAGTCACGAGCATCATGTTAAAAACATCGCGTCAGGGGCAAAAAATTCACTAGAGGAAACTTCCGCGCTCATCACAGTAAGTGTTTTTGTCTTGAAGCTAACGGCTAACACGAATTAAAAATGAAAATGGCTTAGGGTGACCAGATGTCCCAGTTTACCCGGGACAGTCCCAGTTTTTTAGTCCTTTGTCCCATGTCCCAATAGATTTCTCCAAAACCATTGATTTGTCCCAGTTTTACTTGTAATCTGTCCCAATTGTCCTGGTTTTGGCCAATGTAGTCCCCAAAATCGCATACTTCACATACAAAATAAATGTCTTTGGCCCGTGTGAATATCAATTACAGTGTAAACCAATTCAAAATCTCAATTCAGGATGCGGATCGGTGCGTGTCTTAAGTCGTTGACAATTTTACCATTCATCGTGGGCAAAGACGGTTTAGATTCCCGAATATTGTCCCAGTTTTTTAGTTGGAAAATCTGGTCGCCCTAAAATAGCTACACGATTTTAAACGAGCCTGCTCAAAATATAATCTGCCTGTTTTTAGTATAAATACTTTTTAGACGTTTAATTTTTGTGGTGGTGTTTTTTGATACTAGCCGTTAGCAACACGTAGCGAGTCACTTCGGATCAGTACCTCACTGTCAGTGATGTTTCCTTGAACTATACATTGTTTTAGACAAGGCCTCATAGGGAAATAACGGAGACAGGATCCGGAAGCACCGACTTAGGATCCACTTGGAAGTCACGTGTCATTTGCATAGAGCCGATTGTTCTCCTGCATCAGAAGAAATGCAGAAGTGAGAACTCGTGTCACTCAAATCAAAGCGACTGATTTTCGCTGCTTTTGGCACATTTTACTGAGCGAGCGAAACGATCCGAAAGTGGTGAAACACTGACATTTGAAATCGCTTGCTTCCATTGACCGAGCGCTCCACGGAGTCAATCAACATTACACTGATTGCCGCACTTTGGCCCGAAAATTATTTTTTATCCTCCTCGTCCTGAAATCAACAGCTTCTCCACTAATCACTGACACGGGCTCAAGGACGGCAAATCAATGAATGGTCTCTTACCCTTTTGAAGATGACTGATTATCAAACTGTGGATTATATTTTTTTGTTTCATTCGTAATGTCAGTGCAATCAGTCAGAGCGAGGCTATTAAAAAGTTGCTAAAGTTTGAACCCCTTTATTTTTAAATTTTTCCAACTTCCAAAGTCATTTCAGCAAAAATAAATAAATCAGCTCCGGGCTGTAAAACTCCCCCGATCCTCATTAAACAATCAGCTTTGATGTGCTGCTGACTGATGTTGCTGTAGGCCCACTATTGATCTGGAGCTTTCCCTGATTTGGACCAAATGTATTCGATCTTCCAAATTTTGTCTTGGTCAAGTCCTGTGTTGTTGTTTTTTTTACGTTTTACCATCTCATAGATTTGGCTCTTTCAGTATCACCAAAACATGCGGTCAAAATGTGGGCTGGATCTGCTCTAAACCAGGGATTAAATCAGGTCTATTATATAAGACTGAAGTACAGAAAAGGGACTAACCCAAAAGAGGACAAAAACCTGAACATAATTAAAAAGTAAACAAAGTAGATTCTTCTCAAACAGTCGAATCCATCCACTGTTTTGAGAAATAGTGCTCAAGTGGAGCCAAAAGTTCTCAAGTTGTCATCTGTACTGGGTTATTTTAGGGCTGAGGACGTTTGGCCTCTTACCTCAAGAGGCTTTGTCAGCAACTCACTTTTACCAGCATGTAGCATACCAAAAGATTAACCTCTCAAGCCCCTCCGTAACTGAGCACATTTTCTCCAGTCCGGGCTTTACCCGAATCTCGAAGTTTCTCGACTGGAGAGTTCACAGCCTATACGCCAGTGTAACGCACACATTTGAAAGCTAAGACCTACAGAACTGATCAAAAGATTCCCCTCACGTTGTCGCCACTTTTTGGTCGCATTTTTGCTTCTTTTTCATTACTTTTCTGTCGCCTTGCTTTGCTGAGTTTTTGTGACTGTTTTGTTGATTTTTTGTTTATAACTTTTTGTCGCCTGTTTTGTTGATTTTTCATCACGTTTTTGTCGCCTGTTTGATTGCATTGTCACTTTTTTGTTGCTCTTTTGTTGCGTTTTCATCCTCGTTTGCGTCTCGCCTTTTCGACCCTTTTTAAAAGAGCTTTTTGATTTGGGTAAAGTCAAACCGGAGAAAATGCGCTCGGTTACGGTGGGGGTTAAGAGGTTAAAAAGCTACTCTCAATTGTACTATGAGTAACTGGTCCAGTCCACAGAAAGACACTTATTTCATACTTGTACTGAACATGTTAAGATTCACACAGTCCACCCAAGCACACAATGGCAAGGTCTGAGTCCTTTACCCATCAGTGGTCGTAATTTTAATCTTGATGACTATAAATGACTCCCAGAGCATTTTCGGCCAAGCAGCAGCTCGAGTGGGCACTAGTTGATATGTCGTGGGGGGGCTCTGGCACATCACAGTCTTTAAATAACTCCCGAACCCCCGCAGTTGCCATTTTGTCCTTGGGGCCACAACCTCGGCTCGCGACTCAGACGATGCACTTGCCCTTTCAGGTCCGGACGTGGTTAGGCGTCGGAGAATTTATGGAAATGGTATGCATTAAAAGGGAACTCGAGAGGAGCCAAAGTCAGAGGCGTCAGCTGTCATTGGGTGTGATTCAGAGGTCTATGAGGCCTTTCACTTTGTTCCTAAATTATTCATGCAATCTGTCAATGCCGCTGTCTGCTCTGAGCGCGCGCCCCATGTGTTCAATGATGACTGAAATCCAGCGCAACTCCCATATCTAAATTTGCCAAAATCCCACGCTGAAAAGTGCACAATATCCCCACAAGGAGTAGAGTTATTACCAAGAAAATGGAGGCTCTTGGTTGCTTTTATTTTCGAGACTTAGAGAAATATTTAAAAACGATTCAGACTTTTCAACAATTTTACACACCTTAGCTTTGGCATTATTCATTTCGTAATGTATGTGTCACCAAAATACACCTAGTCAGTCCACCCTTGAACAATCACAAAGGTTCTCAAACTTTGCAGGGCCATGACTCCCAAACTGACCTTGCAAGCAACCCGGGACCCCCACTGTATGTACCACTAAATGTAATTCTCACGCACTCAAGCAGCAAATACAGGCCGATGCAAGTCAGATTTAAATGCCCAAATACAACATTGTAATGCCACAAACGCAGATATGTGTCCCCCAATAACGCTCTTAAGTTTAAATTATTCGTTTCAAAGTATTTCAATGAGCGCCTTATGAAGGGTTAAGCACCGAGTTGAATCTGATTTTTTTTATATATCCGAAATGTTGCTCAATTTACCAATATTACATCCCTGGCAGAGTGTGCTGACCCCTTCTTTGCCAACCCCTGAGTTAGTGGACTGTTCATACTTGGCAATGAAATTCTCAGCATGATCGGGCAGTTTTAGGAACCATAGAAAACTCAAACGATGGAAAGCATTCCGTTTTTTTTTTCCAATGCCGTGACTCGTGAATACCATAAAATATTAAAGTGTTCCTTTCACACACAAGATTCAGATCTCTCTTATCGCACTAAGAAGCGCCGCTCTCCGTCCCTTTGTACATGACTGTGAAAGAGGGACATATTTCTTAGATGTTGGAACGAATGTATTATTAAAACATCTTACAACTGCATAATAACACCTTTCATGTGGAGAAAAAAAATGGCAAACTTCAACTGTCGATAGAAAAAGAGACGGGCAGAAAATCCTAAACACTGTGCCGCTTCCCATATAAACTTTTCAAAACTGAAGCATGTCATTCACAAAGTTGGTGGTAGATACAGTGTGCAGAGCAGTGAAAACGGGGCAGAACTTTATCATGGCTGAGTTACGGTGTTTTTTTTGGATTTCACTCGGTTGCCCCCCAACCCAGTCCCTTATCACAATTTTATGAAGATTTTTCTATCGCCCTGAAGTTGAGTACTTGATTTAGAAACAAATGATGGCGTACGGCATGTCTGTTTGTGCAATGATCCCTGGTACAAGAATGTTTTGTTACAAGGGGATACACAGTGGCCCTCATTTATCGCAAAAATGGTGCACTGTATGTTTTGGTGTATTTGCGATATACGATATATCACCAAAGACCCTTGAAGAGACATCACACAGTCTCTTCAAGGCAATGCCTTCAGGGAAGAGACTGCGGAATCGACAGGCCAGGTCCAGTCGACTGAAGAACAGTTTTATCCACCAGGCTATCCGGAAGCTGAACTCCCTCCCTTCCCTGCCCTCCCAGTGCTTCTACCCCGCACTCCCCACCCCCGCTCCACACCAAGGACTTGAGAGAATGAATATTTCGATTCATATCAATGACTTGACAAAATCTTTGAATCTTTTTTATAGAATCTGTCAGTAACACACACTAACCTTACATTATTAATGTATTAGTTAAAATGAATAATAAAAAGTGATATTCATTAAATAAGCTGTAAACGTAAAAAAGCGTATAAAATTAGACCACATAAAAAAAATGTAAAAAGAAAAGAAAGAGAGAAAAGAAGAAAGAGTGGGACACTTCCGCACAGTTTAATTCACCTGCGGAATAAATTAAAAAGAAGACTCTGATTGCATTAGATTTGAGATTGTGGGCCCGATCTTGAGTTACAAAACGCAGACTATAGCGTTAGACTTAGGGAGAGGGGCTGTGAACATGTGCATTGGTTTTGTTTCCTGTTTACGGCCGAGCGAAGCTACACCTCTTTCTCTCGAGCCACGAACATTGTTTAGCTCACGATGGGGTTAATCAAGTTTTTAGTTTGACCTGCGAGAGTCTACGAGGCAGCGCGATGTGAACGAGGAAATGAATGTGAGGCTGCCGTCAGCACAGCCTCTCACGGGATATGGTGTTTTCCTTTTGTCAGTTAGAGTTCGCACACTTCCTCCGCCAGGCACAAGAACTGGCCCATTATCACTTAAGGTATATTTGGCTTATGTTTGATTACAACTATTTTCCATCAGAAACAGCATCGCCAAAGCCCGTGGACAGCTGTTCTCACCCACAGTAAGGCTTAGAGAGACGCCTTATTCCACCGTTTTAACCACAGACCTGTGAACACAGCCGTGCGGTACAGGCAGGTATTTTCCGATGTGATTTAGAACCGCTGCCCTCCTCTGATTACATGGGACCAACAGTTTCCCCCTCTCGCCCGGAAAAGGCGGCTCTGAAAGCATTGAATTTGAGTTTTGTCACTTCAAATAGTGACTTTCATCAAGACAAAAGACAAATCGACACAATTTACTATCCACGCGAGCCTCTCACAGACGAAGGATCTATGCTCTGTCGTCTTGAAGGACATGGAAGAGAAGTTACCTGTGTTCTATCGGATGTAATGTACCGTGTCGTTGCTGTGGCGATTTTCATCAAAAAATAAGCCAAATATCCTATTTTATATTAAAAAAAACAGCATGCCAAAAAACCGTGGACTGCTTTTTTCCATCTGTCCATTTTCTTCCGCTTTATCAGGGGCGGAGTCACGGAGGAGGCGTCTGAGCAGAGATGCCTGGACTTCCCTCTAGTCTGCACACACACACACACACACACACACACACACGTTCAAATCACCAATAAGGATTATATGCAATGTGGCAATGCAATTCATGCTGTTAAAAACTGTCTTCCAGCGCTGTTTAGTTCAAATTGGTGCAAAAGGTACGCCACCTCCTGACTTGGTGTAGGATTTGAACACTTGATAAATGCCACAACAGGCGGTGATTTTTCACACACCGCACAGGGGCCAATGTAACAGAGTAAATAAGCCTAAAACCGTTTTTGAATCTTTATGAGGAAAACCAAGATGGAGTATTGAAACACTGTGCATGTTTTGGCTGCAGCTAACCCGAATAGCCGGGGAAATACTGAATGCAGAAGAGCCATTTTTTTACTCGAACACAAAGTGGGGACATATTCCACAATCTGATTCCTTGATGATGTCGACCCGTCAACACGAACAGCATTTTCAACCGCTTTGGGCGACCCATGATGACTATTACATGGACTCATCTGTTTTGTTTAGTGCATGCAGACCACTGTCGCTTGTCTCTCATCTGTCACACACTTCTTCATCCGCACTCAAGGGTCCTAACCATCCAGCAGGAAGGCCATTCATGTTGCTAAGTCGTTTCCCATCTGAGCATTTTCAGCATTGTAAACACGCTGCAGTATTGATGAACTAGCCTCATTGCCAACGCTAAGTGGCTCTTTAAAAATGGGGGTGGTCTTTTTGCCTTCACAGACGCTGACATCATGTGTTTTTCGAATCTTCAGGGGTCGCTCTGCATGCAGTCCCACAATAACACACACGTAGATCTGTGGTGTCCCTATCCAAGACATTTGCATAATGTAGCTACTCACATACACAGGGTCTAATGGTGGGCTGATCTAATTAGGAAATGCCAAATGTGCACATTAATTGACCACAACAGTCTGGTTGCATGACAACCAAGCCAACATAACCATGAAACCAAGGTTCAGCTTCCAAACTGGTTTAAGGTGTGCTGCTGTGGTCGAATTCGCAAATAGCTTTTTTTTCTTTCTTATGGATTTCTAAAAAATCTCTCCTGATAAGTTGCTTTGTTACTTTCTTCTTTCATCCTCGTCGTAAGCCTCTTCTCTTTTGTTGAAATTGTTTTTGTTACAGAAATGATTAGAACAACATGACCCGGAGGTTGAGCTGTAAATATGATCGAGGCTCATGGCTTTTGCAGCTTCTTTTCAGACACACTGTTATCGCTCAGACACACCTTCCGTGCGCTGCTAACTTCAATCCCAGAGACCTGACTTGCTCAGCTCCTGGGAGCGGCTTATGATGACTGGCCGCTGGGGAAATTATGACCACGCCGTGATGAGATGGAATGGGCAGATAGGGCTGTATTTCCTGTAAAGTGCATATTTGTATTTGTTGGACAGGAATGTCCAATGTTCAAACCTTGTGATCGTCTTATCTTGTTTTCCTCCGAGGCGTTATGTTTTCACACCCTGCCTTACTGCGCTGCTTTCATCTTTAGTGCTTACTTTAGACCCGTGTTTGTAAGTCCAAAATATGTCAAACATTGAGCCCAGCGGATGGTAGGACGTGAATTGAATGTAAATGGTAATTGTTTTAATACTCTACTAACATACAAGAATATAATTTAAGTTATGGGTTTTGTTTATAGTTGTATGTGAAGTGCTGGCTAGTGGCTTGTACACCATCTATCTATCAATGCCAATGCAACTGATTGCAATACTTCAGGACCACATCACATGCTTTTTACTATTCACTCTGATGTGTGCTTTGTGTAGTGTGTGTATTGTCATTTGTCCTGCATGAGTGGCATGCTCTCATTATATACAATAAATTGTATTAGTCTGTGTTCTATTATTGCCATTTTAACTAAGAATTTGTTCTTAATAGATTCGCCTGGTTGGACAATGAATAAGCAAACGCTATACAGAATCTATTTTTTTACTTTTACTGCCCTTTGCTTCACTTTACGTTGCAAAAAAAAAGCTCATACACAGCAACACCAAATGACCAAAGCCATAACACTACCATCTGCTTCCTTGTAAATATACATACAATTGTACCACATTACTTAGTACTATGCTGCCAACAACAATCGTAGTTTTGCCCAGGGTTTGCCCAACTACCCGCTCCTCTCAAACTGGCCGCATGGCCTTCTATTGTGTCTCGTGTCTGTCAGGTAAAATCATGTGGAGTGCATCCTAAACCCATGTAGTTGTATCCTCGTAAGATATTGTACCCACGTTAGTGCATGACGGTAAGAACCACACATTACGAAGCCTTGAGATGTACTATTTTACGATGCCTGGCTCCCCCCCCGTGTTTCCAAAAATGTACATTTCGAGAGTGCGTCCCAAACTGAATGCACTTCCGCCCCTCTGCCTGTGTGCGCGGGAGGCCGAGGGAGCCCCAGAGCCAGGTGTGTCCCAGCAGGAGCTCACTCCATAAAACCACTCATCCACTCCGGCGCCATATTGTCTCCTGCGGCGCGCGGACTTCCTGTTTCTCATGTCCTTCAAGTCACAGCAGGACGCCCCCAATCTGAATTCACGTGTCGGAAGTGCACTTTTCCCTATAAGCGTGCAGCCAGTGGAATATCAATATGAAGAGAAGATGGTTTTGAACCTGTTTAGAGAGCAGCAGAGGCGGAGGAGGGAGCGGTAAATCTCATTCGTGTATCCTGACGTGATTCCTGTCCATCATGTCCGTGGCTGTGAAGGTCGGACGCCGCTGCTCGGCTCACAAATCACAAGCTTTGACTTTCTAAAATGAGAAAACGAATTTTGTTGGGTGAAAGGGTTTTGACCAATGTCTCACATCAAGGCAAAGCGGAACAGGTAATTCAGGAGGCTTATGTCAAAAGGGGCAAATATATTACGAAGGCTATGTATATATAACAAAAGGACCATTTATAATTAATGATACATGGATTTATTGTCGTTATAATCGCTATATCTCTGCAACAACCGCAAAAAAATGCCTAAGTATAGCAGGAGTAATGTAATGGAGCAGTGATAGATCAAGATTAAAGGCCAACTAAACACCTGTCTCCACCCACATTTGCAGCTCACCATTTAGCTGTGAGGGGCAGTAGGCTACACACATGATTTTAGAGAGTTTTTACACTAGTTTTCACTAAAAGGGCAACACGGCCTTTGTACTGCCCGATCAGATCTTGGAAGGGCCTGGTCGGTACTTGGATGGGAGACCGTTTGGGAACACCAGAAAGCCTGGGTGAATGTAGTAAGTGAGTGAGTGGTTGGTGGTGGTCGGTGGCGATTTGAGAAAGTTGGTAATACAGACTTGTGTACAAGTGTAAGCCATTATTATTATTATTATTATTATTATTATTATTATTATTATTATTATTATTGTTATTAAAATGGCAAAAGATGGACTGCAGACAATGCTCTAATAACATCTTATAGGCCTATAATTTATTATATATACAAAAAGATTGTTTGGAATTTTAAACCAGGATTAAACTGGGTCTAAAATAGTTTTAAATTGGATTAATTATATAACATAACTAAGTGACCTAAATATATAATTAAAGCATAGATGATGGAAAGACTAAAATAGCAGATGACCCCGACTCTGAGTGCCACCCGAAGAAGCCCAATTAGCATACAGGAGTTTGAGAACCACAAAGAGGTTCATCATGTGTCAACAACACTTTGGAGGATTATAGCAGCAGAGAAACAAGCACATTTTATCAGCACGCGTCACCTGCGCACGCACACCAACCATTTCAACAGCGTAATCCTTCAAAGAAAACGCACATATATTTGCCGATTTACCTTCCTTTGTGCTGTGTCTGCACTCCCCCCCCCAACAAAATGCTCCTCACTTCAAAAACAAAACTTTCTAGTATAATTGGTAATCTGGCTCCTGACATTTGGTTTGGATTTGTTTCTATGACAACATGTTGGATTTGTTTGTGGTCTAAAAGGGGCTCATGGGCTTAATCAATTTAAGCTCAGCCTGTCTGACCATCTTGATGCGGGACCCCAGTGAGTTTTGTGCCGTTGCAATATCTTTTATGTATAATTTAAACAAAAAAAACATGAGCAAAGTTGAGAAAGGGTCTCAGCCTTACCTTTCTCAACTTTTCTAAAACGTTGACTTACTCACTAATGGTTTGCCTTTTGAAAAGTGTAGCCCACAAGCGGCAGACTAAAGAGGAAAAGTCTCAAATAGCCAACAATTCAGAAGTGATTGTACATGGTCTCCAAAACACCGCTGCACTTGATTATTGATTGGAAAGCTGACTAAAGCTCTTTATCAACTATACCGCCATTACCCCATAACTTAAGTGTTGGTTTTAGAGAGTGTCGCTTCAATCACTATATACATGTCTCTTCAGCTATATTTTCTTATTTTTCTTTTATTTATTATGTAAAAAAGATTCAACCTTAAGATTTTAATTTTTAATAAGATTATACAATTAATTGAAAGGGACAGATAATCTTCAAAAGTACTCCTTTTCCTTTTTGTGGAACAATCCTTGCTGAATACCATTGGGTTTCCTGGTTGGGAAACACTGCTTAAATCACCTCCAACCACATGTATCTAAAGACAGTTGAATGAAATCTATAACTCGCATGCGGGCGACAGTTGGGAATGCAATAGGGGATGGCTATGAATGTAACTTTTCCATGGACATGTCAGGAACTAGCAAACACTTGCATTAGACTAAGAAGGGACAAGACCTGTGAAATATCTCCGTTAGCTGCCGGGCCACATGGACAAAACTACACAGTGTCCGAATGCAGCTTTTTACATTTTTTAATCTCTGTTGGTCGACTGTTCTGGAATACCCCAGCATTCATACAGGTTTTGATTAATTCTGCATCATCATCTGCATTGCACTCGCTATATTGTATAGGCCAAATATCACTGAGGCTGCTGTGTCCTCAGTTGTCTCTTTGCACTGACATCTTTGGCACACTGTCAAGAAATTTTCAAATTTATAACCCAATATATTTCAAAATTATTACTTTTAGCCCATAAAACGAGGCGGGATATCCTCCTCTCGACACGAAAGGATTTTGCTAATCTGCCCAGGCTCTTGGAGTAAAAATGTGCTCTTACTTGCGGAAATATTTAAGGCATAGGCTGCACACTATCCGGGCGCACGCCGAGAGCGATAACTCCTACAAAACGCCCGTCATCCTCAGTGCGGGTATCACAAGCGGGGAGTCAGTGCAAAACGATGGATCAATTTAGCACAGAGGGAGCAGTGTGCCATTCTTCAAGTGTAATGGGCTTTGATGTCGACGCTGAGCTGCATTACCAGAGCCACGCTGGAGCCACGAGGCCTCTTTTCATCTGCCTGTTTCCGCAAACGCGCGCGAGGTTGTTAGGGGCCGTGGCGCACTAGTGGAAGAGCGCGTGAGCATCTCGCGTCACTAATGCTCTTGCTGTAACATTTTTGTTTGATGGATAATCTCACATGTTGGGTGTTTTTTTTTTTTTCAAAGGAAGAAAGTCCCCGTTCATTTTTCTTATTTTTTATTTTTATTTTTTCCTAAATTTGCGAGCCAGATGGTTGACTGGGAAATCTTGTACATGCTCACACTGACCTCTTGTGGAGAAAATAGATAAGTGCGACAAGTACTTGCATCAAAGAGTCAATCTAACATGTAAAATGCCTAGTGATAGTGAGATACTTTCTGTTTAGCACATAGCCTTTGCTAAGTTTGTAAGAAAGACATTAAATAATGTAATGTTATACAGTGGCTTTATGCAGGAAAGTGTCTGCCTGCGAGTAAGCAATGTCACCCATTATTATTGATCTATTATTTGTTTTAATTATGCTAAATGAAGTTTTACGCATGCTTTTTGTAATAGGCGTTTAATTCGCCACAAGTTAACTGCTGTTTATTCACCACCAATATTCATTACAGAGATAAAAGAAACAGTTTTCTTTTCATTCATCATTAAATATGCAAATCTCTGCGCACTAGAAGGCACATCATCTGTGGCAGCACAAAGGAAATGTCAAAATGGAGAACGATTATGGAAGATTGACATTAGGCAGGACGCTTAACGATCAGACATCCCATTAAACAAAGTCATAGTTACAAAAGCCGTTTTATAACACTGACTTCGTTATATCAGCTTGGAAGCACACCCCTGACCTGACTGCAGAGAAGAACATCGCGTGCCTGTGCGTCGCATAAACATGTAAATGAGTGTCTTTGTTACATGATTCTACCGCTGAGCCTCAGCAGGTGGTGACACAATATGTTTTTGTTGCGACAGATTTAGCACCAAGTCAAGAAATAAAACAGACACAGATGTGAATCTATGACCCACTCCCCTGGCTACTATATGTATTTAGTTATGGAAATTATGGTATTGATTAATGAACGTGCGCTCTGGAGGCCTTCGTTAAAGACAGGGGCTGGGGTTTTGGTATACTGTATCTTTTATGTTTAAACTCAAAGCATTGTCTCTGATTTCAAATTGGATATTAGGCTCATTAACCAAACTTTCATTCTGTTTTTTTTATTTTTTATTATAATACAAACATAAACAACTTATATATCGTTCAGTGTCCATGCATTCCCACTCACACATAACTCATAACCCAAAAGATGCTGCAGACAAGGCAGATAAAACGTCTTGCCCAGTGGCGCACAGGGATTGTGTTGGACAGGGATATGGAACCACCGACCCTCAGCATTGTACCAAAACTATTATCGTTTAACATTCAGTTTTGTCATCTGTGGTTGAGCTGAAATGGCTGACAAAGCTATTGTTGGAGGCTGCTCATGACAGGAACACGTTTCCATGGTCGCCCCGCTCACAGTCTGTTACAATGTGCTGCTCGCTCTGGTGGGAAACTGTTGTGTACATTGCATTTGTCTAGATTCAGTGGATTATTGACTGGATTATTGATGATGAAAATGACAAACACTGGTAATACTATGGCTTCTACAAAACCATGGGAGTTCATTGTTTTCTTCCTTTGATAGTTGGAACAAATTAATACTCAAGGCATAACAATTCAACTGGAGCTTTTGGGCCGGACTCCAAATGACCAGAGATAAACACGATTTACTTGCAAGGACCGCAAAGACCTCACACATGCATGTTTTTGAACAGTGGACAAAGCTAATGGATCTGTTAAAAATAATCTACTTGGCGAGCAGCTGGTGATGTAGCTTTGAAATAGGTGAGAGCAATCAACACGTCTTTATTTTGTGACAGCGACCTTTTGTTTATTAAATGAACATTTCATTCATTAGAAAAGACACATTTGACAACGAGCACAATCTCTTTATACAAAGGGGTGAAAGTCAGTTTGGCATTACCAAGTTTTCTCGACTTGGGCTGGTCATACAACAAGCGTACAAAAAAAAAAACTCCCTTTTTTTTTGTGATAAATTACCAAATCTCTTTTTCTGTAAACTTGCTGAAAACATGTGGCAAACACGGGCACATTCTTCAAACATTTTGTGCGTCTTTCATCTTAAGAAACAGTTACTATTACATTACACTTACACACACACACTGTATCTTTGAGTAGTTTGATAGAAAGCTGTGTAAGATAGAAGTGCACTGAGGGCCAAATGACGACATTAAAATGACCATGGCACAAACAGACAAAGTAAACCTTATTTATGTCACCTACTTGTTCTCATAATTTCTTTAAATCAATGCAATGTGATTAAAATGTATTATTATTGGTGTTATTAGACCTTTTGATAAACTGGGGACTTTGATAGCAGAGGCTAATACAATATCTGCATGATTGTGGGTGATTCTGAAAACACCAAAAAGCTAGTCCATTCGGCTTCTGTTAAATAAAAAAAATTTGACAACAGTGACAAACTAATCAAGTGTGCAAAGTGTCCTTGGGCAAGACATCTTAAACACACTGCGTGCATTGTCAGCTTCAGATTCTGCTCCAAGTGAGTGGAAGTCCTTGTCAATTCACTATTCGATTTATAAAAACATGCAATCACAATAACATTGCATTTTGCAGCCTCAAAGCGCGATGCTAGTCATTTAATATTCACTACATTTTCCAAGCTCTTAAGTGACGTGTGCAGCACCAGCTGAACTATAGGTTAGACTGACAGAAGCCACTCACACAAGCAAGGTTGGCCACGTGTATTGCCCAAGGACACAATGACAGTATGCACAAAGAGGAGTCTGGATTCAAACTGCTGACCTCAGGATTTGTGGATGAACACTTGGCCAGTTGATCCACTGAGCAGCTTTTACGATGAACTGAACAGGGATTGATTTTGGGCCAGCGAAGATAAATAGCAGCAAAGTCACACTGCACATCATGAATAATTAGTAATTAAGCTAAAAACATGAATTAGATGGGAAATTAATTCTCACCGCTTGTTCGCTCACATACATTCACTCCATACTGTAAAGCTGCACGGATTACTCGGGATCATTCAATAGTTCCAACAATTTAAATTCATGGAAAAATCCAATGGGCATCACATTCTACAACTACTAGTAATTATTGCAATATTCTTAATTTACTAAACACTAGAAAGAGAAGGATCTTTTACATAAAATGAGCCACAATAAATGGGTTTCAAGGCCGATTGAATGTTAGCAGCAAACATTGCTGTATGAGCCCTCCCTCTGGTTATTGATATTATGTGCATAGTTGTTATAAATCTTAAAATTAGAATCACAGCAACTTTATCTAAACTAATTGTATTTGACTGGTTTGTACAGCTTGTTTTATGTGCAGTAGGACGGACACACACTTCTCAACATACAGGCAGCGAATAGTGACATGTAGTGTATATAACACAGTTAAGTCCAGGTTGGGATATATAATATATAAATGCACCGGTTTCTATCTGGACTATAACTGCTGACATGTCTACAGCCCAAATGATTTGGCTGTGAGCAGTGTCAGCCAAATAAACTCATCCCTGATCAAATGAATCCAAGTCCAAGAGTCCACATCCGATATAAAAGACCAAAAAGATTTGTGTTTGAGCTAGATGTCGTCTAGCTCTGAGAGAAGTACTCTAGGACGAGGCGGAGGTGTCCCAGACGGTCTTTGAGAGAATTCAGAGACAGGACAGTGGTCTGATAGGCAGGATCCAGCTGCAGGACAGACAGCAACCACCAGCACCATATGGGACCATTGATAGAGGCCTTAAACAAAAAACATAGGACGATGACACAGGGTTCTGACATTATGGGCAACCATTCAAAAGTTGTATTCATGATCTTTATGAATATTCATTCAAGGTAGATTTGAAAGTATAAAAGAAATCAAATAGGGTAAATGTACAGACTAACCCTTTCCATAGTTGCAAGTAAAAGCAATACATATAATTGGTTGTGCACCTATGAATTTAGTTTTAACTTAACTATAGAAAACAGAAATGCTGACTTTAACATCCTGAAAAACGTACCTGGATGTCTTCCTCTTTCTCAGGCATGACCCCGTACTGTCTGTTGATCTGCTCCTGAAACCGACTGCCAAGGCGCTGGTACCAGTCATGAGCCTGCTGGTACACACTGTCATGCAAGTGCTGTAACATCTCCAAGTCAGTACCATCGACCTGTGTGAACAAACATATATTTGACTTTGTGTCATAAAATTACATCAGCTGCACATTGGGATGTTGAAAGCTCACCCTCTGGTCTTCCAGGAGCTCGATATCAGCCGTGTAGTAGCCATCTCTTTGACCTCTCTTTAAAACTCTGAACCTGCTGCCACCCACTGTGTCCACGTATGAACGCCCGTCAGGCAGCAGCTCTAGGCTGTGGATCTCCAGCATGCACCCGTAATCGGCAAACCTGAGAGAAGAGGGGATGGATCTTTTACAAAGCTTTAATCTAAACTAAAAATGAAATGTAACTGAAGCTAGAGGTCCTACTGCACAAAGCTTATATTACATTATACATATTTCAATACATTTTCATTGAGGTAGTCAGTAATGTTGCAATTAGTACAATGTCATTGGATGTAATTCCAAAAGACAATAGTGTTGCACCAGTGCATATGAGCTGAGATGCATAAGAGTTGAATTATAGTATTTTCGTATGCGAAAGAAAGTGAGTATATTGATAATGCAGGCCTACATAATCCGTCCATGTTCATATTTAGGTGTATGGTTATAGAACTTTAAATGAAATGCAAATGAAAGCAAACATATTGAATGTATTGTAGAAGCGTGGCATTGAACCCTTTATTTAGGACGCCGTGGGGGCATTTCTTAAGTGATGCAAAAAAAATTAAGTGATATAACATTCTAATTACAAATGATTGACTTTAGACTCTATATAATGTTATTTTTCCATAAACTCTTTATTTTTCCATGATATGTTGTAATATTTTGAGCCTGCAGCAGATCTGAACATCAAAAACATAATGTGCCCGTTCATGTGGGTGGCACTCTGACAAACACAGTCTGTGATTTAGAATGACTCACCCTTTCCCGTGCTCATAACTGCACATGCCAAACTTCTTTGTGCCCGTTTCCATGCAACGCCGCATCATGAGGCGGTACCGCGGCTCAAAGATGTGCAGTGGGCAGGGCACCCCGGGGTACGCCACGGTGCAAACAAAGATCGGGATGTCCTTCGTAAGACTACGAAGAGCGCATTACAAGCGACGGCATTTATTGCAGAAATAATGTAATTAACCGAATGCTTTAAAAGAATTGAGACTCTTACTTTGAGAGTTCTGCCATCTCAGCATTATGGATTTGTTCCCTTTCTGCCAGTTGGGATGGGAACAGGCGGGTCATTATGCCCTGAAGCAGAACTGTAACGTTGAACTTCCTGTTTCTAAAATACTACAAAGACAATACACCATTATCAGCATCAGGTCAAAACCATCGCCTCTTTTATATGTTAGCATGGGGTACCTCTTGCAGCGCCTGCTTGCAGAGTGGACAGCGGAGGTTATGGTCCAAACTTCTTTCCAAGCAGTTTTTACAAAAGGCGTGACCGCATGGTGTAGTGACGGGCTCAAAAAACAACCTTGACAAAACAAGACAGACAAGAGCCATAAGTAAATATGCTTTTCCGTCCTTTGAATTGCAGCTTTGAAAAGGCCAAACTTGTGAATGGGAAAACTCAGCGTGATATGTGACTCAACAGGAGGCAAAGTGCAGAAGTGTTATCGATCCGTGTGCACTGACCTAATGCAGAGTGGGCATTCAAAGTCTGACACAGAGAGGATACTCAGGGTTTTCTCTCGATTCAGGCTTCTTTCAGCTGCAACAAGATGACACAAAAGTGTACAGGAGAGGGAAAAAAAGAAAACATCGAGTCCTAAAGTCCTTAAACATTCACAGACACCAAAAACAAAGATAGTGCAATTATGTAACAACTGTACCCACAGAACATTGTGATATTAAGTTCACTTTTTTTAAGACAGTAAATATGGATGGACAATGGGCAGAGACATTTAAAAATAATTGACACCTTACACATGTCAGCCATGTAGACTTGTGATTCATACTTCTAGATGTGCTGAATATTGTGTGTCTCAGTTTGTTTCTAATAGGTGCATTATGCAACATTTTATGTGGGGAAAAAAAGTTTATATTTGTGCATATTTGACCTTGTAGTGACCAGTGATGCCAGTAACTAATTACTTAGTAACGGATTACTCTAATCAGATTACTTTTTTCAGTAACTAGTAATCTAACGCGTTACTATTTCCATACAAGTAATCAGATTTAAGTTACTTTTCCAAATCACTATGAGTTACTATTTTGTAATTTTCCTTTGGAAAAAAATACATTTATTTTTGCATCTCGACGGGTGACGTAACATAATGTCACGTTTTCAGCCTAAAAACACTCACACTGGTCGGGGAGAGAGATGGAAATACGTCACTTTTCTGAGTCTGTTTCAGCTTTGTTGATGTTACTGTTAAAACACACTTCCAATAAAGTGAGTGTTGGTGAAAGGGTTTGTCATTAGTGTGTTGAGGCGGTGGAGATGTTGTCGGCCGAAGCTGAATGTAACTAATAAAGTAACTTAGTTACTTTTAAAATTAAGTACTCAGTAAAGTAACCAAGTTACTTTTCAAAGGAGTAATCAGTAATATATTACTTTTTCAAGTAATCTGTGGCAACACTGGTAGTGACACAGTGGCTGTATGACTGGTCAGCATGGCGTCTTTACTTTCCATCACAGTGGTCTCTAGGACGCTCCAGGATCAATTGTTTGGAAGATTTTCACTGCTCTCCAGAAAACCTGCAAAACAAGTGATCCTGGAGCGTTGTAGAGACCCCTGTGTTCAAAAGTAAAGGCGCCATGCTGACCAATCATCCAGCCGCTGGGTCACACAAGGTCAAATACACACAAATATCTACTTGTGTTTTTTCAGCACAAAAAGTTGCATAATGCACCTTTAGAGTTACAAAGTTAGACCGGTGCCTAATACCTCTGAACTGCACAAACTCCTTCCTCATCATCAGCTCCTCATCCTCTTCAGCTGCAGGGAGGAAGGACACGGCTTGGCACAGGCTGAGGCAGCACTCTGTCCCCGTGTCCTGTTTCACCTTGGAGACATTCAGGGTTTAGGACTTGAGCCTTGAAGTACATAGCTACAAACTGTGACAAATCTGTAGTCCCTACCTGGAGTGGCTCTCTCCTGATCTTCCCTTCTCCATCTGCACCTTGTGGGTGACTGAGGGCATCGTGGTAAGCTGGCCCTTGGGAGCTGCTGAGACTGGTAATAGGAAAAGGCTCTTTCAAGTACTCAGACACAACCTGCAACATACCGGGCACCTCCTCCGGCACTGCAACACCCTCAGCCTCCAGAATCTGCCAATGCAGGATTTAGTTAGCATCATAGTTATTGCGTACAAATATCTTACCATGTTCTAATATAATTCACTTTATACAAAAACAATATAAATACCAAATCTGATAATGTCATGAATATCAAACTAGTGCAAATCAGGACATGGTATTGTATGCTGTACTGTATGTTAGTTATGTAGATAGCTTGGTCATGTAAATCAGGGGTTCCCAAACCTTTTTGGCTAGGACCCCCAAAATTGACACAATAACAACTCGGGACCCCCATTGTATAAAGATATTGCATCTTATGCTACTCTAGGGCAACAAAAATATTTTTATATCAAGTTAATATTATGCACTTAAACAGTTTATTTTAAGTATTTGAATTAATTTCACAAATTATATCCTGTTTTACTCTAAATACTATATACTAAAAACAGAATCATTTTTCTTTTTATTTCATCTTGAAATCCTCTGGAGACCCCCACTCAAGGCATTACGACCCACCAAGCTGTCCAGACACCCACTTTGGGAACCACTGATGAAAATTGTATCAGTGCAATCAAAGTGGGCATATTTCATAAGAGTGTCTGGCTTCAGCCTTAAAGGGTGTGCCCTGTGTGTGTATGAAGAGGAATAATAAATGGAATGTGTCTTAAAACAACAAAAAACGGCCTAATAATAATGTCCCTGGCAGCGCAGTTATCCTACAAATGTGATGCACTCCAAGACATAAACCGTGGTTTTGTGTTATCTCCTGACCATGTAATGTCTGGCCGGTGTTAATAGAGGACAAACACACCTTCTTTATCTGGCTTTTTGCAGGGACAAAGTCAGCTTGGACTTTTAGGCATCGGTGAAACTGGATGAGCGCTTGTGTCGGCTGACCCATTTCCAGCAGTACATTCCCTTTTCGAAAAAGGCCCTGCAAAGAAAACCGTTTTGATCAGCACACTGTGTACCTGAAATTATGCCATGCAAAAAATAACTAACCACAGGCGAGCACAGAGAACCACTTCAGTGTGTCCGTTAGTGCTGTATAACCCACTGACAAAAAGCGATTAAATAACAGCGAGTGGAAATTTGCATAACCTTGGCATGTGTGTGAAGTAACATCCATGAAAATGCATAACTCTCTCAAAACAGCTTCTGTTCACACACCATATACTCAAATGACAAACTCAAATCTAATTTCTGAACACGCTAACCAGTTAGATATTAACTTTTGCATATTTTAGTATGGTTGTGTTTGCAAAAATGTGTCAATCTCAGTCACATGGATGACCTCAGAAATGTAATTATATATTGTGGCCTCTTATGTGTCACCTAACACAGTGATAACAAAACTTTGGCGACATGTTTTGCAGCCCTATAATGATATAAACGTTTTCATTACACTTTTTGTTTTTTTGCACACTTATGTATCCCGATAAAAAAAAGAAGATAAAACACACATTGGATATTCTAAATTTCTGATACGTCAAATACAATTTTCACCCATCCCTACGAATATAGAACTTTATATCGTTTCCACTGACCTCAGTCCAGTTGGGTCGAAGGCAGCAGAGGTAGTCGAGGTCTGTCAGAGCATCATGTAAATGCATCAGGCCCAGGTTGGCTTCAGCTCGGTAGAACTTGAGACTGAGATCTCCAGGGACTGTGTGGTTGAAAAGAGGACAAGCGCCAATACAGCTTTTAGTCCACGATCAGCAGTTTTAGGTCAACATAGTAGCATTTCAACTTACAGATGAACTTGCAATTGAGATTTCCATATACAGTAGACCTATGATGGGCCTTATTGAAGGGCATAACATTCAAAAACATTGTCACAAGTTAAAGATTATATGTGTAGCCTATATTTTAATCTGTGCCATGTGGCATTTAGTGACTGTGAAGACTTATATAAAATTCAAAGACAATTTTATAGGGCTATTTTCATGGCCATTGTTGTCCCAATAACTGCCATTACGGGTCTACTTAGTAATCTGGGGCAGGACCAGACCTACTCTCTCTTCCTCCACCACAACAGGATGAAATGCACTTGAAAAGATAAGTGCAGATGACTGTCTAGGTAAACTGAAACCCAAAAAAGATGTATGCTGAACATCTTCCAACAATTTTCTTTTTTACTAACTGTTATTGACTTGTATATTACACGGACACATTAGCATTTCTTTCCCAATTTTTTTTTTTTTTTTGTTGCTTTCTAGAAGTCTGTTACCAAAGCAATAGATCTAGATGCACGGTGTGCGTCTTCCATGCGCAAGACTTACCCAAGTCTATGCCCTCGTTGGTGATGCGTAAAGCTTCCACGAACAGGCTGGCTTTGAGCTTCTCTTGGATATGGCACTTCATCTTTGACTCCTCGGGCCAGCACTTTTCCGCCACGCTGATTAGCAGCACGTTGTTTCTCATGGCTCGGACTTCCCTGGGTTTTAATCTCTCCTTGCACTGGGGGCATTTGGACGGGAGGAAATCCTTGACGCATCTCCGACAAAACGAGTGACCGCAGGGCACGGTCACTGGCTCGCACATCAGGAAGAGACAGAGCGGACACTCCAGCAGCTCCATGCTTAATTTATGTCATATAACAGTGTCCGACGTAAAAAGTGTGACAGTCGTCGGTGCAGCACTTTTTGAATAATTGTGCTGCATACACAGTGTAAAGCGCTCAGACAGCTCCGATGTGTCCACCTTTCGACCACATCTTTGCAGGGCTCCTTCTGATTCTAAAATACAGAATCATATTCTGTAGGCTTTCTACCATACCTTGAAGCACTTTTAGTCGAAGTTATGAGTTGACATGATCCAAAAGGCGTTAAAAATCATTCCGTGATTAAAGCCAGGACATTTCCTTTTTGCTCAAAACGAATTGGAACTCGGTTTTGTGTCCAGTTTTCTTTTGGTCGTCGCTAACTCCGGACAGACTACGGGAAACAAACAAAAAAAATATAGGTTCTTGCCTGTCAATGTCCGCTATTACCCTCAACAGAGACGTTTCTTCCACAAAGCGAGGTTACTGTGTTACACCACTACATTACATAAATAAAGCCCATGTGACCCGCTACGAGCCACATGATTGGAGGACATGCGCGTTTCCGCCCTGTTGTGAAACGCAAGGATGGCACGTTTCATAACCCAATTCCGGCGACAATCTTATATTTGTGCATAACAATCGCTCACGCGCTATGTGTTTTATATAGCCATGCATAATATGCAATAACAGCAATTAGGCAGAACCGGGATTTAATGTTGTGTGGCTGGCTGATCCCGGGTCAAAATAGAGAAGGGAATCCCAGCGTGAGGGGGGCGGGGTGGGCTCATAACACACATACGACTCTTGACAGACTTTATCAAATACACATGAAATCGTTGCTTTAGTTGGACATGCTGCTAGTGAAAATTGAATAGGTAGCCATACTAAATGCCAGATGTTTTATAACTGACACGTTTTAACATGAGCGTCGTAATTGCTTATACAAGGTGGTTACAGTATTTCCCACTTAAGAAAGCAGAAGTAATTTAATAAACCCTGAACAGAAGTTATTAGACTTTACTCACAGAAACCGGGTCATATTTGTTTTGTAATGTAAACACACTTATGAAACCCCAGCCTGGAGAACAAAGCCACATCATTCACACATGAACAGCTGTATTGTTCAGATCAGAATATGCAACTGCAGCCCAGCTGAACCTTGCATAACCACTTTTACAAGTTTCGGGCGTGGGTAACTGTGACGGGCGGCTCTACAAATTATTTGCTCGCTATCCACAAAAAACGTAAGTTAAATCATGCCTTTATTTGGGTCAACAAAACAAAAAGTTATTATTTTCAATCACCAAGTAGTGATTACACAATAATGTCGTGTTTCAGGGAAAAAAAGAAAACATTGTTCAATATTATCTAACCCTAAAGTGTAAATTTACAAAGGAAATTTAAAAATGAGCTACGCAATTTCATCAATGATACTACACATGGCAGCATCTTTGTCCCAGGTTGTGTCCCTTTTTAGGCAGGTTGTAGGTTTGTCCGGTTGACTCGTTGCCAAACAGCTGGCCCCAGCCTCCTCTACGTCCATGGGCTCAGTCTTCATCCTTGGAGTGGCAGCAGTGGCACTAGCCCCTGCGACAGGTGTGCTTCTTACAGAATCACTAGAGCTTTCAGCGACGACCATCTGAGGCAGGTCGTCGGGAAGCGAAGCAAGGCACCCCTGGATCATCTCCACAACTCTTTCCAGATGTTTTTGAAACCGCTCAGCTGTCTCCAGCCTCTGTCGCTTCTGTACCTCCATCATAACCCTCAGCGTCTCCCTGGCTTGGTGCGGCCTGTATTCATTTATCAAGTGATGCATATGAACAAATAATAGCTTTATGTCTTCAAGCTTTTCCTCACGCTTAATACTGCCGGGGCTTTTAATGAGAATGTCCAATAAGTCCAAGAAATTTATGAGAATAGACATGTTGAGTTTTTTGAGCTCACGTTTGTGGTCAAACTGTATTGGGTGCAGTCTTTCAATGCCTTGACTCTCCAAAGGCCGAATTATTAGGTCGTCACATTGGAACTGGTTACCAAACATCATGTAGGTGTCTCTGATGGGCGGAGGGGGCTTAGGAGCCTGACCTTTGCGGAGGTTTTCATCAGTGTATTCTTTGATGTACTGCATGGGAGGAGGCGGGAGGGCACTAACCTGCTGTGGCTCCCCCATGATGCTGATCTATAAAAAAAATAATGATAATAATCAAAAAACAATTGAATAAAACATTTATTAACATAAAAGAATCGTGAACTTGACAAAATCTGAAAAAATAAATAAACATATTGATTTTTAAAGTTAACCTCTTAATCCTTGCCTTAACCGTGTGCATTTTCTCCACTTCAGCTTTACCCAAATCTAAAATGTTACAGCCTATAGGCCAGAGCAACGCCCCATTTGAAAGCCAAGACCTACATAACTACTCTAGAAGAATATTTTTCCTCGCCATGTGGCCGCGTTTTCGTCACACAGTTGTGTTACATTTTCAACACTTTTCTGTTGCTCTTTTGTCGCCATTTTGTTACTATTTTGACACTTTTTCCAAGAAGTTTTAATATTTGGGCAAAGCCAAACTGGAGAAAATGTGCTCGGTTCGGGTGGGGGTTAAAGAGGTTAAAGATTATTATTGTGACAAAACGATTTCATTTGTGATTCAACAAAGTTTGGCTAAGTTTTGTGTTTACCAAATACGTATCCTGGCAGTAAAGCATACCTTGCATTGCAAGTTGCAACAATAAATATTCGCCCGTGTAGGTCAAATAAAACACTCTAAATGTACATATTTAGGGAGAGAGAAATATTTGATTGAACGTTTCCGCACAGTAGTCGTTGCTGTTAGCTTTAGCTTTAGCATTAGCATGATAACATTCAAGGGAAAAAAACAACAACATTATTATCCACACCTGCAAAGCCAAAGCCCCAGATTATACTGACCTTAATACAGCTTCCCGACTTGATAAATGTAGGACAGAATGTCAAACGTGGCGTAAATTAGATCCTATTTAGCTCATTGCTATCTTGGTGCGTCCGCCACTGGACACAAAGAGCCGAATACAAAGAGCTCAATGACTATTGGCTGGCATTTCTGAGGCTTACGAGTATGGCGTCTGTTGATTGGATAACGTACTTTACTATGACTATTATGATAATTATTAGATTAGGCTATTTAATAAAACACACACACACACACACACGCACACACACTACAATCATATTTTTTTCTGTCGTGAGTTTATTACTCATTACTATTAGTAAGATTCCTAATGAGGGGTCTTTACAGTAAATACAACTTTTCCAGATGGTGGCGCCACAGGCTTCTTAAACGGCAAAATCAGATAGCTTGACAGTAATACAATAATAAAGGCAGGGAACCATTTCCATTGCCCCCCGAACCCCTAATACAAGTACTTTAACGGTACTTGTTTTACAATACTGGAACCTGGACTATACTTTAGAGAGATAATGGTAATTTATGCAAGTACATTTCTTTAGAATTGTCTCAGGACCCACAATATATTTTTCCTGTCTAAGAACATTTTCTATATGAAGAAGGACATTTTTGGTTACAGATAGCTATACCAATTAAATCTGATACCAGATTCCTCTAAATGCCTATCTGTTGTCCCATGTGATATTTTTAGTCAGCCTTTATATCTTTATAAATATTACTATCCTTGTATTTATATATAACATTTTTTCCTCACATATTAGTATTTGTAGCCTTATAATTTTTTTCGCTATTTTTTTCCAATATTTTTTCTCATTTTTTCATATTTTGTCATTTAGATTTCTGTCATGGTTCCTTTATCAATTTATATGTGTATTATCACTTAATATGGTTGTGTATTTGTTCACATTTTTTCCTGTATTTGTTCACATTTTTTCCTTTCAGTCTTTTCTTTTCTTTTTCTTTTTGGATGGTCATGTGATGTTTGCAGTATTTAAGGCCACCTGTTGCTAGTTTTTAACTATATGCCCTGAAGAAGACCATTGTTAGGTCGAAACGTGTTGGCATGTTCATTTAAATAAAGGACTTTTATATTGCAGTCGGAGTGCCTCAGATCCCCTTTTTTGCTCTTCTAAATCTGATACCAGTTGACATTTTTTGTTACCCTACTGGTATTGTTTAATGGTGACCAGCCCTAATAAGGATGATTGAAACTATAACATTATGCAGCCATAGCTATGCATAGCGTTTATTGTTGATGTAGGTCAATTAGATTGCATTTCAATTCACCCGTGCGTGTCTGTGTGTGCGTGCTGCCCATAGACATGCTGCCAGTGCACAACACAAGCTTCAAGGATGTGGTTTACCTGGTGCAACGACTTTGCCGGAAGCTTTTGAGTGTATAACAAGTTTGTCAGCACACAGTATGAGACAGACACACTTGGTGAACAGCGGAGCAACGTCAAAGAGGTGCAATCATGTTTCCAAGAGTTATTCTAAATGGGACATTGATGAAAAAATCTCAACAAAAGAGAATCATATCTCCAGAAAATTACAAGGAAAGATTCTTTGTTTTAGACACTAAAGAACTGAAGTACTCCGAGCAGCGCCCAGGGGTAAGTTTTCAGACTACAGATTTGCCAGTCAAAATGCTAACAATCCAAACATGATTTTTGTCAGGTTAATTGCTAACATGTACTATTGCTTTTATTTTAGAAAAAGCCTGTTTTGAAAGGATCAATTGAACTGGGCAAAATTAAATGTGTAGAAATTGTGAATACAGACCTGAACATACCATGCGACAATAAATACCCCTTTCAGGTATGAATACATGTGTTTGTTGATGATGCAATATTGTAAGAATAAGAACATCAACCTTGTCAAATGACATATGCACAGGTATTTTATGACACCAACTACCTCTATATTTTTGCTCCTGACAACAACTGTCGGCAGCAATGGGTCACAGCTCTGAAAGAAGGTAAATTAAGATAATCGCTATTGTATGTGAGAAACAAACATCCATAAACACCTGTGTCTACTGTAGAGACGCAATATAACGATTTAGCCACTAAATACCACCCAAGCATGTGGATGGAGGGCAAATGGAGATGCTGCCAGCATACAGATAAACAGGCAATGGGTTGTGTCCAGTATGACCCAGGGAGATCAGGTCAGCCAAACAGACTTGTAAAATATTTTAGAAATTAAATGTGTATACTGTAATGTTATCTGCGTTTATATTTACAGCATTTAAAAAGGCGCCCCCTCGTGTGCCAAATCAAGAGGTGACAGCTCTTTGGACCATTTCGGCGATATCATGTTTACCAAGACTTTAATGGTTTCATGTTGGATTTTCTGGCAGAGTCAGACTAAACAAGATGACACTGACATGAGGACGGTCATAGCAATACAAGACTTTGCACCCACTAACAAGGGGGAACTGCCAATGCAAAAAGATCAGACATACATTTTGATTGATGACTCAAATTTTGATTGGTGGAGGGTGCGGGATTTGGACGGGTACTTTCATTCAATTTCATTTATACTTTGACACACTCCTTTATTGGTGCTGATTGTTTTACATTTTTTGTTTTAGGAACAAAGGTTATGTACCTAGTCCATATGTGGCTGGAAAATTTGAAACCAACTTTGATAGATTTGAGTAAGGCTAATTAAATAGTTGGTGTAAATTTCCTTTACAGCACAGTAATTGAAAATGGATAGAAACACATTGCGTGTAATAATCATAAAAAAAAGTGAAATAATTCTGATGATTACATGGAAACAGGACACACAACTAATTACTGTATTTCATGATTTGATTAATCACCACCATTATACTATCATAGTGTAATGATTATATATTTCTGGGTAATGACTTGGAGATGACTGCACAATTCATTTATCTCTCGTTATCTCAATTATTTAATTCTGATGATACTGTGCTGTAAAGTACGACATATTTCTTCTGGTTCACATTAACTTCAGAATAAATGTTTATGTTTTGATTTTAGATGGTACAATGACAATATAACAAGTGAAGATGCTGTTGATCTTTTGTCAAAAGAGGTAAGAGAAAAAAGTGTGCATTATGTTAATATTGTTATTATTAGTACACAGTGTAATGTGCGTTTACAGCTGGCTATGTAAACGCTTCACTATAATTGCATCTATACAAAGTACTATACAGTATATACAGTATAGTATATGTATATATATGTATATATACAGTATATGCTGATCACTGTATGGCAAACCCCTTTAGGGCAAAGAAGGTGCTTTCATGGTACGGAAATCTAGTAAAGCTGGCCACTACACAGTGTCTGTCTACTCCAAGGCACCTGGGTAAACTTTCTTTGCTGCTTGCCAAAATTACTGCTCATTCTGGTAAATGTTTTGCTACTTCCTTGTGTTACTTTGTTTAGGGCCAAAGTTGACAGAAATCCAAATGTGAGGCACTATTTAATTAGACAGAAAAAAGACAGAGAGTCATCTTTTTATGTGGCAGAGAACAAGTTGTTCCGCACCATTCCTGAGCTAATCCACTATCACCAGCATGATTCTGCAGGTAAACTCTTCAGCCAAAATAACCAGCACAATAAACTGTTTATATTATTATTTAAATGGGTGTATATTATGTATTTCTTTGGCAGGGATGGTGACACGTCTTAGGCATCCTGTCTCTCATGATAAACGGTTCTCCATGCCCATTCCCGATCCCGATGGTTATTTTTACTTAATTTTTTTTTCTATAATGACGGAGTAGTCTTTTTAATGATTAGCCCACAGCATTTGAATTTGACCTCGTTTTAATGTGCAGCTCAAACTGCTTTCATTTGTTGCACAGGTCAGTGGCAGCTGGACCCTTTGGAGCTGACTTTAGAGGAGACATTAGGCTGTGGGCAGTTTGGTTTGGTTATGGGAGGAAAATGGAAGGACAAGCAAGTGGCTGTGAAGATGATAAAAGAAGGGTCTATGCCAGAGGAAGAATTTAAAGAGGAGGCAAAAGTAATGATGTAAGTACCTACTGTAACAAACAATTCATATTTTACAGACATGCCTATGTTATGTTTCTTTCTTCAGGAAATTGTCCCACTGTAAGCTGGTGCAACTGTACGGAGTGTGCACACAGCGCTCACCCATGTGCCTGGTGTTTGAGTTCATGGAGAAAGGTGCGCTGCTGGACTATCTGAAGGCCAAGAGGGGACACCTCTCAAAGGAGACACTGCTGGGGATGTGTTTGGATGTTTGTGAAGGAATGAATCATTTGGAGAACTCCAATTTCATACACAGGGATTTGGTAAAACAGTGACTTTTACATTTGAGACATTGGTATAAATACAACACGTAACATAACTTATTTTGTGTCTATGCAGGCAGCAAGAAATTGTCTTGTTTCTCAGGATGGTAATGTTAAAGTGGCTGATTTTGGCATGGCAAGGTATTTCCTCTATATGTTGATCCAGCTATAAATGTATAACTATAATAGTGTGGTAACGTGTGTATTCTTAAACAGATTTCTACTGGATAATGAATATACAAGCTCTCAGGGTTCAAAGTTTCCTATAAGATGGTCTGCACCTGAAGTCATTCGCTATGGAAAGTACAGCATCAAGTCTGACGTCTGGTCATTCGGTAAGGAATTCTCTGGAATTAAAGCTAAATGATTATATCAGTACCTTTCTTCATGTCATCAACAACTCTTACAGGAAGGAACAAACTCTTACAGGAAGGAAAACAAACAATCCAAATGTTGTAAAGTCCGGATATTTCAAGTATGTGAAAGGTTGTTTATCTTACCCAGGTGTGCTTGTGTGGGAGGTATACAGTGAAGGCCATCTTCCTTATGAGAAACAAGACAATATGCAAGTGGTGAATTCAGTCAACAGAGGACAGAGACTCCAAAAACCTCCCTTAGCTCCAGAGGACGTGCACGTACTCATGCAGTGGTGCTGGAAAGACGTAAATATGACAACCAATTATTTTTTTGTTTATGTTACATTGTTCAATATAGTGTTGTGAAACATTCCTTCTGTTACAGAATCCGAATGATCGCCCAATGTTTGGTCAGCTGCTACATCAATTGGCGAGCCTGTCAGATCTGTGAAAATGTTTGCATTTCACCTCAATCCATTTGGGTTATGTTTTACTTTGAAAAACTGACGTGACACACTACTTTTTCCTCACAATCTAAAGTAGACGCCTACTTTCACTGATGCACCCTGCGCAGTTTGGATACTTTTAAAAGAGAAGAAATTACCCGTAATTTTCTTAGCCTATGTTCAGAATGTCAAGGGCTTTTTACTTTTATGTATTTATATGTTTTTTATAGTTCAGTTATTAGCTCTATATAAATAATTGACTTTAAACATTGGACTTTAATGTTGTGTTTTTCTGTATATTATGGCTATTAAATATCATGATGTTTATATTTGCATGGTTTCACTGCATAATAATAGACACAATCAATCCACAAAATATAAGGCCTTGGAAAAAAGAAACACTAAATATGAAGAATAAACTTGCATTATATTCTTAAAGAGCCTGCTAATTTTTCTTAATAGTAATTTTAATGAGATAGTGTAATGGCTATCTATTAATCAGTTTTACTTGAATAGGTGGTGTTTAAGAAGAAAAGTTAGTTTACATTTCTTCATTATTTGTAAATATGTTTGCCCCCTTTATAGTTATTTTATATAGATACCTCTATTTGCTTAGTTGTTTGCACATTATCCTGTTCTTCGATTGCACATTTTCTTGACAATTTGCACTTCCCTGAGTGTTTCTGAGAGCTGATGTAACAAGTGAATTTCTCCACTGTGAGATCCATAAAGGCTTATCTTATCTGATAACTGCAAACACACTTCCAACAGTTCACTCTTTAGAAACATGTAAGGTTTCTCATAAGTAATTTTTTTTAGAACAATTCTTAGAGAAACAATATAATATAGTGCATAGCCTATAGGTGAAATACACGCAAAGTTTTAAACTCATCTTATTCTGGGACCCCTCTTGTTCAATTTGTACATGCTTCCGTTCCAGTAACAATGTATCCTATGACTATTACGCAGACGACACTCAGATCTATGTTTCACTAACAGCAGGTGAACATGGGCCTGTAGATACACTGTGTAATTGTATCAAACAGATCAGTGTGCGGATGCAAAATAACTTCCTCCAGTTAAATACAATCATCATTGTCTTTGGCCAACAAAAAACACAGAGCAGTTGTCATTGGTCATCTTGAAGCTCTTTCACTAGAACCTAAAAATCAAGTTAGAAATCTAGGAGTAATCATGGACTCAGACTTGAGTTTTAACAGTCATATTAAGTCCATTACATCAGCGGCTTATTATATCTAAAAAGCATTGCTAAAATAAAAAACATAGTGTCTAAACCAGATTTGGAGAGATTAATCCATTTGTCTCCAGTCGATTAGACTATTGTAACGGCCTGTTCACTGGCCTCTCTAAACGAGCTGTTCGACAGCTGCAGTATATTCAAAATGCTGCTGCTCAAGTCCTGACCAGAACCAGGAAATATGACCACATTAGTCCAGTGCTTCAGTCTCTGCACTGGCTTCCTGTCGCTCAGAGAATAGATTTTAAAATAGCTCTGCAAGTTTATAAGTCTCTTCATGGTCGGGCACCAAAATATATAGCTGACAAGGTACAGCAGTACGAACCATCGCAGGCCTTGAGATCCTCAGGGAGGGGTCTCCTGGTGGTTTCTAAAGTCACCACTAAACACGGTGAGGCTGCGTTTCAGTTTCACGCAGAAAAAGTGTGGAACCGCCTCAGCGAGGACGTGAGACAGGCCTCAACTCTTACTATGTTTAAGTCCAGGCTGAAAACATGCTGTTGCCTATGGCAATTGATGGTATTTTATGAGAGACCAACAGGCCCGTTTGGAACCGTTTGGAACCATGAGGCCGTCCTCCCGTGGACCCACCACCTGCAGGAGGAGCCATAGGGGACTGGTGCAATGTGACTTGGGCAGCTCCAATAGCTGCCCCCACGACCCGGCAACGGACAAGTGGGAGAAAATGGATGGATGGATGGATGGTATTTTAACCACTTTTTATATATATTTTTAATTATTATTGTGTTTTTATTGTGTATTTGGTGTTGCTGTGAGGCATATTGAGTTGCCTTGTGCATGAAATGTGCTGTATAAATGCATTTGCCTTGCGTATTTGATTGTGAATGATGTGTGGTCCCCTATGGAGGGTCTCTTGCTATGCTTCTGAGCTCCCATGGGTCCTGTTCAAAACAGTGAGGGAAAGTTGGTTGCATAATAGGTTGCGTTCACGAGACATCGTGACATTCTAAAGAGCCTATAGTTTAACATTGAGGTGTAGGGGAGCTAAAAAATCCTTGGCAGTAAATATGATAAAATGCAGAATACTCGTTTTAGTTTATTGCTAATTTCTCTGTAATTCCTGGGCCAATTCACACAAACAAAAACGGTCACAAAGTTCAAAATCATCTCTTCAAGCACATATGAACTATGGTCTAAATATTTCCTCATAAAAGGTGTCCAAACGGGGTGACAATATTCAAAAAGGTGTGTGATGCTGGGCAGCTGAAAGGACTTTCAGCCATAAGAATAATGTGGCAAGTTTGTGAATCCAATCACAATCAAATAAAGATCAGGCAAAACATTTGGACATTTCCTTTTTGGAAATTTCTTTCAAAAACAGTTCTTCTCCCTTAGAGTTGTATTGGCACCTGCCCTACAACAGAAAAATAATTCTAGAACATGAACGCGACCAGCAACAGAACTATGGAAATATCTCACTACAGTGTTAATTTCGGCGACTAAAATATTTGGTCATAATTTTAGTCAAAGTAATATTTTTGCAGACTAAAATTGGACTAAAACTAAATTAAAAGTTGTTCATCAGACTAAAACTATGACTAAAATGTCCAGATATTTTTGTCTACTAAAATAAGACTAAATAAAAATGAAAAGAAGAGACTAAAATCATGCAAACTTCCACTGACCGTTTGAAAGAGCCTCAGATCATTTCAATTCTCTGCCAAAGGAACAACTCAGAGCTTTGTTCATGAGGAGAAGCTCCATGAAGCAGTGAACCCTGATTAAATATATGGTTTTAATAAATAGGCATCTTATAAATGCAAAGTCGACTAAATTTGCCTTCAATTTAGTCGACTAAACCTAAACTCGGAAAATTAGAATATCGTGAAAAAGTTCATTTATTTCTGTAATTCAACTTAAAATGTGAAGCTAATATATGATATATAGACTTATGGCGTGCAAAGTGACATATGTCAAGCCTTTGTTTGTTTTAATTTTGGCTCACAGCTTGTAAAAAACCCAAAATCAAAAATTCAGAAAATTTGAATATTGTGAAAAGGGACTATATTGTTGGCTCAAAGTGTCACCCTGTCGTCAGCTAATGAATCCAAAACACATGCAAAGGGTCCCTGAGACTTTAAATGGTCTCTCAGTGGTTCAGTAGAATTCACCATCATGGGGAAGACTGCTGACCTGACCGAAAACCATCATTGACACCCTTCATAAGGATGGAAATGCTTGAAAGGTAATAGCAAAAGAAGTTGGATGTTCTCAAAGTGCTGTATCAAAGCACATTAATAGAAAGTTAAGTGGAAGGAAAAAGTGCACAAGCCACAGGGATGACCGCAGTCTGTAGCGGATTGTCAGGAAAAGGCCTTTCAAAAGTGTGTTGGACCTTCACAAGGAGTGGACTGAGGCTGGAGTCAGTGCATCAAGAGCCTCCACACACAGACGAATCCTGGACATGGGCTTCAGATATCGTATTCCTCTTGTTAAGCCGCTCCTGAACTACAAACAACGTCAGAAGCGTCTTGTGTGGGCTAAAGAACGAAAGACCTGGTCTGTTGCTCAGTGGTCCAAAGTTTTCTTTTCTGATGGGAGAAATGTTTGCATCTCATTTGGAAACCAAGGTGCCAGAGTCTGGAGGACGAAAGGAGAAGCACACAATCCAGGATGCTTGAAGGCCAGTGTGAAGTTTCCACAGTCTGTGATGATTTGGAGAGCCATGTCTTATGTGCTTTATTAAGTACAGAGTCAACGCAACCGTCTACCAGGAGATTTTAGGGCACTTCATGCTTCCTTCAGCAGACAAGCTTTATGAAGACGCTGACTTCATTTTCCGGCAGGACTTGGCACCTCCCCAACACTGCAAAAAGTACCAACACCTGGTTAAATGACTATCAGATTACGGTGCTTGATTGGCCCACAAACTGCTCTGGGGCATTGCCAAAAGAAAGGAGAGACATGAGACCGAACAACAGCGGAGCTTAAGGCCACTATTGAAGCATCCTGGTCTTCCATAACACCTCAGCAGTGCCACAGACTGATGGCATCCATGCCACGCAACCGCATTAAGGCACTAATGCAAGCAAAGGGGGCCCAAACTAAGTACTAAGTACATATGCATGATTATAGTTTTCAGAAGGGCCCACATTTCTCTGTTTAAAATCTTTTATTTATTTTTTTGTTCCCCTGGTTTTGTATGTTGTCTTTGGTTTAGTCCAGTGTTTTATTTTGACATGTCTGTTCTGCCCTTGTGATTTTGCTTCCCTTGTGTTTATTCACCTGTACTCTGTTTCCTCATGTATTTATGCCCCTGTGTTTCCCTTGTCCTTTGTCATGTTATTGTCTATGTCAGCCCCAGTTTGTTTTAGTTTTTTGTCATCGCTGGATTTTGTTTTCGTCATTCATTTAACATCACCAGTTTTGCTGCAGTCCCACATTTTGGGTTTTATTTTCCTCGTTCCACCATCACGCCATGACAGATTTCATGTAATATTCAAATGTTCTGAAATTGTGATTTTGGGGTTTTTACAAGCTGTAAACCATAATTTCCAATTATATAATAATAATGCATCAGTTTTATATAGCGCTTTTCTGGACACTCAAAGACGCTTTACACTGCACTATTCATTCACTCCATACTTGGTGGTGGTAAGCTACTATTGTAGCCACAGCTGCCCTGGGGTAGACTGACAGAAGCCAGGCAGCCAATCTGCGCCATCGGCCCCTCCGACCACCACCAACCACTCACGTCATTCATCCCGGCCTATTGTACATGTTTTTGGTGGTAGGGGAAACCGGAGTAACCGGAGGAAACCTACTCAGACACGGGGAGAACATGCAAACTCCACACAGAAAGGCCCCGTCCAGGTGGGAATCGAACCCAGGACCTTCTAGCTGTGAAGCACAAGCGCTAACCGCTGTGCCACCGTGCCGCCGATATATCACGACATTCTAATGTCGTGATATTAGAATGTCACTAGGTGAAACTAGGTGAAACTAACTAGACTAAAACTGATACTTTTTTCACTTAACTTTTCTCGACTAAACTTAAAGGACATTTCCGTGAAATGTCTAAAACTAAATTAAAATGTCAAAATTAACACGGTCACACTATCAAACCAGTGAAAAAAATAATAATACATTTTGTCTCATGACATTTCAATCAATTTTGTAAATGAAAAGAGGCAGAGCACATTTTCACATATTCTCTGGATGTAACCAAATCAGCCTGAATAAAATAGCAAATGCCTGGTAAATCAACATGACCATCATCACTCCCATGATCCATCCATCCATCACGGAGAGGCGCCTGTCCCTTTAAGAAAATGCACTTGCAGCCATTTTCTGCTCTTTGTGTGCGGGGTGGTGGTGGATTAGCAGCACTCGGTCGGCACTGGGCGAAACTAGAGCATCAGTCGCCGGGGTGAAGACGAGAGAAATAATAATAAAAAAAAAAACCCTCGGCAAAACGGTGGACCGCGGTCGCCGAACGCGGCACAGCCCGGTCGTCTTTCTGCCTCGCCTCACGGACATGCAATTTACAGGTACGCGTGCGTGGAAAGTAACGGGATCGCGTTTATCGTAGCCGCCGCAGCGGTGGAGCGCGAGCTGGGGCTGCGCCGGGGATGTGAGCTGGGTAGTGATGATGATGGAGACGAGCAAGCGGGGCTGTTTTTTTTTTTTTCCCCTCCTCTTATGCATCTTCCTAGTTACTCAGCAGCTCGGACACAAATGGGAGACAGACGCGGGTGCAGCAGAGGAATGCACGTGTAATAAACCGATCTTTTTCGGGGTGTTTTCGCCTTATTCCTGCGCATGAATGGGAGTCCCGTTAGCTTCCATCGTAGCTCACACGGAGATGGGTGGGGTGGGGTGAGAGGCATCCACTAGCGAGTGCGCGGATGAATTCGCGTTAGCCTAACCCATCCACTCCCCATTTTTCACTTCGCCTAATGAAACTAGTCAACTGTTTGTGCCCCACCCCGCGTTTTACCGGTCTGACTCGACGTTTAGCGCGTTTTCTTCAGCGTCTCCCCCTCTCTCAGCGGTAGGCCCTTCACTGATGCTCATGAGCTACATGACAGGTTCACCTACTTCCGCTCGCCATCAGCGTTTTCGATTTGATGATCTCCTAAAAAACAAACAAAAAGCAAAAAAAAAAACCTCGAGCATCAATCCGTCAACGCCTGCTAGAGCCAGCTGCCAAGTTTTCCAGCTGGGTTATCATGGCACCGACTGTTCTTTCCAAAGTAGGCCTTCTATAAAAAATGTCAAATTAAATTCTTGTTTTTGTACAGCCAGATATCACCACAGCTGCTTATTTGATCAAGCAGATGAAAATAATCCGCTTCAGACTATAGCAGGACAATGCCATGCTGGATAAATTGGTGTGATATTGCACTTTTTGCGTCTAAAATGAAGTGTGTGATGCTTAAATACAGTAATTACAATCGTTCTGACAGAAAACTACCCCCACAGTCTCTCTAGACATCTGTGGGAAACCCCTCCATATAGGTTTCAATCCAGTGATGCTGTAATTGCTCTGCACAAACCTGCTACTCTCAAAATGACATCTTGCTGTGGTCATTTTTGGTTTCGTGCCATTTGCTGATTTGGACCTAAAGACTCCCTTTCCTTTTTTTTTTAAGCTTGAGTTTTCAAAATTCAAAGACAATTTATGTTCTGGGCTAAACCATGGACCATTTTTGATCCAGGGGTGGGCCTTGACCCTATTAATGGTCACTTGTTTTTCATGCAAATTATTTATAAACTTGCCCTAGAAAGAGGAACTACAGGCCATAGTGGAGAGACTGATGATTAATTTTTCTTGCCTTTTTGCCATATTGCAGAGTGTTGTTGTTTTAATACCTAGCAGATATATTAATATTGCATCCAGAAACGGAGAGATTGTTTACCCTCCTTTATTGTTTCGCCTGCCCCTCTCACCTGTTTGTCATGTGAGCCGCAGCCTCCATAATATCCATGCGTATTGCATTGTTGACACTTTGAAAGCAGTCCATTACATCATGTAGATCAGGAGTCAACAGCAGCTTTTAGGGGGAAGTTAGCCGGTGAAATGCATCGGGCAGAGTCCTCCTTAGAGTGATTCACTGTTGACCACAAGATACTAGTGTCAGTGTGTTGCTCGGCGTGCATTTGTGACTAAAGACTCCTCTTCCACGCTGATCAGATCACATCTTCATTGTGCAGATGAGCGATGTACTGTATACTCCAGCTTTGCCTCGGGGGATAAACCCATTCACAAGTGTTGGCCGTGAGTTTGACACACTTTTCTCTCTCCATCTCTGTCTCTCTGCAAGGCATTATGGGTTTACATAGGGTAGTCATGGGTTATTCATTCTTTCTTTTTAACAGTACTTGTTTAACGCATTGGCTTAGCAATCTCTCTGCATGAGAAAAACTTTGGGGAAACACGTACCATGATTTGTCTAGTTACTTTACCACAATTCTTCGAAGTGTTACGGCGTAATTGTATAGATTTAGTTTATTTGTGTCAAAGAAATTGTCCAATAATACGTGACGCTCCCTTTTCCAGATTGTATGATGTGTCTCTTCGGTACCATAGGCTATTCTGGTCTGCCCGTTCTGTGTCATCTCGTTGTTAGTATAGTTCCTCTGTGAAGCTGCATCCTCAATTGTAAAACCAGCCGGGGGGCATTTTGCAAAACCTTTCTGTGATTGAACTTGATTCTCTGACTTTGTTTTACGCATGATCCAACTATGTGTTTTATAAAGGGTCTCCTTGTCTGGTGTCATCCCACAAAGTTGTTCCGCGTGTTTAAAAGGCTCATAACAGCGTCCAGAAGGGAATAAAGGGGTTCTTTTGGTTTGTGAAAAATGCACACACAAACTGTTGATCAGAGTCTGGTATGGGCTGGGAAAGTTTATTCAGCCCTCAGTGCTCGACTGTGTCGGCGAGAACAGATGGGGCCTTATACCCGTGTTGAATAATATGTGTCTCGATATAATGTTATCTCACATTAAGGCTGAGTTATTGTCTTTGAAGTATAAAAAAAAAAGATCATATTTGTCTGTAACTTTCTTTTGCCATTTCATTTGAGTACAGCTTAATCATTATATGGAGTATTAAAGACTCACTGGTGTTCATGGTTTGTGGTTCACGATACATTTTCTATTGTAACCGTGAACTTATGACGACAGGAAACGCCACCCTTTCTATGTAACTTGCGACACCGTCAGAAATGTAACTGTGAGTAACATGATTGACCGTTTGTCACAAAAAAGTTGTGTTCTCCGAGTGACCACATTAATGAGTGAGAGTACAAGTACATAATGTGGAACAGATACTCGATACTGGTATCACAGTGACTCTAGCGCTCGTTGGACCAGCCTCCAAACATAAAGACGATATGGCAACAATCGGAGGTGGGTAGTACTCGGATACATTTACTCGAGTACATGTGCTGGAGTAACTATTATGCTACAGTACTTTTTCCACTTGAATATTATAATGAGGTGACTTTAACTTGAATATAAAAAAACCCATAAAGGCCTATCTTAGTTTTTTGATGAATAAAATATATTTACTGCTTTATTTATTTAATTATTTCAATGTATTTAGTACTTGACAATACTTACAGTACTCAAGTAGCATTTTCTCCAAGTACTTTTTTACTCTTGAGTAAATATTTTGGCTACTCTACCCACCTCTGACAACAGACAGATGATAGTGAAATGTCCAATGTCATGCTTTCATGGGTCAAACAATCGGCCAATTATTGTTGTCGGGTCGTCTTGTGATCAGAGGATCGGTGGTTCGAATCCCACAGGTGCACACTGTTGTTGTGTCCTTGGGCAAGACACTTCACTCTCCTTGTCTCCAGTGTCTGCGTACACTGGTGTATGAATGAGAGTGTGGATGGGTTCCTTGATGTAAAGTGCTTAGAGTGCCTAAAGCAGGCGCTATATAAATGTGACCATTTACCATTTCACAATATTATTATTATTATTAGTCCATCAATCCATCCATCTTCTTCCACTTGTCCGTTGCCGGGTCGTGGGGGCAGCTGTCGGAGCTGCCCAGATCACATTGCACCAGCCCCTATGGCTCCTCCTGCAGGTGTTGGGTCCACAGAAGGACGGCCTCATGGTTCTCACCGGGCCTGTTGGCCTCTCATAAGGGGCTTCTGAACCGCTCTTTGTCTGACTCGTCACCTAGGACCTGTTTGGCATGGGAGACCCTACCAGGGCCACGAAGCCCCCGACAACAGAGCCTCCAGGATCATTCGGGCGCTCAAACCCCTCCACCACGTTAAGGTGGCGGTTCCAGGAGGGGTATTATTATTATTGTATAATATATTATTCATAAGGCGACACAATATCCATATTGAATTGAGCCACAATATCTCGCAAAATCAAGTCTTCCATCTGACCGTGATTACTTACACAATTTTGCTAACATAGCTAAGTGCATGCGTTTTTTATTTCCAACAATTGCAGCTTTCGCTATGAGAACAATCATTGTAACGATAAGTGCAGTATGTCTAGTCGAGGCTGTGAGGATATGGATGCTTCACACTCTTCTATATAGGCCATATCATATTGTTAAATAATAAGGTCATTCGATGCTGTCTCTCATTCACTTTCTCATAACTTCGATTCATCCCTGTCTCCTTGATGCAGCTTTGTTGTTTTCTGCACGTAATGCAGATTCTGGCATGTAATCTGTGCACAAATCATCTATTGATACAACAATTGGTTCTTTTATTAGCCATAGTTGGTATCTTTCCACCTGGATTGGATGTTTGTGTAGGCTCTCAGTCGTCTATTTCCATTGTCATATTGGACATTTTATTGTAGACTGGACTGGGTTGATTGAGTTGAATTTGAATAGTGTTGTTTACCCATTCTATCATTCGACGCAAGAGCGAGAAGAACCTCTGATGAAAGAGGTGAAACCACCTCAATCTAATCATACCATGTTGATATGTGTTAACTATCACTATCTCTTGAAAATCTGTTTTACTCAAAAATCTGCCTTCCAAATTAATTGTAGGCAATCTTAACATGTCATAGATTTGTGTTTGTGGCCCGCCCCATACAGGCACAACTCTGCCTATTACTGGCATTGGCATTCTGGCTCAACTTGTTCATCTGGTTTGTATTCATGCCATGTAATCTATTTTTTATAGGGTGTTTGCCCGTGACGTTACTTTTCCGAAGTCAGATGATGGCGATGCTCCGTAATGTACTCGCCTATCAAAACAAACAGTACCGCGAAGTTTGAAACGGCTCGTGCGGCCAATTTAGCAGCGTTTCAGACGCTCCGTAGCGAAATGACACCAGCGGAGAAGCCGGCGACTTCCTGGCGATCTCTGCTGCTTCACAAGGGCCGCTTGTTGTGTTTCAAGAGTTCGCGGTGGAGTTTTCCTCCATTCCCTCAGGTCTGCTCCTGTGCCTTTCTCTCATTTTGCTCTGAGCGGAGCACCCTTTTACCTCCACCCTTTTCCCCTCAAGTCTCCATGGAGACGGTTGTCAATCACAGCAGAGGCATGAGGCTAAAACAAACACTTAAACTCCATGGCTTATTAAGAAGTTTTACTTTTGAGAGCAGACAAGGAATATTTAAAACAGAAATAACAATTTTTAAATAAAGGGTTATCATCTCTTATCTTAATGGGCCTAATTGTAGGCTATATTAGGAAACAAGAGCAGGAGTCAGGACTCTGAGCAGTTTTCGTAATCGTCCAAACTGAGTAAAAATATCGATATTTAATTTTTTGGCCATATCTCCCAGCCCTAGATCATCAACTTTAAACGGTTTGTCCGTAACCTTTCTGAGCCACACTGAGTAATTAACCTTTTGGATTTTCAGTGTTTCTCTTGCTTCAGGCTGCTTTTTGTCGGTGTCCTTCGCCGTGGTTTTTTTTGAGAGTATTAAGCCGATTATTGCCCCCAGGGTGTCTCTTACATTATACAGAGCACATATTTCGGAAAGCCACATGAAATAGGTTTGGTTACAAAATGAGAAAAGTGCACATTTTCCAAAACCTAAACCAAAATGGATAAGGAGCTCCCAGCCGGGGAATTTTAAAAGCCAGTGTCTGCAAAGAATCTAAATGCAACAGGTTGAGTCTGACTGCTCTTCCCCCGATGGCATATTTTGACATGTTCAGAATTTAGACTGCGTTTTTCCCGGAGTGCTGAGATTACCAGGTCTCGGTATTTGAAGAATTGAAAGCCTCCAGACGAATAAATGTAAAAGGGGAACAACAAGCTTCTGCTATTGACATCCCCCTGAGCATGAATTTGGTGTATTAGAATAGTCTGAAATAGGAGAGGATACAGGTGCAACATGTGATCAAATACATCCACACGCGATATAAGAGGAAGTGAATTTGGTAACAAAGTCATGATACAGAATATGACACTGGAAGAAGTGAACATTGCATGATACAACCCGGTGTATATAGATGCAATTGTATTGACCAAGTGGCTGGCTGTGATTATGCATGATCTTATCTCATTTATGTTGTACTTGTTGGGCTGCACAATGTTTTGCTAATTGCAGTTATTAGACTATGCAATATTTCGATCACAAGAGATCGCTAAAGCAACTGAAAACAAAAATGCATGGCATCTTTGAAAAAAAATCCTATAGTTATAGTCATAAATGTTCTAATTTAGTTCCATTTAAAGCAGTACTTTAGTCCCCTTTCGTAGTCCCTCTGGGGGTTATACAAGTGTTACTGGGATGATTGGGGGATATTTCATCTCCCGCTGGTGTCTCTGTCCAGAAAAAATTGCAACTTTGCACCGGATTGGAGCCACCAATACACACTAATGGAGTCCGTGTGTAGCCCGCAGCTAACTCTCTAATTCCACCTGCAAAAACTGTCAAATTTAAAGGCACACAGTGTAACATTTTGGTCTCTGCGACAAATCATGCTCCTAATAACCAGCTCAACACAGAAAATTCTACTTTTGCCGTGTGTAATGAAATAATGGGATGGTTTGTATTGGATTTCAATCTCACATTTAGCCTTTAATCAACACCTAGAAAATGTAGTACTTCTTGAGTAATATCACGGCAATTATGGGCCTTATGGGTTGACAACTGCATAACTCCTGTTAGCCATTTTCTTTCTCCATGTATATTTTGTAACGTACAGGTTGTCTTTCATTTATACCCCACCTTGAGGAGTGAACTAAACTAAAAAACCTAAAATCAGATGTATAAGTGTTATGTACTGTGTAGTGGTCAACATAAAGTTAAAACACTCACATGTCAAACGGTGGCGTCTATCAGAGGCTCGCAGTTTTGGAACTCGCTGCCTGCTCATATCAGGAACTGTGACAATTACCACACCTTTTAAAAAGGTCCTAAAAATCTGGTTAAAAACAAATCAATCTTGCACTCACAGGTAGTTTAATTAAAGTTCAATGCTTAATCAATTCTTGGGCGTGTTATGTTATGTTACCTGTGTCTGTCCTTGTAACTGACCTCTGTGACTGTAACTTTGTTCTGTTCTTTGTACTATGTTTGTATTTTCCTTCTGTCAATGTTTCTTTACCTGCCTTAGGACAACGGATGCAATTTAGCTCTCACGCTAATTCTGGTACATTTACATTGATGCTTTTGGCTGACGTGTTGTTTAATGTGCACTGTCCTAATTCAAATAAATAAATAAATAAAAAATAAATGTTAACCCTTTTACTGTAAAACATCTTTAATTTGAAAGTATTACTCAAATACTACGTATCCAAGTATCCACTGTTCACTGTGACCTTGACGCGGCAGCAGTGTAGACTACTCCGGTAGCACACTGAATTCAGATGGGTGTTATTATTTTTATCAAGCAGATCTGATGACTTTACTGTAGCGTTTGAGATGTGATGCGGCGAGGCTAATTGCTGATTTTTCTGGGTTCTTGGTAGATAAATGCAGTGTGATCAATGATTGTGTTTAGCCGTTTCAAAATATCTTCTTTGATGATGGATTGAGGCGATACCGACCCTAGAACTGTGACAAGATCAGATTCTCGAATGGAGTACAATTTTCCCAAATTCGACTCAATCGTTACAAGCCATTTGAAATGTATATCCCTCCTCTTTCATCAAGCAAATCTGACAGCATTCCTCTCTCGCTCTCTCTCTCGCTCAGACCGTGGTGCTGTGTGAGTGACTCCCTGTTGCCATGACGACCCACGTGACTCTGGAGGATGCTCTGTCCAACGTGGACCTGCTGGAGGAGCTGCCCCTCCCCGACCAGCAGCCATGCATCGAGCCCCCGCCCTCCTCCATCATGTACCAGGTAATCCCCGGCACCTACTGTTCCACCAATATGTTTCTGTGTGAGTTCTATGTTGGCCATAATATAATAAGAGCAAACATGACAAAGCTGATGACTATGTTGTTGAGATTTAAATAAGAATTAGACCCATAAGTGTGCGACTGACTTAAGTGTGCGACTGTCAAAAATATATGCAAAATTAATGAGTGTCCATAATACAAAACATTAGGGCTGGGTGCCATAAAATGTTTTCCGATACCGGTACTTTAACGATACTTGCTTTTCGATACCGATATCTGAACGATACTTTATCCGATACTTTTTCCGATACCTTTACGAAAGTATTTGTCATCTAGAACCAGAAAACTATTTAATAATGTTAATGTATTACTTTTTTAATTTCTTTTGCATTTTTCCATTTTGAGGTGACACGACCAAGACACTTTCTTTAACGACAAAAGGGCGAAAAAAAAAACGCTTTCCAAGTTTTTCTTATTTTTTCCCCCCAATTTTAACCTTTTTTTTATACCAGTAGAACATAAACCTTTTTACCAAACTGGTATCGTTTAACGGTACCCGGCCCTACAAGACATATTTTGAATTTTAAGAAAAAAAGATCTTATAGGTGCACAAAATGGAGGCTGAATAAGCTCAGCATTCAATGTAAGCCTTTTATTGCGGTAGTTGTTGTAGCATGTTGTGATATGTTCTGAATAACGACTATTGCTAGACAAACACATTGCGTATCACGGATATACAATTGTGTAAAATTCAACAAACAAAACTAAGAAAAGCCACATTTCAGGCGTTGGCAGGTAGCATGCTATGATTCTGACAGAGTAAAGGCTACATAACATTGCAATACATTCTGTCTGTATCATTGCAGTAACAATTCCTTTGCCATTGTGTCGCCCTGTTGCTGTGCTTCACCATTCAAGCCCCCTTTTTTCAAAGTGTTTTCTGTGCAGCCTGTCCCGCCTTCTACTCAACCATTCTCTTTCTTTTCCCCGCCGTTCCTCCAGGCCAATTTTGACACCAACTTTGAAGACCGGAATGCGTTTGTGACCGGGATTGCCCGTTACATCGAGCAAGCAACGGTCCACTCCAGCATGGTGAGGACTCTAAAAAAAATAAAATAAACACGTCACACCTAATCACTCTGTTGATTCTGTGATAGCCCTACAGTCTGGTATGTATTTTTGTTAGCGTTTTTTTTTTACTCTTTTTGCGCGACTCAAAGCTCACTGTGGGAACCAGCTCCTTACTTCCAAACAGACCATTGTTTTATAGGCATTGGTTATCATTGGGGGCTTTTGTTATTGAAGCCTATGGCAAGACACATTCAGTCAGGGCTGAATCGGGCCGACCGCCACTAAAGCTCCTCTCCCGTGATGCTGAATGAATGGAGAGTGTGAGGGGACTGGTAAAGAGGGGAAGTGGAGCTGTATTTAACCCGTTTTAAAAAGGAAGTTCCACGGAAGCCAGTCTATTTGAGGACAGTCCTCTCTCAGCCGCATTGTTTGAAGAATCATTTCTCACCGACAGTGTCCGCACTTCTACTGTGTGAAACCATAATTACAGATGTCTGTTTATTTAAATTATGCTCTCAAAAGGTCACTAAAAGTGTGTAATCACAAGCCCTGCTGAACAATAAAACCATTTGTGTAGATCCGGGCAAGATATGTAATTGCGATTTTTCTTTCTAGTTTTGCGATTAGATTTGCAATTTACGTTTTAAAATCAATTGTGCAGCCCGATAATAATTTATCTTGTCTTTAAGAAGTAAAGTCATTGTTGTTTTTATGTGGTCGTTGCTAACAAAAGGGCTTTTAATCTGGTCAAAATTAATAGTTCATTTGCAAACATTTTTTTTACGGTTACTGTACTCTAGTGGTGACATTTGTGAAACTAAAGTTGTGCGGACTTGATTAAGAACAAGTGATTTTCATTTACCGTATTTTCCGGACTATAAGTCGCTTCAAAGTATAAGGCGCACCAGCCAAAAAATGCATAAAGTAAAAAAAAACTCGTTCCTCCAGCTTTTACCTCCGCTTTTCGTCAGTCCCTCGATCACTCCAAACCTTTTTTCTGCTGCTCACTTACCGTTTTTTAAATCTCCAGTGGTACAGGAGTAGCAGATACTAGTACACGAGCCTAGATTCACAAACATGTGAAATTATATATTTTTATGTATAAGTCGCACCGGAGTATAAGTCGCACTCCAAGCCAAACTATGAAAAAAAGTGCGACTTTTAGTCCAGAAAATACGGTATCTGTTTTTGCAAATTATCTCTTCAAATATAGATTTGTACAATCAGTTGTATTGATGGGAACAAGCAATTGCAAATAAATGACTGATTATATGATTTGCATATTTAAGTTGTAAAGATTCTTTCTAATTGTCCAGTCTTGCTCACGTGAATGCATTTGATCCTATGTGTTGTCAGAATGAGATGTTGGAGGAGGGACACGAGTACGCTGTGATGCTTTACACCTGGAGGAGCTGCTCCAGAGCCATTCCTCAGGTAAAGTCTTATTTTATCATTACACATTTATTTACAGAAGTCCTATAATTTTTTTCCCCACGGCCCTTTGCTTGGTTCGACATCAGAAGTATTGTAATTAGGTCTAACCACACAAGTTCCTCATTTCATTTATGCTTGGGTGTGTCTGCATAACAAACTTCTAAGAATTAGAAATGCACATTTTCTGAGCATAAATAATGGCCCAGACGTTGACAGTGACATGTTAAGAGGTGAGCTAAAATCGAATCATTGTACACTCAACAGGAATTGAGCCCCCTATGTACATCTATTTAAATACGCAACATGGAATTAACTTTATTCCATCACAATAAATGAAAGATCCAAGTCATCTTTATATGATTATGTATGTATATTGCTGCATATGTTCTCCCCAAAGGCCTATAAATACATTATTGAAAATCGTAATATTGCATAACAAAGTTGAAATGGCGCCCTCTTGTGTTCCAAAGGTAAAATGCAACGAACAACCGAACAGAGTGGAGATCTACGAGAAAACGGTAGAAGTGTTAGAGCCGGAAGTGACCAAACTCATGAAGTTCATGTACTTTCAGGTAAAAGATCGTTTTATTATTTATGCTGATATTTTTACTGTTGCATCATTCATGAAGCCTGTATTTTTCATGCTATGTTGACCGTTACGTTTGTCTCTTCACAGCGAAAAGCTATAGAGCGTTTCTGTAGTGAGGTGAAACGCCTGTGCCACGCTGAGAGGAGGAAGGACTTTGTGTCGGAAGCCTATCTGCTCACACTAGGAAAGTTCATCAACATGTTTGCTGTTTTGGACGAATTAAAGAACATGAAGTGCAGCGTCAAGAATGATCACTCGGCCTATAAAAGGTACTGGTCTGGGACTCGAGCTTCATTATTGTTTTATCGACTTACATTTTGACTAAACTTGTACATTTGTCGTTTTAGGGCTGCGCAGTTCCTAAGAAAGATGGCTGACCCTCAGTCAATTCAGGAGTCCCAGAATCTATCCATGTTTTTAGCAAACCACAACAGGATCACTCAGGTTTGTCTTTAGATTATTCTTATTCATCATAGGACAATTAATAGGCTTAAACAATAAAATTATGTTGTATTGTTATTAGGTAAGAATGCATTAATCATGAATTAATCGCATCATATGTTTTGAACGGACGCACTCCTGTATCTGAGCACACACATACAGACAAAGCACTTGTATTAACTACATATTGTAAGCCAACCTTTTTGCATGACGAGAGACTTTTATGTAACAAAAGCGACAGAGAGCTACTTGGGTATCAAAGAGGCTTGTCTAAATATGCTATTCCGACTAAAATGACTTGTACTCTTTATGTACCTGCCGATTCTGTTCAAAATGTTGAGCATCCAAAAGAAATGTATCTAAAACGTGACTAATCAAACACGTGTAGCAATGTTGAAAGCCTTTGGCGAGCGAACAAAAGGCTGGAGAGCTACTGGTTGGAGAGCCCCGTTATAAGCTTTTCTCATAGAATTATGAGACTGAATATTCATGAAATGTGAGCAAATGCTTTAAATTTGAGGGTTTTATGTCGGCCAAGTATTAATAATGAATATAATTATTGGAACAAAATTAACCGCGATGAATCTAATTTCACAAGTGCAATTAATACAATATTATATTTTACGATAGTGGATGAATAATAGGCTGTGTGTCACTTTTTCAAACAAAAAAGCAGTGCAATTATCTCTTATAATTTGTCCTGTAAATTAGATATATACTGTCCAATAGAGTAATACTGTGCAGTGTTATAAGGGTATATATTTTGCCTGGTTAGTTGAGCACTGTCACCTCACAGAAAGAAGTGAACAAACTGCCCTATAGGGACAATAAGGTCTGTAAGCTTTTAGGGATTTTAACACATTTTGATTCACCGGGTCCTGTTATTTTCCAAGCCTAGCTATTATATCTAATCCGTTACCCGAAGACGATATATTGCCTCTTTTGCCTCTGCGCAGTGCCTGCATCAACAGTTGGAGGTGATCCCCGGCTACGAAGAGCTCCTGGCAGACATCGTCAACATCTGCGTGGACTATTACGAGAACAAGATGTATCTGACACCCAGCGAGAAACACATGCTGCTCAAGGTACAAAAATCGCAACACACCGGTCACTAATTACTGTCGAGCTGCGTGTGTTCCCCATTATAAAGCACCTTTCTCTGCACGCGTTGCAGGTAATGGGCTTTGGTCTCTACTTGATGGATGGTAATGTAAGCAACATCTACAAACTCGATGCGAAAAAGCGGATCAACCTGAGCAAGATTGACAAGTTTTTCAAAGTACGGCGCCGTCTTGTTTTGCATGCCTTTTATCCAACACGCCGTTTGAGTTTCTGACCCGAGGCTGAGACGATGTTGTTTTTTTCCATTCCCCTTTCGCAGCTTCAAGTGGTGCCGTTATTTGGAGATATGCAGATCGAACTGTCGCGCTACATCGAGACGAGCGCGCACTACGAAGAGAACAAGTCCAAGTAAGACGATCATTTGAAGAAAACTGATGCATTGTTCAGGTGGTAGATGGACTGGATGCTGGACGTCAGAGTCTGGGATTGACAACTCAAAAGAGAACTTGCCCTTACGTCGTCTTCCCCTTGTGCTCAGGTGGACGTGCACTCAGAGCAGCATCTCCCCTCAGTACAACCTGTGTGAGCAGATGGTGCAGATCCGGGAGGACCACATTCGCTTCATCTCGGAGCTGGCGCGCTACAGCAACAGCGAAGTGGTGACCGGCTCTGGCCTTGACGCGCAGAAGTCCGACGAGGAGTACAGGGAGCTGTTCGACCTGGCCCTGAGGGGGCTGCAGCTGCTGTCCAAGTGGAGCACGCATGTCATGGAAGTGGTGAGCAGAAGAGCATAAATGATGAAATTGTATGTATTATCCAGCTTGTTGAAAAAAAGAAGTCGCTTGCTTCAGACTACAATCCGGTGTGGCGTGTTCATCAACTTGCACTGTCCCGACCAAAGTAAAACACAATAAATAAATGTAAAAATGCAACTTGGTCCCTTTTTAGAACTTCTTTTTAACCTATGAACCACCGGTAACTAAATCAATGCTTGTTTATTGGATTTACTGAGTGAAAACGTACGCAGAAGTCTATAGTTTAGAAAAGGTTGTGTAATTCTTCATGATAAATAGTAAGAAAATAGATAAATACATGTGTTGGTGATCTAAAGTTGTCTGCCTTTACCCCATCAGTACTCGTGGAAACTGGTCCATCCCACAGATAAGTTCTGCAATAAGGACTGTCCCGGGACGGCAGAGGAGTATGAGCGAGCCACACGCTACAACTACACCAGTGAAGAGAAGTTTGCTTTGGTGGAGGTCATTGCTATGATTAAGGGTTTGCAGGTAAAACACTAAGGAGAAATGACTGACAGTCGATGACAAAATTGTTAATTACTCTATAATGATACTAATGTACCTGTTCATAGGTTCTCATGGGCCGGATGGAGTCAGTGTTTAACCAGGCCATCAGGAACACAATTTATGCTGCTCTGCAGGACTTTGCCCAAGTGACCCTTAGAGAACCCCTGAGGCAGGCTGTACGCAAGAAGAAAAACGTCTTAATTAGGTACCTCATTAGAGATGCTTTAAGCACATTTATGTGTTGGAGATAGATGCATTGTCCCTGAACAATATTTCCTTTGTGTTTTGCCCAGTGTTCTCCAAGCTATTCGAAAGACTGTGTGTGACTGGGATGGAGGAAGAGAACCTCCCAATGATCCCTGCCTCAGAGGAGAGAAGGACCCCAAAGGTGGATTTGACATTAAAGTTCCCCGCAGAGCTGTGGGACCATCCAGCACACAGGTAGCTAAATTGTTGAAGGTTTTATGACACTGTTTGCTTATACACATGTTTTATATATTTTTCTTATTAATGTCATTGTCTTCTTTAGCTGTATATGGTGCGCACCATGTTAGAGTCCTTGATAGCCGATAAGAGCGGCTCTAAGAAGACACTCCGCAGCAGTCTGGATGGGCCCATCGTGGTGGCCATTGAAGACTTCCACAAACACTCTTTCTTTTACACACACCTGCTCAACTTCAGTGGTAAAGTTACCATACTCCAATGCATTATATCCTCTTTAAATCTTTGGACGTAGTTATTTGATCCTGTATCTTTGTCCTGCGCAGAGGCCCTGCAGCAGTGCTGTGATCTCTCTCAGCTCTGGTTCAGAGAGTTTTTCCTGGAGCTGACCATGGGTCGCAGGATCCAGTTCCCCATTGAGATGTCAATGCCCTGGATCCTCACAGACCACATCCTGGAGACGAAGGAGCCCTCCATGATGGAGTAAGATGGGGTCTACTGAATAGTGCTGACATTTGCTTAAAGATCACTGCTGAATTGAATTCTTCTTTTTGCAGATATGTACTTTATCCTCTAGACCTGTATAATGACAGCGGCTACTACGCTCTCACGAAATTCAAGAAGCAGTTCCTCTATGATGAGATTGAGGCTGAGGTGAGACGATAACCGTGTCCTCTAAACGCCCATCAACAGTGAATAGCGTGTTAGAATTAAAATCTAAAATATCCCTTCTGCTTCTAGGTCAATCTCTGCTTTGATCAGTTTGTTTACAAGTTAGCAGATCAGATATTTGCTTACTACAAAGCAATGGCTGGAAGGTAGGGGAGTAGATGCTCAGATCGCCTCAATGCTTGAAGTTACATGTTGTATCAGACTCGTGACATAATGTTTTCTTTGTTCCACAGTGTGCTTTTGGACAAGCGCTTCAGAGCGGAGTGTAAAAACTATGGCGTCATTATCCCCTACCCGCCATCGAACCGCTACGAAACGCTGCTCAAACAGAGGCATGTGCAGGTAAAGGCCAAGTCAACATTATCTCTGAATGTAGACAACCATACTTCTTCTTGTAGGAAATAACAATCTATAACTGATATTTTACAGCTGCTCGGTCGGTCGATTGACTTGAACCGACTGATAACTCAGAGAATTTCAGCAGCAATGTACAAGTCTCTGGACCATGCCATTAGCCGCTTTGAGAGCGAGGACCTCACCTCGATAGTGGTAAGATATGCATTAAATGATTCAAAACTATAAGTGCGAGTGTTTCTTGATGAAAATCCTTTGGTGTGTTTTGTCTCCCACAGGAGCTCGAATGGTTGCTGGAGATCAACCGCCTAACTCACCGGCTGCTGTCGAAGCACTTGACGCTGGACAGTTTTGACGCCATGTTTCGAGAAGCTAACCACAACGTTTCTGCTCCCTATGGCAGAATCACACTGCACGTCTTCTGGGAGCTCAACTTTGATTTCCTCCCGAACTACTGCTACAATGGGTCCACGAACCGGTTAGTTACACATCGTTTCCGGCCTGTTTTTATTTCATTTACATTTTACTCTCGCCCTGAACATTTGCGGTTTGTGATTTGCAGATTTGTGCGCACAGCTATTCCCTTCACACAGGAGCCTCAGAGAGACAAGCCAGCCAACGTGCAGCCTTATTACCTCTATGGGTCAAAGGTATGGCACCAGCTTCATGTACCTGCAACTGCTCCAAGGCATTTCATTCTCAAAAAAAAATCTTCTCATTAATTCCGTGGCTTTCCAAGTGCAGTCTCAATCAAAATCCCATGTCCTGATTTGATCTCGGTCCAGGCCTGGCAATGCTGGGAAGGTCAAATATTTCAGGCTGTATTAGTTGTGAAACATTTGAGAACCACCGGTCTAAAGGATTCCTGTCTTCCTCCCGCTGATGGTCATAAATCTGTCTCCTCTTCCGTTTGCAGCCTCTCAACATTGCCTACTCCCACATATACAGCTCGTACAGGAACTTCGTGGGCCCGCCTCATTTCAAGACCATCTGCCGTCTCCTCGGTTACCAGGGCATTGCTGTTGTGATGGAGGAACTGCTGAAAATCGTCAAAAGCCTGGTATTCCTCCTTTCACACGCCATGCATTTGGACTCCACAATAAGCAGGATACCAGTTGTTTTCTCGATGTCTTTACTAATAATGCTCACGTCTACATCATGAGTCAGTTTCTTATCAAAGACTGAAAATGTGCAAGTAGATTTTTAGAGGTGGTCGACAAAAGTTCCCTTGCTATCCCCACTCATTTTGTAGCAAGCTGGATTTATACTTTTTCCCAAAAATCTGAGACGAACAAAGTGTGGAGAGTCCAGCCGGCTAAAAGACCATTAGTTGCTGACAAAGCCTCCTGATACAAGAGGCGAAACATCCTCAACACCAGAACGACTCAGTACAGATGACTTTAGTACACATTTAGGTTAGGTTTTAGTCTTTGTAATCATTAATGTGTCATGTTTCAAATCTTGTTATCTTGTTTGCATATTGCATTGTTTTCTGTCAATTTTGTTTGACAGCTACAAGGGACCATTCTGCAGTATGTGAAAACACTGATCGAAGTGATGCCCAAAATCTGCCGCTTGCCCCGCCACGAGTACGGCTCCCCAGGTGAGATTATCTTGCAATACGTGTACCTTCCTATGTTGCCATTCGTCTTTTTTATCTCCCCATAAAACTATCTTTGCCGTTCTACGAGTCCTGTTCCCATGAATATACCGTGTCATTGTGTGCACAGCTTTAAGCTTTGGCAGCTCAGTCCAGTGAGTGCAGTACCACATGTAGCAAATGGAAAGGACAGGTTCTACACGAGGGAGCGGTGAATGTATTTGCAGCCTGCTCACTGCACAGGAAACTGCTGACCTCAGGCAAACCTCTACATCATCTGGACAGAGACAAACTGTTGTGAAAACGTTAGTGGAGTTAACGAGTCACGTGAGGACACACTGGGAAAACACACTCTGCGAAAAACATTTAGCTAATTTGAAATAGATTGAGAAGGATACAGATGGAGAAGCTGAAATTGGTCCGTCAAATGTATTACTATCAATGTATCATGTTTTTGTTCTATTTGGCTCTACAGTAAGTGGCTGCGGTTGGATGGTGTTTTCATATGGGCTCGGAACAAGTTTTCTACTTTTTTTTTTCTTGAAATGTTGTCTGGTTTCCAATACCGGGACCTGATCCATACTTTTATAATGCTTTGTGGGAATTACATTTAGTGGGACTGCCTTGTAACATCTCTCAGCCCTGCCATAATGTTACACAATGTTCTATATATATATATATATATATATATATTTATTTTTATTGTTATTTTTTTACATTAAAGCAGTACTAAGTAACTCATGCCCCTAGAGGCCATAAGTGCCACTGCAGGTGTCGAAGCATGTTGCGTTATTTTAATCATTAATTGTCCGTGAGAGTAAATACTACGCTGACAGAAAAGACAAAGGGAGAGAGGGATGTTTTACATCCAATTAGACAATGGAGATAAATGTTTTCATTCAAAGTTAGCTTTGCCCGTTGGCCTGTTAGCTTTTTCTTCATAATTATATTAGTGTGTATTGGGGCCTCCGACCCATAGGCAGCCAACTTGCAATTGTGGTTTTCTGGCCAGAGACACCAGGGGGAGATGAAAGACCCCCAATCATCCCATTAACACTTGTGTTACCCCCAGAGGGACTACAAAAACGATTTATTAAGGTAAACAAGTTACTTAGTACTGCTTTAAAAACAAATGCATATAGCTGTTAATGATGTAAAGGTTTACAAACATACGCAAAATAGACCTTTTAAATAAGCCTCTGCTTAAACAACAAATTGATGCTTTACACAGGAAATGATTTCTGTCTTATATACTGAAAATGGGTCTATAGATCTGTCAGTGGCATCACTTCATTTACATTTAAATAAACCAGAAACTAGTCCTGTCCTGTTGCCCAAATGGAATAAATCAACCACAAATTAATCTTATTCATAGTTATGAAAACTATTATCAAAAATCATATATTTGTGTGCCAGTGTTTGGCTCAAGTGTGGAATATAAAGTATCGGTATTGTATCGTCCGGTAAAATATCGCAAAATCGACATAATATTGTCACACCCCTAATAAATACTGACCATAGTTGAGATTGCGATTTCGATTCATTTAAAGGCCCTATGTCATACTGTTTTTGGGAGTGGTTTGGTGGGTGTTTATATGGTAGATGTTCTCGTTTTCTAGTCTGGTTCAGTATTTGCTCAGGACAACGAAAACTCATATCATTAAATTAAATGATGCATGAATCAGTTCAGTAAAGTTGGATTTGTTCATAAAGCACACCTAACAACCCCTCAGGGCACACTAGAGTCAAGGCTGAAAAGATTACTAATGTACAGTGATGATCTGTGTCTGGCCAATTGTCTGTGATCTCCCTGTCAGCAGTTAATGTACCTGATGCCTGGACTAAATGTGGGTCAGGGCCGTTTGTCAGAGCTGATTCATCCCAGCAACAATAGATTATCGCGGCGATAATGAGCATTAGTAGGTACAATGCCTGGGGGCTGTGTAAGTGACTGTTACAATATAGACCTCTTTGTAATGTGTCTGAACGTGTATCGCTGAAGCAGATGGTCGGTTCATTAACTGCGGCTCTCTGTGGCAGGTATCCTGGAGTTCTTCCATCACCAGCTCAAGGACATCATAGAGTACGCAGAGCTGAAGACAGATGTGTTCCAGAGTCTCAGGGAGGTGGGCAACGCTGTCCTCTTCTGTCTGCTCATCGAACAGGCACTGGTGAGGCAGTTTCACATTGGGACGAATGATCTATATTATATTTAACAGACTTTTGTATATTTGTACTATTTTTTCATATACTTAATAAGTGCACTGTATTGAATTGTGTTTATGAGTAGACTCAAGCTCTATTTGAATTATATCTAGATGTTTTTACTAAAGCAATGTCTTATCTTTCATTTCACGCTGGCAACTACCACAGGTGGTAAGGATTTAGGGTTTGGTATTTGATAAACAGAGTAGAGACTTTTTATTTTCTCCCTTTTTTTCTTGGGCTGCTATTTTCATTTTCCCCCACATATAGTAATTCTGGTACACAAGGTTTAATCTCCAATCAACCATGGAAGCAATTGGACATTTTAAATTTGTTGAACTTAAATGTATCAGATATGGATGATTTGAAAAGCCTTGATTACTACTGTAGTTGTTCAAGCACCAAATCAAAAGCCAGTCTTTGTCTTCCATGGAAGAAGTGGCAGTACTGTTCTGGTTGGTTCTTGGTCTTGTGCTGAACGCTGCTCGGCGCCCCACGCACACACACACACACACACACACACACACACACACACGAGTGACCCTGGGATCTGTAAAACATGACACTTCTTTGCTTTATTCTCACCGTTTGACTGCACTGGTTTGTGTGAGTGTTGGTTGTATGTACTGACGTGAACATACTCATCGCTTTTAACATTGCATGGCTTTCTTTCTCATTCATCACGTTCAGCCAAAGGTTTAAAGATGTGCCTTCTCTGCTCTATTCTCTCTATTTCACTCATTTTGATGACAACAGGCTTAAATGCATGGTTATTCCTGTGTGACAAATGCGTTACGATGCAGTATAATTTGATGTAAGAGCCTAATGTGTAAAAGCTGCTAACCAAGACAATGCTTCATAAACATTATCTTAAAGACTCATTGCATTGTATAGGAGTTAAGTAACTAATCACATTGCATAGGCTATTTATGTGTGAATCCGAGTTACTTAATTAAGAGAGAAAATAAAGGAATTTAGCAGGAAGAGTTTGTCCACTGCAACATCACCTCGTGGCTACATGCATGCTTAGTCAAACATCTCTACAGTAGATATAGGCTATAATGCCATTAGCACTATTAAATGGTTATACTTTTCTTCTTTCCAGTCCCAGGAAGAAGTGTGCGATCTTTTACATGCCGCTCCTTTTCAAAATATTCTGCCAAGAGTTTACATCAAAGGTATTTAATATGAAGAACAACATAGAAGGTTCTATTGTTGCATGTGGTAAGCCTTTCTTACTATCACACAGAGGGAGAGCGCCTGGAGGTGAGGATGAAAAGGCTAGAGGCAAAGTATGCTCCTCTCCATCTTGTGCCTCTAATTGAGAGACTGGGTACCCCACAGGTGAGCTCGGGGATGTGGTCTTATGCAGTATCGACAGTAATCATATTATATCATTCTCCTAACCTTTTACCATCATCATTGATTCAGCAAATTGCAATCGCCCGAGAGGGAGACCTGCTGACCAAAGAGCGTCTGTGCTGTGGCCTGTCCATGTTTGAGGTGATCTTGACCAGGATCCGCAGTTTCCTTCAGGACGGGGTTTGGCGCGGCCCTCCTCCGACCAACGGAGTCATGCACGTGGACGAGTGCATGGAGTTTCACCGTCTGTGGAGCGCCATGCAGTTTGTCTACTGCATTCCCGTGGGCACACATGAGTTTACAGCAGAGTAAGTAGAATAGATGCTTTTTGGGATCCTTTTTTTGTTTGGTCACTGTATAATGGGCACGAATAATTATTTACCTGTTTTCAATTCTTTGCTATTCAGGCAATGCTTTGGAGATGGTTTGAACTGGGCCGGCTGTGCCATTATTGTGCTATTGGGACAACAGCGTCGCTTTGACCTCTTTGACTTCTGCTACCACCTGCTCAAAGTCCAGAGACAAGACGGCAAAGATGAAATAATCAAGAATGTTGTAAGTGTCCTTGGCACGCTGAACTATATGCAGCAATAGAATAGCGATATTTAAAAATCTGTCTTGAATATTACGATAAATATATTATTTATTACTATGCCACTACACCAACACATACATTACATTAAATATAAATAGTAAGCAATTTGTTTTTCCTCAAATTGTGTCAAAAAAAGGCTTTAAAAGAATCCAAAATCAGCAAAATTAATTTCAGATATGGATATTGCTCCACCTAATATTGCCATTAATGATAATTTGACAATATTTGGTTTAAAACTTTCTAATGGCACCCGAGTTTCCCGTAAATGTAATGTAATGTGTGTGTTTTCTTGTTCACAGCCCTTGAAGAAGATGGCGGACCGCATTAGAAAGTACCAGATCTTGAACAATGAAATCTTTGCCATTCTGAACAAGTACATGAAGGCTGTGGAGACGGACAGTTCCACTGTGGAGCATGTGCGGTGTTTCCAGCCTCCTATACACCAGTCTCTGGCCACCACCTGTTGAAAATAGACCCCTCTCACGGCACACACTGACCCATTTCCTTTGCTGTGCTCCAGATTTCTGCCTCCGGTTGGTCTTATGGGAAAGTCTTAATACTGGCAAAACAAATCCAAAGACAAATCCTCTCAATCTATTCCCTTTTTCATAAAGGACTGTCTTAAAGTTAAAAATGCCTTTCCCTTAAAATCAGCTTATCAAGAGGTAGTATCTCTGCATAGTGTTAAATTTTATTTACTCCTGACTTTTTCAAACTCATGCATGCCTTCTTGTTTTTCTTCATTTGCACAACTGGAGTCTCTGTCATGACAAACAAATATAAATATACTTTTTGGACATAGTATTAATAAATTATCAATTATAGATATTATACTGAAAAGAGCCTATGAAATAAACACTACATTACCCATCAGCCATTTCTGTTCAACATGGTGCTTCGAACAGCTCTGGCCCACGCACTAGTACATCTGTGCTAGTCTGTAATCCACATGCCACTTACTTCATATCCTCTTTTTGTAAAATAATCATAATTCTCCCTTCATTCGTGTACCATGATAAATACTCCATGCTTTATTCCTGCTTGCTTCCCGTCAAAATGAATGAAAGTTGATTGTTTTTCTTCTTCTTCTTTTTTTACATACTCGTTTCTCACACACCTGCCTTTGTTTCCTTCTAAACACATTTTAATTGGTACCAGGTCCACTGTAAATTTCACTGTTGAACTAAGTGAAGTGTTGAGTGTTGTAATTGTTATTGTTTTTAGTTAATAATATTTAATTTGACACTTGGTATATTTGCCTGGAACTGACTGAAAACCTCATCAACATTTTTTACCTTCTTTTGTCTTAAGATATTCTGTATATGGAAACAGTGCTTTTATTTAAAATACTGGAACATACAGTACATGCATTCATCTGGTTCATTGTGCGTAAAGAACAGAGAACTGTAATTAGAGGATACCTCTAGGTTGTATAAAGACGACAGTGCTGTATTAGATGCTGTTTGAGTGTGAATGAATTATATTGGTCAGTGTGACCTATGAAATACTCTGCACATAATGAGTAAAAAAAATCTCAACTAAAATGTAAGTTATAACTTAAGGGCCATTTCCTAAATAGACAGTATTTACATTTTTTTTTTTCCTTTTAGATTTAGCAGTGTTATTGAAATATGCAAAATGTGTCCTCATAAAAAAGGAATGGAAAGTAACCCTTATGAAATAGCCCTGTGGCATTTTTTTTCTGCTCTGTTTTGAATGACAATGGTTTCTTTTGTAACTCCAGTGTCTTTTTATCATATTTATTCAAGTCCGGTTTACTTTTCATTTAAAGACAAACCTAGTAAAAATGAAGGTACAAATGTATCCTCTTGAAACTCTTGAAGCATGGCAAGTGTAATTTATCGTCAATGGCTCCATTTGTGACATGAGGCTTTGTTTATGATATTGTTGTACAAGTGACTATGTTTTGAAGTACAAAAAATGATAAAATATAAAATGTACAACAATGGTCCTAGAAAGGATACATAATTATGTTGTACGTATTTCCATGAAATAAAATGGTTTAACTGAAATCATTAGTTTTCTGTCATATCTGCATAAACATAACATTTTACATCTGATAGATCAATAAAATTAGAGTAAATAGGAAGAATTATCATCACAACATATGAGGAAGATGCAACACACAAGAAAACAAGCTTGATATCTTTAGGACATAGATTGTTTACCCCCACCCTTTTTATGTTTAAACCAATTAATAGTAAAACGTATACAAGTTTATGTCTGTTTTTTTCCATCCGACCATTTCATTTTATGTAAGTGATACTTTCCCATTAATATAGGCCACACCGCCTTTTGTGGCCATACCGCCTTTGCTATGCCCAATCCCGTCAGATCTTGGAAGCTCAGCAGGGAATGGCCTGGTCGGTACTGGGATGGCGCAGTCTGGTTGCCTCGCTTCCGTCAGTCTACCCCAGGGCAGCTGTGGCTACAAGAGTAGCTTACTACCACCAGGTATGGAGTGAATGTATAGTGCAATGTAAAGCGTCTTTGAGTGTCCAGAAAAGCGCTATATATAAAACCGATGCATTATTATTATTGTTATTATTAATATAGAGCATAATAACAACACAAAGATGCTGCAAGATTTTATCTTTATAAATGCAAATACTCCAAGCAGAAACCCAATTTTACACATAAAGATACTCTATGTTATATGAAGATTTTGGAAGGCTCTGATAACAAGAAGGCTTTGAAAACTGTCAATATTTGTTCAAAATACAATATATTTGAAATTATATAATTGTACGATTATAATATACACCTTGGCATATTTTTGTTTACATTTTGTATACTTTTATTATAATAGATCCATGACTTGTTATAATAATGAAAAAAACACACACAAGCTGCAAGATGCCTACGTCACTCATGCTCGGGTTCTGATTGGTCAGCACCACGTAAAACTGTTTGCGACGTGAGTTTGAATTTTCAGCGGCGCAGTCACGTAACGCTCCGTCAGTGCTGCAGCGCATTTGTTTACATTGAATTATTATTTGTTTTATGTAGTTTTAACATTCATCATCTAGCATGTCATTTTCTAAAGCTCCTCTAAAGCGATTCAACGACCATGTCGGTAAGTATGAATTGATTTTCTGGCTTGTTGGCTGTTGTTGTTGATTCGTGTTGTTAGCTTAGCATTGCCGCTGAGCTCTTTGCACCCTGCTGGTTTTTGATCAGTCCCTCATAGTTGTGTCTGGTTGACATACATGAGTAGTGACATCATTGGAGCTTGAATCATGGTAGCTATAATCCAATCTTTAATCCGAAGGTTGCGCTCCTCCACCGGGGACGTATGACCCGAAACACGAAGAGCGAAAAGGAGCAGCCTCGTTTGACAAATCTGAGCGCTTTAGACCCGTGAAACCTGGTGAGAATCTAAATGGACCGCAACACAAAAGTATTGAAGTTAATATACTAATGCTTTTCATGTTCACAGCAGCCTCGGTATTCCTTTTACCTCCATCCCCATCATCAGCCTGTATGTCTCCTATTCGCAGGACCATGTCTGCCGATGGGCTGGTAAGTGGTTCCCAATCTTGTCGAGACGCAACCCCCAAAATTAGCAGACCAATACGTTTTGATCTTTTGAACAAGTCAACTTCAGTGTTGTACGTAAAACAATATAATAGTCCTGAAATTTTGGGACCCCCACCTCGCTGACCCCTGAATTTTCAATGAAACCATGAGCCTCTGTGTCTTTATTTCATGTATTTATGTCAATAGGCTGGTGGTGGAAGTGCAAAGAAGGAGAAAACTGCAATGAGCATCGATATGAAACAACAGAAACTCTTGGAAAAAGAGGTACTGACTCAGATTTACAGATTTATCTTGAAATGTTTTTTTGTTTTTTTTATGTTTTTTATATTTTTGTTGAAAAACACAACTGGTTGCTGCCAAACAAACACCATTATCACAGGATTATGTGTATTTACTTTAGCTGTCACCAGTATCTTGAGCAATTTCTTATTCCTCTTACATCCACATATTCACTTGGAAGTACTCACTCCCTTACTTTTACTGTCCTACGTTTAAGACTTTTGACACGGAGCTTTTCAGTTCAAAGCCCCCTCTGTTTGGAACAGTTTACCTTTATCCATTAGTTCTTTAACATTATTTGGTTTATTTACATCCTCATTATTGTCACACCTTGCTTATGTTTCCAAATTTGCCTTTTTTGTATTTTCTATGACTTTGTATCGTTTTTTTTTTTTTAAATACTTTTTATTTGATCTTTTGGAACATGTTTAAGTTTTGTTACTCGTCTCAATGTTTCATTTTTGTTTCCTTTTGACTATATTTTGTCAAAGTATTTTGGAGGGACTATGGAGCAAGTTTGTTTTGTCTGTGTAACTGATATGATTTTTGTCCTGTCTGCATATTGTAATGTTAACTGTAATTTGTGTTTTGTGTTTATGGACCCCCTCGAAAACGAGAGATGGCACATCTCAAGGGACATTCCACTAAACTAACCTTTGCCCTAACTATCAACAAATATTCAAATATATATATATATATACATACACAATATAATGGATCGCAATCACATTGAAAAATATTATTAGTATAAAAATATGTTTCCATCTTCCAGCTCAGATCCTTGGTGCAGCTGCGAGGGGAACAGGATCGCCGCTTACAGGCCCTGCAGGATGACTTGAAGAAAGCAGAGGCGAAACTCTTAGCTGCTGTCAGGGAGAAGACCACACTCACTGCTAATGTCACCAGCCTAGAAAGGCAACGTGCTGAACTGAAGAAAATCAATGAATTTTTAAAGAATAAGGTTTGCTCACACTTAATGTTTAACATATGAATTATTTAAATGTGTCCCAATAACGTAAATAAATTGTTTTATCATTTTAATAGGTTTCTGCTGATGCATCAAAAAAGAGAATCAATTCACTCACAATGGACTTGATGGAAGCCAGAAACAATTTAGATGGAAAAAATAAGGTACAAAACAGTGGACCTTAATTTACTTTTAAAAAATGTACATAATAACGATTTTGTTTGTTAGGAACTAAATGTGCTGCGTGTCAGCACTGAAGGCCAGGTGAAGGCTTTAGAAATGGACGTTAAAGAGGCAAATGACAATTTAATGGCACTTACGGAGAGAAATAAAGACTTGGGTAAGATTAAAATGCCAAAATGATGTCTTCACTGTTGATCTTTTAAAGCTGAACAAAACTGTTATTATGTTGTATGTAGAGGAGCTCCATCAGGTCACAAAAAGTCAAGTGGAAGATGCCAAACATAGAAGTTCAAAGTTGGAGGGTGAGTTTGTTAAAAAATCATTAACTCTGTTTTGTTTTTTTGTCTGTCTATAAATAAAATTGTAATACACCTTTTATCCTGTAGCTGAAATGAGAGAAAAACAAGAGGAGGTCAGAGCCCTGGCAGATTATCTTGATTCAGCAAATGAGAAGATACAGGTACAAGTACAATCTTTGAGATGATACTGTTTCTTTTTTATTAATTCCAAAAAATTTTTTAAATTGTCACCACACAGCTAATACCTGTTATAATGCCCAGTTTTGTAATTGTATTTGAATGTGCCTTAGGATCTACAGCTGAAACTTAAGGAGTTGGAAAAGGTTTCTGCAGTGACAGAAAAGTAAGTATTAATGGCTTCTTTAATGTATCAAAAGAGGAAATGACACAATGAGCGAATAGACCACAGAGAGAACTTTCAACAAAATATGACGACACTAAAGAGTAGGGCTGGGATGATCCACTTTTGTCACGATCCGATACGTACCGTGATACGCAGGGGGATCTGATGCAATTGCAATACAGTAGTAATTATGATGAGTAATACGTTTACCGTAAAATGTATAAAAAGTCATCCGTCCAAATTTTATAAACCAAATGCCATTTGACATTTATTGAGGTGTTGGGATTAAAAAATGCATTAACACAAAATGTAACAAAGTGCTGTGATCCTGTTACTGGAGTGCAGGATAAAAAATACCTCCGAACACAAGTATTGAAAGTATTGCGATACTTGATAAAGTATCGATACATGGTATTGCAATACAAGTCTGATCCAATATTTTGTCCCAGCCCTACTAAAGAGTGCTATGTCCTATCCAAATCTCCTTTCAGCAAGATGTATAGAGCAAGATAATTAATCAATAGGTTCCCATTTTTATTGTACTTTACTTTATGAAAACTAAATGTATAACTGTATATTGGATAACCTTTGTCCTTATGGTATATCAATATTAAAAATACTTACTATCTGACTGAGCACTGCAACTGAGAAATGTGCAGAGTTTCCCTTTAGGCTTATTTTTTTTTTCCTCTTTCCCCTAATTTGTTCCATCTTAGTCCTGGTTTTGGATTTTTGCCAAGTCCAGTTTTGGCACAATTTGGGGAGAAGAATAACATTGCTTCACATTTTTATTATAATTTTTTTCAAAGTCATATTTCTTTCCAAAGGCAGTGCAGTTGAGAGTTCCAATAACCATGTCCTTAACTAGCACCACGGCACTTGTTTGTGTACATTGCAGACGGCACCAGTCGGATATTGAGCGGCAGATGGCACGGCTAGAAGATGAGCTTCGACAAAAAGAGGAGGAAACACAAGCTTACCGACAGGATTTTGACCTGTCGAAGCGAGTTTTACGAGAAACGGAAATGAGATTGGAAAGCCAGGAGCTGGAGTTGGAGACTTCAAAGGAGTCCGTAAAACACTTGGAAAACCAAATGAAGTCGATGAATGAAGAGCTCCAGGCTGCACACGCCACAGTCCACCAGCAGGAGGCAGAGCTGTCCCGGGTCAGGGAGGTGCTGAGGCGGACGGAGAAGGAGCTCGATGAGAGGGTGGCACATCTGGAACAAAGGTGTCACTTGGCCGAGGAGGACAGGAGTACGTAACTGTTTGCATTAATTTTGTGGGGTATAACAATCCCAAATAATTTGTAATAGTTTATGCTACTTCTATTTGAAGGATATAGTTAAGTACATTTTAATTATTTATTCATACACATCATGACAAGCAGATATATTATCGTGATTATTTGCCTTGAAATGAGTAAAACTAGTTTTAAACTACCCACCAATTTCAATATTACATGTACTGTGTGTTTTTAATCCCCTCTGTTGTAGAACCTCTACCAAATCAATTGTTTAGTATAATGTGTGTCATTACGAACATTTTCTTATTCAAGTCGACGTTCCTACAATATTTTTATTTATTGCACCCTTTCATTGTTTTTATAGAGAGGACTCGGACAGAAGGACTGAACCGAGTGGAGGAACTGAAGGCAGAAATCAATGCACTGATGGAAGCCAAAAAAGAAGAGGAAAAGAAACAAAGTCAACTTCAAGAAGAGCGTTCAGCAATAGCAGAGGAACTGACCAAAGACAAGGTTACATGTTTACACTTGACTGTCAATGGGGTAGCTTTTCCGTGCATGTTCCCATTAAACATCACTTCATTGATATTCGGTGTGTTGCCAAACTAAAATAACTGTTTTGTTTTCTGTCTCATTAGGCCCTTGTGGACTCCCTGACAGTGTTGCTGATGCAGGAGAGGGAGGAGTCTGAGCAGAAGATGGGACAGCTGAAGGAGGAGCTCGAAGAGGTTCTAGGGGATCTGGCCGTCCTAGAGGGAGAGGAGCAGAGGCGACGGGAATTACTCATTCAAAATCGGGAGGAAATGGAGAAACTTCAGACGGAGAACATGGGACTAGAGGAACGGCTGAATGACACTCGGGAGCAGCTGCTGGGGTGTGTATTAAGAAAAAACAAGGATTTAAATAATGTTTAAAGATACGCATACACATTTGAGGGAAGAATACTAAACTAATTATACTTATTGCATAACTATCAGGCTTGTTTGTCGAGGTTTATGCTTTATGTTCAACGCATTATTCATACACATAGAAATTGAAGCGCTTATGAAGCCAATAAAACATAATAAAATGTAGATTTAATTTAGTAGAGAAGAGTGCACATGAAGTGGTCGTATACACAGAATTCCAGTATTGGCATTTTATAATCATTAGAGTCTTTGCATTTAAATATCGGATATCGCGCACGTTTGCTGAACTTCTTTGTTTTCAGCAACACCACTGACGTAGACGGTTTGAAAGAAGAACATTTGGCAGCCATGACGGCGCTGAAGGAGGAACACAGGAATTCGCTGAACAAGATGGAGGCAGCGGTCTCCGAGCTCCAGAGGTGAGCGCGCGTGTTTGATTTGTCGCCGTGTGTTTTTGTTTCATCCCCCCCCGAGCGCATGTTAAAAGTTCAACGCCGCCGGTTTATCTCCCCCTCCCAGGACCAAAGAGGCCCTGATTAAAAGACAACAGGAGCTGGAAGCCGAGGTGGCGGGGGCAACCCGTCAGCTGGAGGAGATGGATGAGGTGATGCAAAAGAATAAAGATGAGATCAAGCAGGCGAATGATAGTTTAAAGGAACACCTGGAGAGACTTGCGTGTGAGGAGCAAGCGAAGGAGGAACATGCAAGGTAAGAGTGTCAAACCCAATTTTACTCTGCTGAAAGTCTGCCACTTTCCACCTTCTTTTTTTTCTTCTTCCCTAAACCCTTTATTCTCGACTTGATAGGAAGTTGCTGGAGGTGCGGACCTGTCTCGTTCAAAAGGAGAAGATGAAGGAGACGGAGGAGAGGCACGCAGCTCTGATCAGCGAACTTCGGCAGGAGCTAGAGCAGCTGAAAGGGAAAGGCGATGCACTGGGGCAACTTGAGGCGCAGACGGGCCAGACTATTGCGTTGCTGCAAAACGAGAAAGAAACCGCCTATAAACTGCTGGAGGACGTCAGCCGGGAAAAAGAGGAAATACTAAAACGGGTCGAGGAAGAAAAGGAGGGGAAAGTTGAAATAGAAATGGCTCTGAATGCCGAAAGGAGCGCTCTCGAGGCTGTGAAGAAAGATTGTGAGCAAGCCGGGTCAGAGGTGCTCCGGCTACGTGCTGAAATCCAGCAAGCCGAAGAGGAGAAGACTCGCATTATGTCCCAATTAGAGCACTCAAAGGAAACGCAGGCCTCCCTTGAGAATAGACTTGAAGTAGCGGAGCAGGGTAAGGCTGAACTCGAGGCCCGACTGGAGCAGGCGGAGAGAGGGGAGGCGTTTCAGACTCGGTTGGAGGCGACGGAGCAGCAGATGCAAATGTTAATGATGGAGCTGGAGGAGCAGAGGCAGGAGCGACGGGCCCAAAAGGAGCAGGTGGAGGTGCTGGCGCAGGAGAAGGTGACCCTGCAGTGGGAGATGGAGGACCTGCGGAAGGAGCTAGACAAATGGTAAACGCCTGGTTGATGATTAGTAGCCTGCTGGAATTTTAAATGTTTTTTTTTTTTGTTTAGCGCTGTCAATGCTGAAGCAGAACACTGGAAGAGTCAGTATGAGGAGCTGCTTTTGAAAGTCGGGCCCTTCCAGGTAGGTCAAGTGCTCAATCATTGTATACGCAGTGTCTGCTCAAGCCACAGACTTCATGCAGTCAAAACGTACCTTTTTTATGTTTAGCTTTCTAGTTTTCCGTCAGCCCTCAGTACAGAGGAATAGAAAAACTAAGCCTTTGTATATTAAACTTATATACATTAGACTTGCGTGTTTTTTTTGTTTTGGGAACTGTATCATGAATAATGTCTTTGGCAATAAAATTATAGTCCCATCCCGTCCCCAGCCGACTACGTGAAATTATTGCATTGAAGTAAAAATGTACCATGACATTTCTGCTGCACCACCAATTTAAATGTAAATGATGGCCACAGTCCGGCTCATGTAACATGTGTTTGTGTTGTAGGCACAGCTTAATGCTTTTGCCGCTGAGAAGAATGCACTGCTTAATGAGAAGGGCGCCAACCAGGAGGAGCTGAATAAACTCTCTGATGCTTATGCCCGCCTGATGGGTCATCAAAACCAGAAACAAAAGATCAAGCACATAGTGAAGCTGAAAGAAGAAAACCTAACTCTTAAACAGGTAAAAATGTCAATGTCATTGTAACGTTTGTTTTTACGACTTTAAACTTGATGTCTTTGGTGTGTCTGGGCAGGAGGTGTCTAAGCTTCGCACACAGGTTTTCTGCCAAAAAAGAGAGATGGAGCAACTCAAGTTGCAGCTCCCTGGGTCTAAGCACAGGTTTGATCCGACCAAAGCATTTCAACACGACAAAGAAAACATGGAGGCAACTCAACCACTCAAAGGTCTGTTTTACCAAATCTACCTCTGTGATGTAGTCTAAATTTACAAGATAAGGTTTTTATTCAATACAATGTATTTTTTATTGTGTGTGTGTTAGGTAATCATCCTGGGAAACGCAGCACGTCTACGAGTAACTAATAACTAAAGTCCTTTATTTTAATGTTTTATGTGAACACGACGTGGTTTTAACATCTTGTTTTTTAAGAATTGTCATGACTATTTTACTAAGGAATGTTGTACTAGTCCCTAGATAACATGACCCTTAATGTTAGGAGAACACACTGGTAACATTGTGTTTGTAAATAAAGTTTTTTTCTTTGTATGCATTTGTTTAGGGGTCTTATTCAGTGTCTCCAAAGTAAAAAAGGTGAAGAGAGTAGGGGAGCGCGGAGTAAGATGAGCCACTTTTTGGTGGTGGTTGTGTAAAAACAGTATAAAATATAGATGTCCTATTGTTTGCATCTTCAAAAATCACCCTAAAGTGTATGGTTTTTAAGAGGTTAATCTTTAAAGTAAAGTTATTTTGTGGCTCATTTTACCCCCAGTGCAGGGTAAGTTGAAACATCAGGTTTAAAGGTGAAATTAACACTAAACAGTGATGGTTTTATATATTTTTTTAACATTTGTTTGCCATTAACAATTTTATTTAAAACATTCATATTTTGTCTCACATAATTCAATAGCTTAATTTTAATTTGACTGCCTGAACCACCGATAAACACTGCAAAAACTATACAGTTGTGCATTCAAATGTTCTGTAGCTTGTTCATTGTTTCTTATGGAGCAGAAGCGGCTTAATTTGCCCCAACGTCCCCCAGTCTATTTACCCCATTACTTCCTCTTTTTAATACCAAGATAGTTGTTTAAGAAGAAATTTGCTAAAGCTATTTGCCTTTATATCTTACATGATCATTAGGACTATTTGTGACTGTTTTTGTGGTCAGGCAAAAAATTCACTCTGGACAGCGACAAGCTTTTTCTATAAAAGGTTATTTTACTTTACAAGTTAAAATCATGTAAAGATGCATTCAATAATCTCACATAAAAATGTTTTATTTTCAAAATATAAGTGTCGTTCAACTTACCGCACTGACTAAAACAAAGCCATAAGATATGACTAGAATGCAGCGACTTCCATTTTTCTTTTTGGTCTTTTCAGAGAACTGCCAGCAGGGAGCACTCTGAGACTGCTGGAGGTTGACTTAAACTCCACGGCAACAATATAGTTTTGTTGTGCATCATCTAGAAACCATTTCAATTGTGGCAAGCTTTTGGTCTTCACTTTTCACCATGGCATGAATTTGAGCTAATTTTAGAAAGGTGTCAGAGGGTAGTCATTGCTATTTTGGCCTTATCGAGCAGGTGCCGCAGATCCTCTTATCTTGTTTTGGACTGAAGTAAAAGCCCTGAGGACCAACCACTGAGAGCGGGGCAGCCACAGATCTGACCCACACAGGGGCAGCTTGGAGCCAGGTCAGCCCAGGACAGAGGAACAGGGGGACGGCACAGACCCCAGGCCAGTGCCCACGGAGAGGATTGAAAGGCAGCCAGGTAAGTTTACTTTATCTATTTTTACACGAGCATGAATTTCATTCGAGAAGACGCTGAACAATTGCAAACTAAACTATAGTGTTGGACTCTAGAGCTTTTGCTAAATGTCATCTTGCCTAATTAATACTGTATGTGAAATAATACTATATCAATTTCAAAATGACACACACACACACAAATACTCAAGTGAAAGTAATGACTTTTAGTTTTGAAGTTCTTTTTACTTCTAACAAACAAATCCACTCATCAATACCTATTATAAAAGGGCTTAATGGCAATTGGGTGAAACATGACTGCTCTAATCCTGAGGCGATACACGGCTTTGTGCCAAACCGCACGGTGAAGCGATAGGCCAACTCAAAATAAGAGCTTTGAAGAGTGAGGAATGCTGAATAATTCATCTGTTCTCTAAGAAATCAAAGGCAAGATGAAACACCGTGGAAGAGTCTAGTGTAAAGTCATTGGTGATTATTTTGGAAAACTTGCACAGACGAGTTGGACACTGCGCAAGAGGCACGAAGTTCAAAATGGCTGCCAGCGCTGCACGTTTTTTTAAATGATAAAGTTCTGAGCGGTGTAACCCTGTGCGACACATGTAAGGGTATAGTTAATAAACAAAAATAATCACTCACTCACGGGTGAAAGCAGTAGGTAACTTGGCGGGGTGCACCTTGAACAGTTGGTTGTAAGGCTGACATGGCATTATTCAGAAAACTCTTTGCCATAGTTAAAGGTGCCAATTTATCCAAGGACAGTATTTTAATATGCAATATTGAATTTACATATTTCTGTGTTGCACTATATCAAAAGGGAGTGAAATCTGGTCATCGCTGTCAGCCTTTTTGTTGCTTTAGCTCAATTCAATCAGTGATAGATTCTCTTCCGCTCAAGGTGAAAAACACATTTAACGGCCATTTAGTAACTATATAGACCCTTTGTGGACATTTTGCACTGAGCTGCAGAATATTGGATTGAAAATGAATCTTTTTAACTGTCTTTAACAATACACCGGTGTCAGGCTTTACAATGTTGGCAAGTGTCTGACAGTATCTGCTCTCCTCTTGGCAGCAGTCCAGGCTCCTTTGGCAGAGCAGATTGGCTGAATTATGGATTATGCTCGCGCTCAACTTTCCTTTCCTCCTTGATATTATATACATCACTTCTGAAAGTTGAAATCTCCCGAGACGACATGGTTTACCTGGGTGTGCTGGCTCAGTGCAGATAAAAGAATATTTTAGCCCCCACAAGTAGACCATTTTATAAGTGTCCTATCGCTTTTGCCTCCGGAATGAGAAGCCAAACAGACTAACCATGTGTTGTGGTCCACTCATTTACAATGAGGGATGGATTAAATATTTTGAGAAGCAGCCACAGGCCCACAGTGAGTCTGAGCTCCACTGGGTCTATATTGTCACTTACTCAAAACTGACTTCTAGTGGTGACTTTAGGAACTGCAAAACCATACTACTGTAGGCTACATTAAAGCTGTGAGAGAATCCATGTATTTACTTGTAGTAGAGTAAACCTCATTTGGCACCATAGATCCACTTGGTAAACGCAACATTTGTAACAGACAAATCATGCGTACATTGTGTGTCAAAATATAGTGCATTTTCCTCCTGCGCGAACCAGCCAGGACGTCAGAGGCTACACTTGCATCGTGTTGGCATTGGTGGTCCGCCCTGTTCACATCTCAAGTGTGTCTTGCTTACTCCACCACTACACTCCATCTCGCTCCCTCCGCTCTTCCGCCGCCGACCTCCTGTCCCTCCCCAGTAAGACCAAGCGCCGAACCTGGGGAGATACGGCCTTCTCCATCGCCGCCCCCACTCTCTGGAACTCACTGCACCAACCGCTCCGTGCCTGCTCCAACCTCCCCACCTTCAAGAAAGAACTCAAAACCCACCTATTAAAAAAAAAAAAAAAGCTTTTAATGTCCAGTAATTGCCCTCTAGTTTTTTTTTTTTATTTTATCTCTGTGTTGCGTCTTTGAGTGTCTAGAAAAGCGCTTTACAAATAAAATGTATTATTATTATAAGTGGACAATCAGGATGTGCAATGACGTATAACTGTGGTTTTCCCAACAAAAACATCATGTGACAAATGAAATTAATGTAAAATGTTGCACAGCTTAATAATAATGCATTAGTTTTATATAGCGCTTTTCTGGACACTCAAAGACGCTTTACATTGCATTATTCATTCACTTGGTGGTGGCAAACTACTACTGTAGCCACAGCTGCCTAGGGGTAGACTGACGGAAGCAAGGCAACCAGTCTGTGCCATCGGAGGTCTCTGACCACCACCAACCACTCACTCACTCACTACATTTGCCAGGCTTCCTGATGTTACCAAACGGTCTCCCATCCAAGTACCGACCAGGCCCCTCCCTGCTTAGCCTCCGAGGTCTGACGGATTCGGGATGTGATAAGAAAAACATTCTTCAGTTTTAACTTCAGTGCGCAGCCATCTTCATATATTAAGTGAGACACTTGGTCTGGAGGCTGAAACCAAGAGCGTTTGTAAATGAACTAAGTACAAGTTTTAGGGATAAAGTGGAAAAACATAAGTAGGAGGGTAAATAACTAAGACACAGGACCGAGATCGATTTTAAAGTGAAATCTCTGATTCATATGACAATCTGATAGTATTTAGTCTGTCTCCTTGTTTGTCTTCATCAGTTCATAGCGACAATATTTTGAATTATTTATTGCGACTAATGTGATAATGTAAAAACGTATTTCCTTGTAATTAAGTTGAGAACACAAGCTTCAAAACATCATTAATTTATTCATTCGCTTCAAAGCAGTCTTTTTAAATAGTCCTACAAAATGGGTTGTGCCTTTAAAAAAAAAAAAAAAACCTAACTGAAGTGGCGACCTCGTGAGAATTGATTAAAAGGAAAAGGTGAGAAGAAAGCTCTCCACCGGTACCTCGCCTCTGATTTGAGGTGCTGTTATGAAGACCCAAGAAATGTCCAAGTTTGCCCACTCTTTGAAACTCGCTTCTCTGGGGATTGACACAGACTAGGAACAACATGCACAGCCGCCTTTTTTTCACCTCGGTCACAGGGAGGCTTCAAACGCATCAAACACGCCGCGGTGACGCCGTTAACATCCACAGACGGACGGGCAGAAGTTGGATGGAAAGTCGGCTGAGTCCCATAGGTGCGGAGTTGCGTAATGTGCCTCCTCCTCGCCTGCATTTGAGGAGATAAAAGCCGGTATAAGCAGTTCAGCCTGGCGAGATGTTGCTAATCTGCTGTGATACCCGCGCCTTTTCACTCCCATAATTATCCCTGACTTTCGGAGGGGAGAGACTTGAAAGAAATCAAAAGGAAAAAGAAGCTGCTGACTGATGCCGCAGACAACAGAAACAGGCTTGGATCATTATGTTTTTTATCTGGAGCGTTTGAACTCTTAAGAAGGCAAAAGTAATGAGACAGATTAAAACTAAACTGGAGAATGATTGTATAGGCTCTGGCGGGGAGATTGGACAAGAGTAAGGGCTGTCAACAAATGGCGTAGGGTCCAAAAGTGGTACAAATGAGTTGAATTTGGTTTTAGGCTGTGGAATCTATATACTTCAACAGCGATGTTTATCATCTGGAATAAAAGGTGACATGTGAGGTTAAGCTGGCTAAAATGCATACATTCCTAGTTTTTCACGGAACTTGAAAACATGCACCTAAGGACTGGAGGACATAATATCATAAAGTTGTGGTAAGATAACTTCCTTCTGTCAAAAAGTTCAAAATTATGAAATTGGGGACAAGACTGTTGACATCCCCGGCTCTACACAATGCAAATTTGCTCCATAAGGCTTTTGAACATTGCCAGATTCCCATTAAAAACCACTCCAGGCCAAAACAGTGCAACGTTGAGCATTTTTGAGCCAAGGGCAGACGACTTGGCAGGTCAAGCAGCTCTTGTCATATGCTAACATATTCTCCGCTTCCGCACAATGGACAGAATGGACACATCTGGCCGCTCCAGACAGTGCCCCGCATGCGTGACACAGACCGCTGCCTCCGATTCATGACAGAAATAATAAAAAAGAAAAAAATCCCAAGTGTGTGTGTGTTGGTGATTGAGAGAGCGCTGCCCTGCTCTCTGCTCCCCCCTGTCCTCATGACTAATGCTAAACTAACCCCTGTCTTGACCTACTTTGCTTGGCCATCACTTCGTAGACCTTTACATATGGCACACTTGAATTAATAATACATTAAGGGATCAGGCGCTGTATCTAGCCGCACACTGTATATCTATATTGCTTATTAGTACTAGACATTGACATTGACAAGCTGGGTTGGGGAGATTGGAGTCCAGGGGAGCACACTTTGACAGCTGAGAAAATGACTACATGTTATAAGTGTGACTAGTTCCCCAGAGAGAGGGGAGGCAGGACAGAAGGATGGCTAGTTTGATTTTTAGGCCAGAAAATAGATTTCTATTTAAACCCTCATGTGGCTACTCTTTTGAGCTCGTCCCGAGACGAGAAAATAATTCATTTTTTTTTACATTTTGTGAAAACAGTCCTGGGTTGGCTGAACTAAAAAATGTAATACCTTTTGGTTTTAAGGGATATTCATCCAATGAATGCAATAAAAGACACATTTATTTCATTATAGGTGTTTCTATTGGCTCAACTCTCTTCAGATCTGACTCATAACTTTTCTGAGAGTGGGACATCCCCCAGGTTGTCTCCGTGAAGATGCTGCTTTGCTTCGATTTCATTTGGGCCGAACAATGTAGGTTTTGAATACAGTAGGTCCTGTTTCGGACACATTGCAAAAATAGCAATGTTTTGGCCTCGGCATGTATTATATTTGTCGAGAAGTCGAAAAGTTTCCTGTATCTGTGCTTGTTCACATTGGTTGCCATCATCGAAATCTTCCAAGTGACCCATCAGTGTCATTCTTTCTTTAAAACAATTCTTCTTCCTTCCTCCTATTACTGAATGTTAGGCCTGTTTCTAAACGTGTGTTGCTTTTTTATAATGTTGAAGGGGCTCCTGTTATTGTAGTCCTAAGCCGCTCTCTATCGAGTGTGGAACCCTTTAGTTGTCTGTTCTCTGTTGCTGTACAAATCGATTGGGTTGGTGTCGCCTCCCCTGACTCTCTCCCCCCACCTCGCTCTCAGAGATAAAGCTCGACCTGTGGCCACACATATGAGAGGGATTGACAACAACGGGCGCTTATTTGGGAGAAGAAGGCCAAAAGATAGTGGGATTTGTCTGGATTTCTACACTTTTCATTATTTGGTTGTTGTATTGTACAGCGGCTACTGTCAGGAGAAAGGTCAGAGTCAATCAATGCAATGTTCTTGGCCAACAGGCTTCAAATTGCATATTGACTCCGGGTCCAAACATACGGGTTAGATGCACGTGGAGGAGGCTTTTTTCATCATCCAGTTTGGGAGTGTTGCTTTTTGACTGCTATCCATTGTTTACTTCATTAAGAATAATCTTCGCTGTAGGGCATATACTATGTCCGGCGCAGTCAGTCTTTTTGGTCTACTTTTACTTGTTTTTTTGTACACTGTGTCTCGTTACGTGTACCATTTGTTTGTCCTTGATTCCGTATCTTTTGAGTTTCGTTTCGACGCAATCTTCCTCTCACTATTTGCACCTATTTGTGCATTTCGACAGACTATAATTAAACACGTACGTTGGTTCCTGTGAACTGCTCTCACGTACACTGGCTGGTGTCAAGGTAGCAACAATAACAGTTGCGTGAGGCAGGTATCAGCTAAAATGCATTTATATGTGCATATTGTTGTTTTCGGCTTGTTTCTATTCCGCACACACGCCTATAGGAAACGTCAGAACCGCAGAGACAGCGGTTGCCGACAGGAGCGGCGCGTTGTTGGCTTCACGCTGCGTTCTCATCCATGAGGGCGCTGTGTGTGGCTTTGATATGTTGATGCGATCCTTCATGTTTGCCAGAGAAAGCATGTTGGATTTTGTCTCTCTATGAAACTGAAAGGAGATGATGTTCTTTCATTTTGAAGTCCCCATTCAGTTAAAAGGGTCCCACTGAAAGTTAAGATCTCATTGTGGTTCACTAGATAAAGTCTGAATTGCTGTGTTCTTCTTATAAATCCCTGTTCAATTTGGTTTATTCCCCCCCCCCCCCCCCCCCCCCCTTCTGCTTTGAAGGATTTTATCAGTGGCTCTTTGAGAGATGTACCCTGCTGTTTGGTAATGTCTGAAATTAATTCCTTCCGCCGTCCCAGTTCTGCCTAAAAATTCAAGGGCAGCGCTCGATCTTTAAATGTACAATGTACCCCAAAGACCTTTGTTCTTCCTCTGCTACTGGCTTCATTAAACACCATGAGGTGCAATATACCGGTGATCTTTTTAGCAGTAGCCAGACAATAACAACGACATTTATTAATTGCATGGCATGGGTATTTACTCACTGGGTTATGGAATTAGATTAAAGGAACAGGACACCGTTTTTCCATACTGAGATATGTTCTTACCTGAGCTTAGACAAGTTGATGCGTACCTGTCCGGTCTTTGTGCGTGCGCTCAGTCACGCAAAACGACCAAAGATGTTGTTAGCATTTGGCCGCTCCCAGCATATTCCTATAGCTCCAAACGGGGTGACGTTAGAAGCGACCAAGCTCTTCCACGGACACAAAGAACAGACCGGTACGTATTAACTCATCTGAGCTCAGGTAAGAACATATCTCAGTATGGAAAAACGGTGGCCTGTTCCTTTAATGTAGTGATGAGGATAACAATTTGCCCCATCTCTCAGCGCCACTGGGGCAACCTGCCAGGAGTAGTGGGACATCACAGGGCATCTCCAGATCTTGAGGGTTTGGTATCTGGAGAACTGGCCTATAATGTTTTCAACTGATGCAACTTGGAGGAAAGCGGTGACGTCTGTAGTTACAGGAGCTCTTTTGTACTGGTGTGATGGATGGGAACAAGACAAAACACACAGTACACACTATTCACGGTTAGTTATTCAATGAATTGTGCCTCAACCTCTTAACCTCCACCTGAATCAAACAGATTTTCTCCAGTTTGGAATTACCCAAATCTAAAAGCTTCTACATAAAACAAACACAAAAAAAGCTACATAAAGGCCACAAAAGAGCAAGTAACACAAGAACAACAAATCAAGTAAAAAAAAAACAATGCGCAGCAAAAAGTGGCAAAATCTCAACACAAATGTGACAAAAATGGGATAAAAGAGCAACAAAAAAGTGACGGCAACAACGCAAGGAAAAAGATCCCTTAACCGAGTGCATCTTCTCCAGTGCGGGCTTTACCCAAATCTAAAAGCTTCTTGACTGGAGAGCTCACAGCCAATTAGGCCAGTGTTACAAAACTGATATTTTTTGCAATGTTGTCACTCCTTTGTCACGTTTTTGTGATGGGTTTTAGTAACTGTTTTGTTTTTTCATTACTTTTCGTTGCTTTTTTTTAGGCTTTTTTTGTTGCGTTTTCATCCTCATTTACATCTTGTTTCCATCGCTATTTTTCATGAAGCTTTTAGATTTGGGTGAAGCCGAACTGGAAAAGAAAATGCACTAAGAGGTTAAAATGTCATTAACAAGTGTACAATTGGATTCAAACTGCCATTAAATATAAATGTATTTGAAAATGATCACATTACCCAACAACTTATGATATAAGTTCATCCAAAAATGTCACACGTATGTTCTAAAACATATCCGGGTGCAGTTTTGGCTGAAGTTGACCACATTTTGTCCAATTTTCTTTCCTCTATTGGTTTGCAATTCGTAAGAAATTAAATACGAGCTGTGTTTGTGGCATTAAAATATAGGATTTGGGCATTAAAAAGCAGTAAATGTGACTTTCTTCTGCCTAAACCCTGCTGTTATATCTTCTCAAATATTTATGTTACGCTTCACCCCCCAACAAATCAAGATAAAGAAGAATACATTTGGAGAAAACCCTCCCAGGTCATGCAAATTGCACACATGTGAATCCCGCCGACCCCGTCACGGTTTCCCCCCTGCCCCCCCTTCGCCTCGTACAAAAGGACATTTCGGGAACGGAGCATTAAAACCAAAAAAAAGATTGTGTGTTTTCTGAAATCACGTGTAAATCTCCTCAGGTAGGCCGGCGCTCTATAATTCATCTGTATTGAGACTGGACGTTCACATCTACACGCTCGTAACCATGGCGATGCCCACTGTCTGAACGTGACCTCTGACCCCGCGATGAAGATGTGTCACCAGACGTGAGCCGCTCTGAATGCACAATTTGCAAAGCTGACCGTTTTAATCACCGACGAAACACAACGCAGACGCGCCTAATGGGCCTTGTGCTTTTGGAGGAGGTTAGAGGCCTTTCTTTTCAGCCTCGCACTGTATTTGATGGGTCTCTAATGGTTAAGGCTGGAGTTCATTGTGAGGTTACTCTGAAGTTTTGAAAGGGAATTTTGTTCTAACTTCATGAGGCTGAAAGAGAATTTTCCTTTATTTCATGTGTTATACTTCCATTAACTTTATGAAAAGATATTTGACATTTGGATAAGGTTTCCACTAAAAAAGGAAACCCACAATGCTGTATGTAGACACGTTTTCTAAGGTGTGAGAATGTGAGAAGCATAATCTAAAAGTAAATAGACTAAACTTAATCATGAGAACTATATTTTTGTTATTTTATTTAAAGATGTCTTCAATGTGTGCTCATTCCACACCTGCTTTATGTACGAAACAGTGATCAAATCAGAATTTAGAAACTTAAGATCTGTTGTCTAATGTATTTTTATTTTTTTATTTGATATGTTCTTATGTAGATTATTTGCAAATGTTTTCCTTTTTGTGAAAGGCCACATAATGCATAAGAGACTTTATGTTGACATTGAGCTAAATGATTAAGACCATTTGAGTCACTTGTTGACATTTTCCTGATTTCAGGCAATTTACTTTAGACCTTTTGGTTTTAGCCTGGCCTCAGCCATCCGTAAACTCCGGTCAATTATCTTTCCCCTACATACGTCTGGGATTGATCTCAGTGGCCGCGTTACATCGGTTGAATTTCAACCTACCATTCGGCGAGCGCGGGAGGCGGGTGTTGTAGGTGACGTCAAGCATTTGCGCCGCATTTGCTGGTTGTAGTTTTGCAATGGCGGCGGATACGAAAGTAAAGGAAGCTCTTCAGCCCGTTCTGGCTCAGCTCCCAAATATCCAGAAATTATAACTGAAGCTGTCGAAAGCGCAAAGAATGCCCCCGAGAATTATGATAGAGTTATGGTAGAGCTATGATAGAGCTATGGTAGAGTTATGGTAGAGCTATGGTAGAGCTATGATAGAGCTATGGTAGAGCTATGGTAGAGTTATGGTAGAGCTATGATAGAGTTATGGTAGAGCTATGATAGAGCTATGGTAGAGCTATGGTAGAGTTATGGTAGAGCTATGGTAGAGCTATGATAGAGTTATGGTAGAGCTATGGTAGAGCTATGGTAGAGCTATGGTAGAGCTATGGTAGAGCTATGATAGAGCTATGGTAGAGTTATGGTAGAGCTATGGTAGAGCTATGGTAGAGCTATGATGCTGCTTCACTCACTCGGGCGCATTACATACGTCTCGAACAAACACTAGCGAAAATCAGATCCAATCGTTTCAAAGGAAACCCCTCCCACCTGTTAACGGAGCTCAATCGTGAAGATCCAGACCCTTGTAGGAAACAAAATGAGTACGAGGGTGTGGTAAAACCAGGCTACTTTAGCTTGTAACTGTACACTTTCTTGTAGGTTTCACTTTCATTTTTTTAAATAAATGACACAGCAGAACAATTCATGGACATAACGGCTATAGAAGGAAAATGCTTCTAATCTCAGAAAACAGGAAAAGCGAGTCCAAAAATGTAGGGGATCTGAGGCACTCTGACTTACTGTTAAAAGTCCTTTACTTAAGTGAACATGCTTCAGAACTCCCTTTTTTCCAGACCTTTGTGCTTCCTATCTTGTTAGAATCTTTTTTTTATTTTATATATGTTAGATACATTTTTAACACTGCTCAAACTGGATATGCTCTGCCCCGAATCAAAAAAGCTACAGTATGTCTGTAGGAACACAAAAAGGCATTCATGTTGATATGCTATTTTCTTCCACTTTTCCGTTGCGGTCGAGGGGGCAGCTGTTGGAGCTGCCCAAATCACAATGTATTGGTGCAATGCTGTTTTTTGTTGCACTTTATTCATGTGGTTACTATAATGCATGTTCAACAAAGCCTCCACCGCCCCCCATGAACTACAAACTCTGCGACGAGGGTTGTGGCTCTGCATGCAGCGATGGTTCACAGTGGTTACTATAACTTATGGTTCTCTTGGGAATTTACTCACATTTAGTCGTGACTTGATTAAATCTTTTGCCTGTTTCTAGAATAGACGAGGAGTGGCATTGTGGCTAAGTAGTGGTGCGAAACCTGAGAGGACATACTGCCTTTGCTCTGCCCGATCCCGTCAGACCTTGGAAGCTAAGCAGGGAAGGGCCTGGTCGGTACGTGGATGGGAGACCGTTTAGTAACACCAGGAAGCCTGGCGAATGTAGTGAGTGAGTGGTTGGTGGTGGTTGGAGGGGCCGATGGCGCTGACTGGTTGCCTCGCTTCCTTCAGTCTACCCCAGGGCAGCTGAGGCTACAATAGTAGCTTACAACCATCAAGTAATGAATGAGTCAATAAATAATGCGATGTAAAGTGTCTTTGTGTGTCCAGAAAAGCATTATATAAAACCGATGCATTATTATTCAAACCAGGTCTACAGATGTGTGCCAAGTTGAACATTTTCCCTTTTGATCGCTGAAAAAAGTAGTTTTAATATTGCAAACATGGCGGGAATTAAGTGCGGCCAGCCTGACTTGTCTCATCAGCCGCACCTCTAATAGAATGACCGTGATTTATACCTTTAGACTCTCCACAATAGACACTGTAATGGTCTTTATTCACATTTTTATTTGATGAAAGGCGATGAAAGGGGTCACGCCGCCCGTTAAGTGGATTAATGGTACGCACTGGGTAAAGAAGATGCCATAAAGCCTTTAAAAAAAAAAAGTGAACGCTGTCATCTTCGGTCTGGTTTCCTGATGAAGAGGGAGGGGCCACAACAGGCAGCTAATAGACATCATTCACCTCTGATGGCTTGGGACAAGATGGATACAGCTTGGCAATGTTCTAGGTGTGTCTAGGCACATTTACGCTAGTTATTTATGCCCGGTAATGAAGAGTATAATGAAAATTGGACACATCTATAAATATCACAGGGAAAGTGTAACGTCCGTGGATAATCATTGATGCAATTAAGGTGTTGAGCACATGCAGCGTGGGCCTGGACTCCTGTTCACTTTCACTAAAGCTGTACTTTATCCCTCAAACATCACTTTTAATCAAGCCCGGGCCCGTCGGAGTAAATCCCCCCGCTCATGGACAAGCAGCCTGGCATTTTAAATATGTCCCATGCCAAAGCAATAAAGTCCTTAGTTAATCTTTTTCGAAGGTTATTGACAGCGATTGTTCGATTGTTAAGGCAGGGCTTTAGTGCCGCTGGAAGCCTGTCAAAGTCTGGAGTGGTCTGAGGTGAGTCCGCAGACTCTTGGTATCAAAAAAACTGAACCGTAAAGATGATACACGAGTTGAAATAAAGGCTGACCCGCTTTTTAAGATCTTTTATTAATGCTGCTCTAAGCTTAAATATTGCATCAATTGGTTTTTAATCCAGATCCCGTTTTCTTCTTTCATGTTAAATTCATCACAGTCTTGTTTGTTAAAGTTATTAAATCACTTCAAAGGTGGCTTTTTCTAATTTGTCACAGTTAGTGCCCTTTTGCTAAGCAGTCTGTCAGTGTATCGTTGCCCTGGCAGGTAAAAAAAAAAAAAGAGGCTGTAGAGTATAGAGGCAGGGAGACAGATGAGCGCGGGCAGGTTCAGAGCGGAGCTGACCCCATAGACCGGAGAGCGAGTGCCCTCTGTCAGCCCCTCAGCTCATCAGTCTCTGTCATAACCCACCTCCCCTCACGCACTCCTCCAATTGCTCATTTTCTTTGTGACAACACCTGGCCCCCCCACCCCCCTGCTCCACTCCACTGTGTCCATGCAGGCTGGAGCTCTTTAATGACATCAATAACGCTGTGTATAAATGATGTATATGATGCACATGGGGGCGACAGTGGCTCAGGTGGTCGTGGCGCGTATAATTGTGACGTCGGCCATTTTAATTCAATCCTAGACCCGTATCACCTGTATGGATGTGTTGGCGTGATAGTTTGGGAAGAAGAACTGCAGGCAAGTTTCCCTTAATGAGCACTAGGGCAGCCGTGGCTACAGGTGTATGACTGGGGAGCGAATGGATACTGTAGTGTAAGGATGTTTAGGTATCATGATATGCTGTTTAGTTGTTATGCTCAGTTTGAAGTTTACATAACTGTCTATTGCCTTCAGCACAGGGCCCAATATTAAACCACATTTAGTCGTGGAAAATTGTACCATCTTGTCCTCATAAATATTAACAAGGCAGCTGTGAATCTTCCAAAGTAGTTTAAATGTTACTGGGTAAGCTAAGTCAAAACACAAATATGGCAGCCATACCAAACTATAGAGCAAAGGTTACAGCAATGGTTCTCACCTGGTATGGACCCACAATCACCCTGGGATGACAAGCCGCGAAAAATATGACTTAGATTTATAAAATATCATAGAAAATAAAGTGTTACAGAGTATTAAATAAGACAGAAAAGTTGAAATTATGATTAAAAATTTTCCTGATAAGAATCATTATAACAGACTTAAAGGCACACTACGTAACGCTTTGGATTATACTGTTGCCATCAGAAACATGCATCGACACAGAATATGTTATTACTGCAGTGGGTAATCAAAGAATGGATTTGGATGAGAACATAACCTATTTAAATCTCAAATTGTGTCGACATCTCCATGGAGATGAGCTGGAGACGTACCCACTCCTGGTAAAGTTGTATTTCAGTGTTATTTATTGGGTAAAATTCTACGCTGTGTGGCTTTAAGTAGTGATTCTATACTTTTTCTGTACATAAATAAGAAACATGTTTTCTGGGAGAGACTCGCGACCCACTGAAAATGGTTCTGCGACCCACTTTTTGGCCCCGACCCACCGGTTGAGAACCACTGGTTGATAGAATGCTGCTTCCTAAGGAAATGACTGTTTCCTGTCACTGACTTATTCCCGAGGACAGTTAGCCATGTCTTATTGAAATAAATAAATCTGGAAACATGGCAGAAGCCAACATAGTCAACATATTAAAAACTTTACACAGGATGTAATTAACCCTTCTGTGGTCCTTCAATTTTGCACCCTTTAAAGACCCTAATGTCAAAAAATGTACACTTCAAAAAAGAGCCTGAAAATTACCACACATTCATATTTTTTCTGCTTCTTTTTACTTTCTTTTTACTTCAATGGCTTTTGGGCCATTTGGATGGGCTGCGGCTCCAGTGGCTTTCGGGTCAAAAGATGGCGCCGAGGAAGGCAGCCACGGTGCTTTCGTGCGCTCTGTTGTGTCTGTTATTGTGCGTTTACTGTGTGTCCGCGTGCTCTTACACCCGTGAAGAGCTTCTGAACATCAGGTCAATCACCTCTACGGACCTACTGCCAGTTTTTTTGGCAACAGCCGCGGATTTGGTCCACTTTTTGACCAAACGAGTGAGACGCCGCCGGAGGGGAAAGCGTGCGGGGGCCCTTGTTCGCCTTCGCAGGCGCGGTGCACGCACGCCTTTACCTGGCGTATTCCTCACGAACGCTCGCTCACTTCCCAACAAGATGGACGAACTAGCGCTGCTGATGAGAAGAAACAAGGACCTCTCCTCGTCCTGCGTTCTCTGTTTCACGGAGACATGGCTGAGCGCGAAGGTCCCGGACAGCGCGGTTCACCTGGAGGGCTTTCAGCTTCTCCGCGCGGATCGGGACCCGACGCTCTCCGGGAAAACAAAAGGCGGTAGAGTTTGTTTCTACATCAACAGCAGCTGGTGTACTGATACTACAGCGGTCTCCCAACACTGCTCTCCTGCTCTGGAATATCTCTTCATTAACTGTAAGCCTTTTTTTTTCAACCCGGAGTCCTTCCGGGTTGAGCTACTGACATGTCTGCAGCATAGCGAGGCAGCTCCCGACTCAGGATTTGTAAAAACACCTTCAAGCAATATTTATCATGAGAATATACTAAGGTGATATCCTATTTAAGGGGACTGGATTAGATGTTGACCAGAGGGAAATCAAAGCTTGGAATTAACACGTGTGAAAACTGCGAAGAAGTGGAAAGTACATCGGAGCTAGCAAAGAAGCTACTGTCAGGACTTCCGGAGTGACGTCGGAAGTGAGCGCTGTGTTGTGCTGCGGTGCTAGCGTTAGCTCTGAACAAACGCAAGAAAATGCCAAAACCGACCAAAATAGAGGCGAAGCAACAGGCAGATTCGGCGGCGGAGGAGGACTATGTAAGCCTCAGTCGAGTCACTGAACTCATGGAGCAGCAGAGGGCAATGTTCAGGGAATTAATTCAACAACAGCAGGAAAACTTCAAAGGATTTATCAAACTCATCATGGAATCAACAAACACCCGCATGGATTCACAGTTAAAAGACATTCAAGAATTAAAAACAAGCCTGCAGTTCACGCAAGGTGAGGTGGACACTATAAAAGAAGAAAAAAGGAAACTCACTGAGCGCACGGACACAATACAAAACGATTTCTATAAAGTATGTGACAATCTGCATATAATCACGGATAAACTGGAATATTTGGAGGGGCAGAGCCGCAGGAAAAACCTGGTCTTTGAGGGAGTGTTGGAGTCGCCTGGGGAGACCTGGGCTGACGCAGAAGAAAAAATCAAACAATTGCTGAGGGAGAAACTACAACTACAACACCCGGTGGAAATGGAGAGAGCCCATCGCGTAGGGAAACCTGGCGGGAGAGACTGGCCGAGACCTATCATCGCCAAACTACTGCGTTGGAAGGATCGAGAAGCAATCCTGCAGCGCGCTAAACAACTCAAAGGAACTAAAATCTACATAAACGAGGACTACACGGACTCCATTAAAAGGAAAAGAAAAGAACTGATGCCGGAGATGAGAGCTGCACGTGAACGAGGAGACATAGCTTTTTTGCGCTATGACAAACTCATTGTACGTCCGCGCACCAGTACACCAAATCAAGCTTAAACACCTGGAAAAACGTATGGATTTTGGTATGTAAAAACACATAATTTCACATGTCCTGTAATACATTTACTCACTCAATGATGTCCAATCATACTTCATATGCCACTGACGGCAGTGACCTAGGATTACAGCAAAGGATTTTGGACTGTGAGCTCTTGGAGTTAAAAACTTCAGAGTACACTGAACATAATGCACTGGACTTGGAAGATCAGTTGGACCCAGATAACCTGTTCTTAACATCTAACGCAAATAGTTGCAAATACTACACTGAGAATGAATTTAATATCTCTGTTAAAACAAAAGGGAAATTCTCAATTATCCATTTCAATAGTAGAAGCATGTACGCGAATTTTGACGCAATCAAAGAATACTTACAACAGTTTGAGAAACCATTTAGTGTCATTGCAATATCAGAAACATGGTTTAATGAGGATAGAGGCATCGTTTTTGAGTTAAACAGTTATACTTTAAACTATGTAAATAGAACCAATAAAGGGGGAGGAGGAGTTGCAATATATGTCCACAAGAAATTTAAATATAAAATATTAGAAAAAATGACAGCATCAATAAACAACTTGCTCGAATGCCTATCAATAGAAATTATCAATGCAAAAAAGAAAAACATAATAGTTAGTTGTTTATACAGGTCACCGGGCTCATGTGTGGAAACATTTACAAATTGGGCAGAAAAAACGTTCTCAGAATTGAGTAACAAGGTATTATTTATCTGTGGGGATTATAACATCGATTTGATAAATCCAAATAAACATAAGACAACTGATGAGTATATTAATAGGATGTACAGTATGAGTTTATACCCGACTATCACAAGACCTAGCAGATTAACAACGCACAGTGCTACCCTCATTGACAACATTTTTACTAATAATATGCAGTTCACAAATGTCAGCGGTCTAATGGTTTGTGATATAACGGATCATCTGCCCGTATTCACGGTATATGGTGATAATGAGTTAGAGCAAAAATCACCTCAAAAATATTTTTATAAACGTATAAGAACTGAGGATACAATTTACTCACTCTATAGTGACTTAACAAAACAAGATTGGAACGAGGTATATAACAAGAATGATGTAGACGGTGCGTACGATACTTTCATGGAAATTTTCAGTGTAGCATACAATAAAAACTGTCCAATTCAGAAATACAGTAAAAACAACAAAATGACTAAATGTCCGTGGCTAACCAAGGGTTTACAAAATGCTTGTAAGAAGAAAAACACTCTATATAGACAATTCATTAGACTAAGAACCGAGGATTCTGAAAGTAGATATAAAATATATAAAAATAAACTGACCAATATATTAAGGAAGGCTAAGAAACTATATTATGCCGATCTGTTGTATAAAAGCAAGAATAACATGAAAGGGGTATGGGGAATACTAAACACTATAATCAAAGGTAATGCAACAAATAATTCATATCCAAACTATTTCACTGATGGGACCAATGACAATCATAATATGAATGATATTGTAGAAAACTTTAATAGTTTTTTTGTAAATGTTGGACCGGATCTGGCAGCAGAGATTCCGGTGTGTAGTAACAACGAAATGGAGTCATTGATAGACATTAATTCAAAAACGATGTTTTTGTCTGGAGTAACTGAAACAGAAATAATAGATGTCGTTAACGGGTGTAAGAACAAATCGTCTACAGATTGTTTTGATATAGATATGACACTGGTTAAACAAATTATATACAGTATCGTGAAACCATTAACTTACATATGCAACTTATCGTTTCAAACAGGAACATTTCCAAATAAAATGAAAACTGCAAAAGTTATACCTATACATAAAAATGGGAACAAACACATCTTCACCAACTATAGACCTGTCTCTCTGCTCCCCCAGTTTTCCAAAATTTTAGAGAAACTTTACAACAGCAGAATGGATAATTTCATAGATAAGCATAAACTAATTAATGAAGGTCAGTACGGGTTTAGGGCAGCAAGGTCAACTTCAATGGCCATCATCGATGCAATAGAAGAGGTTACTAATAGCTTAGAGGGAAAGAAACATGCAGCTGGAATATTCATTGACTTGAAAAAAGCATTTGATACACTAAATCACTCAATATTACTAAAAAAATTAGACAGATATGGCATAAGGGGAGTGGCCTTGAGCTGGATGCAAAGCTATTTAAATGGGAGACAACAGTATGTGAAGATGGGGGAGTTTACATCAGGGTGTTTGGACATTAGTTGTGGGGTCCCACAGGGATCGGTTTTAGGACCAAAATTGTTCAACTTATATATTAATGACATTTTTAATGTGTCTAAATTATTAAAATTAGTGATTTTTGCAGATGACACAAACATTTTCTATTCAAATGACAATTATAGTACTTTAGTAACTAACATAAACTGTGAATTAAGGAAATTAAAAACATGGATGGACAATAACAAATTGTCCCTTAACCTAAATAAAACAAAAGTAATGTTTTTCGGTAATTATCATGGAAAACCAGACTCAGTAATTATAGACGGTGTAGTTTTAGATACAGTATCAGAAATTAAATTCTTAGGAGTCACCATTGACAGTAAATTAAGCTGGAAACCACACATAAGACACATAAAAGGTAAAGTCTCCAAAAGTATTTCAATCATTAATAAAGCAAAGTTTTTCTTAAATTACAATGCATTATTTCTATTATATAGTTCATTAGTCTTGCCATATCTAAATTACTGTGTAGAAGTTTGGGGAAATAACTATAAAAGCTCATTACACCCCCTTGTTATGCTCCAAAAACGGGCTGTAAGAATTATACACAAAGTAGGATATTGTGATCACACTAATATATTATTTCTGAAGTCTAAACTGTTAAAAATGAATGACTTAGTTGATTTCTCTACTGCTCAACTTCTATTTAAAGCCAACAAAAATGTACTACCTGCAAGGATGCAAATGCTTTTTGCACGCAGAGAAGGGGGATATAACCTGAGGGGGTGTGATAACTTTAAGGTTCAAGCAGTGTCTTCCACTAGGAAAAGTATGTGTGTGTCTGTATGTGGAGTTAAACTCTGGAACAAATTGGGGGCAGAATTAAAACAATGTCCAAATATTCATAATTTCAAATCAAGATATAAAAAAATTGTATGGTCAAAGTACCAGAAGGAGGAAATGAGCACTTGACTGATTGCTAATGGGTGCTACAAAGTGCTGTAAAGGTCAGATATAATTAAGATTGTTCCTCTATAATCAAAGAGGGTTGCTACTTGGAACGGTTGTCATTCTATCGCTCAAATTACAAATGGAGAATTAGGGTTGGCAGGTTATGGATCTGTTGAGAGGAATCCTCCCAACAGGCTCTAAACCTTGTCTTTTAATGACAATGATACCAATTATGATAAGGGTGGATGACCAAAACAGTTGTGAGGGGCTAGTAAGGGGACATCCCTTTCCCCAGCTAAAGGCGGAATACCTGAGAGTGTGTCGTCAAAGAGGCACAAAACCAGGCGGAAACTTGGTAATCTATTGTAGTCAAAAAGGAACATTGGCGGATGCACCACTCAGCATAGGAACATCATTTACAAAATCAGCTGTTGGGGCAGTCATGTGGGGGTTTGTTAGTGGGGAGCTACTGCCCTCTTCAACTGGCCCGCTCTACACTCTGGCTTTTTAATGCACTACACTATGCAGGGCTTACATCATACTTCACATATAATTCAATTAAATAAATATATAAGTTGAATGGTTTAAATCTGTGAATTGATGGTGGAAGATAGAAGAGTCGTAAAAATAACGGAAGAGTTAAGGTAACAGAGTTATAGGACTACGCGTTGGGTTCATCCCTCTAAAAGCCGTAAGGTACGTGGCTAGGACCTCCCAGATCCGTGGACACACGGAACAAATACTACAGAGTTGGGGACTGTAGAACTTAAAGGGTCGAGGACCCACAAGAGTACTTAAAGGGTCGTGGACCCAGGGTCGTGGACCCAAATAAAGAGTACTTAAAGGGTCGTGGACCCAGGGTCGTGGACCCAAATAAAGTGTACTTAAAGGGTCGTGGACCCAGGGTCGTGGACCCAAATAAAGAGTATTTAAAGGGTCGTGGACCCAGGGTCGTGGACCCAAATAAAGTGTACTTAAAGGGTCGTGGACCCAGGGTCGTGGACCCAAATAAAGTGTACTTAAAGGGTCGTGGACCCAAATAAAGAGTATTTAAAGGGTCGTGGACCCAAATAAAGAGTATTTAAAGGGTCGCGGACCCAAATAAAGAGTATTTAAAGGGTCGCGGACCCAAATAAAGAGTATTTAAAGGGTCGCGGACCCAAATACGAAGGTAAGAGAATGTGTGAATTAAAAACTTGTGAAGAATGGGTGAGGGATTTGGGAAATTCCTCACCATGGTGGAAATGGTAATAATAATGATAATGATAATAATAATGATGATGATAATTTAAACCCAAATTAAAATTATACTGAGGATGGTAATGACAACTGGGAAGTATCAAGATCTCGTTTTGCATTCTTTTGCTGTTGTTTCTTTATTTAATTGTTGTTCTTGTTGCTTGTTCTTGCCTTGCCCATGTTCCCTTGTTTGTGATGTGTTATATGTATATGTTATTGTTTTATTCTGGGATGGGCGCTTATAAGCCTTTGGCTTCGGCCCACTCCCTTTGAGCAGACAAACTGCTCAAATAAATAAATAAATATAAAAATAAATAAAAATATAAATATAATAAATTTTATTCACCGCGGGAAATAGTTTCATTCATTCTGGTGGCTGCGTATCTACCGCCGGGCACGGACATTCTCGAAGCTCAGCGCGCGCTCGCGGAGCAGATACTACACACGGAGACAGTTTATTAAATGCCCCACCAGAGAGGAGAACACGCTGGATCACTGTTACACTACAATACGCAACGCATACCACGCTGTCCCCCGCGCTGCACTCGGACTCTCAGATCACGTGATGGTCCACTTAATCCCCTCATACAGACAAAGACTGAAACTCGCTAAACCTGTAGTCAGCACAATAAAGACGTTCACCACTGAGGCTGTGGAGGAGCTGCGCTCATGTTTGGAGACTACAGACTGGGAAGCGTTAAAGGCTGGCAACAACCTGGATGAATATACGGACACTGTGACCTCATACATCCAGTTCAATGAGGAGCGCATCATACCAACGCGCACTAGGGTTTGTTTTAATAATGATAAACCCTGGTTCACCCCCAAACTCCGACACCTACGAAAGGAGAAAGAGACGGCCCACAAAAATGGCGACAGAGACCATTACAGGGAGGCAAGGTACAGCTTTAGCAGGGAGGTGGAGAAAGCTAAAGCTGCATACTCTGCCCGTCTCCAACATCAGTTCTCCTCCAATGACTCTGGAGCAGTGTGGCGGGGTCTTAGGGCGATCACCAATTACAAGCCCAAGGCCCCCCGGGCTCTGAACGACCTGTGCCTCGCCCAGAGTCTGAATACACATTACTGCCGCCACGAACGCCCATCAGCCTTTGACACCTCTCTAGACACTCCAGCTGCCCCTGCTCCCCCCATCATCACCTCTACCATCAACGACCCCAGCACTTCATCAAAGGTCTCCACAAACCCTCCCACCCCCCCTGCTCTCTCCATCCAAGAAGAGGAAGTGCGTCGGCAGTTCCTGAAACTGAAACTGCGGAAGGCCCCTGGGCCGGATGGTGTCTCCCCCTCCACCCTGAGACACTGCGCGGATCAGCTGGCTCCCGTCTTCACAGACATTTTCAACACCTCCCTGGAGTCATGCCGCGTGCCGTCCTGCTTCAAATCGTCCACCATCGTCCCTGTCCCTAAAAAACCACGGATCACAGGACTTAATGACTACAGGCCGGTGGCACTGACGTCTGTGGTCATGAAGACTTTTGAGCGCTTGGTCTTGCCTCACCTCAAGGACATCACCGCCCCCCTCCTGGACCCGCTGCAGTTCGCCTACAGAGCCAACAGGTCTGTGGACGACGCAGTCAATCTGGCCCTCCACTTCACCCTGGAGCATCTGGACTCCCCAGGAACCTACGCCAGGATCCTGTTTGTGGACTTCAGCTCTGCCTTCAACACCATCCTCCCTGGACTGCTACGAGACAAGCTCTACCAGCTCAGCGTGCCCGACTCCCTCTGCAGGTGGATCACCGACTTCCTGACGGACCGGAGACAGCACGTGCGGCTGGGGAAGATCGTCTCGGACACTCGGACTACAAATACTGGAACTCCTCAGGGCTGTGTACTTTCCCCCTGGCTCTTCTCCCTGTATACAAACTGCTGCACCTCCAGCCACCAGACCGTTAAACTGATCAAGTTTGCGGACGACACCACCCTCATCGGGCTCATCTCGGACGGCGATGAGTCCGCCTACAGGAGAGAGGTGGAACGGCTGGCGTCCTGGTGCAGCCACAACAACCTGGAGCTGAACGCCCAGAAGACAGTGGAGATGATCGTGGACTTTAGGAAAGACACAGCCCCACCGTCCCCCCTTGCCCTGACAGACTCTTCCACCCCCATTTCCATCGTGGACTCCTTCCGTTTCCTGGGCACCACCATCACCCAGGACCTCAAATGGGAGCCAACCATCAGCTCCCTCATCAAGAAGGCCCAGCAGAGGATGTTCTTCCTGCGGCAGCTGAGGAAACTCAAGCTGCCAACCAAGATGTTGGCGCAGTTCTACACGGCCATCATCGAGTCCATCCTCACCTCCTCCATCACCGTGTGGTTCCCCGGCGCTACAGAACGGGACAAGCACCGTCTGCAGCGCATTGTGCGTGCTGCAGAGAAGGTGATTGGCTGTGAGCTCCCATCTCTCCAGGACCTGTTCACCTCCAGGACCCGGAGGCGTGTGGGTCGGATCACAGCTGACCCTTCTCACCCTGGTCACGGACTATTCACCCCTCTCCCCTCAGGCAGGAGGCTACGGTCTATCCAGACCCATACCTCCCGCCACTTGAACAGTTTTTTCCCCTCCGCCATCAGACTCATGAACAAATACAAGTCTCTGTAGCTCAGTCACAGACTCATGGATGTATCTGCACTTGCAGTGTGCGGTGTGTCCACACTTAGACCCACTTTATCACTTTATCACTTTAAACACTTAATACCACTTTAAATGCCAAAACATCTGTATATACAATCCCGCTGTTGTTCATTGTCAAATTGTTGTTGTCTTAACATATGTCACTTTATTTTATCTTATTTATTTAATATTTTTTATTTTATGCATGCCCTTATAGCCTTATAGTTTAACGTTCTTAGCTTATTTTTTATCTTAATTCTGTGTTATATGTTTTATGTCGCACGTTTGAACCAAGTAAAATTCCTAGTTTGTAAACCTTGTTCACAAACCTTGGCAATAAAACGAATTCTGATTCTGATTCTGATTCTGAAATGACCCAAGGACCACACGAGGGATAACTTCATCAGGAGACTGTGATTATAACTAAGTAAGTAAGTGCTTTATTGTCGTTGTACAAGCGTACAACGAAATAGTGTTCAGGTGTTAGTCCTGAGCTGTTGCGGCTGAGCCGCGCTGCCACTGTGTGTCAACCTGACCCTCATGACCTTGGAGGTCGGGGAAACTGTAGCACTCGGAAGAAACCTGGCTTGCTGCCTTCAGTCTGCTATGATCCTCTGAAATTGTGCCACGCCTCTTGGGTTCTTTCCTGTTTCAGAGCGTGGTGTCCTGCACTGGTCAGCTCCACCTCCTCCTTCCTCTTCCTCACTCCGCTCCCTCCGCTTCACAACAGTCTTTCATCATCTCTCGTTTGTCCTTTTTTTTTTCCTGTAGCTCCTCTAGCTGATTTAATTTAATTTTACACTAACACGATTTATAAAAATGGCCCCACTATCTGAAATAAATGAAACAGATACATTGTTGATGGAATCCTTGTTTCAACCCAACTTAATTAACTAAGTCTATATCAATGAGTTTGTTATAAAAAGTGCATGTGAGAAAGTTCTTGTTAGGCCAAAGTAAAGCTAATTTATCAGTCCACTTGAAGGCGCAGAGTCGTATAAGGTGAGAGAAGTTTTATAATGGACATCGACGGCGTTCTGAAGTTTGTTTGTGCTCATTTCATCAAGGCTTTTGAGCCGCTGGGAGCGAGAGGTTCAGTTATTTTGGGAGCGCTTTGTACATTTGTTTTGTTTCTTCCCAAAAATCAACGGATATAACCAAAAAACTGAAGGATGCGTAATCCCATTGGTCATCTGTCTTTCCCTTTAAAGATATGTTAGTCGCTTTGATGGGAAGAGTCAAGTCTCGCCTTCACAAAGACAGCGTTGTGAAGGCCCTATACAATTGTTATTGTTTGGTGGGGCCTATTTGCTAAATTATTGTAGAGTGGTCCTTAAACCACATCCACTGGAACATAGATTGGTCACTTTCCTGGATCAGTCTAAAAAGTGCATGTCATAAGTAGTGGATGTTTCACTTGAGCCTATTCCAAACACATGACGGCTAAACAAGCCTTCTCTACAATCTAAATCTAATCTAAATAATCTAAAATTATTAAAATGTGTGTCTGCATTATAGTTAATGGTATTGTTTTTATGACTTTTTTTGTTGTTGATTTTGAGAATTGCAAAAATATACATTGCCTGCACACACACAAAAAGTCGCCATTTAACTTTCTGTTCTGATCTGGGATCCGCTGTAAACGGTCAGGTCTATTTTCAGCAACGCTTTGTGCCCAAAGAATGAGATCAGCTGACGACCTGAACATCCTGAATGACCAGCTTATTCCACCAATGGATTTCTTCTTCCCTGGCACAGGCATATTCCAAGATGACAAAGCCAGATTCATCAGGCTCACATTGTGAAACAGTGGTTCAGGGAGCATGACACATCATTTTCACACATGGATTGGCCACAACGGAGTCCAGATCTTAACCCCATTGAGAATCTTTGGGATGTGCTGGAGAGGGCTTCACGCAGTGGTTTCACTCTCCCATCATTAATACAAGATCTTGGTGAAAAATTAATGCAACACTGGATCTTTTGACATTGCAGAAGCTTATGGAAAAAAAATGCTGCAGCGGTAATCAAAGCTGTAGTATGTGACTGTCAAGGTGGCAGAAAACATTTAACATCGTACATGATCTGTCATTGTCTTGGCGGAGGCCTTTAAGCACCTCTGGTTTTAATCATGTTTTGTGGTACATGCTTCTGCAATAGTAAAGCTCTTGATGAACTTGAAACTTGCACAGTCATTGCTCATCTCAAAATTGCTGTAAGACAGATAAACTAAAAGCCATTAGGCCCAGTTAAAGAAGAAGAAGACCTTTATTTATATAGTGCCTTTCACAGACATGGTCACAAAGCGCTTTACATGAGAGCATTTTACATTCACTCCACACTCGGTGGTGGTGAGCTATATTTGTAGCTTCAGTTTCCCCTGGGGGAGACTGACAGAAGCGCTGTTACGACTGCACACATCTGCACCAACGGTCCCTCTGACCACCTCCATTCATTCACGCACACGCATCATTCATCCCTATTGTACATGTTTTTGTTGGTAGGGAGACCGGAGTGCCCGGAGGAAGCCTACACAGACATGGGTAGAACATGCAAACTCTACACAGAAGGGCCCCGCCCGGGGATCGAACCGGGAAATTCTGTGAAGCACGAGTGCTAACTGCTGCCCCACCGTGCAGTTTTGCCCGTTGGTCACACTCTCCCATCGTCAATATAAGAGCATGGTAAAAAGTGAATGTGACACTGTATCTTTTAGCAGAATATTTGGAGGCACCAGTGCATCCAAGGGCAATAGGAAACCAAAGCAGGCACATCACTTCACAACTAGAATAATTCAGACACACACCCACAATCCACTCTTGCCTCAGCTAGTTTTCATTTCTTGAAATCATCTCACGACCCTTAGCTTTGTGCCCAGGAACCGCAAGGGGGCTCCTTAATCCCACTTTGGAAACTCGTGTGTGAGTCTGCTTGCAAACAGCTCTACAAATATGATATAATAAATATATATATATATATATATATGTATATATATACACATATAAATATATATACATCTTTGGGTTGCGTGTCCTTGCTTTCAGGGATTGGACAGATTACTTTAAACTTAATCTGTCTAATAGCATCTATATCCTAGCTGTCAAAAGCTTCCAGCAGTCACCACTCTAAGACTGGGATGACTTTGTTTTGTCCTCATCTCAAAAACTGATTGAGATCACGGCGTTTGCAAAATACAGACTGATTTGTGTTTTGGAAAGAGATCAAATTGTCCCTCTTCTTCGACATTCCTATGCAGCTGGCGGTGAGTGCGTTGGATTGTCTATTTGCGTGCAACATGGCATCCTGTTCCAGGGCCAAACCCTGTCATTTTGAGCCTGTCACATTGTGTAGTTCGCACACCCCTGCTCTAATTCTCCCCGTTCCCCTGTCGCCGCCAACGTCGGTGCTTTCTCTCCTAAACGGCGTCGCTCAAAATGGCATCCGATTCATTACACCCCACCCTCCTCAGAACACACGCGCTGCCAAGTCCTCTTCTACCTCTGTCGCTCATGTGCGGTTAGGGTAAGCTGAAATGGATAATTGCAACGCATTTAACGACTGGGTTCAAATCACAGAAAACAGTGCTAATTAGGAAAGTATAGTCTTTTGATGTAAATCTCTTAGTTTTAAGATTTAGTCATCGTTCTGGTTGCACTTTACTTGACAGCACAATGATTACATGGTGACAGTCATAAATTTTTCTGCTCTGGGTTCATGTGTATGTTTCCATTCACTTTCTATTTACCAGAACATAACTGAAGTATGTGACCTGTTTCTCTACCACATAACTGTTTTTATTGTTAAGGTGCCATTTCCACTGTGTTACCATACGGCTTATACTGTGCAGTGAAATAAAGTGCCTTGACTGGTGTTTTCTGCTCTTTTAGTCAACAAAATGAGCAAACTCTATACCGCATTTATGTAAATCCTGTTAGAATACGTTACAAACTGTATCATTAAAATTGTGTGGCTTCATAGACCATTTTTCAAATGTGCAAAGGATTAGACTTGTTCTTGAGATGTTAAATTTGAAATGCTTTGGGGCTCTTCGATCCAAAAAGGAAGAGATCGAAATTCAAATTTTACCAGGCGCTTCCTTTTTTTTGTATTGGTCAATGAAAATATTTAGAGATTTTGTTACGTTTCTATTCCTCGTGAATTGTTTTTGTACATTTTAGTCGAGGAAACAACATCAATCAATCAAGCAAATACATCGTGCTTTTTTCCTCCTTGTAATTGTTCAGTATGTTATGTGTTGCACCTAAGAAGAAACTGTCTTTTTTTTAAAATGCAAATACATGTCTCCTGGCTAGCATCATCTTATGTATTGTGTTAAACAAGATAGTAAAACTTAAAGAACCAACCAACTAAGAGCTGAAGGGTAATTCAAATGAAGTAAACTTAAGATAATATGTAATACCTGTGGCATTACATAAGCATTACTTTTAGAAAAAGATCTGCATATTTCTATGGCAACAAACCAGTCAAATGTCAAATTTCGATATTGGGTACTGGGGGCTTAAATAGAGCGCTGGAATGTCAGTATTTGTATAGTGCATGACTCTGAAAGCATTCTGTAAGTTTGAAAATGTCACAGGTACAAGATGAACCACTTTCCCCTAATTTGAAGCAGCGGCACAATTTAGAAAGGCTAATAACCATCCTTTCACATCAAAATCAGGCTGAAAAATGTCCCCCAAAATACCAAGGAGGCAGTGGGATTCAGACGATCCGTCATGTTGCTCTAAGTGGCTCCTCACACAGCCTCGGCAAAAAAAAAAACGCTGCTCTGACGGACGCGTTCTTTAGTCAATGCTGGATTCAGTCATTTGTATATAAAGTCTCTCATGATAGTATTGATTTCTTAAAAGTGTATTTAAACAAAGAGCTGAATAAAAGTAAAGTAGCCAAAGGCTTTCTTCATGACCTTGTGTTTGCCTCATTTGGCATCTTTATGCTCAGAATGTCCCACACCGGTCTATAAATGCTGGCTCACGACAAGCCACAAAACCCCTTTGCTGGGAATGGTCAACTGGGTGCCAATCTCATAAAAGGAATATTGGATTGAGTGCTTGAGCTGTTGTGGACTATTATTTACTCTATAAGCGTCGGTAAAAGCTTCGACAGTCGCCATAACACATTATACTCTAATTGTATAATTCAAAATACTTGCTATAAAATGATAATCGTCCATGATTTATTTCTTCTCATATTAAATATATGTGTTTTGTCCTTCAGTACCGTATTTTCCAGACTATAAGTCACACTTTTTTTCATAGTTTGGCCCGGGGTGTGACTTATATATCAAAATATATAATTTCACATTGTGTTATTTTCACACTGACAGCTGCTAGAGGGCGCTCTAGGCTTGTGTATCAATATCTGTTACTCCTGCACGGTTGTAAAATGACAAATTAGCACTTACTTATTTACTGTACCACTGAAAATGAAAATAAAAACAGTAAAGTTTGGAGTGAGCGAGAAACTTGTAAGGGACTGTCGAAAAGCAAATGGTTACTTGAATAATGTGATGCCGGGAGAGGCTTGTAAAAGGTGCAGTTACTCCTCACTGCCCAGGTAGTTGCCAAGGCTGGTGCGACTTATACTACGGAGCAACTAATATATATATTTTTTCTTCTTCATTATGCATTTTTTGGCTGGTGCGACTTATAGTCCGAAAAATACGGTATATGCTGAAAAAGCAGACGTTTGTGGAAAACAAGACATTCATATACAAGTCCTTCTATTCATTGTGGACTAACATTTAGCTGCTCCATGAAAGTTGTGAAAAGTGCTTCTAAACTATACTGTACCTGCAGCACAGTCGAGGCGTTACAAGAGGAGCTACAGGAAAAACAAAAAAAGGGACAAACGACGAGGTATCCGGGCGAGACTCACAGCTAAGCCATACAGGCCTCCTATCCCTGCTAGTGTTCTGGCTACTGGACGTTCACTGGAGAGTAAAACAGATTAACTGCTACGCTCTTCCCAGAAGATGGTGAAAGACTGTTGTGGAGCGGAGGGAGCTGCGCAGGAGGAAGAGGAGCTGACCAGTGCAGGACACCACGCTCTGAAACAGAGGGACAAACCCAGGAGGCGGTGCACGGTTTCAGAGGATCAGAGGAGACTGAAGGCAGCCAGCCAGGTTTCCTCCGGGTGCTACGGTTTCCTCTACCTCCTTAAACATGCTGGTCAGGTTGAGCCATAGTGGTACTTACTTACTGTGAGGATTGGGATGTTGGAAATGTTTTAGTAAAGTTAGTCAAAGTCATAATACACCCAGAAATCATCAACAGCTAAAAAGTCAGTTAAACAGAATTAAATTGTAGTTACACAGATCAAAATGTGTTTAAAATACAACAACAACAACAATTAAAGCCGCAAGCGGCATTGGGAGGCCCTCGCGGGCCGCGGTGGCCGATTGACGCCGGTTCCCGCACGCCGCCGCAATAACCGTGAGGCGCTGCCGCGCCCTACCTGCTTATAATGTCGCTGCTACCCTCGGTAGAGTTTATAAAAGAGCATAGGCAAGAAATGGCGCCTTCGGCGCTGATTTTCCCAAAATGACCGACCTCCTGTTGGTCACCTAGCAACCATGTAATGTACTTTTTTGTTCGGACAGTCATGACGCACGTATGTACCAATTTTGGTTAGGCTGCGTCAAAGTTGACATTGGGTTGTTGCCATGGCAACACGGTGGGAAAAGGGGCGGGGCATCAATTTATTTTTTGTTCGGGATCACGTGACGGATGTCTGTACCAAATTTCATGAATCTACGACAAAGTTTAATTTTTGGCTCCATTCATTTTTATTTTGTGCTCTGCAGGGGGCGCTATTGCGGCAATTTTCAAAATTCCTATATCAGAACATCCGCGGTCAACGACTCGACCAACGATTCAAGTTTCGCTCAAATCGGCCAAAGTATGTGTGAGTTATGACTGTTTGAACGCGGCGGCGAGCGCCGAAAACGGACGCCAAATTCATGGCGTTGCCACGGCAAAACCAAAAATCCTATTAAAAAGTTTTTAATAACTTTTAATCTCCCACATGTGGAGATGATCTGGAGCGAACGGGGAGTCGCTGCGTTCAACGGCCTAGGACGAGTTCGTTCAAATGCGTGGGCATGAAATGGCGCCTTCGGCGCCAATTCCCTCTTCGGGCCAATATGGCCGCCATACTGTTGGTTGCCTAGCAACCGCGTAATGTGTTTTTTTGTTGGGCTTCACGTGACCAATAACTGTGCCGAATTTTTTTCGTCTACGACGAAGTACGTTTTTCGGTATTTTGGGGGGTCCTGCCATAGGGCGCAATGTTAACGTCGTTTTTCCAGGGGGCGCTGACGCGCCATTTTTTTGAATTTTTACAATTTGGAGATGTGAAGTTTTTTTTTTTCACCTAATTGAATTTTGGGCAAAAATTCAGGACTTTTCGTCGGTGGGAAAGTGCCGAAACTGGCGTTTAGGGGGAGAGGAAAAATAATAATAAGAAAAACTCATACAATAACAATATAGCGCCGCCTCCGGCGGCCAACCTTATATATTCGGAAAGGTCTCACGTCCAGTAATCCAACCGTGGGGTTTATAGTCAAATACGAGCGCGTTGCGCTCGTCTTTTACCTCTTCTTTGTCAATGTTTCTCTATGGGATTTTTTTTTCGTATTTTTGTGAGTACAAGAACAAATTTGCCGCTTTCGCGGCAAATACTTATATCACCGGATAGGGCTCGATGCCCCGAGTCACTGTATCAGTGTTTTGGGCTTTGGTGAGTGGCCATGGTCGATGACGAGCTTCGCTCGTCATCGACCACTTTCTTGTCCATGTTGCGCCTTCACTGTGGTTTTCACCTTTTTTTTTTTAAAAGCAGCAACAAATGTGCCGCTTTTGCGGCACACGCCTATATCATCGGACAGGTGTTGGTGCCGGGAGTCCCCTGATTACTGTCTCATACATGGGTTTTGAGCGCTCCGCGCTCTTTTCCCGTGGGACGTGCGCATAGCGCACGTCTTTCTTTAGTGCGCTCCGCGCACTGCTTGTACAATTACAAAAGGCCCGAGACCTGCCAGGTCCGCTCGGGCCTAACAACAAAAAAACACATTTGAAATATGTTGTTTTTGTTTCTTAGTTTTTTACCTTGAGCAAAAAAAAAAAAAAATTACCAAAACGACGCACATCTGAGAGAGGCTTCTTTTGGCACGGCATAAAAGTGAGTACGACACAGTGTAATTAACTTATGCCAGTGCTTTGCTGCCTTATAAAAGGAAATCTCCAAGTTGAACTTCAAAAAGCAACATCCACAAATGGATTAATGTTATTTGAGAGGCAAATCAAGACAAGGATGGCAACTTATTTTTCATGCTTTATTGGTTTTATGATGACACACGGCGGCAAACGTCAACAAACGCTCGGAGGCAGTGGAGGTAATCATATCAGCGCTGTTGATAAAGATGCATGACATTTGTGAAAGTTCTCCCCCTCTCTCGCTCTCAAAGACACAAAGTTTCCTCTGATCTCTAATCAATTTATCCCACGTAAGCAGCTAATATGGGGGAATGACAGTGACGAGTGGTTGACGCCGACTTGCATCGACATTATAACACTTGGCTTGGGCTTAAAGAGTCTTTTATTTTTATTTTTTTTAGAAGCACCCAATTAAATATAAAAAAAAAAACATTTGATTTTTGCTGTTTGACGTTCTTTTAATGGCAAATTATTTCTTCCGTTTTCAAGCCTGCAATTTTAATTAATAGTTTGGTAAATGGTGATTAAATACAACTTTTTTTTATAAGCCCTGGTTGTTAACAAAGAATGAAACGGGGAACGTGTGAATTTGAAATGTGGTTTAAACTAATTGCCAACTTTTCAAATGGATTTCCGTCGTCACAGTGGCACTTTTCACAACTTTCAGGGAGAAACGAGTTACGCAAAAATAGTGTGTCCTTGTTCATGATCTAGCTACAATGCTTCAGCCTATAATTAGATACACAGAGCACCAATGTCTGCTTTTACAATAGAGTTCGGGAATGTGATGTTATATCGCTGAGCATTATGTGATTAGCAGCAATTGTAAACTAATGGAGATTTTAAAAGTTAAAATACCGGGGTTATTGTTCACATTAAAACACTTGGACACCACAGTGTGTTTAGATGTAACTCAGCAGCTAACTTTTTATACTGTTTTTAGCTAATGTTAGTCAATGGGAATGTATGCTAACAGCTGCAAAGATGGCGGATCTCCATGGTAAATGTGGAATTTCCCGAACTCTATATACGAAAGAATAAAACTAACTTTGCTCCACCATGAGAAAAATAGGAAGGAAGGTAGGGCTATACAGGTGAAACTCGGAACATTTGAATTTTGTTAAAAGGTGCATTCATTTCTGTAATTCAACTTAAACTGTGAAACTAATATATGATAGACTCATTATATATTATGGCTCAGCTCGTGAAAACCCAACATTTTAAATCTCATTAAATTAGAATATTTTGAAAATGGACTGTAAGCCATAATCATCCAAATTAAAACAAACAAAGGCTTGACATATCTCACTTTGACTGTAATTTAAATTGAATTACAGGAATACATGAACTTTTGAACATTATTCTAATTTCCCCGACTTTCACCTATAGGGTTTTATAATAAAACATAGATAAACAACCTCTATTACTCGTCAGTCAGTAATTCAGACCTAAGCTGCTTTTGTAATTATTATGATTTAAAATGTACTTTAAATATCGAGGATCTGAATGTGCCTGAATCATAATGTGATTGTGAAATCTAAGCTTTTGAGAGGATCATGTTCTTGCAAATGCTTGCTATTTTACAATGTGGTACAAGCTGTTCGTTCTATGTAAAGTCAGTTCAATTACGCGTAATTCTTCAAGGGAAACACAGTAAGAATATAAATCGAATCCTCGACAGATTCGCGTAGTTGTTTGGCATTGATTTTGGCTTGAGCTGCAGCAGGATTAGTTCCATGTATCCGGCAGAAATCACACACTAACCTTGAACATTGCTCAAGCCCAGCCCTCCATCTCTCTATTAAACGTGTAAATTATAATTAACATCATTGGCCGGACTTGTGTGATAGTTACTGTGGCCATATGCTCCTCTCCCCGAGCTCCACAACAGCTGAATCAGTGGTCGTCTCTTTTAACCAGAAAACACAATATGACGGCGCTTGGCACGGCGCGATTTCTCATCTTTGTCGCACTGTTGCTGCCAAAGCCTCCCCAATACCTTTCATGATGGATGTTCCCCTTCAACTCCAGTAGATGGCAGTGTTGCTCTTCTTCAGTCCCACCCACAATGGCTGTGGTTTCGGCTATAAGACCAAGCCTTGATTAATTAGTTTAAAAATGTTGTGCAGACTTTGTGCCTTGACACGTCTTCCACTCCGGCACCCCACCTCTGGTTTCAGCTGTTAACAGATGAATAGAAAACCACAGAGTATTCCAATGTGAGGAGCGGCCAATCAATGTCTATTGTCCATTGATGGCCTTGAAAGAAGAGAAAATAATCTCTCATTCATTTTTCAACTATGTGATGTATCCACGTGTTTCAACAAAGTGCTTCTTTAGATCAAACAATAGGCGCAAGAAAATGTAAAATGATTAAGAATGCACTACTATGTTCTCAACAACAACAACGCTCCGTCGACGTAAAATGAAGAAGTGAAAATAGTGAAACGTGCCCATTGTGTCAGAAGTAATCACACATGAGGCGATGGAAAACCTTTTAAGCTTTGCTAAATTGCTATTGGTGTTAAAGCGTATTGTTAATTTCAATGAAAATTAATTTCTTTTCATTTCAATTTTGTAAGGTCAAATAACTTTGAAGGGCTTAGTGCAGGTCCACTATTATCATTAAAAGCGGCCTGATTGGGATTGGCCTCCAATGAGCACTTTATACGCCTGAAATAGAGCAGAGAAATAGTGGGTGCAAAGCTCCTGGGGAAACGATAAGGAGAATCCTCTCTTTTTAATGAATCAATTGTGTTTCCAGCAAAAGAAATTAATTACACACCTAAATATCGCTTATTGAAATAGACAAAGAAGTTAAACACTTGGCAATCGGTCGCGACTGAACGGCACTCAATTTGTCGTCAAATGAAATTTAAAAAAAAGGAGCATTGGTAAGAACAATAAGCGGGTTGGTGAGAAGGATACAGTGAAGGGTAAAGCCACGTGCCAATGAGGAAATAAAATCGCATTCTCCAGGGTCCAGGTGTTGGATACAGTAAGGCTGTGTTTGTTAAGCTTCATAAACACGCTTTCCAAGTCTCAATGAAAGTTATACCAATATTAGAAATCGTATCACCCTTTTAAAGTCGTACGGACGGAGATGGACATCGGGGAGTTTGTTATTTCGGATTCCCGGTGGAGACAGTTGGTGCCTCACAGATCTGTGTCGGGTTACGCCGATGTCCCTCCCCGGTGCAAACGGGCTTGTATAATGTGATTGGCGGCAGCGGCGACCAGTTGCAAGTCGATGAGTCATTCTGCAGCTCCTTTTGGGCTCGTGTGTGGTGTGAGACTCACCGTTTCTGGAGGCTGTTTAGGCTCTTAATGACTATATTTATCCGGTCATCTGCTCACGGTATTATTAAAGTATTAAAAAGAGTATTAAAAAGATATATCAACATGTGTATACAATTGCCTATATTCGCAATGGACATGATCAGATACATGGAAAAAGCCAGGTTTAAATCTATGTGTTGATTCTATTGACATCTATCATTTAAAAAATAAATAATAAATCAAGAAAGGAAGTGGATATCAACAAAGCCCTCTGTAAAATATAAATATCACAGTTTTGTTATCTCAAAAACAGATACAATGTTTGTGTTTTTGTCTTTGAGAAATTGGGTTTTGAGGTTTTCATTTCCCATATAAATCTCTGAAGGAAATTCAGTGAAAAAAGAAGAAGAAAGAAACAGATTATTAAAGCCGCAAGCGGCATCGAGAGGCCCTCGCGGGTCTCGTTGGCCGGTTGACGCCGGTTGCCGCACGCCGCCGCAATAACCGGGAGGCGCTGCCGCGCCCTACGTGGTTATAATGTCGCTGCCACCCTAGGTCGAGATTATAAAAGAGCAAAGGCGAGAAATGGCGCCTTCGGCGCTGATTACTCTATTTTTCCCAAAATGGCCGACCACCTGTTGGTCGCCTAGCAACCATGTAATGGAGGCCTCCCTCAGTGCCTCCATTGCCGCGCCATAACCCTACCGAGGGCGCCAACGTGGCCACACTACATTTTATTGCCCTGATGTGCCATTAATCTTTGAGTAAACATCAAAACGAGATTTTTCGTGTCTCCATGTGAATGATGGCTCCAACCTGCAGAGGGCGCTAGCGCGCCCCAAATCTTTTTTATTTCACAAGCAGCATCGGACGGCCCTGACGGGCCGTACTTCAATGACTACTGTCCACAAGCTCCTCACAGAGGGCGCTAACGAGCTGTAATTGTGTATAATGTGTGATATGCAGGTCAGTCCCATTGGATTAACATGGTGGGCCTCGGTCGTCTCCATGGCAACACCGTACAAAATACGGTATGGGTCTCATTGGCTTTTTGGATCGGGATGCCATCAGCTAATATTGTGCCGAATTTTATTCATTTCCGAGAAACTAATGTTTTTTCCATAATGCATTTTTTGTTCTCGGCCTAGAGGGGGCGCTATCGCGCCAAATCTCACTTTTTCACATTTGTTGTGTCCGGGGGTGAAAGGTCAATAAAATGTATATTTCCGATTTTTAATCGGAGTTCGTTTGTGCAAATGGGAGCATTTTGTTGTTTTCGGTAAGTCGCAAAATTCTTCGTAAAGATTGCGGCTTCGCCGCAAACAAACCGTAAAACTTAGCCAAAAAATTTGGATAACTTTTGATGCCCCACATCTCGGGATGAGCTGGAGCGATTTTGGGCTCATTTGGTGAAACGCCCTAGGAGGAGTTCGTTAAAATGCATTGTCAGCGAAAACGCTGACTCAGCATTTTCCGGACTTCCTGTCAAAATGGCGGACTTCCGGTTTGTCAGGGGGCGTGGCCACAATAATGTTTTTTGGTTGTCGTCACGTGACGAATGTCTGTACCAAATCTCGTCGCTCTACGACAAAGTTTATGTTGGCCCCCTCCCCATAGGCGCAATGTATTTTCACTTTTGTAGGTGGCGCTGTCGCGCCATTTTTTATTTCCCCAAAACGAAACACACATTTTTATTAATTTTTCACCGGATCTGAATTTTGGGCAAAGTTTGGTGAGTTTTTGACTATGTTCAGGGGGTCAAATTCCTGCTCAAAGAGCAGAAGAAGAAGAAGAAGAAGAAAGAATAAATAAAGAAGAATAATAATATTTCCTGCAAAAACAATATAGTCGCTTTCGCGACTACAACATATTATGCATTTTTTTAAAGCTTTCGACTTCCCCTATGCACCCGTGGGGCTCGGAGGTGGATGACGAGCGCTTCGCGCTCGTCATCCACCTCCGTATGACAGTTGGCCATATACCCCCATTCATTTTGCTGCAATTATAAGTATAAGGGCCCACACCAGAGGTGTGGGCAGTCACTGTTTTACACGGTGAGTTTACGTTTGACATGGGGACAGCGCTTCGCGCTGTTTTCGTGCGCTCCGCGCACCTAGGTTCAGTGCGCTGCGCGCACTGCGTTGCGATTACAATAGGCCCTTGCTACGGCAGGCCGCTCGGGCCTAATTATGCGTATTGGACTATTTCTTTGTTTCCTGGTGAAGGCTACATGGTTAGAGACCAACCTGGTTAATCGCTCTTTGACCGTACATTTGGGTAAAGACGTCCGCGATGAATAATTAAGAAAGAACAAATGTCAAGCTGCTTAAACTGTTTTTATTCTTCCTCTTAAACCCCTCCCGGTATTTCTGGATTCTGTGTCTGCTTGTATTTGTGGAGAACAGTGCATTGAGTCACATCAGCATTACCTGGTGCTCTGCGTGTTCACATGTTGTTTACATGTTACGCTGACATTAATGAGCTGATTTTTTGGTGTTGAACTCATCTCGGTGAACATTCCCATGAATACTTAATAAATGCGTGATTTTTGTTTTTCTGTTTACACTGTGTGAAGCATCCTGGCATCTTCATGAAAAGAAAAAAAATAATAAATCCACATCTCCCGTCAGATGTGGCTGATATGAGGATGTTAGGATTCGCAAAGCAACATGGACTACTGAGTTTACCCCTCACTCAGTTGAGGAAAAAAAAACATCATGACTGAGTCTATGACTGTGTTTTCGCCCGACGCGCTATGCAATTTCATATATAAAACCCCTCCTCCCGTGCAACAGCAGGGGGGGCAGCCAGTACAAATCTGTTTCCCCGCTCCGAACCCGACTGCCTTATCTGTATCACTGAACCCCCATTTGAAGTCGTCGCAGGCACAAGAGTGCGTTTCAGACCTGAAACTACGCACCAGCGTCACGCCATCAAGGTCATCGCCAAATTCAGCGCCCCCCATGACCGAGCGGGGGGGAGGGGGGGAGCCCTCGAAAAAAAGCCAGAAGAATCGCCCTGACTCTGATATCTCCAAAACCACAGATCCTAATCATAGCCTCTTTGAAATCAAATGATAATTAATTTTTCATACTGTGAGTTAAGCGCCTAATTTGGAAAAGCGAGATCAAAAGAAACATTTTTCTTTTTTTTTCTTTTTTTTGTCAAAGCCGGAGAGAGCGAGGATTCCTCAGTGGCCAAGGACAAGAGGATGTGGGATTCTACAAGTCCCCAGTGGCTGCATCTTCACAGCAAAAGTACGAAATGTTTTGCGTTTCATTTTTGTAATGTTTTTTTCTTTTTTCTGCTGAATCACATTAATAAACCATGTTATTAGCCAGTATACGCAGGAGAATTGAATTATTGGGTATTTCTTTATGTAATGCGTGTTTCTGCTTTAGCCTCGGCTGTGATGTGTCCCATGAAGCTGACTGCGCTGTGCATGTGTGGCCATCAGTTAGGTCAGGGATTTTGAAGTGATTATTAATGATTGAACAGCATTACAGATGTGCACCAGGGCAGAATGGGTCACCTCACAAGTGGGAAGATTGTGGGATTGATTCTTGAGCCATAACAACTACTTTCACTGCTACTAGCGCATCTACTGTCGCTGCTGCTAAGTGCAAACGCTGCTGCTACTGTTTTACTTTTGCCTTCACTACCATCCCACACTGTTCCACAAATACACTGGAGCATTGGACCTCGTAACCCTATTAAATGAATGTAATAGTTAACTAGCGATGTGTCTCACGACTTTGGCCTGACTTACTAAGGGTTTGAATGGGCACAAAATAGACAGTGTGTGTGTTAAAGTGGTGCAAAAGCAGGTACAATTTAGATTGTTGTCTTTCATAAGCACCACAGCACCAAACCCATTTAGAATCAGAATAGATTTTATGTGCCATTGTTTGAGAACAGGTTCACAAGCTAGGAATTTTTCTTGATGCGGACGTGCAACATAAAACATATAACACAGAATTTAGATAAAATTAAACTATAAAACTTTAAACTATAAGGCTTTAGGGGGCTTGCATAAGGAATATTAATAAATAAGATAAAAAGTAAAATATGGTAAGATGACAACAATAGACTTCAAACAACAGTGGGATTATATTTACAGATGAGTATGAGTAAACAGTAAAGTGATAAGTGACAGCAGCGGGTCTAAGTGTGGACACACCACACAGTGCAAACGAGCAGATACATCCATGAGTCTGTGACTAAGTGATTGGGTCTTGTTATTGTTCATGAGTCTGATGGCGGAGGGGAAAAAACTGTTCAAGTGGCGGGAGGTATGGGTCTGGATAGACCGTAGCCTCCTGCCTGAGGGGAGAGGGGTGAATAGTCCGTGTCCAGGGTGAGAAGGGTCAGCTGTGATCCGACCCACACGCCTCCGGGTCCTGGAGGTGAACAGGTCCTGGAGAGATGGGAGCTCACAGCCAATCACCTTCTCTGCAGCAGCACAATGCGCTGCAGTCGGTGCTTGTCCCGTTCTGTAGCGCCGGGGAACCACACGGTGATGGAGGAGGTGAGGATGGACTCGATGATGGCCGTGTAGAACTGCACCAGCATCTTGGTTGGCAGCTTAAGTTTCCTCAGCTGCCTCAGGAAGAACATCCTCTGCTGGGCCTTCTTAATGAGGGAGCAGATGGTCGGCTCCCATTTGAGGTCCTGTGTGATGGTGGTGCCCAGGAAACGGAAGGAGTCCGCTATGGAAATGGGGGTGGGAGAGTCTGTCAGGGTGAGGGGGGACGGTGGGGCTGTGTCTTTCCTAAAGTCCACGATCATCTCCACTATCTTCTGGGCGTTCAGCTCCAGGTTGTTGTGGCTGCACCAGGACGCCAGCCGTTCCACCTCTCTTCTGTAGGCGGACTCATCACCGTCCGAGATGAGCCCGATGAGGGTGGTGTCGTCCGCAAACTTGATCAGTTTAACGGACTGGTGACTGGAGGTGCAGCAGTTTGTGTACAGGGAGAGGAGCCAGGGGGAGAGTACACAGCCCTGAGGAGTTCCAGTGTTTGTAGTCCGAGTGTCCGAGACGATCTTCCCCAGCCGCACGTGCTGTCTCCGGTCCGTCAGGAAGTCGGTGATCCACCTGCAGAGGGAGTCGGGCACGCTGAGCTAGAGCTTGTCTCGTAGCAGTCCAGGGAGGATGGTGTTGAAGGCAGAGCTGAAGTCCACAAACAGGATCCTGGCGTAGGTTCCTGGTGAGTCCAGATGCTCCAGGGTGAAGTGGAGGGCCAGACTGACTGTGTCGTCCACAGACCTGTTGGCTCTGTAGGCAAACTGCAGCGGGTCCAGGAGGGGGGCGGTGATGTCCTTGAGGTGGGGCAGGACCAAGCGCTCAAAAGTCTTCATGACCACAGACGTCAGTGCCACCGGCCTGTAGTCATTAAGTCCTGTGATCCGTGGTTTCTTAGGGACAGGGACGATGGTGGACGATTTGAAGCAGGACGACACGACTCCAGGGACTCACATTTGCCACTGTAAATATGACCAGTTTATAAGGATACATCCAGTGCATCCAGATTTAGCAGCAAATCAGGCCTGTAGTTTACTCCGCCTTGGGATTTGCTTCAGGTACCTCGCCGTTGATTAAAAGTATTTAAAATTTAAAAGGAGGTATTGTATTTGAGTCCTCTTTATCCTTTATTCAGCCATCTACCTAAACGTCACTCCTGGAGGTTGACAAAACTTTCTGGCAGCAGTGGCGTTGATTGACAGACTGATTCATTGAAGGCTTTTAAATAGTCTTTTCAACTTAATTTCTCGTCACTTTTGAATTAACTGGTTGTCAAGGTTGCTCGCGCGGTTCCCGTCAAGAAATACTCAGAACAGGAGGTGAAAATAGAGGGTATGCCAAGCCGACATAATAAACACACAAAGAAGTGCATTGCTTTTTTTAATAATACCAGCAGAGTAAAGTCTTAACAAATTTAAATGGGCCCTAATTGTTAGCACGTCACGTCAGTGAGCCATCAGCGCCCCAAAATCAAGCAAAATTCTTTACCTAAAAGGATCCAAAACCGTGAGGCTACGCGTCAATCTTGACTAAATTAATTTGGCTAAATCATAAACCTACATTTATTGATGGACATAATTCAGGAAATATCAAGACAATGTTTCATTGCTTGCATGTAAAACTGTGTGAAGATATCAGTTAAATATCACTTCATAAGAATAATAGTTTTGTTGTACTGACACCAGAACTTAGTGAGTACTGAGAAGAAATATACAAAAATGAATGCCTTGAGTGAACCTGTCTGTTAAATGTAACAGACAGGATCATGTCTGTACATAAGCACATGTTGAGCTCTCTGCACAAGTGCCAATGCAGAAGGTTGCGGCGGGCTCGGCTGGCTGCATGCAGAGGTCACAGAGGTTGTAAATCACAGAGGAATCCTAATCAGGTCTTGTTGAAACTGTAATTAATTACAGCCCGGAGGGCAGAGATCACACTGAGACCGGAGCACTCGCACACAAACACCGCCTCACGCTCACAGTGATAAAGGCGCACAAAAGCTCAGCATCTCCTTGGACTGACTTATAAGGCTGGACATGAATCAGCTGCTGACACCGGAGCCTGGTGATGAAGAGTGACCCGCCTCTCGACATCACACATTAGCTACTACTTTGAGGATGTATGGTTTTGAATGATCTCTTAATGTTGTAAAAAAATAATAATCATAATTCAGAAAATTAGAACAGTAGGGCAGCAAGATGTCTGTAAGTTCTCAGTCGTAAAGGAGTTGTCCATCTTTAATGAAGGTACTTGAGTCATCTTCTGTACTCAGTAGTTGAGGTCTTTGTAGCGAAGCCCCTCTGTGGGGCAGCAGTAAGTTGGTGGCGCGTTCACATACTGATTTGAAGGCTGGTGGATCCATCTCTTCTTTCTATAGTGATACTGTGTCCTTGAGCAAGACATGTATTCATCCTAACCTAACTCCTCCAGTGTCTAGATGAAGTGTGTGTGTAAATGTGTATGACTGGGTGAATGACTTCTTGATACAGAGCGCTCAACGCAGGTAGAAAAGCTCTCTGACCATTTATTTCATTGAATTTTTTGATATATACACCATTGTTTTTCCACCACACATTGACAAGTGACAGACATATTCCTAGTGATGTTAATGACAACACTTGGCAGATTCCTACTGTTCCATTGTTGTCTCATGGTATCCTAGTTTCCTTCCATGGCACTCGTCACAAGACCCTTTTGGAAAAGCATTCAACAACAAATGAACAACAATGAAAAAGTGTTGATCGATACCTTTAAATGACCACTGAACTGATTTTAGTTAATAACTTAGAATATATTGCAAACCCATTCAAAACCATTGTCAATAACACTTGGTCACTTGTTAATATGGGGTAAGGCTGGCTGAATTCTCAGTAAATTGCACTTTTGCCCATTTTGATACTGCTTCACCCTGTTACAATGAGACAATAGCATAATGTAAACCCCAGCGCTATAGCTGCAAAGATCATACAGTATATTGTTTGTGTGCCATGTTTTCTACCAACCATTTCGGTGTCGGAAAAAGGATAATCCGCCTATTATGAGATAAAAACAAGGAGAGAATTGACCCATTTTTCAACTCCGTCTCCAAAAGGGATATTGTCTGTTTCAATATTGGATGCTGACAGTGTTTTTGCGGCGCATACACGCCGCAGCGTTGGACAGGCCTCTATGTGGGAGCTCTGATTAGTGATGGAGAGGCCGGCCAGAGGCTTCCAGGGCAGCTCTGTTTGCAAACAGTGAGAAAAGGCAAGGGCAAGCCAACGCGGCAGATCACAAGCCGGGCTGAGCGTGTATGTGTGTGCATGCAAAACAGCAACCCTCTAAATTAGACAGTGATGACTACGGCTGTGTGCTGACTCCGGCGCCGGGGAGTCAATTCGCAGCTCATCATTTTTGATAAAACACTGTGATCTTCGACTGGTCATTATGGACCGATCATGGACCGATCACAATGTAAGGTGGATAAATCATTCGGCGAGAGAAAAGCATCGGACAGTGTGCACATGTTAACCTTCGAGTTGAACACTTCTGCTAATGTGCTGAGTAGGAGGACGCCACGGACTTAACTCCAATAATGGCAAGTTCTCAAACATATTTTTCTAATCGATTCGCGGGCAAATCCCCCACCGAAGGAAAATGAGGCTTTTAGTATTCACAGGGGCGTGCATGTGCCTCACTCTCTTTTTTTTAATAATGCTGTCTTCACACGGGCCGGGCCTGTAATCAGCATTCACAAATTCCAATCACAGCACGCGCTACATGCGTCAATGCCATCAATACTGCCCTCCCCCCAAGAGCCGCAGTTTCCAATTTCTGACACAGGGCGACTTCTCGACCCCCCGATCCGTCGACAAGGAGCTGGTGGGAACTTATCTGCGCTCCCCATCAGATAATGACAAGATGATGGCTGCCCTATTGCCCTCTCTTCACAACAACCGTGGTTTACAGGAGTGCTTTTGGCAGGCAAGGGGCATTAAAGAAAATATAGGGAGAAAAAGAGAAACTGAGAATCCTGAGCACTGGTGCTATTTACGACTTGTCAACATATCAGCGCTCGTGATGCAAGAAGAGATTGCTGGATGTTTGGATTCAATTCTCAACTGCACCCTTTTATAAATAGAGTTCAAGACTATTTCTAAATGTCCATCTAGTCTATCCATCTTCGACTGTGTCTTTTTTTCTATTTCTGTACAGTTTTTCCTTACAACGGGACACCATCTCCGCTCTTAACTATGTTTAATAAATGTTTAATAAGATGGGTACACAGGAGTCAATCGGCTTTAGCTCGACTGCGCTCCTCTCTTCTGTGCGGAAAGCTAAGTGTTTTATGGAAATGAGCTGGTTTGGTCTGCATTTTATATTCCTAAAAGGCAAGGAGTTTAAGCAGGGGCTGTTAGCATATTACACTGTATTATACACACATTCAGTGCTATGTTCAAAGTCATGAATTAGGTTTAAAATAAAGAGATGCATTGGGTCTATGTCCCATCTGCCTTGTTAGACCAAAGATTACTAATCTTCGTTGTCAAACAGTTATATTATCTTGGTTTCTTTGTCAAGGCTCCCTCGCCACTCCTCCAGACCTTTACCTTTAAATAGCTTCTTTGAAGAATGAACCTGGGATCGTCGCAGCCAAAGTGCTTGATTAATTAACTAGTTAAAGACAAAAGGTGCGGGAGCAGTGGCCGGCCCCCGTCTGGTCAACACTCAGGCTCGTGTTTATTAAAAAGGATCCTGTGGGTGAGCACACACTCTTAAATGGGGTTAGCGCCTGTTGAAAGCAGCCGTTTTGTAGTGAATAATTGGATTGCGGCTTTGAGCATGAGCGTGCTTAAAAGTGGGGATCGAACAGTGCCTGGGGTGTGTTTACCTGCAGAGGCGCGATCCCTCTTCACATCCTTCTTCTGCCTCTCCTCTACGCCGCTTGTAACCTCTCTAATCAGTCTGATAAAGGATATCCTCACAGTCCCCCAGCCATAGGTCCGCCGCAGCAGCAGCCGATTAGGCAGTCTGCACGGAGAGGCACAAAGCGTCGACACGGGGAGAAGCCGGACAGACAGACAATGTCAGAAGAAAGATCAGAGGAAAACCCAACGAAGACACACACATTTTAGAACATCTTTCAAGGCAGCTGTCGAACAAAAAAACCTTTGAGTTTATGTTAGAGCAGCTTCCATGACAGTATAGCGCAGGGTTCTGAAATGGTGAAAACGTACAGTTTTACTGCATAACATTTGCAACCAATAAACCAAAACAATAATCTAAAGCCACTTTTCGGCAGACACTACACAGCCCAGTGCCTGGTCAACCTGGTTGGGGCTAGCTTTTTGACTGACCATACTGCTGTTCTAAAAGGGGATTTTAATGATGTTAGCATTTAGCTGCTGTTAGCGCTACTTTAGCTGGTGTTAGTGTAACAGGGTTATATATTACGTAGTTAATCCTGGTGAATTGGTGAAGCCCAGTGTTAGGTGTTGCGTGGTACTACACGCCAATGTTCTTGTTTGTGTATTTGTTCATCATACCTGTATTTGTTCATCATACCTGTATTTGTTCATCATGTCTTTGAGTTGTTAGTTCTGTTTTGACAGTATTTTACTTTGGCTGCTCTGCCCCTTGTGTCACATCCTGTCTGGGTAGAACCCTATATAGGTTGGCTCCTCCTTTTGGCTCCCCCTTTAATTTTCCATTTCATGGAAGAGGTAGGATCTCTAGCCATCTGTCGTGTTGTCATTTCTGTTCATATTTTTTACTTACATTGTGGATGTCTTTTCTTTTGTATTGTAGATCGTGCATGTGGGCAGGGCTGCTGTTGGGGCTGACATTATTTTATGTTGTATGTCAGGTATGCTTAAGTTAAGTCCTTTTATTTTCCATTTCATGAAAGAGATTGTGCATGTGGGCAGGGCTGCTGTCTGGGCTGACATAATTTTATTTTGTGTGTCAGATAAATAAATGGAGTGAGTGCGGTCACCTTCTCCAAATTTAACCTGAGTCCCGAGGGTCCTTTAAAGAAAACACAACACAGGGTCCGCTACGCCTCAGCCACATTAGCATAACATTTGCATGTTCCTTACATCCATACTTGTCTTTTAGCTGCTTCTTTCCTCTAGTATTTGCCTTAATTGGCACCTCTGAATGATTCCATAAACCCTGCCACAAGGCTGCTTTTGTCCACGTTGGTTCTCATCGCGGCTTACAAAACATTTAAATAATCTGTGGGGGCACCGCCCACAATGACTGCGGTTGTGTTGTGTTGTGTAGTGGAAACACAAGTTTGTTCTGGATAAAGTCAATACGTGGCATGGCGAGTACATAGATCATGGCGTGCGTGGTAGAACCATGTTCAGTGGAAAGGTGGCTTTAGTGGGCAGGCTTCTCCTCAGACCTGACTCGTGACTTTGCCAGGGGCGGGACATCACCATCTCGTCTCCATGGAGATGTTTTTTTTTTTTTTACACAACAAAAACGTCAAGGAGCTACTTATGTTTCGAAGATATTTGATCCGACTAAGGAGGAGTTCACACATAGATGTTTGCAGATTGTGTTCAACATGTTTAAAACAAACGGTCTAAAATGTGACGCATCAAGCGCGTGTAAGGTAGAAAGTCTTTGACGAACGCAAGGCCGTGGGAACCCAGGGTGCTGAGGGCGCTGCAGCACCCCCTGGTGGACAGTTTGAAAACTGCAGGCAATATTATTAAATAGGAAATATGCACAAAAAAGTGGTTTGGGGGTAAACGTTATTTCTCAACACCCCCTAACTAAAATGTCTTCTTACGGCTCTGGACGAACGACCAAGAAAGGGCTGGAGAGCAACTGGTTGGAGAGCCCTGGACCACAGCCATGTCCTGATCCAAATACTTTATTTTAAAACCCACAGCAAACATTCCTTGGCAAACTTCAAGAGCATATTTGCTTTTGCTGACATTTTGTGGGTTTGTTTTGGATATTTTTTACCTGCTCAGTTGCTCATGCGACCTATCTTAGTCAAAGTAAAATGTAAATCTTAAGGCTAAAAAGAAAAAAAAAAAGAAAACTAAATGATTTTTATTTTTTTATCAATTGTTGTCAAAAAGTGGCACTGCTTTAATAACATTATCTTTGAATTTTGAATGAATCCAGAATCAGCATATCGTCAATTTTAAGTGCCTTTCTTTCCATAACTTGTGCCATAACCGAGTTCACGGCGGTCGCAAACATATTCAGAATGACTTCACATGCACAGAGGGCTCGGTATAGACTACGAGCTGTTACGGAAAAGAGATACGCGCTCACTCAAAGCGAATATGTGGAGGGCATGCCAATAACACGGACTTAACAAACTCTCAGACGAGAAGTACCCTGCTAACAAGAGGAAGTGAGCGGCGCTGACAAATTGGTATGTGCTGATGAATTGATGCACATGGCTAACAAATAACGAGCAGGTTGCCCCCACAGTCACCCCTGCTCGCTGATTTACGGAGATGGATACAGCTTTACGCGCTCCTCCGTCTGTCTGGGAAGATATTTCACTTGTAGCCACAGAAAAGGGTCTATAGTTTATTTGATGTGCATCTCGACAACGCTTCGGGGTCCTCGCCGAAGCCCGCAGGTTCAATATAATCACAAAAATGCATGCTGCCCGTGTGTAAACATAGCCTTTAATACAGTACAAGAGCTCGTTCAGTGCTTTTTACCATTTTGTTGTTGTGGCTATACATATAGTGCGTACGCCGCAAAACACGGGCTGATGGTGTTGCTGATATCAGGCTTATTTTATTTACAACTTGGAGCATAAAATTGCGCCCTTTCAAGCTGTTCAAGCCACTCGTTAGGTTTTTGTAACCTCCCAGTGGCTTCTGGGCAACTCTCAAATCATTGTTCTCAAAATACACCCGCCAACACGGCTGGCTGTGTGACAAGCCCATCACGGTTCACAATGCAGCGACTGTTACAACTTCAGCTGAGAATGCTTTAGCGCGCTTTGTCGGGGGCTACATAGAGCTGTGCAAAAGTAGAAATGTGTTTGTGAACGGCGTTTAACACAGAAAAGGTGCATCTTTGTACGGAGAAAGCCCGCGCAAAATACCCGAAGAAGAGCAAACAAATCAAAAACACGTCAATTAAGTCACGAGTTTGAAATTGCAGTGGAGCCTAGTTAGAGCTCTGACCATAATGATCTTCCAGTCCACGGGTAAAGTCTATTTTAAAGTACCCACTTAAAGGTAGTCCAAATCTCAACAAGCGGTGTGACAGACAATGGAGAATAGAAGGTAAGTAAAATGTATTTATCTAGCGCTTCTTGGACAAAAGTCCCCAGTTGCCAAATACTTTCTTTAAATCAGGGGCTTAGGGATAGAAACAGCAAAAGTCATGTAAGTTTTGCCAGGCCAGCCGGACTCGCCTTCTTTCTGTTCAGAATCGTCTGGACAGCTGCCCGCGGCCCAATCATTTCCCGATTTGACCACTATCGGACCACTCATGGACCTTTCGTCTGTTTTAAACAATCAGGAAGACGTAAAATCAGGAGTGAGAAACGGCGTTGGAAGCGTTCCTCGTGAAAAAAAAAGGGCTTGTTCCCGCGTCGTACACAGTGTTTCTCTAATTGGTTGATCCCGTCAGTCAATCCCGAAAATCGCTGAGATCACGGTCGCTGACAGACTACGTATCTTTAAACAAGGCATCGTTGACAAAGCACGTAGTCTGGCAGGCCGGGCAAATGTAAGTTGCGTTTCACTCACACAGATCTTACACATAGTTTTAGAAAATAGAAGCACTTGGTTTTCAAATAAGGCATCACACTGGCATATAGGCTGTAAGTTCTCCAGTCAATATGCTTTGAGATTTGGATATGCACGATTGCTAACCTCCTAACACATCTTACATCATAACCCTGACCCCAGACCATAAACCTAACCCTAACTCCCCGGCAAGTAACAGTTTAATAAAGTGCTCATAGCAAACAGTTTGTTTATTAAACCCCACCAGAAAAAGCAATTCTTTATCGGGCCATTGCGCATCATTTGCAAAGGCATTTATATGAGACAATGGTTGCTTGCTTTGCTTGCAGAAAGAAATCTCTTAGTTTCAACTCCCAGGAAGACTAGCTCAGCTCCTGCTTTGCTTGTGAATCCACGCGCCCTCATTTATCCTGCATGGCCGCTGTTACAAGCCCCCGACTCTCACAACCTTGATATCTGTGGCAGCCCGCTTCAATCACACGCGCTTTTATGACCTAGCTTTCCGCCCTTTCACACAGGAATGAATACGATAGTGGGCTTTATATTTCCCTATACCGTGCACCTGAACCCTCCTATTTTCCATCCGCAACGTTGTTACTGTAAATATCTCGGAATTTGCACATGATGGAGTTTTTAAAAAGGCAAGCTAGCGGCGACTTTATATGCATAGGGAGGCTTGTTTCATCGCGGCCCGCTATTTCGACATGACATGGCGGACCGAGCACGCTGATTGTCGGTCACGTCTCTCCTTGACCACGGGCAGCAGTTTATTCAAGCAACAAAACGGCACCGCAAACATTCAAAGTCAAAGGTCATCGCAACAAAGAAACGCTACCTTGAGACAAAGAGCGGAGACAATACAGTAAACCCATAGTAAACTCTTGTTATCACTGTTAAAATGAGTGGCATGTTGCAAAAATTGGTGAAACTTGGACTTCTTTAGATGGTGCTTATTTCACGGAGGCTTTGGTAATGCATTTAAGTTAGGCATTTTTCCTGTTCAGACGCCAGACATGATTGATCTGAACTAGGGGTGCCCAAAGGGATTATTCATGCTTTCACATCAACAAGACTTGACTATTGCAACTATGTCTTCACATGTTTGAATAAGTCAGCTCTGAACAGACTGCAAATTATTAAAACATTCTGTTCGTAGACTTGTAAATGGTGCCCTTGGGGGGTTTCATATCACTCCAGTCTTGCTGGCTCCCTTTAAAATTCAACATTGATTTTAAAATGTCAGTACTGCCTTTCAGAGACCCCAATATACAGTATTTTGGACCTTTTGAGCCTGTACCCCTTTGGTCGTACACTTTGGTCCTTCGGCTGGAACCTGTTTATGGTCCCAAAGACTCATTATAAGACCCGAGGGGACCTGTCATTTAAGTCTGTGTTCCCTGGACACTCTGCCCCGTCCCTGTGTGTGGCCGACTCTGTGGACTCTTTTAAAAAGGAACTGAAGACGGTTGATGGGTTTTCACTTGTGATTTTTTTTTATTATTCATTTATTTATTTATTTTTGAACAGGGACAGTGTACAATCTGCATTAGCCTCAGAAATGAGAGATGCATTGTACCAGGTTATAGCACTTGTTCTAATTTCCACCTGCAGTCCCTGGGCCTATTGTACATGCTTTTAGTGGTAGGGGAAACCGGAGTACCCGGAGGAAACCTACGCAGACACGGGGAGAACATGCAAACTCCACACAGAAAGGCCCCGTCCAGGTGGGAATCAAACCCGGACCTTCTAGCTGTGAAGCACGAGCGCTAACCGCTGTGCTACCGTGCCGCCATATTGTTTTCTATTTTACCTATACTTTATTCTCTTTTGCAGCACTTTGTAATTATATTTGTGTAAAGCACTTTGGAAATAAAGAGATTTTACTTTTTGCTGCAAGCATAAAAAACAAACAAATAAATAAAAGAATAAATAAATAAATAAAATAAGCCTAAATATAGGAGTAGGGAATGGCGTAAGCCTTTTTTTTTAACCTGTCTCTGTCTTACATGTTGTCAGCTGCATCTGCACTATGTGCCCAGAACAAATTTCCCCATGAGGGACATTAAGTAAGTATTACATTTATTTGTCACTGTACAACGAAATTGTGATCAGGTGTTAGTCCTGAGCCGCCACTGAGCCGCGCCACTGCGGGCCAACCTGACCAGCATGTTTTTGGAGGTCGGGGAAACCGTATACCCGGAGGATACCTGGCTGGCTGTCTGCCTTCAGTCTCCTCTGATCCTCTGAAATGGTGCAGCGCCAACTGGGTTTGTCCCTGTTTCAGAGCGTGGTGTCCTGCACTGGTCAGCTCCTCTTCCTCCTGCGCAGCTCCCTCCGCTCCACAACAGTCGTTCATCATCTTCTGGGACGAGCTTAGCAGCTAATCTGTTTTATTCTCCAGTGAACGTCCCTTAACACTTAAGACTTGTAATGATAGCAGGCATGTGTAGCTTAGTTGTGAGTCTTGCCCGGATACCTCCTCGTGAGTCCCTTTTTTTTGTTTCCTGTCTCCACTGTGCTGCAGGTGTGGGGGGGTCTTGGTGCCTTTTCAGTGTTTCAGAAGAAGAAATGTGTAGGTTTCAAATTTCTTTAGCTCATACACTAGCTGCTTGTTTACTTTTAAAAAGCTGCTTTCTTTAGGACCATTATGGGCTTTCTACAGTAAAAAATAAATAAAAAAAGAAATCCACTGAACACCACCGACAACTCGGTAATAAAGTTTAATTCATTCATTCTTAAATGCACCCATGTTTAACTGAAAACCACCAATCTGTGGCGGTCCATTTATGGCATATAATGTGTCCAAAAGTTCGGACACCCCTGATCTTATCTTTACCAACACAAACATGTATAATCAGAGCCCATCGCTTGAAGAAAAGTTACCTTGAAACTCGGAACTGAGCCAAAACAGAAATCCACAAAGTAAACTTTTGTTATCGCTCCGAAATAGTCATTACAGATTCATGCGGCGAAAAGGTTGCACACATGCAGAGATTTTACGGTGTTTGTCTTTTTTCCCTTTTGCCCGCATTTAGTCGTGTGTGTGTGAATTTCGTTTTAATAGGGTCCCGAACTTCATCAAGACACGCTCCATGGTGCCATTATCTGCAGCCGCGGAGCCACGCATGGGCCCCAGTGGCTGATGGGATTAGGGAACAAAGGCAATGATAGGATTAGCCGGTTACAGTACAGTTGATGGAAGTCTGTGAAGGCGGCCATTTTGTTTACCTTTTTTTTGTCTTTTATGCTTTCGTTCCATCTTTTTTGTGCTATGGCTCCCTGTTGGCGGGTTCACGGGGTACGGCTGATATCTTGTTTGGCTCCTGACAGCACCACTTGGAGAGGAAAATGAAAAGCGATGGTGATAACATAGAAAGCTCTCGCATTCGCGCACACAAGCCTCCCTGCTGGCCCTGGCGCACCGCATGCTGTTCATAGGGCAATTCTGGTCCGCCAATTTAGGGGCAAAGGGAAAATGCCCGAAACACTGAACGACCAAAGCAAAGCAGGAAAATAAAAAATAAAAATGTGAATGGTGGGGGACAAAGGTAATTTTCAGACAGCGGCGGGGAACTGATGTAATTTCCAGATGCAATTTGTGATTGTAAGTGTGAGGTGCATGCCGGTGATGTGGGACAATGCAGACGCCAAAGTAGCACTTGGCTGGAGGACTCATCAACCTGCAGAGAGTGAGAGAGAGAGAGAGACAGCAGGATAGGCTCAACCATAACATCTAATTTTGGAGAGTTGTTTTTGTTTTTTTTTGTTTTTTTTGCCGTTCAGGGGTTTTCATAACATAATGCTGCAAAGAAAATGCCACTTTATATGTTGGGTGTAATTTGAGCTAATTCTCATCAGATGACAAAGGCAACCTGTTTTGAACAAAGCGTTTCATGGGATAGTTGGCGACTCATTTATTTATGGGAGCTGCCTTCCTGTTGCCCAAATGAATCGGCTTTGACTTGTCCATTTCAATTTCAAACCTCAAATTAAATAATGTTGCCGTAGCGTGACCAGAACCTTTTGTATTTTGTGATTCATGTCAGAAAGTCAAATTCTCATGGTCTGGCGCTCCGGCTCCTGTCTGTCATTCGCCTCATACTCTTTTTTACCCTCTCCCCACTTCTGCAATGAGGAAACCGGTCGAGACGCTTCATAATACAGCAAAGCACACATGTCTGCCCCTCCTTCCTATGAAAAATATCTTTAACAATATAGTAAATCAACTCTCTTCATGACACAATTCGGAATTACTCCACTAAAACTACTCTCAGATTGCTCATTGCCAGCTTTTTCCTCTGTGCCTCACTTTGACAAGCTCATGATAAAACAACATTTGAGGCTGGTATCAACTCTGGTAAATGAGCTTTAGAACTCAGTGAGGACACCATTGATATTCCTATCAATGCAATTTGTGACTTTTATTTGGTCTCTTCTGTTGGACTTGCCAAAGTAATGTTGCGCTGGGAACAACATGGTTTGATGCATTATGCTCCTAGCCTGTCTCGATAGACAATTAGCCTGACGGATGAATAAAGAATATGAGGCCATTTTGCAGCGGAGATGGATCCCTCCTGCTTGAAAGTACTGTATACCCATTCATTGGTTGCGGGGGGCTTTATTCGCATAATAACAAGAGGAAACATTAAAGCGTTAGCATTCGGTAATTGGGATTTTTAATAGCGTTGCTTTGAAAGTGAACCAAGGACATGTTTGATGATTTTGAACTTTTAATGTTACCTTTGAAATCAATGGCTCTTGACTTGTTAGGGGCGCAGTGAGAGGCTGGGATGGATCTGTTTGTCAAAATGTTACACAACATAATGACTTTGTTTCAAGCGCATGATAGCTTGGTAATCAAAACTTCTATCTGCATTTACAGTCAGTATTCAGTTTTTCGTATTGGGACAGTGACCTTTTCTCGGGTTAATCCAGACAACTATCTTTCTGTAATCTCTTTAATATTTCTCTACTGAAGTTGGATTGACCTCTGGTGCACCCAATACATCCTTTGGTGTAGACTTTGTGGTTTTGTATAAACAATGAAACAGTCAGTGGTCAAACCCACCTAAGCGCCTGATAAAGCCCATTGACAGACCATAGTTTCCACTTTATTTGTTTTAGAGCCTCTGTGCTCCTCTCATGATCCAGGCCCTGGTCCTTCTCCTTCTCTCACAGAAAGATAAACTGATTTCCCTGCATTGGAGGATTTACGGAAGCTCTTGTAATCGTGTGTTTGAGACCTGTATCATGTAATATTACACGTTCTCTCTATTTCCTTCTGGGCTCCGTCTAATCCATCTATAACTCAACAAATCCATCAAAAATGATTATTCTGATTAAAGTAAATTTACATTTTGCTTTAGTTTGAACTGGAAAGTTTTGTTTCCTAAACAAATTGGATTTAATTACACTGATGTACTACTTTTAATTTCAAATGGCCTCAGGCAGATTAAGATGTCCACTGTTGAACTAATGAGCTAGCTGAAGTCATATTTTGTGTAATCTATCGATGCCCAAAATGAGAAGTAGTTTTCTGAGGAGTGAAGAGAAACAATTTTTAATTGGAGAATTGTTTGTTCCATGTTTATCATAAATGTCACTAAATGATCCACGGTCTCTATAACAATGTTTTAGACTTGAGCTTTCAGAGGTTTTAATTGGCCAACAGTGATTTAATGGTCTGTGTGTCCTGTCCTGTATGAAGACTTTTTTAGTAAGTAACTGCACAATACATGTAAATAATACATTTCTGTGGATCATTTATGCAGATTTTTCTAAATGTGGTGGGGTAGCCTATATCGCCCTTACGTTGAGCCAATTACGTTTGCGTGTGTGCTATAAATACGGGGTTATGCACCTGACATGACCTCTCCTCCCTCTGACGTCCCACGCTGCTGCTGTAGCGGGACACAGCGTGAAAGTTGGTGAAGTTGTGAGTTGTTATCGCCGTTCAGGAGGCGTCAAGCCAGAAACTAGATGTACACGCAACCGTATCGCTGCATGCTGGCGCTCCGAACATGCTCATGTGAGAGTCCGTCATGAACTATAACCCTAACGTATTGGACAACCCTTGAACGAAGGAAATTATGGATAATTTTAACAAAACATGCAACAAATAAATATCCTACTTTTGTAAATGAATGCCTCTGTCCTGCCAATTTGACTAATCTGTGTTGCCTTTTACTGCAGGTTACATCTAAGTTTACAAAACTTGTTGGTACAGAGAAGTAAAATGGTAAAATAATAGTAGAACCTGCAGTCCACTCCACTACATAAACATGTGCTTTCTAAGAGGTGTGCTGTTGAATAAAGGTTTGTTTCAAGTCAGACATAATTGACTTTTTCGTGCTCCGTGTTATACTGCTCTCACCATGTCAAAAACATATCTAGAATAGTATTTTGCTTCATTCACACAGCTTTGGTTAATCTTGTTTATTTTTTCTTTTAATTTTGAAACGCTCCAATCTTCATTTCTCGGATTTGATTGAATCATAGCTGGAACAGGAAATGGATTTGCCTTAATATCTTCGGTCTTGAATGTCTTAAGGAGTGAGACGGTGTGCGGGAGCTTTTGTTCATTTTCGCATCAATTTCCCTGTCTTCTACGCACCTGTCGCCTCCAGGGTGTGCGGAGTCGTCCTTAGCATCACAGAAGGAACAGGAAACTGCGCTATGGATTTAACTTAATATCGTTGGATAAAAGTGAACGTTTGTTGTTTGGGCCCTATTATGATTGCACTATTGTAATGCTGAAACAGTGCCGTGTTACTGCTTTTCTCATTTTGACTGATCTCTGTGTGTCTCCAGTAATTGTCTCAAAATGGTAGCACCCATCGGGTCACCTTAAAACAACAGGACACATCAGTGCTGCTTAACTTTCTCTGTTACCTCATCCCCTCTTGAAACAGAGACAGCAAGTCGGGCCCAAGGTTACAAGGTGTTACAGGATATGGAGATTGCAGCCGGTTGCCTGTGCATAAAACAGACTCGATAATCTTTATTGGCTTTGTCATTATGCGACTTTGTAGTTGATTTAGTAAATCCCAGTCAGAGGTTATATTAAAGACAGGTGTGTTACAAAGCCCTCGTAATCTGCCTGGATAATTGGGTACGATCACCCCGGACTCTATAACCAATCAGGACATGAAGCACTTTTCAGAGGCGTAAACAGCTGGGTCACGACCTCATGAAATCACAAAATCTATGGCGCCGAGAGCGTTTTATTTGAGCGTTCACCTGCAGCTAAGACAGTGTTTACGGGCTCCTCCTGTGACCCTGGCGTCCTTGTGATTCGCAGTGGGACTGTAGCGCGCTGATGGAAGGTTACTTCAGAGTATAAAACACTCAGCCTCCGCAACAACAACTTTATAGAACACCTGTGGGAGCACTTTATGAGCTCACCGCTGCATCATTTTACATTTTTCTCTTGGCAAAGTGACATATGCTGCAGTGGAGCAAACTGAGTTCTGCAGAGACCCGCACTCGCCCAGCCTAGCCCTGATGGGACAAGTCACGAGGGCCACACAGATCATACACATTTGACCCTTTTCGTTCTTTTCTTTGTCTTTTAGGAATGAACCGTGGGACTCATTCTAATACAGAATCTGTTATATGTATTTTTAATGATTACAATCAAAATGATGAGTCAATTGCTTTCCTAACACTTAATGCACAGCCGTCATTTTAGTAGGGGCCATAACAGTTACATACATTAACGTGCATTTTGCATTCTGGACCTGGCAGGGGGGCCTCAGTAGCATTAGTTATATACAACACTGCAGCACCGCCATTCTTTCAGGCGCCCAGTTTTCATTTTCATGGCTGCATTTACATGCTGTCCTACTGTCTTTCCCTGTGAGTTATATAGAAGGCTTTATCACCTGAAATAAAGCAGAGATAAATGTTGCTGAGGAAGTGTAAAACACCTCTGTTAGTGTGTATTGCAGCTGTGCATGTGCACGCGCACGCGCATGAGTGTGTGTTATTTAATGCTGGAGCGGGATGTGTGTAAACTATGAGCATTCTGCCGACTCGGCTTCTCACTGCTCCCTCGATGTGCTGATGGTGCAGAGCTGAGGGCTGCAGGAGGTCACCATCTCTCACACACACACGTGTACGTGCACACACACTCATGTTCACGTGCACGCGCCTGGGCCTCTGTGACATTTGACACAGACAGGCCTCCAGCTGCCACCAGCATCCCTCCATTCCCCTGGTGACATTTACCTGAGGTCTCCACAAATCATTAGTTAAGGTCACTTTCATAAGTTGTGAAAAGGCAGCAGGATCACATGTGGTCCATCCAGCTTCTGAGCCTTCTCTCTTTAGGACCAAACGCCGAGACATTACTTATAGATCACATAAACATAGCCCCGGTATTGACTCCATTTTGGCTGGAACCAATTCTCACCATTAGCCGTTTACTGTCTGTGCTTATGTAGTTATCTCGTTTGCACTTAAACAGTTATTTTCTCTCCTGAGCTCCTTTATTCAGGGATGTTCTGCGGTGAACTTTTAAGCTCTACCGACTAGACTGTCTTTGAAAAGGCCACTCTAGAGAATAGCCTGGGAAAATCAAAGCTCTGCGCTCACAAACATACGGTAAATACCAACACTAAAGCTGCTGTATTGTATGTATGCAGCACTGAGGTAATGAGAACCAGTGCTGGGATTTAGAGTGGGTTGAAGCAGAGCAGCCGGGCTGAATAATTAGCTTTCATGCACACGTCTATTTTCCAGACTACACTCCTCATAGCATCAAAATCATTTAATATCCCGGCTCCCCTTTTTTTATTCTGTATGTGAAAGCTTGATTTCTCACAATGTATGAGTCGGCTACTTCCTTCTCTGACTTGGGATTTGCTGGAGCTTGCTGCGGTGCATAGTAATAAATATGGCTGTGGACAAAAAGAAAAGCTACCTTTACAGCTCTGCGATGCAAATGCATTCATTAGGAAGCAGGCTGACTGGTGCATTCAGAGCCGGCTGACAGCAAGGGCGAAAAGGATTCTGATCATGCGCCAATGGCGTAACTCACTTTATTAGCATTTATTTTTCGTTTTCAGAGCTGCACATCTCGTCTGACCCAACTGGACGCTCTTGGTTTTAACTGAGGGGCCGCAGAGGCTCAGCAAACATTTAATGACTTGAAACAGAACACAAATGTAAAATATTAATCCCCCACAATCAGGTTTAATTGTACGTCCAGAGGGCAATTTATGTGGCAAAAAAATCACCAGTAAAAACTAATGAAGAATGAGGGAGATTGTGCCCAATGTTGTATAAAAGATACAGAATTCCCACGAAAGAGACAAGTCCACAATAGCTTTCTAGTTTGGATTTTGTGTGCGGTCAACAAACTGATTATAAAAGTAAATATTCCGCAAACACTACGAGCACCACTACGTCTAATATGTTTTCTGTTTTCCACTTGTACAAATCAATCTTATATAGCTTGGATTCAATTGACTCGGCACCGCCGGTATTTTAAGCCAATTGTCTTGTGTTGGATTCTACATTCGCTAACAACAGTCTGCATTTATAGCGATACATTTTAGCATCAAGACATTGCTTCCCAAACAACTTATACGAAAACCTTCCGGATTGTATGACTGCGCTAATGTTATTTTCATTGTCATAGCAATCGGAAATTTGCCTTGTTAATTTTGAGACCCTTTCCTTATAATTTTATCTGTAAACATTTGGCACAGCTCTGATTACATCACATCCAAACAGGCAGTGGGAACCAGTTGCATGAGAGACTTTTCACCAGATGTCACTGACCATTTTACTGCTGATTGCTTATTTATTGAGGTATTCCCAGGACAACCGTGACCCCAGCACCCAAACCCCACCCCGCCGGAGTTTTGAAATGTCCCTCAATATGAGGAATATACTGTCCCATCCATCTGGCCCCTTCCATCAGGTCAGTGGCGGCTGCAGCGGGACACACTCGATCACCGCACGTCAGCACTGGACTTCATCTGTTTCAGCTAAAATGTCGATGTTGCTGTAAAATGCAAACTCCAGTCCGTTACAGCCGCCATTTAGGCAACTTCAAACCATTATTGGGTCTCCGTATGGAAGATTTTTTGTGTCATGAAAATGTGAATTTTAAATGTCTGTGAAATGTATGCTTTGAATCTTTTTAACATTGCAATAACATGTTAGATTTTTTTTTTAGTTACTGTATTTCATTCACTGAATATGCACAGCAAATTTTTCAAGGGTTTTAAATTTAAAATTCACCTTTTAAATATTCACTGTATTATTTTTCAACACATCCAATTCAACCGTCTAAATTCAGAGTGTAAAATGTGTATACATAAAATCACCCTTAAAATATTCAATATTTAAAGAATCAAGTCCTTAAATTCAACAGTAGAAATTCAGTGTGAAATTAGCAGTGAAAAAATTCACACTGAACATCCTGAACACCAAGGCATGAGCAATCGATCCTGGATGACTGAGAGCTGAGATGCAGGATGTTTCCTATTGGTTTGTGTCTTTAGTGGGCGGGACTTACAAATGAGGAAACAGGAGTTGACGAGTCAAATCTAAGAATTTTGATTGGTCCCTTGCACCGTTTGCTGATGAACCAGAATTTGGCTTGACTCACTCTGGATCGATTGCTCATGCCTTGTTGTCTAGGCTGTTCTGTCTGAATTTTTCACTGCAAATTTCACTTTCTGAATTTCTAGTGTTGAATTTAAAGGCTTGATTTGTTAAAAATTGAATATTTTAAGGGTGAATTTTTCCATTTAAATTGTTTCTCCAGCAAATTTTTCACTCTGATTTTAGACTACTGAATTTGAAATATTTAAAAACAATACAGTGTATATTTTCAATGTGAATTTTTCATTTTGAGTTTGAAACACTATTATGTGTTGAATATTCAGTGTCTGAAATTCAAAGACAAAAATTATTCAAACCGGTTATGTCAGTGTTCAATCAATCAATCAATCAATGGTTTTGTATAGCCCAATATCACAACAGGAGTTGCCTCATAGGGCTGCACTATACATTAAGGCAATAAAACAGAGCAGTAAATAAGACAATGTAAAGTTCCGGCGAATCAAATATCCAGGCAAGCATAATATCCAAAATAAGCGTCAGCAGTGGGTGGCAACGAGCAGCTCGGGTGTCCCCTGTCCTTAGACTCTCCAGCATGGCAAGGAAACACTCCTTGTGTCTGCATGCCAGGCAATAAAGGCTGCTAAAAGAAGGCACTTCAGAGACATACAACCACAGTAACTTATTACACTCCTGTCTTGCTCTCCTTCCTCTTCTTTCTCCTTATTTTCTTTCGTTTTTGCTGCCAGAGGCATAACTTCTCTTCATTTTGTTGGAGGAGATGCATAGCTGCTCTGTTTACACCAGGGGTCGGCAAGTTGGCTTGGCTTCGGGCCACATTTTTTTTACGCTGATAGATCGCGGGCCAGCCGGTCAATTGATAAAAAATAGATTTATTCATGCATGGATATTCAATACTAGATAACCCCAAACTATACATATATAATCGTGCCTCGCTTAAAGCGTCCTGGATTTTGGCCCGGTGTTACACCGAAAACTGCATGACCGCCGAAAAATGCACCCCCTCTTACCGCGCACAGATGAAACAACGACAGGAAGGTTTCTAGGACAGTCTCTTAACAATTACCAGGAGCACGACTGGACTGGCGTTGGAATCCTGTAGTGTGGGCAGCAGTCAGACGCAACTGGACTACAGTCGCAGGAAATCAAACATGTTTGATTTTTAAGTCCGATTTTGGACGCACAGGAGAAACGTGGGTGATTTTACCGTCCCCAAAGTGAACACACAGAAAACAGCGGCCAATGACAGAGTGCCTCATTTTCATTTCTCCGTGAAAACAGCGGCACAAACAGCTCATTTCATGACCACAGCCCCACACGAAAAAGCACAACTTTATATCACCAAACGTTCACGAGAACCACCTTTTCAAGCTACATTTCAACCGCGAACAGAGTTTAGCGGCACTTACTGAGTTTGGAGACGGACTGTTCAGCTTCACCTCGCCGCTAGGGCTCTCCTCTCTCCGCTTTCTCCATCTTGGAGCGGAGACCCGTCTCCTTTTCTTATTAAATCCACTGAAATACGTCCGTGTCGCAGACTTTAATTTCCATTTGACAGAACTATAGCCAAGCTGAAGGCTTCGTAGGAGTAGGACCGTTGCACTGCGATGTTGTGACACTGTTGACACCGCTGACCAAACTGGGACACTCACATGTTTTCGCACGCTCACAAACACGGCCTATCTTTGCGGATTTCAGGTCAGTTTTTGAAGCTGGAGGAGAAATTACGCGGTAGAGAGGACAGATGTGTTATCAAACATCAGCTGTTTGTCAGAATCGTGTAGTGTGTTCGCTCTTACGATAAAGAATATAATATACGGATAAAGAAGTCTCTGCTAGGCTTTTTTTTTTTAAATTTTATATATCCTCTGGCGGGCCAAAAAATATTGGCAACGGGCCAAAAGTGTCCCCCGGGCCGGACGTTGCCGACGACTGGTTTACACCAACACGTGGGTTTGCGCCGTCTATCTCTCTCTCCTTCCCCTCTGAGAAGCAGGTGGGGCAAGGGCACTCATGGGGCCCTTTCCGGGAGTATGCGACGGCCAATTGTCGTTGCACCTTGTCAATGCTGACATCGACTTATCAAAAAGCGATGAACGCTTGGCCACTACAAGCCAGTTATCCCTGTGGTAACTTTTCTGACACCTCCTGCTGGAAACCCAAAAAGTCGGAAGGATCTTGTGGCCCCTCTTTCACGGTCTGTAATAATACTGAAAATCAAGATCAAGCGAGCCCTGCTGCTCGCCTGAGGATTGTGCAGATTGATTGTGCAGCCTTTGTGACACCTTTGGGCCTAAGACAGAGTACACTTTGGGTATTTGCGTATAAGTCAGGAGAAACACTGTCAATGAAGAGTTGTATTCCCATTTTACATTCCCTGGATATGCTGGATATTGTAGCCTATGGTGTATTTACTCTGTTAGCAAAGCTGGAAGCTCACAGTCTGTTAATGCAAAGTGACAGAGAGAATGAGGGTGAAAGCTAAAGAACCACAGTGAGAAATTAGCACCCACAATAATATATGAAAGAAGAATCCATGCCATCCAACTCAACATGAAATAAGAAAAAAAAAAGCAAAGCCAATACATGTTCCTTGTCAATTCCAATTTATAACCATGATACCCTACATGTTTCTGTAAGTTTGAGATGGGTTTGGCAGACTCTGCAGTTCACTGACCCCATAAACCCCAGCACACAGGAGCAGAGCCCAAGGACAGCGTTCTCCTTGCTCTGTCAGGGTGACTCCACATGCATTGTGTGAAAATGGCGGATTACAGACAGATAGAGAAGCTTCCTCCAGGCTGAATAGACAGGGTCCTTCTTCTTTACTCAGCACTTTCCCAAGCTTGTTGTAAAACTTTTTTGCTCTCGTCCGACAATAAGAGATTCCCTTCCTGTCAGCACAATCCTGGTTTTGTGGTTGAGCGCTGGGTAGTTCTTCAATTGGGAACAGGCACACTGTGGAATTGAATTGCATTGTCTGTCATGATAGCGTATACTACTAGCGCGACTACTACATTTGCGGCTGTGTCATTGTAAGTGAATACAAAGAACGGCAGGCTAGTAGTAATGTGTTTCAGGACGGAAATAAGAAGGGCACTCTCCATTGAGAACCAACAAGCAGGAAGCCTCAGGAGATTTTGGGCTTTTGGGCGGCGTGCAGACATTAGTGCGGGTCGGGAGAGGTGCCGGAGAGGATAATTACCCTGCGCACCAGCGAAACAGCCTATTGTTTCCACTCATGTCTCTCAATGTGAGTCTATGCCCACGCGCTTGTATGTGTGTAAGTCTAGCACCGCTCACAAATGGACGCATTAATCTTTATGAAGTCCGGGGCATTGACTGAGTGAATATCAAGAAATGATTAGATTTGGGTGCATCAGGCTTAAGAGTGATCGAAAATGACGTGTTTCGGCCATTACTGGATCAGATGACTGTGTTTTTTTTTAGTCCGGGCTTCACATTTCCCCCAATGATATTCTTCACGTTATATTTGAAAGCATGGAAAATGACCACAAAATACAACTTTGTAAGTTATTTCAGTCTTACAAGAAGAATTTTTGGAAGATTTGGTCTCCTTGGCTTGGTATTTCTTCTCATAACAGCTTAAATCACAAATGTGTCTCACCCTCCTTCGCTTTGCAAGGCATCAGTGGTGCCGTGATCGTTGGAGCAGTAGGGGCAGTAACCCCCAAACTAGAGGAGTGGCTAAAGCAGATTCCAAGAAAAAATAACATCATGGGAACAGCCTAGATCAGAGGTGGGAAAACTAAGGCCCACCTAAGACAATTTAATCCAGCCCCTGACTTGTAGCGCACACATTCCTGCATCCTGTGTCAAAAAAAAAAAAAACAGTACGCTCATTCGAGCCACTAGGGGATAACTTATTATGTCAGTGCCCAGCAGAGGGCACTGACATAATAAGAGATAGGATAAACAACACATTACAGCCATGTGGCAAATGGTCAGTGTTCTCCAGGGCGGCTGTGGCTACAATAGTAGCTTACTACCACCGAGTGTGGAGTGAGTGAACAATCACTACAGGGTACTCTGTGAAACTTATGACACAGGCGTGTAAAGCAATACAATTAAGCCGTTATTATCATTTATTACAGTGCTGTCGGGCTTTTGACCAAATACGCACTAATAGCAATAGCTAAAATCACAGCTCATTATTATTCATTTATTGGAAAAATATTTTGTCAATTGTATTTTCCTCTTTACACTATATGCAGCCCACTGGAAGCTGGATTTTGGCCCACGACCCAAATGAGTTCGACAACCCTGGTTTAAAGTGTGAACTATATCAATTTTATCACTGACATGAAGAAGGATACTATATAACTGCTGCAATTTGTTGCATTTGTGTAATGTGTCATTACAGTCAAATTGAGAGTTAACTTGTACTTGTTTGAAATGCTCCAAACTGGTCCGGCCCTCCTGGCGAGTTCGAAAACCCAATAGGGCCCTTGCATCAAAAAGTGTGCCCATACCTGGCCTAGATACTGTACAGAACCCTCAAGGCTTTTTGCTTTAATTTGCCAATTTTTGTCACTGGTAAATAGTAGTAATTCTGTCTGTGTTGTTGTTGTTTTTTTTTGTCTTCTGCTTTGTTTAGATATACTAGCATCAAGAACTATATGTCCAGGGGAGTTGTCATACATTATTTACAACAAGACAACCCTGCCCACTTCTATTTTCAGAGTTTGGAGTAAAACATATCTTTTGGGACGTATGGGCCTGTGTGGATTGCTTGTATTCTCAATCATTCTGACTAACGGTAAAACTGACATAGCGTTCATTTAGAGATAAACATATAAGAAGACACAAGCCAGACAGCTGAGTTCTTTGAACAGTAGGGGGCAGTAATTGGATCCCTGAGTTATTGATTTAGCCCAAGTATCTCGACAGGAGGCTATGGTAAAGACGGGTTTCTCTGTACAGCGCTGATTAGCATACACTGCGCTAATAGCAGGCTTACTTTGATTATGTTTTCGCGTCGCTATAGGTGTGCCTTATTACGAGCATTTTCTGGTGAACAGACTCGCATAACCCAGCTGGATGTCTACAAGAATTCCGCCAATTTTCTCCCTTTTTCCCCCTTTAATTTAGCGATCTCCAGATTGTTTCTTGTTTGGTTTGAAGAGAACTTTGCGGATTGCGTTCTCATTCTCTCTAGACGTGTGCATTGATTGTTAAAAGCTGCACTGTTGAGAAAATGGATTAAAGCAGTGAAATGACATCAGTAAATAAAAATGCTTTTGCACAACAATAAAGGCACGCAGCATAACAGAATACACAAAAAAAGCTTAGTATTTGTATTCCTCTTTGTAAATGTGTTTGTCCATTATAACTGGTCTTATAATGGACAAGAGGACAGACACTAGTCTCTATGGGCTACAATAAAAGGCCATTATAAACATGATTTTTTTTCAAGTAGTGGCACAAAATATGTTTTGTCCTTCAGCACATTAAAGCAGACAATAAAAAGACCTTGTGCGCTGTGCCTGTAATGATAAAGCCTTTTTGTCAGTCACGAACAAGCAGGCTAATTGTTGTTATTTACACTACCGTGACTATTGTTTCCTGAAAACTGTGAAACATGCTCATAAATTCAGCTCGGTGGACGCGTTCGCAAAGTTGAGGTTCAAAATGACTTTGAACCACAGCTAATAGATGTGGTAAATGTACGCGCTCCTTTGTGTGTCATTCTCAACAAAAACACACAAAAAGTTCATATATATTTGGCAATTTAGCAACTTTATTTATAATGCACTAACTAAGTTGCCCAAAGTGCTACAGAAGTAAAACATGAGATTTAAACAATACAATACAAAAAGTGAATCAAATACAAATGAATAAAAAGTGTGTGTTTAAGAACAGATATCAAAACAGGCGCAGATGAAGCCTGTCTAACCTGCAAAGGTTCCATAATTTCGGTGCAGCCGCCTCAAATGGTCTATCTCCTCGGAGCTTTCGGTATTTGGGGCTGTTAAAGCAATAGGCCACCTACACATACACACAAGAAACACATACTGAGATATGTTCTTACCTTAGCTTTGACGAGTTCATTTTGTACCTATCTGGTCTGCACGTGTGCCTTCCGTAACTTAAACACAGCACAGACGGCGTTAGCATTTAGCCTCTCCTCATCTCCTCTATAGCTCCAAACGAGGTGAAGATAGAAGCTACCAAACTCTTCCACGTTTTCCCTATTTAAATATGGTTACATGAAGTGTTACACTATAAAGTGTAATTACACAAAATTAAACAATGTGGATTTTCTAAGCAGATAAAAAGGGAAACTATATTGTAAGGCGTAATAAGTAATTCGGCATCCGCACAGTAAAGTGAAGATATCACTGCGCGGATGCCGAAAAATCCACATTGTTTAATTTTGTGTAATTATACTTTATAGTGGGGGCGACGGTGGCACAGATGGTAGAGCGGGTCGTCTCATGATCGGAAGGTTCGAATCCCGCCTCCTGAAGGTGCACATTGTCGTTGTGTCCTTGGGCAAGACACTTCACCCTCCTTGCCTACAGTGTCTGCATACACTGGTGTGTGAATGAGAGTGTGAATGGGTGAAGCCCCCTATATGAGAGACCAACAGGCCCGTTTGGAACCATGAGGCCGTCCTTCTGTGGACCCACCACCTGCAGGAGGAGCCCTAGGGGACTGGTGTGATGTGATTTGGGCAGCTCCAACAGCTGCCCCCATGACCCGGCAACGGACAAGTGGAAGAAAATGGATGGATGGATGGATACTTTATAGTGTAACACTTCACGTAACCATATTTAAATAGGGAAAATGTGGAAGAGTTTGGTAGCTTCTATCTTTACCTCGTTTGGAGCTATAGAGGAGAGAGAGGCTAAATGCTAACACTGTCTGTGCTGTGTTTACGTTACGGAAGGCACACGTGGAGACCAGACAGGTACAAATTAACTCGTTAAAGCTAAGGTAAGAACATATCTCAGTATGTAAAAACGGTGGCCTATTCCTTTAAGTCACTCTCTTGATAGTAGTAAACTAATGCCAAATTTGCCGTGGGGAAGCCTAGCAGATAGTTTGCCATTCTAAGCCAATGGCGTCACTGTCAAACAACCATGATTTTAAAAACGGGTGTCTGGGTCTAAGGCACAGAAATGACAGTAATAATAAGATGACCAACCTTAGTCATGGTTGCTCCTAACTAATGTTAATTGCACACTGCATTTCCATTACTGTGCAGCTTTAGTCCTCTATTCTCTATGGTATACACTTGTTAGGAAATGCATTGCTTCAGAGACAATAAAGTCTTGTTTCAGGCCCAGAGCCAAAGGCAGTATTCCTGTGTTTTACAGTGAATCTCCGTAGAGACAGCGTTGAAGTGCCGAGAAGGCGCTTTCTTCCTCAAGTCCCTGTTGTCCCCGGCGGACCCCTCCAGCCCCTTTGGCCCCCGGGGATCTGTGCAGATAAGGACTCCACATCTACGCACGCCACTTTGCATAAATGTTTAATAGCAGGGAAAACATTAGCATCAGTAATTAAAGCAGTAATTTAAGCCTCAACGCCATCAACAGGCGGGCTATTTCCACGCTGGAAAAACACTGCTCAAACACAGTAATTAGCTCTGTGTTGATTGGACCGGGAGCGGGCGCCGTGTGTGTCTTTAGCATGTGCCTGTCGTGTGTTTATTTGTAAACCCCTGAGCACACGGCCACTGCTTGGTTAGCGTCGGCATCGATCCGCTCTCCTGCCCGGCCGCACTCATGATTGATTAGACGGGAGCGTGGGCATACATCCTGTGTGTCTGCATGTGTGTGTGTGTGTGTGATGAATGGCATTTGACATTGGTTTTGTCAGTGTTAAACATTAGCCGGAGGAGGTCAAATATTGTGCAGGGCATCCCCGAGGAAGCTGATGTTGTCCGACGCCACGGCTGCACTGTGCGAGCCGCTGCTTTTCTCTAATTCCTCTAAACTGTCCACTCTAACCTTCCTGTCCGCGCGGGCCTATGGGACACTAGCCTGCATTCTTTTTCATTAAAGTGCTATGATAGCAATATGGCTGTGAGGGGGAACAATGTGTTCTGCTTTTTGTTTTTTTTTCCAGCGGCATCAGAAATCATTAGAAGGCAACCGAGGTCAGGCCGGCTTTTAATGGTTCCTTAAAGTGAGGCCATGGAGATAGTGGCCACACACAAAACATGCACCGGCGCACCCAAACAGCAGGGGGTCTAAATCAGCCAAGATCTTAACTTATTCCTGATTTCTCTCTATTTCGTTCATTCTCTCTCCTCGGCCAAATAACTGCAGCTTTGATGTATGGCTTAAGAACACTGGCACACCATAAATCTGGCTCATTTGTCTGGTTGAGTGCACAATTTCTGTCTTTGGTCTTTCCAGACAATTCAATAGATCTTTATTTATTACAAATCTCTGCTTTGGCATTGGAAAAGGAAAGACTAGCAGCTTTGGTTTAGTCTCAAACTGAAGTCACCATTCCAAGAAAGTTTTATCCAAGGCTATGACATCACCGCAGCAACTTTTCCTGGGAAATAACCCTCCGCCGGATTGACTTTGCGTCTGTTGTTATCAGTAATGGGAACATGTCTGAACCAGTGAACTCTGACCTCTCCTGAAGGGAACACTTCTCACTGTTGGCAGCCCCGTCGCCCCATCCCGGCATGCTGACGGGGTTTCTGAGCAGTTTAATTAAGCATATTGAGTTTGCATCAGCGTGAGGTGTTATATGGCCGTCTGGTTACACACACATTCACATACGTGCACAGGCTCCCTCTGCCCCTCGTCCTGATTCTGCCAGTCGCGTACACATCCATCCCAGCTGACGGCTCGCTAATTGCCAGGGGGTTAACTGGAAGTGGTGGTGTAATTGCATCAGAGGTTTAATTTAGCCTCGGCCTCTTATTTATTTACCCCCACATAGATTTTAAAGCAGCATTAATCGTCTGGGCGCAAAGTGGCGATTGACGCGCTCCATGTTAAGCCCAGGCTTAGTCCAGACCTCAGATAACCTGTACATTACAGGCTGAACATGGTGGTTATGCAATTTGTAATGAACTGTGGAAGAACTATATATTCCTTTTTAAAAACATAGCCTACATACCCTAAACCCCAGTCCAACCTTAACTGGGTTGGTGACACTGAGCTTGACTTTGTTGAGGAGCTCAAGTATCTCGGGCCATTTATGACAATAGATTTAGCAAAGATGTTTCTACACTCAATGATATTTTCACACATAGATTACTGTATTACAACCTGATCACTCACTGGAGAACCCATAGAAATCCTCTTCTATAAGTCCAGAAAAATTCTGGATCAAAAGCCATGGTCGTGTCATCACTGCAATATCCTGGACAAATATAAAATGGTAAATGTTCTAAATTTCATAAATGTTAAAAACTGTTATTTACAAAGCACTTCATGGTCTTGCCCCGCCCCCACTCTCTAACTACATTAAACCTAAAGCAGTGAGGGGTCTCCTCGTCCAGAGGAGATGTGGGGATCCCAGACACAGGAGAACAACATTCTTCTTCTCAGCCTTTTTTACAGACATAAGAGAATGCCCGACTTATAGCTCTTTTAAAAAACAACTTAAAGTAAATCAGTCATGCACTCATTTTAACTAAAATGTAATTTGTATAGTTTTTATATTGTGTTTTGTATTCATACATTGTTTTACTATAATCTGGCACATTTACAATTTTGTGTACAACTTGTATATGATTGTTTATTAATGTGTGTTGTTTCAATCAAATAAATACATAAAATAAAATAAATAAACCTAACTCCAAGGATAACCCCAACCCTCCATGACTTGAAGCATTTCACACATATTCATGCACTTGCATGAATTTCATTATAAACTTAACACTCATGTGGCTTCTGTTGCCATGTTGTGACATCATCTGCACATCTTATATCTTTGATGAGTTAGAAGTGGAACTGAACAAGCCATCTTCCAGTTTTAAAGTTAAAATGTGGTGGGAAAAGCATGGTCAACAATGCTCTTAAACTCAAAATGTCTCCCTCATAGAACACGAGGTACTTGGAGACAAAACCCATAAATACAAATACCTGTTAGATCTGATGAACAACATTGACTGGACAAATTGTAATCGGGTGACTTGAGCAACCTTTTCGTCTTTTTTTTCTGTTATAATCAATGGCAATGATGAATGGTGTCCTCTGCATAGCTGTCTTATTATTACCAAGGCTTTGTGCTGCTACACTTTTGTGAAATTTCCAGAATATTGCAGCTCATATGAGACCTTGGTTCTCAAATGTGTGGCATTTATGGCTGTTTTGGCTTCCCTCTCTCATTCTCTTTCTCTAAGCCTGACCTCAAGAAAATGCGGGAGCCGGCCGGCCTTGGTAATCACATTTATTTGACGGTGGAAGCAACTTAAAACCTTGCCGTTTGGTTCAAGGCTTCAGGACAGGCTAAGAGGAAGACACTCGAATCTCACAGAGACGTGTTTTCGAAAAATGTCATCTGCTTGATCCATCTGACCGGAGTAGCTTTGAAAATAGGGAGCATAATTGAAAAATTATAACATCTCTTTGAGTGGAGATTTCTCTTTGATGGCGTTTCCTTTTAGTGTCTTTCGTTTTTACTTTCAAACAGTGCAGTGGCGTGGCAGTCCTGGACTCGAGACAGCTCTTCAGGCAAATACTTGTACCTGTCTCAATGAAATGGTTAGAAGCGGAGATAAGAGCAGGACTGGGGGAGCTTTATAATCTCTCAGACAGGACAAAAATGATCTTCAAACTTAACTTGATGTTTTGTCCAATAGACAGTTTTCATGTGACATCCTTGGAGGCCAGTTAAGGAGTTTACTGAAGTGAACCAAAAGTCTGGGCTTTGTTTTGGCATATTCTCATTGGAAAGAAGAAGGGAGCTGACGTATTACTTTAATGTTAGACCTTCTGATTTAAAGTTATGGAGTGTATATGGAATAACAATGGATTGCAACAGTCCCACCCAATTCCAAACTGCTCTCTATCCTGGAAGTAGAAACCCCATTCATTTCTTCCATGAACAATCAGAGACTCCACACTGTCCTCCTCACGTCCTTTCACCAAATCTTCACACTTGCCTAAAGTGACCAGTGCTGACTTCCTGTAAATGGCGCTCACGAACACGCAAATGTTGTTCTGTTTTCTTTAATTTTGGCAATAATGACACAGTCTAAACAACTGTAGAACGCTACTCATGTCTCCCCACGCCTTCCTCCCACTGCAATCTGTATTTGTTCACATCGTACATCAGCATAAACCATCGAAAGACCGGGGGGAGGGGGAGGTCGGAAATGGTCGAAATTCCGAGAAGCCATTGAAATCTCTGCCCTGATGCGTTTTGCCTGTATCTACCCCTTACCCGACCCGACCAGCGCACTCCCAGACGTATCCACTCCCTCTCACACTCACTCCGATGGGCCGTCCATCCATCTCCTTGACATGATTGTTCCTCTCTTGTTACTTTATGTTCTAATCCATCAGCTATGAGTAAAACGGCAATTACGCGCGGACGTCGATGCGGCCAGCAGACAGACTGGGAATCATGGCACGGTGCATTACTGCAAATTGCTATTAAAGTTCCCCCCTTTTTTTTCCCTTTGGAGCGCGGGGTGCGAGTGGGGAGTAATGGACCCTCATTATAAGGTACATCATTAGAATGGATTTAGTCATCTTATACTTTTATCTCGGGCTTGCAAATTTTTCCATATGCGCGGGAATTTCCCACAGTGTGAGTTGCGGCGCACACTCACTGCCCTCGCCGTGTCTGAAGTCAGAGTTTTATTTGTTGTGCAAAATGTGCTGAGTTAGGACTTGCAGGTCTTTCACCAAATCATTATCCCCTCCCCTGTATATGCATAGTATAAGATATTTGGGCTGTGGCAGACTTTTTGAAACACTTCGGGATAGTAGGAACAAAAGGTAATTGGACTAATGACTTCCTGCATTTCACTTTGGGTACATTTAAGGGTTTAAACTTTGTCAGGTGGACCAAACTGTGCTTTTGCCACCGTGTAGCACTTTCTTCATTTGCATATTTTTAAACTTTTAAGGGGAGGGGGGGAATTCCACATTTGCACTCAATTTATTGTCTTCAACCAAAATAGAGTGAAGGGCCCATTTTTCTTGTTTTCAAAACCAACTCCACGTTACAGTTCAGTCCCCCCCCCCACCTGAGTAATCCTCGGACTAAGCTGTTGAATTGAGCTGTTTCTTCTTCTACGGTGTCAGCGCCTCGTTCTGTACTTCCTGATTACAGTTGCACCACCCGGTATGTGTACAACCTTAACCTCTTAACCCCCACCTGAACCCAGTTTGGCTTTACCCAAATCTAAAAGCTTCTTGAACAAAAAGGTGTCATAATAGTGAGCAACAAAAAGGTAATGAAAAAGTGACAAAAATGTGTGATGAAAAAGTGACAAAAAAGCTGCAAAAGAGCAACAAAAACGTGACGAAAATGATGAAAACCCAACAAAAAAAGCAATGGGAATAAAAAAAAAAAGTGACGACAGCATGGAGCAAAAGATCCATTTGGTTTTGTGGGTCTTAGCTTTCAAATGAGGCGTTACACTGGCCTTTAGGCTGTGACCTGGATTTGGGTAATGCTGAACTGGAGAACATGGACTATACAGAGTTTACAAATGTTTAAACTAAGTATTTTCCTCCCCCTACATGTTCCAGCCATGTCCTAATGTGTAGAATGAGCCCAGACCTGTTCACCACAACTGCCTTTAAAGTGCACTGTCTCAAAAAGTTGTTACTTCGGGACCGAAGTGCCGTCATGCACGAGCTTAATATAAAGACTGCAGTTACGCATACGACCTGAGGTGGCAGTAGTGAGCATAACAAAACAACCTAGTCCCTAGGTTAAAGTTTTCTTCTTTTTTTTTTTTTTTTTTTACAGAAAATGATTCCTACAGCAGTCAAGATTTTCACCAGCTCTTTTGCCTGCATTTCAGTGTTACTTTTGTAAGTCTTACAGAGACATTATTTTCAAATTATAAAACATAAAATATCAAAGCTGAGGCATGACATGTCCACTTTAACTCAAACAATCCAGTCCAGGTGATTACTTTGAAAACATACACTATAATGAAGATCTCCTGGACGACGGGACTTATGTTGTGGTATAGCCTATAAAACACAATATTCATGCATTTGAGTGTCTCTATACGGACCTGAGAAAAAAATCATTTTACTATGATCTCACTCTCTGTAACGTTCACTCAAATCACACAACATAAAATACGTCTTTTCCTCTTGATGTGTCGACGTGATACGTGAAACTCCGCTTTCACCGCACGGGGATTCAATTACATAATCCTATATGGGATCACGTGAGGAGGGAATATGACAGCCCACAGCAAAGAGAGCGGGCGACGTGAGCGGTGAAGGGAAGTGCGGGAGACTGTCCGATAAGCCCGCTGCTGGGGGAGATGGATGGGGTGTGCGCGGGGGTGGAGCTGTCCTTGGTGAGGTGCTGATTGTGTATGGGACGGTGCTCAGTGGGACAGATGGAGCTAGTGGGCAGATGAGTGAATAATGATGTTTCTCCACTGTGTAGTAATTACCTGCTCCTCGGTCCTCTCTAGAGTGGCACTGTGGTCCGATGGCTACACGCCGCTGGATCACAGAGGTTGGCTCAGGACATTTGTTTTGCATAAAGTACACCTAAGCAAATGTTTGCAAAACTTTCCCCTGCTGAATAGAATGTACAAGGGTAGATTTACACGGTATAAAAAGCATTGGCATACGTTCACTTCACTGGATCTGCAGAGATGAGTATCAGTCATGAACAGGAATTAATATGAAGCAATCACTTGGTTTTCCTATTGTTTACATTTAGAGTATTTGTAGTGAGTGGTGGTTTCCAAACTACTCTTCTGTTCTGTGTTCCTTTTGAAGACATACTAGATTTTAGTTTTTAGTAATTTGAAATTGTATATAAATTATGTCGACTATATCTAAAATGTATATTATAACATATTTATATTTTTTTATATAATTAGAATTAATCAATGTCCACTTGGAGCTTCTCCTATATGTACAGGGGCCAGACTTTTGTCTTGGGCTTTAAATGTAAATGATATGAGGGACTTTAAAATGTCAGGTTTTTATATTTTCAGTAAATTCTTTTCTCTTTTTTTCATTTAGTTTTTTTATGTTGACAAAAATATCTGAAGATTTAAGCCATAGTTTTAGACTCATACATTTGTATCTACTTATAATAACATGTCTGTCCAAAAAAGAAATAGCCTGAAATTATGACAAAATATTTCAGCAAAAGTACATGTTCTTTATCACAGTGCTTTTCCACCTTTGCGGGGCACTCAAAGCGCTTTACATCAAGGAACCCCTCCCCCATTCATACACCAATGTGCGCAGACACTGGAGGCAAGGTGGATGAAACATCTTGCCCAAGGACACAACGACAGAGGGCACCTGCGGGAGCCGAGATTCGAACCACTAAACTCTCGGTTACGACCCGCTCCAGTGAAGAGACTGTTTTATGAATTTAGGCTGTAAAAAAAAACAAATAAAAACAATTTGATTTGATAAATAAAAAAAAATCAGTACTGGAGCAATCAAGTATGATATAGAGTCTGTCAGCAACACCATTTTAGATGTATTTTCTGCATTGTTTTATTAGCACACAGGTCTATGCGCTAAAACTGCAGGTGCTGTTTCACGGTTTCATTTGCACGTTGTTTTTTTTTTCAAAGTTGCCAGCGCAGTATCTTTCATCTTCATAGTATTGATCAATAAATCAAAATACCCGAAAGAGTGACCCCATGCATCACCCGGTTATTCGTGTCTCACATAATAAACCGCTACAGTGTTACATCTGCATACAGGCACTGGCTTTGCTGGTCAACGTTTTTGCAATCGCCTATCCTGCACTTGCCATCTCTTCGCCAATAGACAGCTCGCACTTCATCAAAATCAGCCGCTGGAAAGGCACGCAGATTGCCCACGGGATCTCGCCACACTGAATCTGAAATAGCAATCAGTTTTCGCACTGTCAGGCCTGATGTCATAAGTGTATACAGTGTTGTACATAACTTATGCAAATATCTTCTGAGGAGAGAGAGTGATTGAGGGAGAGAGATGGCTCCTAGATGATAATGTTCTTTATTATGGTTGGTTAAATGATTAGCAGTGGTGGAAGATGCCAAATAAAGCTGCCCCTGGGAGATGACTGTCGATTTCTTACAAGAGATTTTTACGTTATAACGATCTACACAACTGAATTATGCAGTAGATTATGGGCACTCATTGCACAGAAAGGGCTCCGGGGACCTTTCAGTCAAAACATCCCCTAAACAACGGGAAAACATGCTAATGCGTTATTATGTCTTTCTAGCTGTTTTGGAGTCTGGTTGTAATTACTGCCGGTATGCACCAAGAAAATATATTTTCACAATTTGGAGATCTTTCATCATTTTGATTAAACACATTACAATGGGAGATCATTACCCAGTCTCTTTCCCTGCACTGGCTCTTCACAAGTGTGTTGGCTGAAGCGGTGTAATAGGAGTCCTGGTTGGTGGTTTGGATGTGTTGGAAGATAAAAGTGGAAACGAGTCTTTCGTTTCTCTTGCAAGTGGAGAAAATAAAAATGGCCTGTCAGGATATTTGTGATGAGGCTTAAATGTGATAATGACCGGTCAACTATATGGCATAATGAGGCCAAAGCAACTGCAGCTTTCTTTTCTATACCCCACCCTCCTCAGGCCTCTCTGGGGGAACCCAAATAAAAATAATAATTTCAATGTACACAGCATATACAAAACATGTAATTTAACCTGGATTGTCAAACATAGTATTCCTTTCTTCTGTGTTGTGTTTTGTGTTTGTTTTTTTTGCCAGGGCTTGTTACCCACTGAGAATGGTACTGCGACCCTGTTCTGACCCACCACTTGAGAACCGCTGATCTAAATTACCTGCAGCTTCGATTGGAAACATAGCTATGATTGGAGATTTGACAGGCACAAGAGGCTGACTGCTAAGATAAGGTCACAAGGTGGATCTGTTGCTGTTGGTGTTACCAAAGTCACTGAGTCATCCACAGCGTATCAACAACTTGCAGAGATAATGATCATTCAAACATTAAGACACCAGAATTTTGCAATTGAAATACCAGTCACAGATTGACAGAGGGAGCAAGCATAAACTGAATGGAACATTTTGTCCTCAAAGGTTATGTGTTAGAAGCTAACAAAATGGTGACAGAACAAGGGCCAGCTTGTGACAACTACAACACTGGATGTAAAGGAATTGGTGCTGGGCCGTTTCTGGTCCACAGTGATCAAAGCGACATGACAACATCAATGCTGGTTTTGAGGGGAAAACTGGGTATAAATGTGAATCCTAGTTGCATAATCTTCTAACAATAGAAAGCCACACAATTAAGTTTGGGTGTTTGGATGGATGGATGTATAGAATCCATCCATCCATTTTCTTCCACTTTTCTGTTGCCGGGTCGTGGGGGCAGCTGTTGGAGCTGCCCAAATCACGTTGCTCCAGCCCCTATAGCGCCCCCTGCAGGTGGTGGGTCCACGGAAGGACGGCCTCATGGTTCTAACCGGGCCTGTTAGTCTCTCATAAGGGGCTTCTGAACCGCTCTTTGTCTGACCCGTCACCTAGGAACTGTTTGCCATGGGACACCCTACCAGGATCATTCGGGCGCTCAAACCCCTCCACCATTCCAGGAGGGATGAGGTATAGAATATATTCTCAAAATATCATCACATATTATCCATATTGCAAGAAGCGCAAACATATTGTCAAATCACTGAGGTCTTCCATTTGACTGAGACTTATGCATTTTTTGCTAACACTGCATACACAAAAATGTATGGTAACTTAAAAAAATAAAATGTGCAAAAGATCAGTTTTAAAAATAATTTTCCTGAATCACAATTATATAGTTGTTGCAATATTTATGGCAGCTATCAAATATCTAAATGTTTTCATGTCATGCAGCCTTGTTTGGTTGATTTATATAAGCCAGAGGGAAGCCATTGAACCATGAAAGAGGAACTGAAACACATTTTGGATGGTATGTGACTTTTGAAGATTCAAGCTGTTTGTGAAGTGGCTCTGACCTGTCAACTACAGCACTCTCTGCCTTACACAACTCCAGCCTTTTCAGGTTTGGAGCATCCTGCCCCCCCCACCCCCACCCCTTTCTCTTCTCCGGGGGAATGTCTCCTCATCTCAAGGAGTTGCTGCGTCACTCGCTCGACAACACAGCACTATTTTCAGACGCTTAAGTTTCTTCCTCTCACTTCCGCTCCTTTTCATCTGCTCTCCCTCTCATTCATCCCCCGAAGGCTGCTCGTGTCGGTGGACTTGTTGAAGATATACCATAGCTTGTAGTCAACACAACAATCTCCGACTTATATCTCCTCGGAGCATCATCACAGGAAAATAAATAAATAAATCCCCCCAAAAGATGCCTCAGAAGTGTTGCGTTTCTGCTGCCGGTGAGCTGTGCCCGTGTTTGGTGTATGATGGATAAAAAGGTGTTTAAGGCAAAGAAAAAAGCCTGCTTTATATATGTGGCTTTCGTTTTCAACGACTGGGTTGATGTACCAGTGATATGTTCTTCTGACGCTCAAATGAGAGCCTATAGCACATCCAATTGAGCCAGCCATTTATGCCTAACTAAACATTTGAGATTGTGTTATGTTTACTCATGTAGCCTTATCATACTTATCTCGACCTTTATATTTAATAATGCATTGGTTTTATTTAGCGCTTTTTTGGACACTGAAAGACACTTTACATTGCACTATTTATTCACTTCATACTTAGTAGTAAGCTATTACTGTAGCCACAGCTGCCCTGGGGTAGACTGACGGAGGCAAGGCAACCAGTCTGCGCCATCGGCCCCTCTAAGCACCACCAACCACTCACTCACTACATTCGCCAGGCTTCCATGGTGTTACCAAATGGTCTCCCATCCAAATTCCGACCAGGCCCTTCCCTGCTTAGCTTCCATGGTCTGGCGGGATCGGGCATAGCAAAGGAGGTATGGTATTAACAAATTAAATAAGAAAAAAGTAAAATATCATAGCCACAGTGGACAGTGGGCAAAGGATTAATGTTACGTGGTTCTGAATCAGGATTCACTCACGGATCATAAGCCACAACCAATGGGCGACGAGGATAGCCCTCAAGGCAGGGGGCTGACATTGCTGCAATACCACCGGTTTAATGCGAAAACCAATGGAGACTTTACACATGCCTTTACACAACTTTCAAGCCTGGTTTTATAGAAAGTTTGAGTTTCTAAAGCTAGATGTTACCCCTGTGATAACTCTGGGGTGGGTACCGTTTATGAAACCACATGGGTTTTTGTAGCATACAGTATATTTTTAAAAGTTTTAGCTTTGGGCTTGGATTGGCAGGCCCTGGAGCCCTGTGGAGGATGTGTTTTGCTCAGTTTGATGCCTTTTTGTCCTTTTTTGGAACATACGAGTGTAAGAGGAGACTGAGCTGCCATCGCTGCCATCATGGATGCTCTCTCGAATCCCGTTATCAACGTAAATGTGAACTGAGCACAAGAGGTCTATCAGTATATAATGCCTAAGGCCACAAACAAAATTCAAATATTCATTCCAACTCATAAAACATACATGCTGTACATTTTCCCCATCTGTAATGTGTCACTGAATAAGCATAAAACCACAATCTTTACCGAAAGTCAGATAGTGTTTTTATACTTTTCAGTAGATGTAAACTTTGTTTGAGGTCCTGAGCCGCCAGTCGAGGCCTACTCTTTTAAAAGACAATGTGACTTTTGTAATATCAAGAATTTTGTGAAAAAAAATGGTGGCGTTTTGGTGCGATATGGTTCACAAAGAGGTTCAACTTGTAAATGTTACAATTTTGAGCAGGACAGAGGCACAGCTGTATCCAAGCACTTTGTTTTCATATTTAATGACAGCCGCATTCAGGAAGAGTGTCTCATCTGAAAAGCGAATGGAACAAGCAGGTTCAGCGTGACCCAGATGAATGTGCTCCGTCTTCATGAACTGAAAAAGACTCTCTCTTTTGACGAGACTCCTCGCTGCACACAATACAGTAGCAATTCTTTTCAAGCACAAGTTGACGTCTCAATTAACGGCACCTTTCCATTAACACGGCATATTCTCCAAGTCTGAAATCATACGACATTATGACTCAGTACTCTGAAATCCCACTTGTGTATAAATAATAGGTTATTTTTTCGTTTTACTTACAGTGGGAGGAAAAAGTATGTGAACCCTTTGAAATGTCTTACAATTCAGCCTAAATTGGTCATAAAATCACAAGAATGAGTAAACAGTGTCTGCTTAACCTCATACCACCCAAACAATTACATGTTATCAGATTTTTATTGGCCTTAACATGTAAGCATTGACAATACAGCGTGGAATAAGTAAGTGAACCCTTGGATTCAATGCTGGCTGACCCTCCTTTGGCAGCAATAACTTCATCCATACATTTCCTGTATTTCCTGCAGATTAGATGATCAGGGTGAATCTTGGACCATTCCTCTTTGCAAAACTCTTGCAGTTCAGTGAGATTCATGGGATGTTTGGTGTGATTCGCTTTTTTGAGGGTCATGCAACAGCATCGGGTTTAGGTCAGGACTTTGAAACCATTCTGAAGTTGTTTTGCTTTTGTGCTTTGGGTCATTGTCCTGTCGCAGCACCCATCCTCTTTTGAGCTTCAGCTTTTGGACAGATGGCCTCAGGTTTTTCTGCAAAATGTCATGATAATCCTGTGAATTCATTTTTTTTCATTAATGATAGCACGTTGTCCCTGAGGCAGCAAGAGCAGCTTTAAGCCACACCTCAAGTGATTGGACTTCAGGTTGGCTTACAACTGACTTATGATAACATGTCACTGTTTGGGTGGTATTAGTTTAAGCAGATACCGTTTACTCAGTCTTGTGATTTGAATAAAGATCAGACCACATTTTCGGACCAATTTTGTCAGAAATGTGAGAAATTCCAAAGGGTTCACATACTTTTTCCTCCCACTGTAATTGCCCTAGCAGTGTTTTGTTTTTGTAACCAATGTTTGTTACTTAGGGCATCCACTGCAGCGCAATAATATTTCAGGTTTGTTCTAACAGATGAATTGGTGGAAGGAGACTGAATCCTTAAACTCAATCACCCATCATCATGCAACTTAAACCAATCCGGATTTGGCAAGATGTGGTGAGTTTGTGAGCTGACTACAGTATTACTCTCCTTCCTTCTGCAGAAAAACCCATATGCAATAGTATGTAAAGCAGACCTGAGATGCAGGGATACCGGTAAAGGGCAGAGGCAGAGTATGTCAGCGCCTCTTTCTGGACTGATCTGTAACTAAAGTGGCAGCTCCGATCTTCTAAAGGTCGTCAATGACATCAGGAGGGCCTGCTTTAGACTTGACGTGGATTTGTGCTGATGGCTCCACTGCAGCTGAAAACTCTCCTCTTCCTATCGCTCCTCTTTTAACCCGTTCCTCTGCAAAGCACACGCACCACCTCACGGATAAGTGCGTGGACATGTACATAAAGCTAACAGCGGGCATTTAGCGCACCGATCGGAAAGGTCATCCCTCTCACTTCATAGTCGAGCAGTGGGGGCGTGTTGCAAATCCCTCTCGCGACGCCGAGGAGAGGGGATTTGTGTAAGTGGTTCTATAGCGTCTCCTCCGTGTGCGCCTTTGAACTCGTTCGACCTGAAAAAGACTTAAAGATGGTCCAAATCATTTCAGATTCAGCCCTCTTTTTGATCTTACACACGCTAGACCTATTCTATAGCACCCTGCTGTCAATGCTCTCTAAGTGTCTATTAGATGTAATGTGACACTATTGTTAAGTGTGCGACTGGAGCTGAAAAGAACATGTTTTGCTTTGGTCTCATGCGTAATGGCTCCAGGGCACAGCTATTCAGGGCGATCGCATAAGGCCAGGGAAATGTTATTGTTAACCTAAAGAAACCTTGACTCTCCCAAAGACAAAACTCCGAGCCACAAACAAAGCAACGTGGTTTATTCCATTCGATGCGAAGAAGAAGAATGCAAAGAACATCATATTGGAGAAACGAAGCAAGTTTTACAGAAGAGACTTTATCAACACCGAAGAGAAAGCACAAGCGGCCCTCAGTCGGCGGTGCACCTCCATCTCAAAGCCTCCAACCACTCCTTTGAGGACGGGGAGGTCAAAATTTTAGCTAAAAAAGAACGTTGGTTTGAAAAAGGAGGAGCTATTTTTGTCAAGGAAGAAAATCCCTCCATGAACCGGAATGGTGGGCTCAGATTTAATCTTCCGTCACTTTAGTCCAATCTCCTTCGGGGAAAACTGACAGGGCGGGGCCAGTCCAAGGAGACGGCACCTCAGCTAACAACAGAATAATAGGCAGGTAATTAGCAGTGATCAGCCATGAATAGGACAGGACTGACCGATACTGAGGTGAGATCGTTAGAGACGCTCTACTTCAAAGGTGTTTACCCACAAGTGAGAGTAGCTGTGATTAGGGAGGAGGAGCCGGGCCAACCCTAACTCCTCCCCGTTGGTCTATATCTAAGCTGCGGGCTGAGCGGGACTTTTGTCCGCTGACGAAGCCTTTTGGATGAGAGGCGAAACGTTCGAAGACTTCAACTACTGAGTACAGAAGATGAATCAAGTACCTTCATTGAAGATGGACAACTCCTGTACGACTGAGAACTTACACAGACATCTTGACTCTCAAGGTACAAAAATGTAATTAAACAATAGTTACTTTGTGAATATTTTATAATAATATTAACCTGTTATTTGCTGCCCCCTGATCAGGGGGCTAGGGTTAGGGTCAGGGATTAAGGTTAGGAACGGCAAATGGGATTTAAGTTGTGTTTCACTCACACATATTTTAAGAAACAAGAAGGTCTTGGCTTTCAAATTAGGTCATACAGTGGTATATTGGCTGTAAGCTCTTCTGTCAATGTGCTTTGAGTTTTGGATATGCATAATGGCTAACCCTAACCCTAAGGTGGCGGGTCAAGTAGCATCTGGAAACATGCACAGACAAATGCAATGCCACGTGCAATGTTGCAACCCACTCTGCTAGGGTAAGGAAAGTTAACAAAAACGAAGATGTAAAAAGGTTAAATAAAGTTGTAATTTAATAAAAGGTAATGTAACAGGTAAGGTTAACAAGAGAGTAACACCAATAACAAAAGGGTATTTACAGTATTTACAAAGATGAACCAAAACAAAATTTCACAAAACTAACAAATGTCTCCAAAATAAGTCACAGTATTAAGTGTAAGTAACAAAACGAGTGAGTGCCAAAAAGAGGCACAAACTAAGTCAACTTAACTAAAAACAAGAGCTCCTAGAAAACACGCAAAGTCTGTACAGACACGAAGGAACACATACATAAAATGGCGCACAGCCCTGAATGTCCCAAAGTGTGGCCTTTTTATAGTAGTGGCTGACACCACTACTGGTTGCTTGGGGCCAGGTGTTTAGATGCCGCACCAATCGGGACCAGGGACGAGCAACCAACCAGAACCAAGCTTGAAACAAGTCCTCCAATCCCAGGCCAGGGCTCACACAGCCAGGTTTACATAGAGGAAAGGGCAAAAGGGGAGGGAGACTGGAGGCCTGGGGCCGTAACACAGACTTGAAGTGATAGTCCTTACTGCTGGGCTGGCATTAGCATGAGATGCCTATGTTAAATAGTCAAGATGTAAATATTATTCTGCAATGCGTTGTGACCCTTGTGTGACCCTAACCCGTGGGACTACGGATGGAAATTAGCCTTTGGCTACAATCCGGCGTGGTTACATGCATGTATACCATGTTTGTTCATTAACATGCACTGTCCCAATCAAATAAATTAAAAAACTAAAATAAAAAGAAATAATTTTTCCAATGTATTGTCCATGACTGGTGGACACGCCAACTGGTAAGATTGGTTATTCATATACTGTACTACAACAAAACAGGACAAAGTGACTTAAAAAAACCCTGCTTGCTGATAACTATGAAGTCATTTTAAATGCAACAAGGTATCATTTACCCATCTTTACTGTGTGAGCGATGAGGTCAAAGGGGCCAATGGTGCAGATTGGCAGCCTCGCTTTCATCTGGCTACTTATATTCAATGTATTCAATGAATTTCAATTTCAATCAAAGCAGTGTCTTCGTACACAAATGTATTTAAGTGTCTGAATTTGAAATTGCCTCCACTTCCCACCATCGTCTCCTTTTACGGCACGCGAAAGACAATCCCTTCTCCTTAAGACCGTGTGTAGACGTACAAAAGTATATCATTCTTTCCTTCATTGTCGACTGGTGTCACGAACAAGGCTCCATCGCTCCATCCTTATTACTGAAAAGAGGTCACTGCGAGTTCACCCCTTACATCACTCACGTTTCAACAGCTCCCTTACTCTGTGCTAAGTGAGAAAAAGGAACATACAGGGCCAAACGAGATCTGGCTAGACGAAGGCGGAAAACACAGTGGAATCATTTGAGTTTCTCGCCAGCTTTCTTCTCTCCCCCACTGCAAGCCGCGAGCCCGAGAAGCCCATAACCCAAGACCGGTCCAGTCTGTGTTAGCCTGCCATTGAGTTCAGACCGCAGCCCTCTCTTGAAATGATGTACCAGAGTTGTGCTGAACGTATCACAAGAGGCAGCTTTGGTGTCCAGAATACCCAAAAAAAAAGGGGGGGGGGTCTGGCGCGGATACTAAAGCAGCTCCCATACGCTTTTCAGTGTGATTTGCCGTTGCCCGAACATCACAGCGCATCGATTTTTAACAAAGTGGAATGCAGGTAGCCACATTTCACCACTTTGTAGCTTTTCAAGTATGTTGTTTGAGCCGCGGCCATTGAAATGCTTCCTTTGCCTTCTCTATTCCGGGCGTCGCTGTAGGGCACCCAGCGCTCCGGTCCAACTCGTGCGCGTTGATAATGCCTTTTCGCAATGTTGTACTCTTTCCACGATTTGATCAATGCACTTTTTTTTTTCTTGGCTGTTTTGCACTCCCCGCCCCAGGACCTGCCCTCTCTCCTGTTTAGATGTTGTGCTGTTGGAGCACATCGCCTTAAGTCACTTTCTCTCCCGCTGCTCTTTTACACCTGGTAGGAGAAAGTCGTGTCTGTTTATTTTTTTATTTTTATTTTTTTCTTGAGTCTTCTTTCAAAAATCTTTTATCTCTCCAGGTAACCACACCTCCTCCGTCTCGCCTACCTCCTTTGTTGTTTGTTCCCGGCTGAAAGCGAGGAGTCGTGAGGGAAGTCATGGGGCACCGAGGAGATCTTCGGCTTGCCTGAAGAGAAAGCACTGCACGGAAAAGGCCAAACTTTGTTTTATTATTGACATATTCCTAAAAGCTCATGCCTGTAAAGCGCGATCAATTTTCTGCACCCTTATCCTATTATTAAAAGCTGGCCTGAGGGCTAAGGAGACCGATTCGACAAGAAAAGCCAAATCGCACACAGCAAAGGAGGAATATAGCAAGAGCAATTCTCTCCGCTCCCAGCCCAGGCTTGATAAAACATGCATCTCATATGAATTTGATTTTCCAATAGTGTCATTAATTGATGAGCTGGCGAGGCCTCGGCTTGAGGCCTGCGGAGCGGCCGCGCCGGTGTAATACTCCCAGACAGGAGCGAAGATAGAGACAATCACTGCTGCTATGAACAACACTTCATCACTGTCACATTTGGGCTGAATTCAATTTGCAGATGTTCGAGCGGCCCCCCTCTGTCTGTGCGCACACACAAATACAGCGCGCTCTTTGCTATTATGTGCTTCTTACTGTACAATACAAAAGCACATCAGGTAGAGATAACTGTGTTAGAGGCAGAAGAAATGAGAGAAGAGGCATGCGCTCCAAATGCTTTCCGGGACATACATACGGCATGATCAATGAGGCCCCTTTCGTTTCGCCTCTATCTGGATGGGAGCTGCGTCATCCGTAGGATAGGACAAAAATACACACTGAAGTTGCGAGAAAAACACATAAAAAAAATAAAATAAAAAAACATCTTTCAATTCAGTACTTTCAATTAGATGATGCACAATGTGTAATCAGTAATCAGCGGGAGCTTTCATTGCGGGACGTGGGATTTAAAAGCCTGTTAGTGTGCATTTTTCTTAACAACAATAAAGGGGCCGCGTTTTTGATTCTTAAAATAGTTTTATTTCAGTCAACTGCGGGGAAAATTGCCAACTCGGAAACGGCGGTGTAGAAAGGAAATCAACAATCCACGCAATTATTACAAACGGCAGAAGGTTTAATCAACCAACATGGAATTATCAAGTGACACGGGACAATGCGCGTCTGGTACAGTTGTGTTGGAGCATGTGCGGCCGACGGGACTAGCACCTGTCAGGCTGTGTGCACACTGCAGTGGAGTGAGGCTCGAGATGATTTCGTCAAACTGACACTTTCCTGTGTTCGTGTATTTCCTGTTTTGACACCGACTGAACCGATGTTTATCCATGCATTCGCCATAATGAAATATCTTCTGCGGGGCTGGGCCGATCGCAAGGAAAGCGTAATGAGGTGAAGGTACAGTGAAATTTCTACCGCTAATTTGAAGAAAGGCAATCCACATTTTGGAGTTGTTATCTTCACTTAGTCTCGCATTACTGCTTAGGTTAAAGGAATAGGCCATACTGAGATCTGTTCTTACCTGAGCTTAGACGAGTTGATGCGTACCTGTCTGGTCCTTTTGTGGACACACCGCCTTTACTTTGCTCTCATGTAAAGCGCTTTGTGGCTTTGTCTGTGAAAGGCGCTATATAAATAAGGGTTCTTCTTCTTCTTCTTCTTCTACTTTGCCCAGTCCCATCAGACCTCGGAAGCTAAGCAGGGAAGGGCCTGGACGGTACTTGGATGGGAGACCGTTTGGTAACACCAGGAAGGCTTGCGAATGTAGTGAGTGAGTGAGTGGTTGGTTGGTTGTGGTCGGAGGGGCCAATGGCGCAGACTGGTTGCCTCGTCAGACTACCCCAGGGCAGCTGTGGCTACAATAGTTGCTTACCACCGCCAACTATGGAGTGAATGAATAATGCAATGTAAAGCGTCTTTGAGTGTCCAGAAAAGAACCATATAAAACCAATGCATTGTTATTTATGCGTGCGCTCAGTCACGCAAAAAAGACCAAAGATGTTCTTAGCGTTTGGCCTCTCCTCCTCTCGTCTATGGGGCCAAACAAGGGTGAAGTTAGAAGCGACCGAGCTCTTCCACGTTTTCCCTATTTAAATACGGTTACATGAGTAGTTACACGATCCAAGTATAGTCACACAAAATTAAACATGTCGATTTTCCAAGTGGATAAAAAGGGGAACTACTGTATTGTAAGGCGTAATAACACCTTAGGAGCACTTTGACGTCTGCGCAGTAATATCTTCACTTTACTGCACGGCCTTACAATATAGCGTACCTTTTTATCCGCTTTGAAAATGATGTTTCATTTTGTGTGTATCATGTAACGTAACCGTATTTAAATAGGAAAAACGTGGAAGAGCTTAGGGCGCATCTAGCATCACCCTGTTTGGCCCCATAGAGGAGAGGCGGAGAGGCTAAATGCTAACAACATATTTGGTATTTTTACGTGACTGAGCGCACGCACAAAGACCAGACAGGTACGCATCAACTCGTCTAAGCTCAGGTAAGAACGTATCTCCGTATGCAAAAAAGGGTGGCCTGTTCCTTTAAGATGTAACCAAAGCCATCTCCTGCCTCTGAATGTCCACACTTTACTATGATTGGTTGAACTGATGTGTCACTCACTCAGAGCATGCATGACGGGACTGACCAATAGGAGTGAGAAGGTGAAAAGTGTTTTTGTTTGGATTTACTTTCACATTGATCGGATCACGCCACGCAGCGCTAAGCCTTTATCCATCTCGAGACCTCTTCGTCTTTGCCTGCTGTTTATTCTGCTCAATATTCAAAACAACATTCAACATGCCAATGCTTTATAAACTAATACCCGCGGTAGAAATGGGATTCTTTTTGGCATTGCGACGGAGAAAACATTGACTGAAATCAAAATGTTTTGTGACTTCAGAAACTCCTTTCCTTCCCACTGATTCGGAGGAAAACCAAACATTGCCTGGTTTAAGAACGCACCTTACGCCTGCAAAACTATTCCCATAACTAATACTGTTTTCAAATGAGGCGGCTAGGATTCAAAACAGTGTGCCCGTAAGCCTTGGTCCCATTCTCATTTCAGGAGAAATAAAAGCAAGGGAAGCTGTCAGACGCTCTCAAATAATTCACAACAAAAAACAAATAACTGTACATTATCTTCTTTCCTTTTTACCGAATCTGGATTTAACTGGACAGAAAATATCTACTCTATAATCAGAATTTGACAGTATGCTATTTCCCTGTTAAAAACAAATAAAGAAATAAAAAAAAAACACAGAAGAAAAATCAACAGGGTGTGGGAGAAGTTGCATGGTTGTTCGCGCGCACTTCTAATTCATCAACTACAATAGATTGTTTTTTCCGTCTGCGGATTGACACGGTAATGGCTAGCCTGTGATGTATTTGACCACTTTGCTTCTTACTTTCAAATCAGCACGCATAATAGGTAGTGATTACGGCGGCCAAGCTCATAGGCAGAGCAAACATTCCCTCGAAAGAATGGCGCAGCTTGAACCCTTTCAGCTGACGCAAATTCAATCGATATGTAATTGCCTTTTCTTCTCAAACAATGATTAGTTATTTCATGTTTCCATTTGTATACTATTTGATTTGTGCGAGTAATGGGCTCATGTGCCAGCGTCGCCGCGTGGACCCCGGACCCGTGATTTGTGGCAATGCTACCTGGGAAATGTATTCTTAATTGCGCTGAAACCCTGTTGTAGCCGCAGACTGGCAGGTCACAAATAACCAGCCAGCCGCGGCTCTGTGGGCGCGGCGGGGAAAAAGCGCGGCGCTGGATGGATGGGAGAATGGGAGTGTACAGAAGGAGGAGTATTTCAGACGCTCATCAGGGAGGCTGCCTGTGTCCTGCTGTCAGCTCTGGACAGACCGAGGTGTGAGGGGAATATCTCAGCCAAACACCAAGACTCTTTGTATAAGAGGCAACTTTCTGTCCAACTCTGTCCAAAGGCCTTCTTGTGTCAGTGGTCAAGGGAGAAAAATGGGACATGATACTTTTAAAAGTAAAAATGGAACTACAAATAGTTCATCACAGTCAGAAGCCAGGTTTAGGGTTGGGGTTAGAGTTAGGGTTAGGGTTAGCAATTATGCATATTAAAATCTCAAAGCGTATTGACAGGAGACCTCATTTGAAAGCCAAAACCTTCTAGTTTCTAAAAATATGTCAGATCCGGTGGGACGGGAAGTAACAGGTTTAGTTTAGTTTATTGGTGGAATGCCCCTTGAGATGTGCCATCTCGTTTTCGAGGGGGGTCCATAAATACAAAACACAAATAACAATTAACAAGACACAGTACAAGACAGTATACAGACAGGACAAAATACACATTAGGACAGTCACACAGACAAAACAAACTTGCTCCATATTCCTCCCAACCCCCCACCCCCAAGATACCCAGACAAGATTTACAACAGAAATATAATCAAAAAGAAACTTTGAGACAAGTAACAAAACCAAATTATACATATTCCAAAAGATGATGAACTAAAAGTACAAATTACAGGTCGACTAAAAGACATAAACAAGGTTGACCCTGTTATCTGCCAGTTTAGGGTTATGGTTTGGTTTAGCCATTGTGCATATCCAACTCTAAAAGCGTATTGACAGGAGAGCCTGCAGCCTATATGCCAGTGTGATACCTCATTAGAAAGCCAAGACCTTCTAGTTTCTAAAATAATTTCTTACATAATATGTGCTGTCTCTAACCTTAATCATAAATGGTAAATGGTCACATTTATATAGCGCCTTTCTACCTGCTTTAGGCACTTTACATCAAGGAACCAGTCACCCATTTACTCTCTCATTCATGCACCAGTGCACGCAGACACTGGGGGCAAGGTGGGTGAAGCGTCAGCAGTGTGCACCTGCGGGATTCAAACCGCCGATCCGCCGATCACAAAACAACCCGCTCTACTCTCTGCGCCACCGTCGCCCCTGACCCCGCCCCCTAACCCTAAGCCCCCTGATCAGCGGGACGGCGAGTAACATGTTAAAACATTTAAACACTGCACCGAGGAGACGCTGCACTGAAAGTAATGGCACAATTAATGAAGGTATATTTTCTATATCTTTTCAATTGAACAGCATTGTGCACAGTCAATGTGGCCACTTCCACATGTGCGTGTGCGCATACAGATGTGTGGCCCAGGCCTACGTTTGGGACACTTTTGGGAGGACTGTAAGGGCTCAGTTTGCAACAGCTGAACATAGGAGGCTATAAGTCTTCACTTCAGTAATGACTACTTCATAAACCTTTCCTAAAATACATAAAGTTCATAGGCATTGTCTTTAAAAAGTGTATCTGTAAAATATATTATTATGTAACGCATGCCAAAATGTCATTGTTGCAAGGAATGACAGCAAGCATAATTTTAATATCATCAGAATATATTTGGGTTGGGTTAACACTGAAGGGTTATTAATATGTGAGAAATGCTGGCACTACGTCACAAGGTCTGTATGTGCTCAGTGGAAATGTGTTGACCATACATGCGTAAACATGTAATTGCTTTAGAGAAAGAGTCCTGTGTGATGACTCCATATAACTAATGCACTCTACGTTTTATATATGAATATCCACATATTTAGTTTGATGGACCGCTCCCAGAGGCTACATCCTCTTTATGACAAAGATAAAAGAAGAGAAAAAAAACATTGATGACGCCATTGATTCTCAGACTGAAGAGATAATATTTTTATACGATGTTTTGTTTCTTTGGCTATTTAGCAAACTAACCAAAAGTTTTCATTCAGTGCAGTAAAAGGTGTGGTTTTCCCCAAAAAAGTTCTTTGTTTCAGGGAAGATTGAGACACAGCGACCCCCACCCAGTCCACTGGCCACATGGTCAATAAAGGGTTCAAATTACAAGGGAGACCAAGGTGGAGCTGAATGCACAGCTGTGGGAGCCAATGGGAACGATGAAAACATTACATGTGGTCTTAGACTCATAAATCTTGTAAACAATGGAATGTGTAAAAATACTGTGCTTCCCCAGGAAGAGTTCAGTATGCCCATTGGGAACGGCTGCTGACAGACACATTTGATAGGGCACTGGGGAAGACAGAATTCTGTATTAAGATGACATGTTAGGGAATAAAACGTCTAAGTTGAACTCCTTGATTTGTCATCAATTCCTGGTATGTATTTTTATTAGTTTTACGTAGCGTAGAAATTTGACGGTTCTGAACTCCTTTTTCAGTTTGAATGCGCAGTGTTGTCAATTAAAGGTAATGTTTAAAATAGGGGAAAAGTAAACTCGTCGTAGTGATACTATTTTATTGTGTACAAGGACAACACAGGAAAACGGCTGTTTTTCTTCATTTTGGTGACCGCGACGGGCTGAAGGGGGTGCTGAAGAGCCGTCAAACGGAGACGCGACGAGGTTCGGTCTTCGAGAGAAAAAAAAACACTTTTGCGGCAGGCATACCAGGTCCTTATCATTCCACAATCACATAAACAGCAACTTCATGGACGTCCATCTAGAAAAGGTAAGACTGCTTTTGACCCCTACTATTGTGTGAGTCTCAAAGTACGTCTATTTGGCATATTTTTCCAAATTTTAGATTACTTTTTAACGGAGTTGTCTGTTGTGTGGTGTAATCTGTGAATTGATGGTGGAATTAAGGAAAGAAACGTTATAATTTGATATCTTAGATACCACAAAAAAAAAAGTGGGATAAATTGAAATTACGAGTAATTAACGGGCTGCGCGTTGGGGTTTTACCCCTGTAAAAGCTGAAATGCACGTAGGCAGAACCGCCCAAGGCCGTGGACGCACGGTCTGAAATAAAACGTTGAAATATAGTCGTTGACAGATTTGGGGTCTGTCTAAAATAAACGGTTGGAGGCCGTTAGGACGGGGATCCTATAAATTCTACATAGAAACAGGTTTGAGGCCTTTAGAACGGGGTTCTATAAATTCTAAAAAAAATACGGGATTAAGTGGTATAAAAAAATTAATTAATAAAAAAAAAAAAAAAAAAAAACGAAAAAAAAAACATAGTAAATTCGGTGAATTTATGTTTGGTTTTTGGAAATCATAAACGGTATTAAGGTGAGTTGGAGTGGTGGTAAGTATAAACTTGTGTGACGCGACAAAGAAGGTAAGAAAATGCTGGAATTAATGGACTGTGAAGGTTGGGGGAAGGCAGTCACGGAGGCGTCGCCTCTCTTAACAAAGACCACGCGAAAAGACTTGAACAAGGCGATTTTGGCCTGTTTTCAAGGCTTTGAGCTGCTTCAGAGGGACCCCACGGTCCCACATTCACTGGAGTTTTTCTGCGGGGTTTTGACTGGTGCAGTGGAGTTCTGCACGAGGGAATTGCAGGACGAGGACAAATTAAAGGGGAGTAATGGACTCTCGAAGAGTGAGAAGAAACTGCTGAAACTCACGATCAGTAAGTATCAAAAACTGAGAAAACGCATCGACCCGGTCCTTGCACTTGCTTCAGCACAATGGTTGAAAGAGAGACAGGTTTTTTCCCCAACTCAAGGGGGAGGGGTTCAAAAGTCCCTCCCGAGAGGAGGGGCTCCCGCCGTGGAGCCGAAGGCCCCTGCTACAATCTCCCCCACTTCAGGGGGAGGGATTCAAGAGCCCCTCCCGAGCGGAGGAGCTCCCGCTTTGGCCCCACAGGCCCCTCCTCCGTATGACCAGAGCGGAGCGTGTGGGTCCTCTCTATACCCACAGTTAACCCTTCATGGACTGGTGGACGTGGACGTGGCGGCTTCAAACTTGTTATCAGCGGACGAGCATAAACATGTTAGGTCCTTGATAACACGCGCTTACACTGACTCCAAGACAATACCAAGGGATCCAGGCGGACAGTTGTGGGGGACAAAGGTGGTGGAACAAACAGAAAAATGCGCCAAGGAAACAATGCAAGCCCTTGAAGAATTGAAGACACACTCGCTGTCTCAGACACAGAAGGTGACTGAAGATCATCTAAAAGCGCAACAACAATTAATGGAAAGATTTAATGAAGAGACGGAAGCAAGAAAGGCTGAGGTTCACGAGCTGACTGAAAGGCTACAGGAACTTGCGCTTAAGGCCAACGTGGCCCAGCCGGCCCCAGTGGTGAAACAAAAGAAGAAAGTAACTGAAAAGATTAGTCTTTCCCAGTTCTCGGATGATAGCGAGGACGAAGGCCACTGTCGGGCCAATGTGGAGTCATACAAAATATCGGATGAATTAAGCGCACTTTACACCGAAAAAAGAGGCGCTTTGGATCGCGTATTTGAACTTAAGAATAGAGACTATGAGGAGGATGAGGAGGAGGACTGGAAAGTGGAGCTGAAACAGGCAAAGAAGGTGGTAGCGGACCTACAGGTGAAAATTGAAAAAAAGACTAAGGAATTGGCCAAGCTCCCACAAGGAGCTACATATCGAGGTACTTATCCTCTTATTCAGACGGGACCCCCAGTAAATGCAGGGGGCCCGGTCCCTGTGGCCTATAAACCACTGAGTAGTATTGAATTACGACACCTTAGGGACACCTTACCCCCCCTACAAGAAGGGGGCAAAAAATGGTTTAGCACATTACAGCTACAATGCGCCAACGCGCAGCTGGCGGTCGGCGATATCAAGGGCCTGGTGTCCGCGTGTGCAGCCCCTCACGCTGTAAGCCACCTACTGAGAACCGCGAACCTGCACAACGCGCAGGTCCATGAACCCTTTGATCCACTGGCAGAGAATTTCCTGACAGTAGTGGATCTTATGTATCCACCACCATCCCCCCAACCTCCCACATTCCCATCATTTGTACCGGGCACCTGCCCTACCCAATTTCTGGATAAATGTATCCAACTTTACATTGCATCCATGCATGTACACCCGTACAGACACCCACAGACATCCTGTCTGTTCCTTCAGAACGTGCTGGACGTTCTTCCAGAACCTATTAAGACCTGTCTGACCAATGTCCCAGGACTGACTTCAGACTCAACCACATTTCTGACTCATTTCAAACATCACGCTGAAATTTTCAACAAAAAACACAGTGCCAGACAAAGTAACATTGAAATCATGCAGGAAGAGCTGCTGAAGAATCAGCTTAACCAGACACGGCAGCAATTAACGGCTGCCAAACAAGATAACAAAAAGACACAAATGGTGGCAACAACTCCCATACACACACCCCTGACACCTGTCCCTACACCAGCAAGCGTCCTATACGCCTCCCAGAATCAGCCCTTAGGGCCAACATCACAAATGCACATTCATGTTCACGGGATAGGAGGACACTCAGGGGGTAGGGGTAGAGGCAACAAAAGGGGACGATCAAGAGGCAGGGGGTCCGGCGGTACGGGCTATGGGGCTATTGGAGCTGGGCGGGGCCAAGAGCACAACCAGGCCTGCTTTCACTGTGGGGCGCAGGATCATTGGGCCAGAGACTGTACCCAAGGTGGCCTACAGGCGGGCTGCTTCAACTGTGGGGACCCCAGTCATTGGTCTAGGGATTGTCCCAACCCACCTGCTCGTGTGCCTTTGGGAGGAGCGCGTGGGGCACCACAGCTCCGACATCCGGCAGGGGGACCTGGCCGTTCTGGACCAGCCCCGTGGTTTCGTGGGGGCGGTGGTGGCAACTATCCAGTACACGACACTCATGGTTGCCTCCCATACGGTCAAGAGGACTTCTACTAGGGGTGCCCAGTGAGTCCTGGACCCACCCCAGAACCATTTGTCCCAGTAGAGGTGGGTGGGGAAACGTTGATGATGCTCGTGGATACGGGAGCTACTCATTCCACGACTAGAAAAGCAACACCACACATGCTAAGTGACAAAAGCATTAACCTTTCAGGACTCACGGGAAAGGCAACCCCTCTACGCATGACCAAAGAACTGACTTTCAAACTGGCTGGACAGACTTTCAAATCGTCATTGATATATTCACCCCAGACTCCGGTGAATCTGCTTGGTCGAGACATCCTTCAAGCTACAGGAGCCATTATTAACTGTTCCCCTGACGCCATGTATGTTACGTGGCCAAACGGATATTCCATCACCTGCACACCGGCACGGTCGCATGGACTTTATGTTTTTCGGGAAGAGCGTATGGCTGAGGGAGTGTCAATCTATTGGCTACTCCTAGAGCCAGGGACTCCTGACATGACTGGACTCTACGCAAAAATGCTCGAATGGAAACCATGGTTCACTATGCTCCACCCATATGCCCCTCCAATTGATCCACTGCACTGCACTCTCTTCTATGACAGAAGTGCTGACGCCCAATACCAGTTGGCTTTTGATAGTGAGGTTAGAGGTAATACATATACTATCACATCCACACATTTGTATGTACATGAATCAGGTGTTGTTGCCCCAGTTGTTCTGCCGGAAAACATAAAATGTTTCTATAAAAGAGACACTCTTACTGACCCACACGTGTCACTGTTCTTAGGCCCTGGCCATGAGGCCAGGGAGTTGGGTCCCCTAACACATAAACTTAACAAGGTTCTGGACTGGGAGCAGACTGGTATGGATGGGGTAATGTACAGTTCAAGTACACAGGCATACAAGGTCGAGTTAGGTTTAGCGATAGACGAAACAATGGCTGAAGAAGAGATTCTTTCTCGGTCTCATGGCCGCGAGTTGACCGACCATGAAGGTGCGGAGGACATGTTAAAGCGCTTCTCAGAGGACTTGTGGGCGAGGGGCCCATCGGACATCGGTTATTGCACGAAAGTGGACCCGGTAACTTTGGATGTTGCCCCGGGGTCTCGTGTTTATGTCCCGCAAAGACCTTTTCGTAAGGACAAACAGCGGGAGGGCATTGAAACTGCCCTAACAGACTTATGGGAAGCTGGGGTATTAGAGCTTTCTGATTCTCCTTGGAATACTCCTTTAAACCCAGTGCCAAAGCCTGATGGCACTTTTAGACCTGCACATGACCTAAGAAAGGTAAACGAAGTCACAACCACACCTCTCTTGCCTGTTCCAGACCCTCACAAATGTCTCTCTATCCTGACTCCTGTGATGAAGTACTTTACAGTCATTGACCTGAAACATGCATTCTTCACCATTCCCTTGGCTAAGGAGTGTAGATATCAATTTGCATTTACATATGGTGGAGTGAAATTGCAGTACAAGGTCTTACCTCAAGGTCATCGGAACTCACCAGGAATCTTCAATAAAGTTTTGAAGGACTGTTTGTCCCCTATTGAAGTACTTCCCGGTGCTGTTGTGTCACAGTACGTTGATGATATTTTAATTGGCGCTGAAAGTGCCAAAGATTGTTTGGACGTGACGGCCGCTGTCCTGTCACGTCTCCTTGAATGTGGCTTTAAGGTCTCAAAGGAGAAGCTACAATGTTGCCGACCCCAAGTTCTCTTTTTGGGTAAGGTTATTTCGGCTGGTCATATTACCCCTAGTGCCACCCAGAGGCAGTCCATTCTTACGGCCGACCGTCCGGATACGGTACGGTCCCTTCTTTCCTTTTTAGGGTTGGCGAATTACTCCAGACACCATGTCTTGGACTACACAGGTAAGACTGCTCCCTTGCGAGAAATCATCCGCGCAGCTGGGGTTCGAGATCTCCGAGCCTCCCTGTCTTGGACGGAGGAGGCTGACGAAGCCTTTACTGACCTAAAGGCAGCTTTGGCTTCCTGTGCGGACCTTGCCATTCCTGATTACGGTAAGCCTTTTCATCTTGATACCACCATCACCAATTGCTCCGGACATGCGGTCTTGTGGCAGAAAGGAGTGAGTGGTCAGCGTAATATCATACTTTACGCATCCACCTTGTTGGACCCAATTGCCAAGAAGGCCACTGATTGTGCGCTGTATGCTGATACATTGGCTTCCTTATTGAAGAAGGTGGCTCATGTAGTGATGGGTCATCCATTGGTGGTGTATACCTCTCACTCGGTGGTAGCTTATGTACAATCTAAAACCTTTGCCCTGACTCCTCAAAGACAATTGAGACTTGCAAGGGAACTGACTGCCCCAAATTTAACTTTTGCTGCCGATGACGCTCCTAACGTTTCGGCAGGGCTGACCCTTACTGGCTCCCCACATTGCTGTGAGTCTTTCTCTCAATCTCAGGTTCGGATTAGGCCTGACTTATCAGACCAACCTTTACCGGGCTCTCGTTTGCTTTTCACGGACGGACATTGTCACAGGCTCCCGGATGGGTCCCTGTCAGCTGGGGCTGCGGTTGTTGAACTTTCGCCACCGAACCACACTCGCACAGTTTCCAGCTGGGGCCCCTATGGTGGCTCCTCCGCCCAGTTTGCGGAGTTGATGGCGTTGAAATTGGCGTTGGAGGTTGCTTCGGGTCAGCGTGTCACGATTTACACCGACTCGGCTTATGTGTGTGGCCTAGTGTTGCGTGATTTGTCGTCTTGGAAAAGGAACGGCTTTTTGACCGCTAAGGGCACTCCTGTAGCCCATAAAGAACTTTGCGAAGAAGTAGCTGACAGTCTGTTGCTCCCTGCTACTGTGGCGGTAGTGAAGGTTCCTGGTCATTCTAAGGCGGACACAATGACTGCCATTGGCAACAGGGCGGCGGATGTTGCGGCGAAAATGGCGGGTGATTATCATTTTGACTCTCCCGGTGAAGGGGAGTGTAATCCTTTGATGTTGGTAGGACTTCTTCAGGCTCCTTTGTTGGAGTCCTTGCAGCTGGTCTCGGATGTATGGGTCAGTATTTCTACAATTGACGGTCATGATGTTGCTCTGACTGACTCAGGTCATCTCTGGATGCCCATGGAAGTGTGGGATCGCTTGGGAACCTTGGTGGAGAACTTGCCGCCAGGCAGGGCGCACAGCCTTAAATTTCATTTAGACACCTTTTGGGAGCCCCACTTAACGCCTGTTGCTTTTCAGGGACTTCTGAGTGTCGACGAGTGCCGTTCTTATCATGATGAATACGGTGAGGACTTTTGGTCACGAAATCGCCTTGCTGACGCGTACGTTGATGGGGTCTATCGTGGCCCTAATGGCCTGCCATTCTTGACGCCATCAATGGAACAACGTGTTCTAGAGGAAATACATGGTTTGAATCACCTTGGTCCGAAGGGCATGGCCAGCATCTTGGAACAGTTCTACTACCATAAGATGCCTCTCTTTTTGTGTAAAGACTTTGTACGTGCGTGTCAGACATGTGGTGCCTTTAATCCTCACCCACACCACAAACGAGGTGCGGGTGCGGTGAAAACGGGACGCTACCCTGGTGATGTGATCCAGATTGATTTCACGGACATGATCGTGCCTCACCAAGGTAAGCGATTTCTGTTGGGTATTGTAGACACGTTCTCGGGATGGCCGGCGTTCTTCCCATGCAAAAGGGAAAGCTCAGCTGAGGTCATGGCTGTACTTCTGAAAGACTGGATCCCTCTCTTTGGGGTTCCCTCGGAGTTACACAGTGATTCCGGGACCCACTTCACGGCCCATGATGTTAAAACTCTCTGTGGTCTCTTGGGTGTTCACAAATCGTTCTCCTGTGTATATTACCCTAAAGGTAACGCTAAAGTGGAGAGAATGAATCGGTCACTGAAGAGTGTTCTTGCCAAAATGCTGCGAGACAACCCTAAAGCCACTTGGTTGTCCTCGCTCCCCGCTGCGTTACTTCACCTTAGGTCCACTGTGAATAACACGACTCATTTCACCCCATTTGAACTTGTGTTTGGCAGGGCCATGCCCGGGTGCCTGCCTAAGTCTAACTCAGCGACCTTGCCTGAAGTTACTAACATCTTCCAGTTCAGACCGTATTTTGAGGCTCTCAATACACTTTTGAAGGAACTAACACCCATTGTGGCGACTGACACCACTGTTTCTGATTACACAGCGGACTTACCATCGAGGGTCTACATTAAAAACCACACCAGGACCTGTTGGAACGCTCCCAGATACTTAGGACCTTTTGAAGTGACTCAAAGGACTGCCACCGCGGTTAAGGTTGAGGGGCGTGACAACTGGTACCACTGGTCACACTTGAAGCCCTGTTCTGAGAAAACAGGCTTACATTGGACTCATACGCATCCCAGACGGTTGACACATCCTGCTGAATATGATAGTGGGTCTAACAGCCCCACTGAAGGGGGTGGGGGACACCAACCCCAACCCAGACGATCACAAAGACATAAAAAAGACTAACAAATATGGACTTAAGGCCTGGGTTTTAAAACCAGGACCTTTAAGGTGTCCATACGGGGTGTGGGCCCTGACACTTGCTCTTTGCTTGCTCATCATACCAACAGTAATAAAAATAGACGATCCACATAGTTGTGAGGGACGGGTCAGAGGACACCCTATCAAAGAATTGAAATTGGCCCTCTACAAGGTATGCAAAGAAGTAGGTAAAACACCTGGAGAAAATCTGGTCATCTACTGCAACAATGCAGGTACAATGTTGGTGAAAATGAGAGAAGCAGTGTCGGACCAACACACCCTAGACTGGATCACCCATTGTACAGAAAAAATGATAAAAACATGGGAAAACAAAGAAGGAACAAATTATGCTGTTTTGAAACCTGTGATTTATGATGTATCTAACATGTCTGTTTCCACAGAGGGAGATGGATCTAGGAAGCGACGGTCTTTCGATACGGGGGGTCATAAGCCAGGAGAGAATAAATGGGTAAAATTAGCTAAGCACACGGCCATGATTACCAACTCAACCCCGCCCTGTTGGGTGTGCTCCCTCAGGCCCCATCATGCTGCAGAAGTGCCGTCCACTGTCCCAGTCCCGATTTCGGTAAGGGCCTCGGTGTGTCTATTGTGGCTCTACCATTGGTGGAGGTGGACTGATAGGGTCCTACCGGGGTGCGAGCCATACAAAAAGTATGCTAGTCCCTTACAATGGGTCTGGCCAGGGAATTGGACGACTGGAACCAATGACACCTTGAGGAAGGGGATACGGTTTGCTGGCGTGACACATTTTAGGAAGGAGCTAGTAGCGCCCCTCGGGTTTAAGCGGGAATGTGGGCAGGGGGACAGGTACTTGGGTAAAACATCGTGCTTAGATTACATAGGTGATGGGTTTTCTGTAAGAAACCAAACATGGGCCGAGAGAGTAGTGAAATTCCACAGTGACCTCGTAGAAAAAAGCGAGATAAAACATAGAAGGCATCCGTTTTTCGGACAAACATGGCCGTTGAACCGAACCACTTGGGCTAGGGTAGTGGAAATGACTCCCCTAACCTACTCCGCGGTAGTATCAGTCCCACTGAGAGGGGGATTTCCCACCCCGGTCGGACACATCTGGCTATGCGGCGATAATAGTTATTTGACCCTGCCGCGGGGGTGGTGTGGGACCTGCACTCTGGCTCGTTTGAAGCCCTCATCTATTGTGGTGTCAGATGCACTAATGCAAGACGCCGTACGAGAATATAGACACCATAACCTACATAAGCACGGCATGAGAAAAAGGGACACCCTGCAGGTGGGAGATCGTACCCTCGGTCAATCATACGTACCTTTCTCTGATAACGGCGGACGTAAGCCCCTGTTCGGAGATGGGAAAGGATTTATCGCCACGCTGATCCCTATGATCGGTGTGGCGGCCTCCATGCAGCGTCTAAATGAGGTATGGTGGATCCTGGAGGACCTAACTGAGGTAATAGGCGACATCTTGGACCAAATGGAACGGAGTCCAGAACTTAAGGCAGTGGCTGTTGTGGCTATGCAAAATAGAGTGGCGTTAGACGCGCTGTACGCTGAACAGGGTGGTATGTGCGCAGCAGTTGGCCTTGACCACTGCTGTACATATATTCCCGACGACACTGGCAATTGGACAGCCATTAAAAATAAAGTAAAGGAACTCAAAGACTTCCTCGCGTCTCAAGAAGACCAGGGTCCTCAGTGGACCTGGCTAAATTGGTTGAATTCCGGTTCCTGGATCCATATCCTTCAAAAGGTGGGTATTCTTATAGGTGTAATACTCTTGTTTTGTTGTGTTTTGTTTTGTTGTGTTGTGCCTCTCATTCGCAGCATGGTCTCCAGGGCTCTGGGTTCCACTGGGGGCATCTATACCATGGGTGATGCGTCCCAGGGGGACACGGAGCTCAGGACAAGGGAAACGCAAGAAGGGGGTGGTCCCAGCCTGTACTTGGAAAGAGTACGGCAGGCTTTGAAATATGAATGGAACGACCCCCGACAAGGCTGTGATGGAGAATATTGTGGTGGAGATAATATCTAAACAACACTGTTCGGTGTTGTTGTGCTTGTTGTGTTTTGTGTTGCAGGAATGTTTATTTTTGTGTCAAACAGAGACGGTCCCAGGGGGACGTAAAAGGTGAAATGTACCGTTGACACGGAATAAAAACCAGCCAAGTTCCGCTTGGAAAGATTAGTAAGCGGAAGTTACACATGGGAAGAGAGAGATGATTTTGTAACCACTCAGCGGCTGGTTGAGTATGCCCTACATAAAGTGAACATGTTTTTTTGGTGTTATAATATGTGAAATTGTACTGTGATTTTTGATACAGGCTGTACTTTTGTGAACTTGAAAATATTATGGTTTTGTTGACCTCCTTTTAGAGGTCAGAAAGGGGTCTGAAGAGATAATATTTTTATACGATGTTTTGTTTCTTTGGCTATTTAGCAAACTAACCAAAAGTTTTCATTCAGTGCAGTAAAAGGTGTGGTTTTCCCCAAAAAAGTTCTTTGTTTCAGGGAAGATTGAGACACAGCGACCCCCACCCAGTCCACTGGCCACATGGTCAATAAAGGGTTCAAATTACAAGGGAGACCAAGGTGGAGCTGAATGCACAGCTGTGGGAGCCAATGGGAACGATGAAAACATTACATGTGGTCTTAGACTCATAAATCTTGTAAACAATGGAATGTGTAAAAATACTGTGCTTCCCCAGGAAGAGTTCAGTATGCCCATTGGGAACGGCTGCTGACAGACACATTTGATAGGGCACTGGGGAAGACAGAATTCTGTATTAAGATGACATGTTAGGGAATAAAACGTCTAAGTTGAACTCCTTGATTTGTCATCAATTCCTGGTATGTATTTTTATTAGTTTTACGTAGCGTAGAAATTTGACGGTTCTGAACTCCTTTTTCAGTTTGAATGCGCAGTGTTGTCAATTAAAGGTAATGTTTAAAATAGGGGAAAAGTAAACTCGTCGTAGTGATACTATTTTATTGTGTACAAGGACAACACAGGAAAACGGCTGTTTTTCTTCAAGACCACTCTATGTCTTGGTGATCATGAACAAAATTGGGGTGTTAGCTTAAATGAAAATGACTGATGTTTATTGGCCGCAAATAAGCTATTACCTCAACCTTGCTGGAAGCGAGCAGTCAATTCGTGCTCATTTCACTTGTGAGGTGGTGGGAGGGGCGTCTCTGTCGGCTGGAAGAAGGATAGGAGGGAGGTTTGGTGGTATTAAGCGGACAGAGGGCACGGCGCGATAAAAGCCGGGGGGAACATCCACGCGTTTGTATTTCCAGCGCGCAGAAAGCAAACCGCAGCTTAGAGCAATTTAGACACCTGTGAAAAATACCCCGGCTGGTTAATGGCGGTGGAATTAGCCGGGAATGGAACGGCACCTATTTCAAGGGCAGGGCTGCTTTCAGATAAGCATCACCATTTACTGTAATATTGAGGCCCGGGATAGAGTCCTGTTACAGAGAGATTAATGAAGTCTCAGCATGTGGGCTGTGTAAGTGTCTCTGTGGAGATTGTATTTATATCTTACTGGAAATGTTGACGTTTCCAGGAGTAAAGACTTTAATATTTCCTCCTATTTTGACACCAGACACCACACACACGCATTGATTGTTGCGATAGCGTTGTGTAAAAAAAACAAAAACATTAGCAATGCCATCTAGTGGGCACATATGTCACATGTAGCTGTCATGACCAATCGTCTCATTTGCATAGGGATCCGTAGTCGCACACACACACACACCCACGTTTTCTGTTTGTGTTATCTTTTTTTCGTCAAAATGATAGATGAGCGTGCCGTTTCTGCTCTATTGATTGCATGCTTTTATGGAATTACATCTTCGGAGCAGGTTTGAGAGCTAAGACAAATAGGCCGGGCTAAATGAGAGTAAGCACAATCCGCTGTGAGCTGGCCAGAGATATTGCACAAGAGGGCACCTAAGGGCCAGGACCCATTCCAATACACAAACACACATCTATCCTGGTTTGCCGTGGCTTAGCCGGGCTGTGCAGGCGACCACAATACAGTACTGGCACAAGTTGCCGGCAGGTGTGATTGTGATAAATGCTGTTATCCTGAAATGTTTTAATAACTTTTTTTCCCACCGCACTTCTAAGCAAAACACAACCTTATACATTTTAGGGCAGTGATGCTATGATTTTATTTTCTTTCTCGAAAGAATTAGATTGATAGTATTAATGCCTTAGATAATATCAAATATAGACTCTTTCAAGATAGTCAAAAGCATTGCACTCTACATTCACAAACTACCATTTTGATAGCTTTAAAACACTGTACATATTTAAACATTTGCTTAAAAAGGACAATAGATGGGGATTTTGCTTTGCTATGGTGTAGCCCACGAGTGGACACTTAAGCTTTACAAGGGGCCACATGAATAACCTGATAGAGGGCCGCAACAACGATAACTTGAACTTAATTCTGCTCAACTTTCCTGCATTACAAAATGCACTGGATTACATAGAGCCATTTGAGCCAAATCTGGCAGGGGATAGTCATGGTGCCTCTGACACAGGGCTGCACAATTCAGTGTGAATGCGATGCAAAAGAGCTGCAATTACGCTGAAAATTAAACAATGAAAAAATGTAAAAGTGGAAAATGACACACACAAAAAAACAATATATAAAGTATGGGTCGAGATTCGGCCAGTGGGCGGCAGTTTGCCCACTGGTCTAGCCAATGGGACTATGTTTGGTAAGCTCCTTATAATGGGCCTTAGATTTAACTTGCCCTTTGTTTACAATTTCCTTCTCCACCCTAAGTGGAAACCACAACATCTTGCCAATAAGTCTGAGACACAGCCCAGCCCATGACAATAGACATGAGCATTTACCAGGTCAGTGTAAATAGAGTTCTACAATAATGGCCTTTGAACGAGTCAAAAGTAGCTTTTTAGACAAAAGATGATTTCTACCAACAACAAAGAAACCTCTCCCTTTTGGCCCGCTGCTAAAAGATCATTAGTGCTGACAAAGCCTCTTGAGGTGAGAGGCAAAATGTCCTCAAAACTAAAACAAGTCAGTACAGAGGACAGCTTTAGATCTTTTAGTCTCTGATCCGTTGAGACTATTTACCCACACTATACAGAATATGCATGAGATTCTAAGGCATTACTTAGTCGTGGCCTCCTCTGATTCTTAATTCTTTCTGTCCCCTTTTCATATTTTTCCTTACTTTGTTTGCATAGCTTTGAAATAAGTCTTGGCTCAGTACTGTTGGTTTATAGTCCCATAGAACTTGATCTGTTTTAATGATAAAGCCGACGCGAGAGAGCGCAAGAAATTAAGTCAGCCCCAAACTCATCGAACCATAACTTGTTTCAAAGGAATGTGATCAGGCGACACCAAAATAAGCACATGAAAGATGAAAATGGTTTAGAAACAGTATCTCTCACATGCACTCCTATGATAACACACACAGGCTGCCACACTGATAGCGCTGGTTCAGCCTGATTGGTTTTTCCTCCTTCGCCGCAACATTTAAAAGGAGCCGCTCTATTTCCTTTATTGATTGTTATGGAAGCATTTCATTAGACAGGAAGCTTTATAGCCAACAAGCAATTATAAATTCAATAGAGCAAATGTAAACTGAAATGTGTCTTTGAGGCACGTGCGAGAGGTGCAGAAGTCATTAAGCTCTGTCTGTGATGCACAAACGCACTCTCGGTATCATCCTGTTACATTATATATGACATTATACATGCACAGGGACGACCAAAGGACCCCACACACACACACACACACACTCATGGTTTCTTTAGCTTTTAGCAACAACTTCGGTGGTCCATTATCGCAACCAAAATGTGTCTTATTTTTCCACCGATACTGAAGGCCGCAGTATAATGATCTTCATGAGGAGCCCTGTTTCTTAGAGCGTATTCCGGGCCCTGTATTATTTCTGAATGTTATGTAAATTATTGTTACACGATGTAAACGACGGAACACATAATTATAATTAAGTTGTTGTGTTGATATCAAAGTCATTGAGGTATTGCAACCCAATATATTAGCCTTGTAGAGCGGCATTTGTAGTAACGATTCAAAATGCAACAAAATGTTTGTTCTAATTTTGCAATGCCCTCTTTATACAATGTGTTAAATGTGATGGTTACCCTTTATCATAAATGCAAACTATCAGGCTTGTAGACTTCTCATAATCATGGACACCTTTATTGCTTAGAACATGAACAGGTTTCGGACTTATTTGACAAATAGCCCAAACATTTGTCCTAACCTTAACTGGCTTGTGCTTAACCAGACACATCAATGGTGTGCAATGTTACTATGGCGTGTGCTGTATTTAGGCGTTCATTAATGATTATCAGTGGTGAACTGTGTTGTTTTATGAATTGCGTATAATATTATTGTTTTGACCAATGCCTTATAAACTGCGTAATAGTGTAAATTTACCAAATGCATTACAACATACTAAATGTGTTTTTAGTACACAATAAATTCAACATTGTGTTACATTTTGAACTAGTCAATGCTAGAAACATTTGCAAAGGTTCAGATTCGAACACATTAGTCTGAGAGAGTCGTGAACTTGGTAAAGTTTGCATTACTTGTTTTTTCTCTATAAGCATAAACCTTTGTGTTGTGAGGTGTCTATATGTCCATGTGTTTTACTGGCATATTTACCTTAAAGAACAAATTGAAAACATTATATACATTTGTAAAGTTTTTTTTTTTAGAATGGGGTAGGAGCTTATAAGATTTTTTCTTCATCCTACTCCTGTTCTTCTTTTCATGAAATGTATTATTGTTGTGTTTCTTGGATTATTGTACACATGTTATATTGCATTACCATGGAAAAAGAATAAATAAAATGAAATGAAATGCAATGAAAACACAACCATACTGATCTCAAGTAATGTCAAGAGTCAGCTGAGGTAGAGTGTGCGCCAGTGCAGATGAGAGGAGACCCCTGTCATGGTGCACACCTTGATTGTCTCGAAACTCAAGCTATTTTATTTAACAATATAATGTTATTCAAGAGCGGGAAATGTACATCAAACTTCTAGGAAACACAGTGGAAGAAGATAAATCGTTTTTAGGTAGATGCAAAGCAAAAGCAGGAGGTAGAGCTGTGCGCCGTGTTGTTAGCGCCTCAATCCCCTTGAGTGCTCCACTTATAGGAGAGAGAGAGAGAGTATCCACATCGGGAAAAGGGGGAGATGTCCCTGGTGCAATTTCTCTGCCTGATTTGTAACAAGCCGATAAGCTTGGCAAGCATCCCCGCGGGACAACTGACCAATGGCGACAGATTTCCCCAACCGAGAAGCGCAGGGGGGCATCGCGCGTTTTCTAGCACACTAAATCCCTGTTAGTCATGAACTGTCTCCCACGAAGCGCCTAATATTATTGATGGAGATTCTTTTTTTTGTTGTCGTTTGTTTGTAGAGATGCTCATATTCATCCCCGTATATGAAAGGCCAGTCAGGTGGGGAGTTAGCAACGTGGGGCTATGGCGTGCATTGTTTAGATGTAAACAAGAGGAAATCAAGGCAAGCCAAACAAAGGAAGCTGAACAAACACTGCTACGGGCGGTGACCAAACACATGCTTTGCTATAATGCCCGAAGATAGCACGTGCAAATGGAAATTGATGTAGATCATTGCTACTAAGCTGTGAAAAAGGATGCAGGACTGCTACCTTTTAAAATCCCCATCGGCTCTGAATCCAATGGCTTACGACATAATTGTATTTACCAGTAATCGTTGCCGTACCCAAAGGAGCTGTTGCTGGGAAGGATATCTATCGGACTTAATATTGATGCCCGATTCAGCCGCTCTCCTTAAATAACAGCCGATACACTTGCTTCCTACGGTGAAGTGTGCATTTGGGACAAAAGCAGAGAGGATGAGTGGAAAGGTAGGCTCTTTTATAAGATATATGACCAGGAGCGAATTAAAGCATGTGGATTCAAATAGCCTGAATAAGAGGTCTGAAACGACGCGGCACAATATTCTCCTTTCACGGGAATCTATAAATGGGCCATTTAGCATCTGTGACCCCAACGCCTGCTACTGAAGGAGAGTTATGGCCTTTCAAAGAGCAACTATCATAGATTTTAGTGAAGTAAGAAAATGTCCCCAGGTAGCACTACAGCGAATGAAATTATGCATGACCTCCTCATTACTTGCCTTAATAAGTGATCTATGGAGTGGGGACAGAGAAAGGTCCAGATGTCAGGCAGATGTGTGAACACGAGATGATGACGGGGCAAGGTGAGAATATCCAAGAGAAAGAATGCGAACATTTCACAAGATGAAATGTTCGCATAAGAGTTTGGTGAGGAACGTTCTTCTCCATTGACTTTCAGGGGATTGCAAATTGATCTATAGTGGATTTTGTGGGTGCACTTTAAGGCATATTTTACAGTGACTAGCTGTCTACTCTCTAGTAGAGCGGGTTGTTTTGTGATCGGAGGATTGGCGGTTCGAATCCCGCAGGTGCACACTGTTGTTTGTGTCCTTGGGTAAGACACTTCAGCTCCAGTGTCTGCACACGTTGGTGTTTGAATGAGAGCGTTGAATGGGTGACTGGTTCCATGATGTAAAGCGCTTTGAGTGCCTAAAGCAGGTAGAAAGGTGCTTTATAAATGTGACCATTTAACATAAACACATACAGTATAGGCCAGTTTGCTTCGTGGAGGGCTAGGGTTATAGGTTTTTATTTAGTTAGTGGATGATTAATCGTCAAAATACCAAGGGCCGAACCTCCCAACATTTGCCCGAAGTAAAGTAATATCTACAAATACCACTGGTGTATCATGTTATATAACCTCATATGGTGTTTTCTTCTTGGTAATTTTTAAGGAATAGAGAGTATTTTCCAGATTTGTATTTGCTATCTAATTTGTGTAATAAATAATATACAAAGTCCTCTTGAGGGGGCTACAGGTTTTGAGCACGTAGGCCTGATTTGGCCCCCGGGCCTGACATTGCCTACCCCTGCTGTACATGGTATTGCTGTGTCACTTTTCTAACCAAGCCTTGGTAGTTACGTGACTTTGTTTCTTCTTATCTCATGCTAAAACCACCTCAATTCATTATTTTTGTCACATTTTGATTACAAAAATACATCATGGTCTGTTTGGCTGATGGCTAGGCTCTATCCGGTCTCTTTGTCATTCACATTTCCACCTGCCATGTGAATGCAAAGGACTGTGATGCATCTCTCATTGGTATTCATTGACCCTGGGATGGAGGGAACGGGCATTCCAGTTTTCATTTAATCAAACTCCTATGTACGCTGGACATGGGCTGTCAGCAGATATTAGTGCCGACTTGTCAAGGTGGAAGAGCGCCGAGCCTGTGGAACCTGCAGCGGGGGTTAAGTAATTGGATTCCTGTTCAATAAAAGTTTGGCTCGGAGTGCCTCGGGTGTGTGCATGTTCGTTTGTTGGATCATGCGTTTTTGTATGTTCCCATTTCCAAGGTGTCAGTAGTGTTTGGCCCATTCTGATATTTTAACATGCTGCAAAAGCTCTTTAGTGTCCTTCCTTATAGTTGACTAGGCTTTATCCGTTTTATTTTTTGGGGTTTCCGTGAAATTAGTTTTCTCTCCGGCAGCATACGTTTTGTTAAAGCAGACACTGTGCACTGGCCACCAACATGTTGACTCCTAGTCATCACACAGCTTTTAAATCATCTTAATCCTTAATATCGTTGGGAAAGTTGTTGAAAGTGGTTCTTTATATGAAGCAGATTTTTGTTCACATCTTTAAAAACGTCAGCTTTCCAAGATGAGCGTTAATCAGCTGTTTTAGGCCCATTGCTGCCATGACAACAACCTGACAAAATTAACTGAATACACAGCAAAGTTAAATATTATGAAAGTAATATTAAGAATTTGAGTAGAGAAGTTTTTTTGTTTTACTTCAAGAGCTCATCAAGATATCACTTCTTACCAGTGTAGTAAATGATTGTGATACAGTGTCCAAGTGCTTGTATACTCAGGGACACTGAAGTGGGGGTCGCAAGATGATTTTTTTTTTACATTTCTGACATGGAATTTGATGTATTTCTGATTGAGAACAGCATAGTTTAGTAAAATTAAGCCAAATATCAAAAAGTATCCAAACGAACATCAGTAAACCATGATTTGGAATGTTTTGCATCTTAAATTCTTATAAATGCTATTCATAAGAATGCATTTATTTTACAGAACGTGGTCCCGAGTTGTTGGTTGAGTGATTTGTATTTATTTGTTTGTTTGTTTGGTCGGGACAGTGCATGGTAATGAACATTCATGGGACTCAAGCATGCAAAGATGCTACGCTGGATTGTTGGCTAATTTGCATCCGTTGTCCCACACTCACATGCATCCTGGCTTATTGTATATGTTTTTAGTGGTAGAGGAACATGCAAACTCCACACAGAAATAGGTAGGAATCGAACCCAGGACCTTCTAACTGCGAAGCACACACGCTAACCACTGCGCCACAGTGCCACGGGGGAGGTAGCAGCATTTTTTTTTTTTAGCATACTGTGGTTTGAACCAAATTACTAGCTTCTGGTCCAATAATATTAAGCTCCAAACAAGGTTAGGTTAGCTCAATGTGTTGTTTTGGAACAAGCATGAGTCAAAGTTACAATGGTGGCTTTGTTAATCTCATCATGTTTTTCCTTTGTTTGGTTATTTTTGTTACCCTTTTGTTAAATTAACCTTTTACACTCTATTTTATTCAATTACAACTTTATTCATCCATTTTTACATCTTGGTTTTTGTTACTTCCTTTTAAGCTGAGCCGGGTCGTTACAGCAGGGTAGTCCTTACCACACCAACGTCTTGACGGGTCCCCGGGCTCTTGGTAAATGGTAAATGGTCTCAACTTATATAGCGCTTTTCCACCTACATTAGGCACTCAAAGCGCTTTACAGCAAGGAACCTCTCACCCATTCATACACCAATGTACGCAGACACTGGAGGCAAGCTGGGTGAAGTGTCTTGCCCAAGGACACAACGACAGCGTGCACCTTCAGGAGGTGGGATTCGAACCACTGACCTTCTGATCATGAGACGACGCACTCTTCACTGCGCTTGCCCACGGCTACGGGTAAAAATGCTGACATCCATTTGGAGAAAGTCATGTTTATTTTACCTTAACTTTCTCCAACATATTAGATTACAGTGCATCCACAAGAGACCTATGAAACATACAAATGAGGTGCAATCAATGGAAGGTGGACGCCATCGATTTGTTTGGAAAAAAATACAGATTTAGGCTCGGGTGATAGTGAAAAGGAGAAGCTGAGGTGGAGCTGCTGCAAGGAAGATGGCTCTAATGAGGAGGAAAGAAGGTGCATTTGTTCTTTGAGAAGTGTGCACATGTTTGTTATGAATTAAATGATCTTTTGTCAGATGTAAACTAAAAATGTGTGGCAAAAAAAAATAATAATAATGAAAAAGAAAAACTAGTTTGGTCCAGGACAGGTTTTTACGGAGAGGTTGCTGATTTCTCATGTGTGATATGTCGGGTAAGAAAATGACTCCCCCCGACGGTGCCTGGGTTGCGGAGAGGCTCTGGTTCTATCTTCCATTAAGTGCATGTTCCAGCTGTGTGGGCTTTTTGCTTGCTACTTTGATTTCCTGCTTAAGATAGGGAGTCGCTGGCAAATAGTGGACCGGGCAGATAAGGCGAGTATCGGTGAGCCACAGTCATGTAAGGACCAGCCACCCATGAAAGCAATCGTTTCTTACACACCAACATTCACTGCGAATCAGGTTTAAATGCCACTCGTTTTTTAATATCTCCGTGGAATGGCTTGGAGCGGCGAAATCACCCCATTGATCCATCTAGATCCTAAATTAGTGTCAAGCACATGAAGCGGATCCTCCTGGACTGGCCCTCATATTCACACGGAGGCCACTGTAGGTTCTGTTTAGGGATTACGGCATGCTTTGTTGACCTTTATCAAGCTAAATATGCAAAATAGTACAGCAAAAGTAATAATAATGAAACATTTGATTGTATCTATGTTGTCTAGCCTTCTACAGTATACTAGCCAGTCCTATTAGACGGATAGACCATTGATCTCCGGTTTCATCCTCATTAGTGTCAAGCATCACACACGCTCTCCTCTCACAGGATAGGACCAACGCAGCTGGAAGTCATATCCTTCCAGCGCGCCCCGTTCTGCCTGGGGGTCCGGCTCCCGAGGCAGCGGTCCCAGGAGGTGTCCTTTACCGGCGTGCGGATCCACCTTGCCGGTTCCTATTAGAGAGAGGGCCGCGCGGCAGTGACCTCCGAGCCCTCGCCAAGTTCTCATGCTGTCAAGAACACTGAGGACAATCGCTCAGTGGAGAAAACTCATTTCAGAGTGCCCCGCCTCGAACCGGGACTTGTGACCAAACAAAGGGGTCAGAACAAGAGTCGTCTGGGAGAAATAATAATACAGCCCTCTGTGGCTATACAGAGGGCCGCTTACACTGGGGTTTCATCAGCTGTGTTTTTTTGGGGGGCGCCAACCATAAGACTACAATATCAAAGTCGTGGGCATCATCCCAATTCAACGGGGGGCGTCCCGTCACAGCTAAACAAACGGCGGCTTTAGTCTTCTGAAGTTAGTCGTCATTGTCCTTTCTCTTTCATCTCGCTGAAAGAGTTAGCGCCGAATCCAAAAGGTGGGAATGAGACTGGGAGCAGGATGTTCCACAAAAGAAGCCTTTGAAATACAAACATTAAACGCTCCTCTACAGACCCTTGTTAACACTTATTCAGCAGACACGTCGAAGTCTATTCAGGCCGTGCCTCTCGTCCAATTTAAGTTAAAAACATTATTCTGAACATAAAGATGTTTGTGACCACCATTGGTTGTCATTGAAGAAGCTGTCAATTACACTGTTCAGATCGTCCCCTCTGAACTGTTAAACTCGCTGAGCTTTGACCACTGATTGATGCCAAAAGTATTTTTATTTATTTGTCTGTTGTCATAACAAGTCACTATTCATTTTCACTGGCTTGATTTCTCAGTAGTGGATTGAGAGCCGCAGTGAAGGTCGTTCCGAGGGAATATGCCATAGCTTTTAAACAAATTTCATAACTCAATGACATTCTTTGGACAACACCGGAGAGCGCTTCGCCTGTGTTGCACTTGTGTAATACTGTCTCCTATTAAGATTTTATTATTGATCTTTTCCCAGACTTTGTACTTTCAAACTTTGGATCAGATTTCCACTCTTGGAAAAAGTACCCTGTTTTTCCTCTAATTACACTTAATTAAGTTTCTCTCACTTCAGATTTTTAAGAACAGATGAATGCACCTGCTTCATTGATCTCGAAATGTGGCATGAGTGGGAATTACTTGAGATTTCCGCCAATATTTCTCTAATTTAAAGCCCATCTTTGACTGCCAAGACTGATAATTCCAATGTTTGCCAACACCCGCACTTTTAAAGCATTTTTTTATACAATTACTTCTTCCTGTGTGTCATTGCCAAGCAGGCAGGGACTTTGCAGGTATTTTGGCTTGGTACAGAGCGGCCACTCAGTCACCATTACCGCAAAATGGGACTTTCTTTCTGATGAGAGCCACGCAAGCTCAAGGTAGCATCATAGATTTGACCAGTCAGTCGTGTAGAGCAATAAGTCCTTCATTTAGTCCCTGCATCCCTCCCTGTCTGCCAACCTGCGCCCCCGACGCCCAAGCACAACAAGTCCACACACAGCAACACGCACAGCGAACTTGCACACACTGTTTGAGCAGCCTTGAAAAGCTAAATGGTGTGAAGTTAAGTGCCGGTCCATCTCTCTCCGGGGTGTTGGGAGACAGGAGAGAGAGAGTGAGTGAGTTGGAGGGTGAGGAAAGGGAGATAGATTGGAGAAAGGGTAAGGAAAGGAGGGATTGGGGTCAGAACCATTAATATGAATCGTCATAACCCACTGTGGGTCCATCTGGGGAGGCCAACAATAATGGGTAGAGAAAAAGACAGACAGTAAGACAGATTATCTGCATCAGCCAAAGTATACATTTCCTTAATCATCATAAAAAACAAACGACAAACTGAAAATCTTTCAGTTGACGAAGATAAGATAAAACTTTTGTTCAATGAAGGTTCTTGAGTCGTCTTCTGTTCGCTGTTGTTGAAGTGTTGAACGTTTCGCGTCTCACCCAGTGCACTAAAGATCAGTTCAGTTGTGTTCCAGTTGTTTTCAATTGGAGTAAAGGTTTGCACGGCTGTCAACTGAACTGATTCATTTGAGTTGAGGATTGCTCGTCACCTGAAAGGTTTCCTCATGCTCTGTTCATCCTCTGGTCAGTGGCCTTTCGAGCACTCGGCCTGGTAGGCGTTGTTAGATCTTCCATTGCCCCGAATAATTATTGTTTTCCCTGAGCCTTTGAAAACCTTTAATAAACCATAAAATATTTTCTAACACAAGAATAAACAAATCTATTTCTAGTGAGACATTGTGGGTTTTGCATCAGGCCCGATTCTATCATTTATTTATCTATCAAGCTTGTAATAAACTCCAAATAGTAACAAAACCAGGTAGTGCCATCAAAGTCACACTAACCATATCTCGAATGGAGGCAATAGCAGTAATACGATTTTTGTAACTAAAGCCTTATTCAACATAAGTTCCGGAAAAAAAACACAGGGATTTATGTTCACTTTGTCTCTGAACTGTTTTGAGGAAAACAGCTGAGATCTGTTTAGAGTCATGTCTTGCAAATGATCATTGCCAAAGTTGCTGAAAACTTCAAAGGCAGCGGAGTGAGTAAAATGTCATTAGTTCCCGAGTAAACGATCATCGTAGAGAGCTCAGATCAGTTTCATCTCAGGACAGTCGCTATCAATAGCACTTGGCAAAAACACGATCATTTCCATAACGTCGCTAATTAATGTGCTTAAGAACAGCATTAGCGATGGCTCTGGTCCTGCCACTGTGAGACTCAGGTCTGGCACCTACACCAGGGCCCCACAAATCTGGTCTGCACACATTTGAGCCAGAAGCATTTGTGTGGGTGCGTTTTGATGTTCGTCCAGTAAATATCCTCAGTGCGTAAATCAGATTTAAAGTAATATAAAACTTCAGTCTTTCAGAGAACTTGCTCCATTAATACATTAATGGGGTTTTATGGAGTCAAACCACTCCAGTCTTAACATCGGGTCAACACTATGTGTTAGTGTATATCTGCACTTGTCCTTGTGTGGGATGGACTTCTCCTTATACATAAATTACCTTGTGGCATTCAACTTATGGCAGAGCATTAACTGGTAATAGCACATTACATAAAAAAGGGAAAGTTGCATTTTGTATCAAGCTCTTGGGAATGTATTCCTTAAACATTGGCATAAGTGGACATGTAGAGGTTATCAAAGTCGTCAACTGGACTGAATTGTGTAACAAACTCCACTAACTTTTGATGACAGTGAGATCAGAATGTTATCCAAGGAAGCAGTAAGGCTATATATAAAAAAAAACAACAACAAAAAATCCTTCTTTGAATAGATTTGGTGAAATAGCGTTTGAGGCGATAGATACAGATGGCAATGCGTCCTACAAGGCCCCGCCCAGGGGGAAGAAACTTCTCGGAAAAATAAGCTTCTCATGGGAATCACAATTTATCACTCTTTATGGTGTGAAAAATGTATTTGTCCCCTCCTGGAACCGCCACCTTAACGTGGTGGAGGGTTTTGAGCACTCGAATGATCCTGGAAGCTAAGTTGTCGGGGGCTTCGTGCCCCTGGTAGGGTCTCCCATGGCAAACAGGTCCTAGGTGACGGGTCAGACAAAGAGCGGTTCAGAAGCCCCTTATGAGAGACCAACAGGCCCGGTTTGAACCATGAGGCCGTCCTTCTGTGGACCCACCACCTGCAGGAGGAGCCATAGGGGCTGGTGCAATTTGATTTGGGCGGCTCCAACAGCTGCCCCCACAAATAAAGTCAAAATCTCACCCATATGAATGTTTTTTCACAGCAAATTGTTCAATAGAATAAAAAAATGGCACTTGTTGCTAACGTTAGCATATGCAGCGTGAAGCTAATGTTAGCAACATGGTTAGCATTCTCCGTTATTTATGTATTTATGGGCTGTTAAACCACTGCTCCTCTCCATGTCTTTGTATTTTTGTTTAGTAGAGAATACATCCATAGTTCAGCATTTGTTAAAGTAGTTTATTCCCTTTCCTTAGCCCCTCTGGCAGCTTCGAACATGAACATTTATGGGCGATTCCAGAGATGCCGTCTGTATGCCCTAATTTTCTAGAGCGGTCTGCCGATTTCACTTCTCAACACCGACTCACTCTGAGCTCCTGGCTGAAGAGTGCATCTAATTGCGTCATATGAATATGTGGGATTTGTGGGAGGTATTGTGAGAACTAGAAAGAGATTTTAATTCAGCTAACTTTCATGGTTTGAAAACTGGATAATTCAAGGTGTGCATGTAGCATCAACAAATCTCACATATGTGCATGGCTTCACAGTCTTTATTTCATTTATTTATTTATTTTACAGAGAATACACTAATTCTGTAATAATACATTTTCATTTTATCTTTTTTAGACTTGATTGTACTGAATATGATCCAAATGCATATTAGTTCCAACAGCATGAATCTGCATTTTTACCCAGTTCAAATATGCAATTAAAATGCATAAGACTGCCCAGCGTAGTGATGTATTGATCTACTTAACCTTACTGTAGACCTGAAAGCGTAAGTGTCACACAGCCCCACAGCAACAGAATGAATGTTGTTCTAAACTCACGGCTTGATTCATGGAAATTACCCAAGCTCCTGCAAACTCCGATGATATGTGTCTCTGAGATAACATGTCTGTTCACAAAATGCGTGTCGGCTCCTGCATGACTGATATCCTGCGATATCTAATAGCCACATGCTGTTCCAAAGCAAAAACTCAAGGACAAACATGAATTACCAACCTTCGGGTTTACTCACAGATGAGGATGAATGCAGATGCTTATAGCGTGTCATGAGCGAGATGGATCGTCTATATAAATACATTGTACAATTGTGCAGTGTCAGCTTTGTGAAAAAAAATCCAGCAGGGTGATAAAGTTTCGACTGTGCACTCTTTATCACGTCACGGATAGTGATTCCTTTGTCACAGCCTTCAGATGATCGCTGAAGCTAGTGGTTTTTAAATGATCTGAAAGCAGGGCACACTTTTAATCCTGATCATTGCAGTGTGGCCCAGCTAAAGATATGATAGACTGCATGACACAATAAGTTCGACCATTTCATTAAGGATTTCTTTTATGGATCCTTTGGGCCACAAACGCAATCAGTGCCTTGCATGATCTCTAAACAAGGCCAGTTGAGATCCAGTGTTATTGGGTCACCTGCACTGGTGGTCAAAGTACTTTCATTACTGGAATAAAAATACAGATACTGGTCAAATGTTACTACAATAAAAATACCAAGTTGCTCAGTCAAATGTATACTTCAGTGAAAGCACTGAAGTATTTGCTGTAGAAAATAGTATAGTATACATATTTTAAATGGAATGTACCAATCAGTTTAAGTGTGTAATTACTCTGAAGCTTCAAAAAAAACTAAAATTCAAATTCCCTAACCATACAGGAACACGGTGGGGACAAACCTTCTTCCTTGTTTAGAGTCAATTTGACATCTGCACATTGGCACCTATTATTCTAGAGAGTGTACTTGGTTTATAAAATTAACAAAACACAAGGCCAAATTTATTTTTTTTACTTCGGTGCTTATGTAGAAATGTAGTGCAGTAGAAAGTTTTATATTTGTCTTTCAAATAAATGTTTTAACTTTTTTTTGTTTTAACCTTTTCTACGTTCAAATAGTTGAGTTCACTTCCTCAAAACCTCTTCTTAGGTGCAGTTCTTAACTAAATGCAATGTTGTTGTATAATAACAATAAAGTTGTCAATGTGTGCACCCTTTTGTGCCACAGATGGGATAAATAAAATAATTGTGAAATCCAGTCAGAAAAAATACAGAAGCATTTTTGCCCAGCCCAAATGAAAAAAAAGGTGTGCTATTATCAAACTTGATACTCCAAGAACAACCACTTTAATATTTAGTTTTCAGATTCCTTCAGAACTGACCAAGAACTATATTCAAACTATTTTTTTGGTCTAAAATATATCAAAACATGGACTATCGTATGGAAAAATCCCGTGTCTGAGGCACTCTGATATAGGTAGGATAAAAGTCCTTTATTAAGCAGGGGACGCCAACGCGTTTCGACCTGGCACGGTCTTCATCAGGGCAAGACAACTAACGTGGACTGACGTATGACTGAAAAACATCATTATAGGACAAGACCCAAGTTAAACTCAAGTGTATGTAATTAAAACTGCAGCAGTAACCCATGTATCATAACTGGGATCAATAGTACCGATTTGCAGTAACTTGCGTAAACCATAGTGAAACCTGGCCTGCCCTGTAACTTGTCAGTCTCTCTATACATCGCTCTTATGCCACATTTTAGCCTGGGCATGCCTCTGTGAAGAATCAGAACCCGCCCATCAGCCAGTCTCTGAACCCTCCATCTCCCTCTTTATGTAACCAGTCCACATAGAGCAGTCCAGCAGCCATGTCGCAGTCAATCTACTCCCCCCGGACTTTAACAAGCTAAAGTCAAGAGACATTCCTCGAACCAAGCCCTCGCCGCTGAACCAAAAACGAAAGTTATGTGCAAACACGTATTCCAACCTTCGGACAGTTACACAAGTCGAAGTCAGTCTGTCTTTCAGGTGATGAGTTGGTGAGAGGGCCGCCATGTTAGGTGCAAGACTGGAGAGACAGACAGCGCATGTGTCTACTCTGTGGGTAGGTGGGTTGCCTGAGGGTAATTAAATGTATTTCTGTCTTCAACCACCGCTGGCTGCCTTATCAGACAGAGGTAGAGAGGAAACCAGAAGGGTCATGGCCAGAAAGGGTGTTTGCGTGTGGAGATTTATGTGCGAGGTATGGGGGGCTAAGAGAGAGACAGAGAGAGAGAGAGTTTAATTCCCAGACATCACCCCCTGAAGGGTTGGAGGTGGAATTGAACACGGTCTAGGAGGGACGACTTTGACAGCTCCCCTAAATACAGCTTGTAATGTTTTCACTCACACTGGGCTCGGGCCGATATAATCTTTTCCTGAACCTACATTGCTTGACCTAAAAACTGTGAATAGACAAACTATGATACAGTAAATCCCTTCCACCCATGCACTGTACACAAAACATTAGACAAAGCATTTGACTGACTAGAAAAGACTAGAAAAATACTCTTTCAGACTTGTTGCGAATGTTTCCATCAGTATAGTATTTGCGGAAATGTATTTACACATAAAAATAATCTTTTGAATCTGACAAAATATGGGAATATGATAAAATGAAATTTAAACGAAGACAACACCGGTGGCTTGTCACCCTTCCTGTTTTTATGATTGTGCATACAACTTTGTAACAGCAACATTGTTTCACACCTCTATTTCTTGATCCACTAGTTGAAAATCACTCTGAATATGGAAAATCCCAAGTTAACAACATATTGCTTTCTGGAGATACTTACAGTGCCTTGCAAAAGTACTAATACACCTTGAACTTTTGTCATGTTTACAACCCTAAATGTAAAGTTTTTTTTTTGAATTTTTTTACTGAAAGTTCAAACACAAGTAACAGACAACTGTGAAGTGAAAGCAAAATGATTCATGATTCTGTTATTTTCAAAAAAATTGAAAAGTGAAAAGTGGGGCTTGCATACGTATTCGTAGAGCATGACTTAATACTTTGTGGAACCACCTTTTTCTGCAATAACAGCAGCAAGTCTTCTGGGGTTTGACTCTACAAGGTTTGCACATCTAGAGACTGACATTTTAGCCCATTCCACTTTACAAAACAATTCAAGCTCTGTCAAATTAGAAGAAGAGCGTTTGTGAACAACAGTTTTCAGGTCTCTCCACAGATTTTTAATAGGATTTAGGTCAGGACTTTGACTGGGCCATTCTAACACATTAATAGGTTTGTTTTTAAACCATTATATTGTAGATTTAGCTTCGTGTTTAGGGTCATTGTCCTGCTGGAAGGTGAATCTCCGCCCCAGCCTCAATTCTCTTGCTGACTTCAGCAGGTTTTCCTCCAAAATGTCTCTGTATTTGGCTCCATCCATCTTCCAACTATTCTTACAATCTTCCCAGTCCCTGCTGAGGAAAAGCAGCCCCATAGCATGATGCTCCCCCCACCATATTTGACCCTGGGGATGGTGCACTCAGGACGATGAGCAGTGTTAGGTTTGCTCCATACATAACGTTTTGCATTTGGGCCAAAAAGTTACATTTTTGTCTCATCTGACCAAAGCACCTTCTTCCACATGGTAGCTGTGTCCTCCATATGACTTCTAGCAAACTTCAAACGGGACTTCTTATGGCCTCCTTTCAATAATGGCGTTCTTCTTGCCACTCGTCCATGAAGGTCAGATTTGTGTAGAGTACGACTTATAGTTGTCCCATGTACAGATTCCCCCAGCTCAGCGGCAGTACGTCGCAGCTCCTCCAGAGTTATCTTGGGGCACTTGGTTGCATTTCTGACCAGTGCTCTCCTTGTTCGGTCTGTTAGTTTAGGGGGACGCCCGTGTCTTGGTAAGTTCGCAGTGGTGCTATACTCTTTCCATTTCCAAATGATGGATTGAACAGTGCTCCATGAGATGTTCAAATCTTGGGAAATCTTTGTATAATTTAACGTTGCTTTAAACTTCTCCTCAGCTTTATCCCTGACCTCTCTGGTGAGCTCCTTGGCCTTCGTGATCCTGCTTAGTGACCAATACACTCTGTATAATTCCAGCTGTTCTGTGAGGGCCTCAGAGCTATGGTCAGAGAGTAGATTACGCACACGTTGCCTCTATTTAATGGTTAGGGCAAGGTGTGAACATTCTGCAGTCATTAGGAATGTTATAAAGGCAATTTAATGCACTCAGAAAATGCTGTTTGATTACTTATGCACGCCCCACTTTTCACTTTTCTATTTTTTGTAAAATAACAGAATCATGTATCATTTTGCTTTCACTTCACAGTTGTCTGTTACTTGTGTGTGAACTTTCAGTAAAAAATTCAAAATAAAATCGTTACGTTTAGGGTTGTAACCATGACAAAATGTGCAAAAGTTCAAGGTGTATTAGTACTTTCGAAAAGGGACTGTATTTGGCCAGCATAAGTATGACCAAACTGCCTACATTAACTTACTGGGACTGGTGAATTCAGTCAAATCTTAGAAGTTTTGAAGTAACCCGTCTGGGCTTCTGCAGTATCACAGTCAGCAGCTCTCTGTCCACACTGTTAGACTCTGTTATCACTGTGGCCATCTGTGGACCTCTGCCGCGGCCAAAACAAACTCCTCTCCAGTCCCGGAAACACAAGCCGTAATTTTATTTAGTTTGTCGACTAAACACTATGAGTAGTTTTCCCCTTGCTTTGACCTCAGCACAACTTAAAGGATCAAGGTCACTGTACTAAATATAGCCAGAGAAAGTTGAACAGCTTTGGGGAGTACTTTCTCAGCAAAACATGCAATAGTTACAACGAGTTGAAGAGGAACTTGTATCTTTACTTAACTCTAGAGGAAGGCTGTTCAAAACAAATGAATACTTGCATCTTTCTCTACAATTAAAAACTCCTGTACGACTTTGAATGAAACCGGTTCCAAAAAGAGATATGTTGATTCTTGGATTAAACTGGGCCATGGTATAACACAGTATCTGATCTAGTAATGGGCTGAAATAAAAGTAAAAGTGAAGTAAAAATACTAGTTACAAAAGGGAATCAAAAATATCATGACGTGTAAAAGGTCTGACACCCAGTCTTTTGTATTCACACTTAACGTTATAAGTAATTAAGTACTTTATTTGTCATTGTACAATTGTGTTAGTCCTGAGCCACTGCGACTAAGCGCTCCGCCAATGTGCCTGACCAGCAGGTTGGTAGGGGAAACTGGACCACTCCTCTGAAACGGTGCAGCGCCTCTATCCTGGGTTTCTCCCTGTTTTAGAGCATGGCGTCCTGCACGGGTTAGCTCCTCCACCTCCTCCTTCGTCTCCTGCGCCACTCCCTCCGCTCCACAACAGTCTTTCACCATGCATCTTCTGGGAAGAGCGTAAGCAGATGAATATACCCCATCTGGTAACACATCTGTCATATTCCCCAGTGAACGAATATTCAGAGAGTCAGCGCGATCGTAGGGATAGAAGACTTGCTTTCCTGGATACCTCCTCGTTTGTCCCTTTTTTTTTTGTTTCCTGTAGTGCCTCTTGTGACGCCTCCAATGTGCGGCAGGATGTGGGGGGCTCTTGGTGCCTTTCAGTGTTTCAGAAGAAGAAATGTGTAGGTCTCAAATGTCTTCAGCTATCATGAGGTTAATATTTGTGTTATCTATCACTAATATATTATTTTCTTTACTCACTACTATTACACCTCAACAGAATTGTACTTAAATGACCTCTAAAATATTCTGTCACAGCTGCAGCTATGGCCCATGTGTCCTGTGTTATTTTGCCTGATAACCTGGTAATCTCTGTTCAGTCCAGCTTTGAAGCTGTCTGACGTGTGACAGTGTTGGTGATATCCCCAATGCCCTTGGTTAGTCCAGGTCCTAATGGCTGCACCTCTGTCCAAACCTTAATAGGATCATTTTCAGGGGGCCAGGTGTTCGCCGTCTGTGGCTGCTTTTATCACTGCCCGCCTGTTGTATGGCAAATTACACATTAAATCCTATCTGAACGAGACACTATGTACTTGGTCCCAAACATATTTCGCTGTGTATTCAAACTGAAAGGTATTCACAATGGATTTGCTACAATATGTTTTAAGGCAGACCGGAGCCGAATACAAAGCAGTGCATATGTTTTATTGTCTGAGAAAGGAATATACTTTATCACAGCGGCACCTGTTTGGAGCATCACTCAGATTTAGAGAGATCTGATGTCTGTCTGGGTGGGATATACTGGTGTTTGTGCTCAGTATGTTCAATGTTGCAAGATGTACCGCAGACAAAATTATGTCCCCCATGCATGCCTATGACACTGTTTTCTTGTTGATACATACTTCTTTTCCACAATAAAAATCAACTTTCCCGTGAACAAATAATCAATGTACTGTCTAGGCAAAACTACTGTCCAGGTGTCCAAGAAGAAGAGATCCACTCTCATGAACACGCTAAGGGCTGGAAAAAAATACTTTTTGCTGCAATACTAAGTAGTGATATTTTATCATGTATCACAATACTTTCAATGCTTTTTGTGTATTTGTATTTATTTTGATCTCCATTAGCTGTAACAAGTACAGCTATGTGTGGAGGCATTTTTATCACACACTCCTTTGTTTTCCAGTAACAGTTACACAGCACTGTGTTACATTTTGTGTTTTTCTTTACTTTTCAATCTTCAATAATGGCATTTCGTTTATTAACTTTGGACACATTACTGTTTTTGTTTTTTGTTTTACACATTTTAAAGTAAACATTATTTATCAATTACTTACGGTATCGCAATACATATCGGATCGGCCCCTGAGTATCGATATACGTATCGGATCATGACAAAAGTGTATCGTCCCAGCTACAGCTTAAGACCCAGGGCTGATGGGAGTCCCTCTGCAGACAGGGCTGAAGACCTTTTCATGTGTAAGTTTGGTAGTGTTTTTTTTTTTTTTTTTTCACATAATTTACTTTATTAAAAACACTTTATAAATGGTGTATGTCCGTTTAAGACCAGGCTTAGTCATTTAACAGACCTGGTTGGAGTCTGGCACTCGAGTTTTGATTAAATATTTGGTCTCTGTGGGGAACTTTGAGTCTTTTGATCATCTCAACTTGAACACCTTTGTTTCTTGGTTTCTCTTCTTTGCATTTGGTGCTTGGATATTACATTTTTACTGATATATTTCAAGCCAATGTTTTTTCTTCTTTAAATAATAATAATACAAAAAGTATGGTCATTATATATATGCCAAATTGTGACTTCATTGGATGAAGATCGCTCAATGAATGTGCTTTGAAAGTCACAAAATATATACTATTCTATTTACTTCATTCTTATGGACAAGAAAGTATTACTAGAGAATGTACCACTTTGGGCCATATAATAGACTGATCCGTCTTGAAGCATCTGGTTGAGCCCTTTGACAACTTGAAAAATTGTGGTCAGTTTTGGGACAAAGATAGCCTGCAACAAATATATTTCCTGTCAGGTGTTAAATTGAGATTTACTGTAAAGCACGAAGGGGGAAAAGTTATGAAAAAAAAAAGAAGGATGCTGCTTTGAGGAGGTGATTGAGAGATGGGCGCGAAGATTGAAGCCCGGACATTAACAGAGAATGAAAAACAAGTGCGGTGATTGTCAGGCGAAGACAGGCGGATACAAATACAGCGGCGGCGAGAAGGCAGCCAACTGTGGAGCATCTGCATGTCGAGTATCTTTAACAGACAAGAAGACATATCAGTCAGTCTATATCCTGATGGGCAGGGCAGGGCTCACGCAACTCCCCGTCTCATCTATCACTCAGGCGGATCTGAGGGCAACACGTCCGCCAGCCGGGAGACAACCGCATCTGTCACTGTGGCAAACTTGCGTACATACGGATCCGGTAAGGGGCCACAAGTCATCTGTTAGAGATTGAATAATGTGAGTGTTTCATTTCATTTAATGTTTTTATTCCCGCCAAGACCTTTTGTCCACCTTCACACAAATCCGGCCGCGCGTCATTACACACATCATCTTGGGTAGTAACCAGCCACATCTGCGATTTTTCATACAATCAGTGGTGCATGATAATGGCCTCAGGCAAACCGTAAAGGGCATCTTCAGCTCAGAGAGTGCGGAGCAGTCTGGCTCAACTATAGCCTTGGCATTTTTGCAAAGATACAATCTCAGTGGTCTACCTTCTACTAATTGGTATGAAAGTTACTTAGTACTGTTTTTACTGGATGTATTCATGTGAAACAAAACCTGGCATAAGTCTAAAAATGTGTTGATCTTAATGGATATAATATTTTTAAGAACTTTATGTATATAGCGCCAGACATAGTCACAAAACACTTTACATGAGACAATTATATATTCACCCCACACTTGGTGTTCAGTTTTCCCTGTGGGGGACTGACTAAAAATTCAAACAGTGATGCCACTATCTAATTACGTGACTTATCAATTGCTGGAACCAAAGGCCTTAAGATTAATATGGCTTATTCATGCGTAAAACCTCTAATATAAAATATATTTTACATCGACAAATGGTGGCCCCTACTTAGCTCATTTTGGTGGATCATAAAAAAAAATCGACACCAACTTACTTGGGAATATACAGTATTAATACGAAGCCCGACTACTCCAGCAACCCTGGTCTACCTGCAAAGGATGTGGGAAAATGACTGTTTTGAAACCCACAGTCCAACTAGCTGCTCAGTGTTCCAATATCCATAAAACAAGGTACACAATTACAAGTCATTCTTTACTGCTTTCCATAAGATTGACAGTGTTTGCATTAGCTCAAGAAATAATTGGTATTTGTTATATTTTGATGCATCAAAACCACAGTAGTGACAAAGAGTAAACAGGTGCTATGAATTTGATTTTTGAATTGGGTTTCATTTCATCAGGGACAATGCACAGAAGTCCCTGGCCAGACTGATGTTACAAATAAAATAAAATAGAAACAGACTTTGTACCAGATGTATGTGATACCCTTTGTCTTCCTTCTCAGATGTTTGTTTGTTAGATCACTTCGTAGAACATTGATGGTAGAACATTGAAGCCAATGCATTTTACTCATAAAATAGCAGTAGAACCAACTTTCTGAACCCCCTGAGAATATGTCAATTTGAACACCGTGGTTCCTCATTACAATGACCACATGTACATTTCATGTTCATATTATCTTCTAAAGGTTAACTTTTTCCTGTACTTTTTAGTCTATATTCGGATGCATGCAGTGACCAACAACAGTGAAAACTGCAGTCCTGCGGTTGCTAGGAAATTAGTCTCTACAGCTCTCAGTTTGCCCCTATAGCCTCATTATAAGATTTGTATTGGATAAAATAAGTATGATAATGTACCTTCATGTTAGGTAAAATTGACATCATCACGTACGTCATTATAGCTTTAGCCGGAAATATATGCACAAGTCTCAGACATACAGTATATTTAAAATGAATACATTATAATTATTATTTAAACGTTTTAATTTAGAAATGCTGAATATATACCTCATCTCCGAAACCCATTTATCATTAACACAACGAAAGGTGTTAAGGTTAATTTAGTAAAAAGAATAAATTACAACCTATTGTTAATACGAATTGCCATTAAAACGTTGTTTTTAAGAAGAAGAAGATCTTTATTTATATAGCGCCTTTCACAGACATGGTCACAAAGCGCTTTACATGAGAGCATTTTACATTCACTCCACACTCGGTGGTGGTGAGCTATGTTAGTAGCTTCAGTTTCCCCTGGGGGAGACTGACAGAAGCGCTGTCATGACTGCACACATCTGTGCCAACGGTCCCTCTGACCACCACCATGCGAATGCACCACACATCATTCATCCTGGCCTATTGTACATGTTTTTGGTGGTAGGGAAACCGGAGTACGAGGAGGAAACCGGAGTACCAGGAGGAAACCTACGCAAATCGTAATTTACTGAGTTATGGAATATATATATATATATATACATATACACACATACACACATATACGTATATAAATATAAAGGGTAATATATATATATATAATGTGTATGTGTGTGTGTTTCTGCAATGCCTATATTTCAAAAGGTGTTGCGGAAATGAGGAAAAATCTTCTAAAATCACATTTAAAAAACTAAGTTTTCTTTGACAGCAGTAATTAACGGTGTAGAAAAAGAATAACAATCCAATTTAAAAAAAGGTTTGCGGTTATGAGAATTTTTATGAAATTGTTTTTGAAAAGTTATTTAAAATATGTAAAAAATGCAAAAAAAATAAAAAAAATAAAATGCACATAAACTTCAGACTCCTGAAAAAAAGTGTGTTGATGCAAACTTTTTTTTAAAAACATTTTCAAGCTGAAATGCTTCAAAACCAGGATTTTGTGAGAATCACCCAGATCCTGTTCCCATGTAGGCCACATCATTTAAAGTAATAGGCATCAATATATTTTTTTTCTCAAAGTTATTGGCGCATGATAATGACTCCAACCTTGAGAACCAGTGTCGTGCAAACCGTAAAGGACGTCTTAGCCCAGGCAGCGCTAAAGCAATTTTGGCATCTGTAGCCTTGGCATCGTTGCTACCTTTTTTTTTGTTGTTGTTACGAAACTCTGCAAAATGGTTTGACTCTTACGACGCTGGCAAGGTGTGAAGTGTCCTTGGATTGTGGAAGTGTGTACAAAGCGCATACAGGAAACCCATTTGCTCCGAGATTCTCGAGACTACACCAGCTGCTTTATGACGGTGTTAATTTGAAGTTGGCAAAATGACAAGTCTAAGTGTCAGCCGTGAGAAAGACGGATGCACCGGGTAGAAAAAACAAATGTCTTTGCGAAAACGTGGATTGGGAGCGGAGACATGGGGCAACAGATGCTGAATATCATGCTCATTTATTTAGGGCCTGCTGTGTTAATGGCTATGGAAATCTGCTGGTCTCACTGAGTGGTAGGAACTCGGCATTGGCAGCTCACAACAATCGAGGCCTAATTGGAGAAAAGGCTGAACAACAAGCCAATGGAATACACACATAATAACTCCCACACCTCCTAGTTTAGACTTCATTGAATACATTTTTCATTAATAAATATAATCATTGCATTTTTGTAATATAATTCTTCATTCCGGCTTGTTTTTATTTAGTAGTATACTTGAACTTAATACTTGAAATACTCCTAAATTTGAAGTCTATATAAAACACAGTTGTACAAAACGCCAGCAGAGGGCGCACGTGTGTGCTTTGGTGACCGGGCAGCAGGGCTAAAATGAAACCCATGAAGTTGATGCTTTATCAGATAAAGTGGTTCCCAAAGTGGGGTCCAAATACAATGAAAAAAGTTCATTTTGAAAGGAAAAATACATTTATCTGGACAAATGCACCAGTTGTAACCAGTATTTAGCCGACTGTCATATAGCTAGATGTTACGTTTAATGTCATGTTATCTATAACATTATAACAAATTCCTTTGAATGGAGTAAATTATTATGATTTGGGGCCCCCGAGAGATATTCTGATCAATAAGGGGGGCGTGATGTCCCGGACTTTGGGAATGGCTGCTTCCTCTAAATCTCCGGGTGCCGTATATCAGAGTGTGCGCCGGCGTTTTGAGTGCGTGCGAGGTAGACTGACTTATGCGGGAGTACTGGAACATGCGCGAATGAAACACAACTCCTCTCCAGTGTGTTTTAGACGAGGCTCTAATAACAACAAGGTTAAGGCGTTAAACAAGTTGATTTTGCACGACACGCCCTTGAATCTGTGGCGACCTGTTGTGTCTCTTGATATTTCTTCAAAATGGTCCCACTTCCACTTTCCCCCCCCCCCTGCTCCTACTTGCCCCTGCCCCTTCATTTTTACCGACGGTTGTAAAGCCGGGGCCTGCGCAGATTGAACGGTAAATTAAATTAATGTAGGCCATTCCTCAATAATTTTTCATCCGGCTAAAATGATTAAAGCTGACGTAAGAAGTTCATTAAAACAGAAAACATTAGGCTCATTAAAAAGCTATTAAAACTATCGCGGGGAGGTGATTTATGCCTCGCTACGACTGGCGGAGGAAATGATTGGATGAACGGATGGGGAAAGGGGAAGTCCGAGTGAGGAGGGTGCAAAAGCTTTTTTGGAAATGTCACTGTCTTAAATTCAGAATTCACGGACGCGCAGTGGGGAAAAGGTAACAGTAGGTGGTAAACATTAGAGGGCTTCTTCGGCATTCAGACATTTTGCCCGAATTGCCGAAGTGTCTGCGGGATAAAATTGTGCCTTCTGTCTTCGCGCTAATGCCGCTACAGCCGAGGCAGTGGAGCTTCACACCAGACATCATTAACTGTCCTTAACTCTGCCCATTAAGCTCTGGCATTTACCAATCTAAATGTCACTGTACCTAATCATTGTCTGTGTGGCGAGCTACTGTAGTGTATGTGCAATGGATGAAGGGCAATGCAAGCTTTGAACTAGAGTAAATAAATACAATATGTACATACAGAATTACGTTATTAAAAATGATATACAGTATTTCACACTTTTGGAAGTTGAACCTTTTTAATAGTCCGCTGTACAGGTGCACACACGTGTTCCCTTTGTGTAGAAATGCAAGCGTTTCAATGCAAATCCTACGGCATAGCACATTTTCGAAGCGATACATTTTTCTAATGGCCATTGCGAAATATCCTCACATATCAAAGCTTATGAAAAGACGAGGTGGAGGGTTCTCAGCCCACAGTTGGAGACACAGGGAAGCAGCGAGAGTCGGGGTACGTAGATAGAATATTGAAGAAAGCCTTTTGAAGCGCAGGCAGTGGTTCTGCGAGATGGTGAGGTGTAACAGCGGTGACTCAGGAGCCCAGTGGATCGGAGCGTCAGTCTCTGCTCAGTCTGCTCTCGCTGCAGGCAAAGACCCGCTAAGATCTGTGCCTTTATGAAGCACGGTCTGTAAGAGTCCATCACTACATCGCACACTGTGGGGAAGTTTCAAACAGACAGCTGGCACAGCTTAAAAGTCCACTTTTCTGCTTCGAGGTGGTTCCCCCAAAAGTAAAAAGAGACGCGTTATCTTTTGTGGTAAGCCAAGTTCAGCACAAAACTGCAGAAAACTCTTAAAATATTGTATTATTTGCTCCAAACAATTACTTTAAACAGAGAAGGAAACGTTGCTGGCAGTCAAGTTGACAACTCTTAGTGAAATCTTTTTTTAAGATCAACAAAGTGGTGTGCATGAAAAGTATGTATTTATTTATTTATTATATATGGGAACTTTATGGGAAGTTATACTGCAACTATCCATATTGCTATTGTTTCACTGTCTGCCTCGGGGTCCCATTGTCTCTGTATGGAGGAGCAGCAGTTCTATTCTGAGCTCCTTCCAAGTGAGCGAGCGCCTCAGTCGATCCCATACTGTATGTGTGCTACAAAGTCAAAAATATCTCAATCTTAAATTAATGTATAGCCGAGATACAAATCCCACGAGACGAGACACGAGATGGAGTCCACGAGAATGAGACAAGACAAGATATGGACATAATTTGCAAATAAATAATATGTTGTTTCATGTTACCTTTGTATGGAGCCATTGTATTGTATTGTTTGTAATGATGAACAAACCAATATTATAGGTAAAATCATCCATTTGTGTGCATACAGTTTAATATTAGAACAAGGCTAATACATTTGGTGTATTCTGAATAAATGTCCTAATGACGATAGTAATAATGAATAATTTAACAGAATTCAAAGCTTAAAGTTGATTTCAGGAGGAGGAGCAGGAGACACAGACAGATTTAGCATCCACACAGGCTGTGCGAGACACTGACAGGAGGCTTTAAACTTTAAACGGGTAGGGACTCTTAGTTACACTGACCTCGTTCTTTCTCAACTGTCCTGCTGTCAGCATCCCTTCATATTTTGCGTGTTGTGCATTCTGCCTTTCCCTCGCTGTCCGAGAGAAAGTAAAGAGGCGCGGGCGTGAATCTGCAGCGGCTCCGGACAGCAGGTTTAAACACTGTTGTGGCCGTATTAAGCGACAGAATTGTAAAACGTATCAGTTTTCTTTCTTTTTTAAGTGCCAATCAGCACATGAACAGTTAGAGAACTATTGCATACATATCCCCTTAAGCCGCATAAGCAGTCAACAGTAAGCAGGTCTAGATGTAAATTGCAGCCAATCAAAAAATAAATAAAATAAAAAATATTACGAGATGTGACGAGATCTAGGCCCATCCCTATTAAATATAGGAAGTAAGAATTGTGTATATGTTTCCCAGTATTTGTCTTCATCTGTGTTGTATTACTTCAACAGTGTTCTGTTCTGTCAGTCAGCAATGTATTCACATGTTCTCCCTGACCTCTTTGAATGTGGAAACACATGCATATACTGTGATTGTACTTTCTGACAGGGTTCTCTTTACGGCCTTGTTTACGGCTATGTTTAGTTGACTCCCTTTACGTGCACAACTTTCACTTTGAACAATCCCCAAGACACAAATATGCAAAGTATGAGCAAAAACGACTCACGCCCACATTCCCGCAGATGTTTAGCGTTTAAAGGGAATATTCTGAATCACAGATTACACACGGGCCAGTTGGTGCTTTTAACCCAAAGGCGGCCTGGTGCCGTCTCCCTAATTGTGTGTGAAGCAGCCAACTGTGTTTTCATGCCTTGTATGTTTAGTGTCTAACCATCCAGCTGACATACAGCCACTTTTGATTTATTAGCAAACAGTCTGGCTATTAGCGGTCTGCCGGCACGGACAAAGAGGGTACATGCCTCACAGGAAAACAAGTGGAAGTTAGTGAAACTCTGTTTCAATTGTTTTCTTTGCTTGTTTTCTTTAAACCAAAATGGCATCTGCAAAATATCTTGAAGTGCTTTTGGTCAACACAGTGTGCGGGAACATTTGGATATTGTAAATTGTACAAAATAGAATGGCATTGTTGGAGCTATTTTGCACTTTGTTTATTTTAGGCTTAAGTTAAGTTATAGCCTAATTTATTTCCCTTCTTTTCTTGCTAAAGTTAATTTGTTTTATTTTGCATTTATATTGTTTATTGGTCACATGGTGTTATGTTCATTTGCATAAATAGGTCAATGTAGGGGGGACCTCCAGGCTGCGAGGACATATGGTTTTTTACCAGCGTAAGAGAGGCAGCAGAAAATGTCTGTGAGCTTGCTTTCCATGTGTGAATAAACCTCCTCAAACGTATTTTTTGGTATGGACATTATTTGATTTTGGTACCTCTAACCTGCGTAAAGCCTAAACATGACGTAGCCTCAGTGGCCATTTGAGATATTTAGTATTATTAGTTTTGTTTAAGTTTATGGACAAATAGCCACTACAGGCATGTATGTACCAATACTGTGTTTTAGCATGTTTGGATCAGGCTTTCAAACACTGTGTTTGAATAGGTGAGTACAGAGTGTCCAATTGAAGTGCAATATTAACAGACTGTATACTTTTCATAAATGCCCTGTATTTACCAGGGCTGAGTGAGATTACACACTTTTGTATACAAAACATATGCAATATATACAAAAAAATAAGATGGGGCTGATATGATCTGGCGATAAAAAATAGAAACCATAAATAAATAAAATAAACTGCTTCCAGGGCTCACAATTATGCTTCCACCAGAAGGGGCCACATCAGGGAAGTTCATCCTATTAAAAAAGAAAACATGTGCAACATGACATTTTAATGACACAAGCAGAGGTTTTTCCTGAAGAATTTTACTTCTTAAAGTAAACTTACATTACAGAGAAATTCGGCACTTCCTTTTACCCGGACTAAATGGTTTTCTTGTTGGTTTCGTCTGAATTCACTGACTTTAGATTTCAAATATCCTCTGCCTTCTTCTTATTTCATCTTTTTCCTTTTAGCTTTTCACGGTTTTACCCTTGTTGCTCTTATTGCATAATTTGTAGAGAAAATCCTCAGATCTGTTCAGCTCCACAGCATCCCGTTGACACATGAATTATGGAATTGGACATTATTCAACGCTCTTTCACGCTGCTCTTTACATTGTGTCGCTGTGCATTTAATGGCGGGACAGAGGAATAACACATGATGGCGTCTGATGTAATATTTGCACACAACACAAGATGCTGTTCTCTTTTATGATGCTTCCCTGTGGACTTGAATCTTTTATTAGAAGCATACTCATCTCAGCTTTAACCATTCACACAGGCCGACATCTTGGAAAAACGTCTCCTTTTCTCCTTTGTGTTTTTCTCTAAACGTTAGCAGTTTAATTTCAGAATGTGATGGAAGACTGGTTAGCACCCCTATCAGCATTGGGATTGTACTTAAAGTGTTTACAATACATTTTTGTGCGTGTGTGTGTGGGTGTGTGTCTGTGAGTGGAAGTCCTGTAACTTAACCACTGTTACACCCATAAGGTATATTCTCCATGGAATATTATCTGCTCTTGGATGTGAAGTTGCACTGAATGAAATGAAAACTGGAATATATTGCAACATATACTCTCTGTAGGGAGGATTTTACTCCTTTCATGTCACTTTTTGAATGAGAGACATAACATCTACAGCCCCCCACCCAAAAAATAAAAAAATACAAATACAAAAATTAATATGTGGAGAAAAAAGCTACTATTCATTTTGTTAATTGACATCATAATTAATTTGTATTAAGATAAACCACAGGTTTGTGACCGGAGTTTAAAAAAAACAATTGGGTTAAAACAATGTTCTTGTTTGTTAATTCTTGTTTTAAGTAATAGGCATAAAAAAATATATATATATTGGTTAGTGACTGCTGATGGCTGCTTTGCTGTCTCTGTGCTTACTCCAACATGCTGACATATAGCGCTTGTGTTTGTTGAGTGTTGACTCGTCACTTGAATCTTCTCTTCTATAAAGTGGTCATGTCATTTTACTATGATACTTCAAAAATCATATTCTGAGCAGAGCTTTGCCTTCATGGCAACTCTCCTGTCTAATATCCTGTCAGGAGAGTTGCCATGGTGACAAAAAGCAGGAAGTTCAGCCACCAGGGGCTCAATTTTACTTCCCGGTCCGGTTTAAATAATGATTCGTTGGTAACTGATCATTGCATTTGTTTCCACCATGTAAGTGGAGCAAGTGAGTGCCAATGTTTGCTGCTTTATTAGCACAGGCCCTTACTAGTTTGTGATGTTTCAACATAAATGTGCAAGTAGAGTGTGGGATTATGTTGTCAAAATAGCAACGATTTCTAAGATTCCTGGAGCTTTCCATAATAACAAACCAATTTTTTAAATGTAAAATATTAGAGCATATTAGGGCTTAAAGAATACACAATTGTGTCTGCCTGAGGCGAATGTTCACGTGTAGTGGGAAAAGGGGTATGTCATAGTAGCTAAAAATACATTGTATATGTTCTATATAACATATTTTCCCAGGAAGTGCACCAGATTTCACTTCAAGTGGGCCCAGTGTGATCAGACCCTTAAACCCACATCTATGCCATTAGAAACCTAGTTTTTATATTTGAACAGGAGCGCGTATTCAAACTGCGATTATTTGAAGACGTCTGTAGAAACAATCTCGCTCAATAGCTGTGGACTTCTCTCTTCAGTCAAATGAGTGACATGCACGGCCAGCTCTGGCTTTTAATGAATTAGTCATAACTGTCATCATCAATCAATCAATCTATCAATCACCAGTCAGTCCTGCAGCGCGGCCGTGCTCCATGTTTTATGTATATCTGTTTGCCAGAATGAGACAGACAAACTGCTCATTCCTCAAGCCACTGCTGCCAAGTGCCTTATGTGAACTTATGCAACCTTCCCAAGATGGAGTTTGGGGAAGCAGCTGCACCAGGGAATAGAGAGAAATTGGCAGGAACCTTGACCTATTAAGGGTAGACCAACCGTTCATTAACTCTGGACAAACCTTATTTTGAGAGTCAGGCACCGGTGAATTAAATTATGCAAATCTAAAGTTCAGGCACACTTCAATAAATCAGCATTCTGAAAATTAAATTTTAGTGGTAAAATATATATATTTATTAATACATTCAGTACACACTCCATCAAGTAATTTTAATTGTAATACCTACAATTATCCATGAATATATACATTGTTCATCCAAGCAACTGTGGACAAGTTAGGGTTCAATCAGGACAAAAATAGTTTCCGGAGAGTATTTCATTCACATACTCTTTAGAATCGCCAATTCACAGAACATGGGATTACATTGCACGCAGTTATCAGAAGATTTTCCCTAAAACATCATATTCTAATTGTTCTGCCCTATATAAAAGTGTGTTTCTTTTAAAAAGGTTAAAAATTGTTCTTAATAATTTAGAAATAAATATGCCATAATTCATCTGTTGCTATTCATGTTAAAAACGGTAATTTAGTTACATTGATTTAGCTGAACTTTATTTTGAAGGCATAGTCAGTAGTTGCAATGCATTATGGGTAGCAGAAGCAATAGCCAGAGGAGTAGAAACATTGTGCTGAAAAAACGCTTTGTCCATGCCCAAACTTGACCTCCTGTGTTCTACATCCTTGTTTACACCTTCGAAAGCAATGGCTGTAAGTTTATATCTGTTTGGTGAACTTTACAACTGTTTAAAGAGATCGTTTTTGTACATTGTGTTGTCACCAAGAAGTAGCCTTTAGAAGAGCCTGGTTAGCTGAGAGTACTGTGCTAACGATCTAATTAGCATATGAAAAGATCGCGAAAATGCTAATTAGTATCATCTATGCTAACTTTATGCCTAGTTTCTGGCATTAGCCATTTTGTGATGCATTTATTTTCTCATGCATTGAAGTTAATGCTCGTTTTATTTTTGTTTATTTCAGTTTCACTCGGGTTTTCATCGAGTCCATTCAACAATTGTAAGAAGACTGCATTAAAGGAGCATGACGCTCATTTCTCCTGGCTCATGAAATACGAGTTTGGCTTGCTGTTGACCTGCGTTCACATACACGACGTATCAACACGTAGCGATAACAGTACACTAATGTCTATGCTTCACTTTTTTAAACTCTCGAAAAGTAGCCCATATCTTATTTATGTTATTACCGGTATGTTCTATCATCACAAAGCGCTTCTTTAAAACTCCGAGGTCAGACGGGCTGATGAAATATGTAGCTTGTTTCCTTTACAAAAAACTCTCTCACACTGTTCGCACCTCAGCCCTCCGCTCTCCCCGCTGCGTCCGTGGATTAATAATTAATGGTTTATAAATGAAAAATGTATCTTCCTCCTCGCCGAAACATGATCCTGCGGAGTGTGACCGTGTCCGCTCAAACTCGGACCATTGTTTGCTATTAATTTCCCTTCTCGTCCCCCTCCTCCTCGTCTCTCGCTCTGGAAACGGTGCTCGGTTCTGCTTCTTTCATCGACGCAAAGTTGGTTACGCTCCCAATTAAAAACTGGAAGTTGGCGTCTGAATAACTGGCTGTAATTTTACAACTGTTATTGAGTGAAGGTCATAGTTAAGGCTGAAACGACGCGTCGACGTAGTCGACGTCATCGATTACGTAAATACGTCGACGCAGTTTTTGTGCGTCGACGCGTCGCTTGTTTACATCATGGCAGCGCGCAATGCTGGCGATGCGAGCGAGGGGAAAAAGGCACGCCAAAAGTCATCAAAAGTGTGGGAGTATTTCCAGAAACGGCCAAATAATGTTGTTTTATGCACACTGTGTCGAGCGGAAATGGCCTACCACAGCAGCACAACGGCTATGAACGAACATTTAAAACGAAAACACCCGACAGCGTTCATGCCATCAACCAGTCAATCGGCCGCGTGAGTAATTTTCATTACACAAAAACATTAATGTATTATTTGTATCTGCGTTGTAAATTCATAAACTAAAGCACTGTTCCGCTCCGAGAGGAGTCAAAAACGCGCGTGTCTAACGCTACATAACGTTAGTTGTGTAACTAACTAAACTACCTTTGTACAACATTAACAGTTATGTACAAACGAACAATTAACTTTAATCATACAATCATTTTTTATTTTGCGCATTTTAAAGCAAATAAGCAATACTTTTACTTTTATTCAAATGTTTACAGTGAGTGTTCCAGAATATTTTGATTTGCACATTTTATAGGCTACTGAGTTGCACATTGAGCCATAATTTTATTTGGTTAAATAAAAGCCATGCCATTTGAAAATACTGGCCTACGTCAATTTTTTCCCCTTCATTTAAAATGAAAAAATTATCGGTCAAAGGAAAAATAATCTATAGATTAATCGAAAAAATAATCTATAGATTAATCGATTAATCGAAAAAATAATCTATAGATTAATCGATAGAAAAATAATCGTTAGCTGCAGCCTTAGTCATAGTAGTCAAGAGGCAAAAAAAAAAAGCAGAGGCATTGAGGGAAACACGCGGGTTTTTACGTTGCATTTTGAAGTGATTTGGAAAAGACGGGAATCTTTTTCACACCTTTTCTGGGGTGGACTGATAAATCTGCACATCCGCTTTCCCCCGACCACAACAAACCACTCATTCACACACCACTCATGTGTTCCCCAGGTCTTCCACCCCAGGTAGTACCCAAATAATGATGCACTGATGCCAACATAGAACATTCAAAAGGTGGTACGACTGTTTTTTTGAAGAACAATCAACAAAACTATGTATTGATCGTTTGTGCTGTGAGACAATTTCATGGTTGAAAAGGTTAGTTGTAGTTAGTTTCACTTATATTTTTCTCTAATCCTAACACTTTGCAAATCATGCAGGGAATGTGTTTAATTGTTTTGCGTCGTCCCGTGGAGGGGGCTGAAAGACAAATATACCCACATATGAGTCAAGTAGAGCAGCATGTTAGACGGGAGGTGATAAGGGGTGAGGTAAGTAAATCTTCTCTCACAAAAACAAACAAACGCAAAGAAGAACATTATTTACCCTGTATTTGTCTTAAACATTTGCACACCGCACTTGTACCTGCAGCACCGGGACATTTGCTTACCTCAGCTGAGCGTATTTTTCAGCCCCCCGTTCGCCTGAACTGTCTCCTGCCCAAAACGAGACGATCCATTAATCAGCAAATAGTGCATTACCTTTGTAATTAACATTCAATTGAGTTTCACCCAGCAATATTTCATTAGTTTATATGCAAATAATTTTGAGCGATTGCCTCATTTGTGGTGTGAGCACGGTGATGTATGGCTGCGCTGAGGAGTATGTGTGCGTGTGTGTGCGTGTGTGTGTGTCTGTGTGTGTGCTGCAGGTGAAGGCATTTCCCTGAGCACACTCTGCCTGTGTCTCCAAATCACACAAACCCTGTAGCACATACCCAGCACCCAACACCGCCACGCGCTTCAGATGATAGATAACCCGGCTTTACCTCCCTGTGCTCACTTCTTAAAGGCATTAAGCCCATCTGAGACTCGCTGCACTTCATCAAACCGGCGTCAACTGTTGAACCCTTTGGTTAATTCCTCCTCAGTTTGCACGGTGTACACAAAAGAAGCTGATCGACTATTGTTGACTGAAAGAAACAAGGCTACGGTTACTGATGATTATGTGAAGGACGTTTCGGCCCCTAGACCCTATTTCACAGTAGGGTGACCAGATGTCCCAGTTTCCCGGGTCGGTCCCAGTTTACCCGGGTCAGTTCCAGTTACCCGGGTCTGTCCCAGTTTATCCTGGTCAGTCTGAGTTTACCTGGGTCTGTCCCAGTTTATCCTGGTTAGTCCTAGTTACCTGCGTCAGTCCCAGTTTACCCTGGTCAGTCCCAGTTTACCCGGGTTTGTCCCAGGTTATCCTGGTCAGTCTGAGTTTACCTGGGTCTGTCCCAGGTTGTCCTGGTCAGTCCCAGTTTACCCGGGTCAGTCCCAGTTTACCCCTGGTTAGTCCTAGTTACCCGGGTTTGTCCCAGGTTATCCTGGTCAGTCTGAGTTTACCTGGGTCTGTCCCAGGTTGTCCTGGTCAGTCCCAGTTTACCCGGGTCAGTCCCAGTTTACCCTGGTTAGTCCTAGTTACCCGGGTTTGTCCCAGGTTATCCTGGTCTGTTCCAGTTTGTCCTGGTCAGTCCCAGTTTGTCCTGGTCAGTCCCAGTTTATCCTGGTCAGTCCTAGTTTATCCTGGTCAGTCCCAGTTTATCCTGGTCAGTCCCAGTTTCCCCGGGTCGTTCCCAGTTTATCCTGGTCAGTCGGAGTTTACCTGGGTCTGTCCCAGTTTGTCCTGGTCAGTCCCAGTTTATCCTGGTCAGTCCCAGTTACCCGGGTCAGTCCCAGTTTACCCTAGTTAGTCCTAGTTACCCGGGTTTGTCCCAGGTTATCCTGGTCTGTTCCAGTTTGTCCTGGTCAGTCCCAGTTTATCCTGGTCAGTCCTAGTTTACCCTGGTCCGTCCCAGTTTATCCTGGTCAGTCCTAGTTTACCTGGGTCAGTCCCAGTTTATCCTATTTCACAGCTGGCAGGGTCACTTCCCAGGGTCAGAGAAATGCTACAAAACTAGCCTGCAAGTTCATGAAATTGAATCAAATGCTTTATGAATAGATGTACACGGTTTTCCCCACAATGTATGAGAATACAATATACTAAAATAAGGACAAAATGAATGTGTTTCCATTACTTGAAATGAATCGGGTATGATGTCTTTTTCTCACTGTTTTTACATTCCGCTCAGCTTAATTTTTGGGAGACCAGCTCCAGCTTTGCGCACGTGTATTCCTGTGTACTCATTTATAATGTATCCAGTCAAGGCAGTGGCATATTATTGAATGTGATGCATGTCAGAAAGTGCTTATCACTACAACTCAAGTGCAGACATAACACGAAAATGTATTGCATATATCTCTATGTGCACAGGTTTGCAAACGCTGGCAGCCTCTACATTTTGAAGGAAAAATATATGAATATTTTGTGTTTTGTCAGGCTAAATTGCAATGCAGAGGAAAGTTATTGATGGCTTATAATTGTATCGGATGTGGCAAGATGAGGACAGGCACTGTGCAGAATTGAGCTCACCTTTAGCTGTCAAAATCTTTCAGGAATCTCAGAAATTGCATTAATTTTTTAGTCTAGTCAGATATAAATTGTCTGGCACATAAATTTAAATGCTGATAGGTACGTTGAGCCCCAAATCCCTCTTTATTTTGTATTCTACCGATGTGCGTTGACATTTATTCAGTCTCCAGTCGGGACCTCTTTTCCAAATGAAAGGTGAAAAGAGAATTGGCAGAGCAGCGTTGAAGTGAAAGAAGCCCAATATCTCTATAGCCAGTCACATGCAGAGTTGATGATAGGCATACGGTAATGAGGCTATTACAATATTTCTAGTGAATGCCTTTGGATACTATGTATAGTATGTGATATTTCGGATTGTGGCAAATGCAAAATCAAGTTTTTAATAGAAACATATCAAAATCAGATTTTTTTTCTGTTCTCATTTCTGCAGTCATATTAGAGGCACGATACCCAAATTGTTTCTAGTAACGGAACAACATTTTTCCTCCTTTAGTGTATCGCAAACTGAGACTTTATAAAGAACTTACTGGCTAGTTTCTCGCATTTATGTTAAAGTGACCTCGAACAGTGACCCTGCAAGTTGTGGAATGAGCCTATAAACTCGTCCTTGTGAAGAATATACAAATATGTTAGGAAAGTTGGGAATACGTTTGGACCACAACGAACTTTCATTTCATGGTTTCCTCCTTCATTGTGTTTTATATATATTAAAAAAAAAATCACGTGTATGGCCTTTAAATGCTTACATTATTCTAACTATAGACACAAGTGAGAACTATATTTTTTTTTTATATCGACACACACACACGGCTGAGGAGTCCATTACAGTGCAGACTATGATATGAAAAGACACTTTTAAGGGTCAGAAGACTTGCAAGGTTCATTTGGTCTTCATACAGAATATTGTCAAGTGTAAGATCAAGCCAACACCAATAGGAATGTATAACCCCAGTGTCATGAACACAGACTCATACATTCAATCATAGTACCCGCATGTGTTTGGACTGTGTGCGACATGAGCTCAGGTAGTGTGGCATGGGGAGGACATTCACAGGCTTCATTTAGTGCAGGAGTTTTTAGATAAAGGTTCTTAAGCTGTCATCTGTGCCGGGCAGCTTGGTGTTGTGGATGTTTCACTTCTCACCTAAGACGAGGCAAAACGTCTGCAACACTAAAACTACCAGATCTAGATGACGGTTCAAGAACCTGTGTCTATGCAGTCAAGTGAATCAAATATGATTGGGCAAATCTTGGAGCACAGGACCAATCTTGTGAAATTGTATAGTTTCCATACGGTTTTCCCTTAAAAAGATGAACGTGGATCGGCGAACTTGACACTGCTTCTGCTTCCGAGATGCGTGTGAGGCTGTTCCTCCTGCTACAGGCAATATCATTACATGACAACTGCCAATGTGTCCACTCCCACTGATTCATAGGCCCCCGAGTCCGAGGGCTTGCCCAGAAAAGAGAGCTCTCCATCAGGCTGAAAGTGAGTGTGCGCTGGCCCAGAGCTGACAGCTATCCAATATGCAAACCTCCTCTGTTTATTTATTTGCGTCTTAATGACCTCGGGTTCAAGCCAAAGGGGCACTTTTTTTTTTCCTTTCTTTTGTGGAATTCATATGCATCACTGTCATTTCCCCAGATCCGAGAGGCGGCGGGGTAACTTTGACCAGAAAGTTTCCCCCGCTCTCGGGGAGATGGATGTCTTTGAAAGTTTACCCTTTAATACCAATAAGTGCTTATGTCATTCTCGCACCTACCTATATGCACGCACATTTCCGCTAGCTCTGCGCATAGATCCTGCCGTGCCCCCCCCCCCCCCCCCCCCTCGCTCACTTTAATCAGAGTAATGCCAAGCCATCGCCGCGCTATTGCCTAGGTTAGACAAGAAGGAGGTAATGAGATTATACACGCGCTACGATGCTAAGTTAGCCGTCTCCAGTCTCTGCCTTTGTGCGCTTTTGGAAGGGCATTCAAATGAGCTGGCCGCGCTCGGGGAGATACTTGAAGCTGTGTCAAATTAGAATCTGAAATGCGGATGCTGGTTACCTGTGGCAGATTCTTGACACGTCTCAATTGGGGAGAGGATAAGGGCCGCTCGCAATTCTGATGTGTTGTTATAACTCTGTCCAACGCAATCTTTTCAAGTCTTTTCGTCTCATCCAGTGACAGAATTGTTGGCTTTTCGCTGAATGTTAACGCACCCCGCCGCTGCAGAGGTTTTTTTTCTTTTTCGGCACGATAGCAGTTTTTCTCAGTTGTTCTTTTTTTTTTGGTCAGTGTAGCCAAACAACAAATACAAAACAGGTTCAGCACTAATGCGCCTCGCTGGGTTGTAGCAATGGGCTAATTTGCCTCCGCTGTAAACTCACAAACCAACTGTCATGCATTCATGGCCTATTGCACATGTTTTAGTGGTATAGGGGAAACACACATAGGCACGGGGAGACGATACAAACTCGATAAAGAAAAGCCCCGCACGGACAGGGAATAAAAAAATAAAAAATAAACACTTACCTCCAGTTACTGTGTACACTGTTGTGCCAGTGGGTGAGTGGGTCTTTGTTGTGAAGCACTTCAAGTTCTCAGTGGAGGTAGAAAACTACTATTTACCATCTGACTATTTTCCTGCCATTAGTGTGTTTACAATCTTATCTGACAGAGCCTGTTACTTCTTTGTATATCTTTTTGAAAGATACCGCTGACTTTTGCAGACCACCGGGATACCCAACAAAAACGGTCTCATCCCGTCACAAAGCGCATTGTCCACAGTCTAGCCTTTGTCGTCTTGAACTTGCCAAATGTTTTCAGTGACTTACAGAATGCCTTGTCTAGTCGTGTTATGCGTTCCTCTTTGCTGGCTTTGGAATGCTTATTGACCACGTTGTGTTGTTGCTGTTTTTTTTTTTTTCTGGCAGAGCTTGACAGCTTCCCAATTCATCACTATGGGTCGGCATGTATACATTTATGCATGTGCAGGGACACAGTGGGTGGTGTGGTAGACACTCACTCTGGATAGTTCTTCTTCACAATAATATGTGGAAAACATAAATACTCATTAAGCCTTTCTGTTAGTTGAGCCAAACATCATTGTCTCTTTGACTCATTGCAGAAGACAGTAGGTGCGTAAACAGCGCCGCAGTGGGATGCTGTTCTATCATTTATCTGCAGCCGGCACTGTTTGATCTAAGTGTGTACACGGATATGAATTGTAGAGAACAATCAACTGGTTATATGAGATGCTGCAACCCAAATCAAAATAATGTTTTCAACTTACAAAAACGGTAATCAAATGACATCACATTTCCTTGTATCAAGCACTGCTTATTAAGGCTAATATTTGTGAAAACGATGTATCCACCGTTTTTGTTTTAGCACCGATCAACAACCCACTGAAAACAATGCAGTGACCTAACTAAAGGCCCCATCCCACTAGTTGACAACCTGTGGTATAGCTCATACCTATACAGCAGGTTATCGCTGCCTTTCTTCAGTGTTGCCTGCTTCTGCTCTTTGTATTTTATATTAATTATTGCATGTCTGTTTATTCTTTCGGTATGAACCAACTTCACAATGTGACCTTCGTCATTCAAGCAAACTTGTGACCACCTAATTGATAGATTTTATAGAGTCCCACTGAGATTAAGAATCTCTTTTACAGGGGAGTCCTGGCTCCAGAGGAGAACCTATTGTACATATTTTAATGACTGATGTATAGATGGTAATATCTGCAGTAGTCTTTGAGCATAATAGTACTGTCATTTAAACATGGTAGCTATTCTCTTTGCCGGCAGTAGGGGTTGGTCTGTAATGTATGGTGCTAAAATATGGGGGAGGGCGCCTCCTAATCTCAGGGATGGCGAGATTATAGCAGGATTAGAGGGGCACAGACCCAGGTGTAGGAGCTGGTGTTTTGCATGCAGAACAGAAATATCAGATGTGAGAAATCAAGCTCCTCCACTTCTCCCAAGGGACCGACAGGAACTTCAAAGGCGTCCAGATTATCTTTTATTAATGCAAATCAGCGCGTTTGAAATGGAATGAAATATATCAATGCAGCGTCAGAGATTGTTGCAAGTTGGCAAAGTTGCAAATAGAGTTCTTGCTTTTTTCCTGATTCATGTCACTCTGAGATGACGTTTTCCAATGCACCCACCAGCAGTGTGCGAAAGTTGATATATGCCAAAAAAAAAAGTGTTGTCTAAATAAATAAATATTCAATATACAGTAAAAAAATAATAAAATAAAATAACAGAAAATGATGAGTGTGTCTTTGAGTCAATCACTGTTTTTTTGCAGGTGCTTGTAATGCACTTTACAAGTTTCTCAAAGCGCGACAAAGCGTCATTATTCATTCACGCCATACTCTGTGGTTGTTAGCTACTATTGTAGCCACAGACGCCCTTTGGGTAGACTGACAGAAGCGAGACTACCAGTCTGTGCCATTGGCCCCTCCGGCCACCACCAACCACTCACTCACACACTACATTCATTCTGGCCTACTGCACATATTTTTAGTGGTAGAGGAAACCTACGCAGACTTAGGGAGAATATGCAAACTCCACACAGCCGGGGATCGAATCCGGGACCTTCTAACTGTGAAGCACCAGCTCTAACCGCTGTGCAGCCCCAAACTATTATTATTGTTTGTAAATATTGTACATATTTTTGCTTCCCCCCCCCATTTATCTTTTGTTACAGCCCACTTTTTTGCATGTTGGGAACGTCCGTTATTTCAAATAATAAGTGTTATTGAACACATAATACCTCTGAAATACCTCTCAATTAACCCACACCGTCAACATCATGAATACCTGCCCAAGGCTTCTGCTATCTGCATCCTAAGTGTCACCAGTGACCACTGCCAAACCCCTTTTCCCTACTGCCCGATCCATCACCATGGTAACGGGGCTAAAGGGACCGACTCTAAACGCAACAATTGATCAGTGTGCAAACTGTAATTAAAAGCATTGCTCCAGTAAGTACATGGGGAGCGATGGTCAATCAGTCATAGCAGGTTGGTGGAAAATAAGGGAAATATATGCTTTAGAAAGAAGACTGGAGGGAGTGGAAGAGTAAATGGAGGTGTGAGAGGACGGAGATGGATATGGGAGGTATTAAACATGAGTGGAGTTACGCGGATGAAGCCAAAGGATGCTGCGGGGCCGGGACGAGGAGGCCTGGGGTGAGAAGATCAAAGCTCAAGTGTTACGATGGGCAGATTGAAAAGCATGGGGTTATATGCTAGGGGGTAGAGGTGGGGGGTGTCGAGTTGGGATCTGCCGGCTGAATATCTAAGAAGAAGCAAAGGCAGGGGCCAGAGAGGCAACGGGCCGACGCGGACCAGCTGCAATTGGAAAATATCATTGAATTATGAAACACTACAGAGCCACGTTTCTCTGGACAGATGTGTCAAGAAGCTTTGCAAATTTAACTCTGTTTGCCATCCACAGCCGGATCCACAGTGCGTCATGAAGCGATGGGTCGCTTCCACGTTCCTCGCTGGGAGATGCAAAGGCTGCGGCACCAGATTTTAAAGGGATTGTTTTGTATTTACTTGCAGTGGATGGCGTCGTGGCGGAAGCTTATCCCATCAAACAAGAGCACCCAAGCAGGGTACAACACACTGACTGACTTCAAGACATTTACTAAAAGTTGTCACACACAAAAAAAAAAAACATGTTGCTGCACTTTTTAAGGACCATGGAGAATCGTTTTGGATTGCACTACCTCGAAGACAAGTAAATTTGTTGTCCATTCAACCAGACTCTCTAATTGTCTGTTCAGCAGAGACTCATCTGTTGTTTCCTCCTACTGCATGAAAATACAACCTTTACACTGAATGGTGATACATAATACATTTGCCTTGCTACCTTTTAATTCTTACGGGCTTTGGCACGTGGAGCCCGGCTGCTGAAGTGCCATTGTGTGTTATGCCTTGGGGACCAGAGGGGGGGTTGGAGTGATGGATGGAAATTAAGTATTTAAATCCTGCTTTTGTTGCCTAATCCATTTCCATATCTGATCAACCAGAACCCGTGCACTTCTAATTAAAAGGCCCACTCTTAAGTCTCGACCGCAGCCAATCGCAAACACATCCAACATGTTTGAATATTAGGAACCAACCCTGAGCCGGCCCTATTGACAAACCTTTGTTGGGTTATTCTTGCAAATCCCTTCATAAACAATTAGGCAAGTTATAGAGTGTTTAATGAGATAAAGTCAGATAAAGTCTCGCCTTTTGTTTAGGCGTCCCGTTGGGAGTGCGGTGTTGAAGTTGGTTTGTGTTATCGCGTGGTATTCCCGGAGGAAGAGGAGGCTGCACGGCTGGAGAGCTTCAGGCGTTAACAAAGCGGTGTTTGGGAGAGCGGGTCTGCTCTTCGACTTCACCACAACAGCTCAAGGTAAAAAAATCCAAGTCTATTCAATTTGTCTTCTTGTATTTGGTTTCTCGTTTCCGGTTAAACTCTGATTTTAAAGAAAACACACACATAGTGGACATGACAAATTCGTCACTTTATTCAGTGCATAATCCTTGGAAAAAGACAGAGAAAACCTTGGTGACACACATACAATAATACTTTGCATTTTTGACCGGCGTTTTATTGGAATTCATCATTCCTTTTACAGCTGTATGCTGACCCCAGAGGAGATCATATTATGATTTTTTTTTTTTTTTTTAGTGGTAGCTGGATAAATTGACACAGAGAGAACTTGCACACTCTTCCCGGAAAGGCTCCACTTGATCCAGTAATTAAACCCAGCTGCAATGATTTTCACTTTCACTTCAAATTGTGATCCTAGGTTGTCGGAAAATATCTCGCAATCTTTGGCAAGCAAGTGAAGAAAAAAAACTACCCCCCAAAAAAAGTGTATTCAATTTGTCTTCTTTATTTGGCTCCTCAGCTTCTGGCCTCCTCTCTATCCCAGTATGAACACGACAATATCCTCACAAACACACCTCCAGACAACAGCGCAGCAGCGGCACGATTCAGTGGCTCAGGAGGCGGCAAATTAAACAAGGCTGAGAAAAGACAGACTTCTCCTCCCTCTCCCCTTGTTCCCTTTTCATTTGAATGTGTGATTGCTGGCTGTGGCGCCGCTGTCTGCCGCGCCACTTTGGGAAGCATGAAATGAGGAGAGCCCATAGAGTTTATTGAGACTCACGCAGTGTAGAGTCGGACAGGATGCACTCAAAATCTCATTTCCATTCACAATTCATGCGCCGGGAGCTTTTCACCAACAACGAATCTCTCTCACCTTGTGTGGAAATTACTGCTGTGCAACTCCAGAGGTGGAAGTAACTACAAGAAATTCACCAACACATTTTTTACTGTGCGTTTTAAATACTTTTATTTCGAGTTGTCTCCTGACCGGTATAGGTTGGCGGGTGGAATCCTGGCTCCTGTATAGGTGTGGACTGTGTGTCCTTGGACCAGACACTTCACTCACCTTGCCCATGTATGAGTGTATATGTGTGGGTAAATAGCCGGTGGGAGATGGGTAGCCTCGCTTCTGTCAGTCTACTCCAGGTTACCACCAACAAGTATGAAAATAATGAACAAAGACAGTGTGAAAGACTTTGATGCCTTCTCATACGAAGGCATCAACGAATGGAACAAACTCCCGCAGAGTCTGAAACTTTCCTTACACCTGAAAGATTTCTCTCGTAACACAACAAAAGTGCTGTTGGAAAACCAGTCGTGTCAGCATTGATAACTGTAAATGTAAATAGGACCTTTAGTGATGTTTTATGTAGTAATTTTAGCATGATTCCATTTGGACTGATGGCTGTAACGGGTGAGTGAATGAATGAATTAATATTTGTATTTGAGTGGTTAAATATATTTTATAACTCACCTGCTCAGGGACTGCAGATGGAAACTAACTCAAGCTAAATCTGGTGCAAAGCATCTTTAATTCATGTTTTTTGCACATTGTCCCTGTTGAAATAAATAAACAAACAAACAAACAAACAATAGCGGGCCGAAACTTGGGGATTTTACAATATTGGCCTGTCTAGCGCAGATAAAAAAACGATACTTCCGGGACCGAAATTGGATAGCTACAAGTTTGTTAAATACACGTTTCACTAAACCTACACTAAAAATATGGACATGCTGCATGAGAATTAAATCGCTAAGTCAGTATGCTAATGCTAACAGCAGCATGCTAATGCTACCGGCAACTAATCAAAGCTGGGACAGAAACTATAACTGAATCCCTACCAAAAGTAATGAAATAAAACCGGCCACTGCTTGAGTGGCCAAGCATTTGTGTTTTTACAGGATTATACACCAGACATTTGGAAAAATCGGCCCAAAAAATCGGTCAAAAGTATCGGCCGAGAATTGGCCAATACAAATTAGCTTTAGAATAACCCATATCGGTCGACCTCTAATGAGAAGCTTGTTAAGTCAGGATTGTGTGCAGTGCATTTATTATTTCTTTTTATGTTAGAAACAATAGTTGTGCTGATTGGCCGTAATACATTTTCTTCACACCATTGACTACAGCACGTCATGTCCGAAGCAGTTTTGTACATTTTGTAACTTTCATTCATGGGAAACCCCTTGGGATGCAGCATCTCTTTTTCAAGAGGGACCAAGAGCGCTAGTGCTTCACAGGTTCAATCCCTGGGCCTGTCTGTGTGGAGTTTGCGTCTTCTCCCTGTGCCTTTGTGGGTTTCCTCTGAGTGCTCCGGTTTCCCCTATGTCTAAAACACATGTACAATAGGTCCAGGATGAGTAAAATTGTGTTTGAGAGCGTGAATGGGGGTCAACGGATGTAAATCGACCCGACGTGGCCTGTTTACATGTGTGGTCATTGACATGCCCTGTCCGAATAAAGGAACTGAAAACAGCAGCCCGGAAAGGAGCATGATGTCACAGTGAGTTAAGTACGCCCTGCACCTCATGGAACTATGGAGAGTAGTTTACAGTGGTGTGAAGAATAAAGACATATACAGCACGAAAGGAGCGAGCTGGCTAAATTGCATGCTGCCATAATCACTGTGATTGTCGTGTGCAAAAAAAAAAAAGCGCTATGGATACGGCCGTGACAACCCGCAGCGTATATAACAGCTGCACAGGCTTTCACCATAAATTAAGCCACATCTGTGCATTTTTAACAGCATTTTACACATTTCTCCTTTATCTAAAGATCACATCTGCCCCAGAAGAGTTAACACATGTCTGCTAACGCTCGGCCCCGTAAATGATGCATGCCTTTTTGAGTCCTGACGGCTGGCTTCATTTGGATGTTTACTTGTTCTGGGGCTCCTTCCGTTTAAATGCGACGTGTCTGTTTTTGAATATAGGAACGCAATTACCAGTGTGAAGAGAGGAGCCAGGAGGTAAGGCAATGCAGAAATGTCACCACACTCGGCTGAGCTAAACTGGCTAAACGACGACAAGCGGCCTGACTGTCAGATAAACAGAATACACACTTCACCATCCTCATTAGGAGCGGCTAATGCGGATGTTCAGCTCTGCAAATTGGCAAGACATCAAAGGCCCTTGTGATATAGATTGTGCCAAGAGAGCGCGCTGTTAGATCATAAACCCTTATGACCATATAATATGACAGATTCTCTTTTTTATTTTGACATCAAAGGCCCGGCGCGTGACGGCCATATATTCCTGCTCCCTCACGGCGAGAGATAAAAGATCTTAAGTCCTTTCATTTTTATTGATACTTCAGTGCTACACTTTAAAAAGCACTCACTGTTACCTTAAGGTTATGTGCCTCAATTTTTGCACGGAAAATTGCTCTGAGATATTGTTTTGAGTATGTTTATGTTATAATTAAAGATTTAATTATTATTTTACAAAGATATTTGAACATTTTAAGCAGTACTAAGTACCCCGTGCACTCTAGAGGCCACTGCAAGTGTCGTAGCATGTTGTTTTTTTTTACTTATTAATTGTCCATAAGAGTAAATACTACGCTGACAGAAAAGACAAAGGGAGAGAGGGATGTTGTACATCCAATTACACAATGGAGATATTTTTTTTCACTCAAACTTGGCTGTTAATGCTGTTCAAGTGGCGCTAGCCCGCAGTTAGCTTTGCCCGTTAGCCTGTTAGCTTCTTCTTCGTGATTCCATTAGTGTGTATCGTGGTTTTCTGGCCAGAGACCCCCCCAATCATCCCCTTAACACTTGTATTACCCCCAGAGGGACTACGGAAAGGATTTATTAAGGTAAATAAGTTACGTAGTACTGCTTTAAAAATATTCTGAGGGGTAGGTTGAATGTCTGCCTCAGTGGTCAGTTGAACTCGCTGATGCAAAAGGGCAGAGTAGTGCAGCGGTCAGCACTCTTGCCTCACAGCATGTAAGGTCCTGGGTTCGATCACTGCAGTAATTTTGAAATGAGTGAAATGTTGTTGAAATAAATACTTTTGTCTTTGATTTGAGAGTCTAATTTCAAGAAATTAAGAATTAAGGCAAAAGAAATCACCATACTCAAAACCAAACGAAAAATCTTACTTTACTTGAATTAAAACTGCTCTAGTTGTTTCGATCTTGAGCAAGGTTCATTGTTCGGAGTACGTATGGCAGTGTTAGCCTAATATGGATGTTTTGCCTTAAGAGACCAGAGTACGTGGAGGAAACGCACCAGACACAAGGGGGCAGCCTGTAGCAACGATGGAGTCTGGTCACTGGAGGGTCAATTCCATGTCCCACAGCGGTACATACGCAAGCAAACAGGAAGCGGGGTAAACCAATCAGCGAAGGGCGTGCGTCTGCCGTTGATGCAGCGTTATAGCAGGATTATGACTCACAAATCTCACCTACTGTCGATGTGTTTTTGGTCATTTACCGCTGATTGGAGACACGCTCTTTCTCTCTCTCGTGCGCCGTTCGTAGATTGGTATTAAGGGGACTTCCGCGTTCCATGAGTGACGCTGCTTGTGAACAACACGTGACGCAAATAAACGGATTGCTCGAGCTCGTTTTTCGTTTTTTCTGATGCTGCCAACGGGGGTGGGGGTTCCAGACTGATCCCCCTCTGTATACAAAAATATAGAGGGGAATCATTCTGGTCTCACCAGGCTACAGAAAGGCCCCGCCTGACCCAGGAATCTAAACCGGAAAGAAGAAGAAGATCTTTATTTATATAGCGCCTTTCACAGACATGGTCACAAAGCGCTTTACATGAGAGCATTTTACATTCACTCCATACTCGGTGGTGGTGAGCTATGTTAGTAGCTTCAGTTTCCCCTGGGGGAGACTGACAGAAGCGCTGTCGCGACTGCACACATCTGCGCCAACGTCCCCTCTGACCACTATCATTCATTCACACACACACATCATTCATCCAATGATGGGACCTTCGCACAGTGAGACAGAGCACTAACTGTTTTGCCGCCGTGGAGTTTTCATGTTCTCTCTGAACCGTGTCTCCTGTGTCTGCGTAGGTTTCCTCCGGGTACTCCGGTTTCCCCTACCACCAAAAACATGTACAATAGGCCTGGATGGATGATGTGTGTGTGAATGTATGGTGGTGATCAGAGGGACCGTAGGCGCGATGTGTGCAGTCGCGACAGCGCTTCTGTCGCGAGTATGGAGTGAATGTAAAATGCTCTCATGTAAAGCGCTTTGTGACCATGTCTGTGAAAGGCGCTATATAAATAAAGATCTTCTTCTTCTTCTCTGCGACCTGATGTATAATAAAAACATGTATAATAGAGTTGGCGAATGTGTTTGTGAGTGTGAGGGACAACAGCTGGAAATTGGCCCATGGCTACAATCCGGCGTGGCGCGCTTACATGCATCAGGTGAGTGTTATTTGTTGTTTAATAAATAAACAATACAATGTAATGTACATTTTCTAAACATTATGATATCATTTCCATTTTTTACTGTGTCAAACTTGGGTCAAGCTGACATTTTTCCGCCGCACTTTTGTTTTTGCTCTCACTTCATCCATCTCCCGTCTCTCTCTCCCATGAGTTTGCTTCTCTAATTTGAACTTGCCTAATGATGCATTCATCATCGGTCACCTTCCGCGCGGCCCCTCCGCGCACTTCTTGACAAATACTCTCTCCTCCTGGGGGCCGCCGGAGTCAAAGCATCAGGCGTCGGCGTGGCAGAGTAAACACCAACATCCCATTCTTCCTCTGGGATAATCACCGCTCTCTCTGCCACGCCACTGCCACTCTGCTGCCCCTTCTTTCCCGGTGATTTGTGCGCGGCCGCTCGCTTGCATCTACCTGTGATTAATCTATGGCGGTGCAGAGGTAGGGTGCAATCACTGCCTCCATTTGCGAATAGTAAAAGGTGCTCTGTGACCATGAAGGGGAGCCGTGGAAATGGGAGGTGGCGTGTCCGGTGTTTTGGCAGGGTAATGGGGCCTAAGAAGTCATTTAGGAGCAGCTCTGGGCCTGTCACATGCCTGTCACGCTGCAGGCTCCACTGTGTCAGATCTAATGTGCGTCTGCTTGAGCGCTGGCATCTCCCATAGTCCTGTGTCACTCAAAGGGGACACGCACAACCGCACGTGCACACACACACGGCGTCATGAGGAAAAGCTAAGGGCGCAGAGAGTATTAGATGTAATAGCAAAACAGCCATCAATATTTACATGTTCAAGCCAATATTGTGCTACTTCCACGTCTGGATCACTTTAAAGGAGCTATATCATGCAAAATCGACTTTTTGGAGCTTTTAACCATGTTGTTATGCTATCTCCTTATCAAAAACACCCCGACTCCCTGAGCAGCTGCTCCGCCCTACTCCTGGAAAACGACTGAGTTGTGACACTCTGACGTATTTTACGTCATTGTGTCAAACAGGAAGGGCCTGATTTTAATTTATTAAACAGCTTTTTCATTATTTTTGAGAGAGAGAAAAAACATTTAAAAAAGGAACTCTCCGACGCGTCTGTGCTGTCCCGGGAGGGTAAACACACGCACCCCCGGAGGATCCGAACAGAAGTCATGTTTGTGAAGACGGAGCTCTTTCTAACCTACTCTGGACACCGCCTGTTTTTTCTTACCCAACGATAATGTTACGGATACCCCCAGAAAATACTTATATTTCCCTCAAAAATGAGTACTCCATAGTGGTAGAGGTACAATGTATCATATAAAATGTATGCCTATACTTTACTTTAGCATGATAGCATGATACAGATCCTTTAAACAGCAGAGAGATGAGCTGAAATGTAAGTACATTTGTTAAATTGTCTGGGATACAGTGGCTTAGTAAACAATTATTCACTGATTGAAATATCCACTCACTAAACAAAACGGAAAACAGTTCACCCGCATTGTGTGACCATGAAGGCACAACGTGGCAGCCGTGTCTCATTCAGGCCACCCCAGGGCAGCTGTGGCTACAGATTCAGTTTACCGCCATCACGTGAGTGGCTCTGGAAATGGATTATACCGGGTAAAGCAGAAGGCAGACCTGGGGGCAGAATCCACACCGCAGCATAGATCCTCTGGCAAGGTTATTTTAATGATGGTACACAACAGAGTTTAACACCTGTTAATGTTCTACAAAATTACTTAAAATCATGACTATTCCTTTAAAATTTTAAGGGAGAAGATCGCAGGTCCCCTTTACGGTGTATTTGTTTGTTTTCATAGTTGCTAAAGTTCGAGCCACTGCAGAAAAGCTTTGTCCCCTTTGGCCTGAATCAGGGAAAAATTGTCCCGCCACCGAGCAAACTTGCCTACCCACGGTGTGAAGTGACCTTGAGCGTCCCAAAAATGACTTTATAACCTTTATTAATTAATGAGAAGCACCAGAATGTGTGTTAATTTTAAAATAACTATCACAATACTTGGTCTTCTGCTTGAGTTGAGTTATATTTTCCTATTAATGTGCGATCAGAATACTCTGTTGTGTTGCTGTGAGCTTGACGATGTCAGAGCCAATGTGCGTCTGCTTGAACGCTGGCATTTCCCATGGTACCGTGTCACTCAAATGGGACACACGACCACACACGCATTGCATCATGGGGAAAACAAGCACAGGCTGTTTCTGGCTCAGTCATACCATCAAATCTGTCCCCGGCAGATAAACATCCTCTCGACACGCTGACATTTTCAACAACACAGGAGCCGTTTGCTGCATATGCATCGCTATACGCACCCGTGCTGTCTGGAGTGTGTTATTTATGCATGCAGAAATAACAGGCCTTTTATATAAAGAGTGAAATTAATGTATGACCCCGCTGTACTGGGTAATAAATCACCCGCAGTGAAGGATGAGCCGCAACCCCCCCCCCCCCCCCCCCCCCCCCCTAAAATGTTAGCATTAGCATTTTGTTGTGTTGCGCGCAGATAAATGATGGTAAGATTTATGCAAAGAGAATGAGATGATGCCAAGTGCTCCTGGCACGGTCACAGGAGTCGTGTCAAAACCCTCTGTGTGTGATCAATGGGTAAAGAGCACGGGCTTGAGTCCCTTTGACGTGACATGGACTTTTAACTGGCTGTCAAGGAGCTTTTAATTACGCGGCATGCCACGGACAGTGTTTGCCTCGCTTCAAAACCTAAGGACAGAGTTACATCCATCTTCATTAAAAAACACACTGTAACATTTAACCCCAACACATAGAAGATCTCAAAATGTGCAATTGTTGGTGTTATTTGTCCATGCATTTCCAACAAACACATTTCAATTCAATTGTACAGGCCACAATCCTTTCCTTCTCTCTTGCTGGTTAACGATGATCTTAAATCCAGGTACATAAATGCTGCTAAGAGATTGTGATGCTGCCCATTTTAATTATAAGTCACATGAGAAGTAACTCTTTAATGATATTCTCAAGTGAAGTATTCTCAACTTTAAAGTAACAGCTTGCCTTACATTTCTGCAGACCTAGGCTCAAAATTATTTAGTAGCTACTAATGCATTCATTTTACGGATATATTTTACCTGCCGTGTGCATGATTTCAGACCTTGTTTCACTTTTTCTCCCAAGTCCTTCCTCTCCCCTCTGCCCCATCCGTCCTGCCCCCTCTCTCACCCTCCGCACTTCCACACCAGCACCGGGGTGAATTAATGTTTGACTGTGGGAGACTTGTAGATGGCAAATGTTCACATTCATTATGCATGACTTCCATGTTGCCGTTAATTTCTCGGAGCCAGCCAAGTCTAGGAAATGATTTTGTACATTATGTTTGTTTAATGAAATTGTCACACTAATGGAAGTCAGTCTGAATTAGATGGAAATGACTGTTTCTGTTTGTCGCTTTTATGACCTTTCCCCCCTCCCCCCCTTAATCACAAGTGGTTTTTCAAGACATTCACTTACTGCCTTCTCGCCACCATCCACAGACATGCAGGTAAATGTGTGAATCGTGCACAGGCCTCTTGGTTACTAGCTGGCCCATATTTACCAGAATAGACTGCATTATCTGAGCCATATATACAGTGGCAAGAAAATGTGAGTACAAAGTCTGGAAATTCTAATTTTTCTGCCTAAATTGGTCACTAAATATGGTCCGATCTTTATTAAAATCACAGGAATGATATGATACATTTGATCATACTTTCATTGGCCACAACATGTAAACATTCACAGGAGAGCGTGGCGTAAGTAAGTACACCGCCTGAATCTCTCTGAACCACTGCAGTTTTGTAAAGAGGAACGGTCCAAAATAAGGGTTAGCCAGCGATTTAATACAGGGGTGTACTTACTTATTCTATGCATGTTGTGAATGTCTCGGGTTTTCCTGCAAACTATCGTGATTTTTCTGTGGCAACGAAGCAGAGCCATGATTTTCCCTGCACCACACTTCAAAAATGAGCATAGGGGTTTGATGTTGATGTGCTGTTCCATATTGGCAGCCGTCGCAATTTCAGGCTGTATGTGACCGTCTCGCTCTCCAAATGTGGGTTTTGAAGCCGAAAAAAATAAATAAAATGCATTATGATTCAAAGCCCGGTTCTTTGTGGTGAAAGTGGCTCAGATTCCGGACCAGGTAGTCTTAGACCGTAAGGTTAGCGCGATGAATCCGGGCTCCCGTGGTCCAGTCGTGTCCTTGGGCCGGATACTTCACCCACCTCGCCCTTGTATGAATGAAGTGTGCGGTTGGTGGTGAGGCGGATGGTGCAGATAGGCAGCGTTTTCCCCACCAAAAAAAGCTACCGCCACATACTGCAAGGCGGCAAAATGGAGCCCCTTTAAGCTGTTGGGACAAAGCGAACACTGCGATGTGTGAGTGTGAGGGTCCCAAACAGCGCCACTCTGTTTTATCCTTGTATGGCTCGATCATATAGGCTTTCATCATGGATTTGCTTTCGGCCTTTTGGTGTACTGTCCAGGAGCATGTTGGTGTAAGTTTTTATCAATATTGGATGCTCACGTTGGTAAGTCTACTCACACCTGTTTGCCGGTGTTTGTGCGTGTTCATTTATCCAAGGTCTGCGCCGGGCTCGAGTGCCGGGGATTTTTTCCGGTTGCGCTTTGTGAATAATTTAGCCGTCTGTTTGATGTCTCTGGCCACAGATTTCTCTAAGCAAACACATTTTATCTCGGCTTTCACTGCACCTGAAGCCATATATATATATATATAGCCATGTAAAAGGGTGGCCGTGATAGCGACGAGAACGTGCCTTTCTCGTCCATGTCTTTTACGCATATTAGAACTCATGTCTCGCTATAGTCCAGCTCTCGTGTTGACCATTCCCGAGTCAGTGAGCGGACATTCATTCATGAAGCTCTTCAAAGCAATTACAGTTACAGTATAGCTCGGTACATATAGATATCGGTGGAGCTTAACGCCGTCTGCGTTAGGAACAAAGGATACAGTTTTCTGTTGTGTTCAAACGAGAAACACTTCAATACTGCATAATTGAAATAATGAGAAGCATAATCTCTAATGTTTCCATACAGTATAGCAGGTTATACTGTATTTGCAGGTTATAAAAGCTCTAGATACAGAATATGTTGGTTTGAGCTACAGTGCCTGCAGCTGGTATGGGCAAACATTTTTTACCCCAAGGGCTACATTGGGTTTTTAAAGTTGTCAGGGGACTAGATCATTCACAGTTTGGGGGTTGTCAAACAAACAAAAAAACAAAAAAAGACTAGAATTGCCTAAATAAAACAACATGTCAGCAGTTATGTTGCCTTCTTATTATGTCTGTGAGAGCAGTGGCACTGGTTAACTTTTTAGCAAATGGATCAAAGTTGATGATTGGTGTTGGTCAGACCTAAATACAGAGTGGGCCGGATAAAACAGCAAAAAGGGCCACATATTTCTCTTGTTATCACCAGTAGTTGCTCAAAAGTTGTAGTTGTCAAAGATGCTACAAAGCAACACAGTGACTGTAAAGATAGTGGACTTCTCTTTTGTTGGATTATTTACAGGCAGAGCCTTTTCAGACACTTCTTTCCTTTAACTTCGGGTTTGGCCCTAATCCTTTTGTACACATAACCTCTTGTGCACATGAGAGCATGCACGTGTGAACAATGCAGAGGTGTGTGTGTGTTTATTGCAGTGGTGCTGATGCTGCCGCGAACCCCAAATCCATCACTGCATCCAGCCATGCGATTACAGGCTGCCACGGGAAACGCTGACCGCTGCTGCTACTCTATTAGGCAAAGTGCTCGTGCGTGTGCGAAACAGTGAAAGAACGGTAAAGGTATAAGAGAGAGAGAAAGGGTGTTACCCTGAACCCAGTGGTTTATTATTGTTCTTGTAAGCTCCAAGTTCACAACAAATATTCAAACAAAATGAATATTTGTTTCACTTTGTTTGAAACTAATATTTTACATCTATCTATTTAGATACTGTAGATGTAAATGGTGTACAACATTGTCTATATTTTGTCCATTTATTGGTTTCTTCTGCTGTACTCATGACACCTCACCTAGTCTAAAATGAATTGGGCTAATTCTCAGCGTCGAATAACCATGGCATGCGTACTGTAGGGCCCCTGTGTGGATTTTTTGCCCCTTGAAGGGCCAGCCCCTGCTCTAGAGAGGCCAATGGTGCCGATCGGTAGCCTCGCTTCTGTCAGTCTACCCCAGGGCAGCTGTGGCTACAGTAGTAGCTTACCACCTCTAGCTTACACCAAGTTTGGTGTGAATGAATAATGTATTGTAATTGTAAAGTGACTTTGAGCGTCTGGAAAAGTGCTATATAAGACTAATGCATTATTGTTATAATACAGAACAGCAGCCATGTAGTTGTCAACCTGACCCAGGGTAGTTGTGGCTACTGGAGTAGATTACAACCAGAGAATGTGACTGAATGAATGACTACTAGACACAATAAAATCAAATTCATAATTTCCAATTTTCGAATGAAACTAAAATATACTATACTATCTTTCCCCTATTTGAATATTGGACATAATTGCATTCTAACCAAATACATTTAGATATTGTTTGCATTCATGTCTGACTAAGTGTATTCATTTTATTTTCATAATTATTTCGCTCATGCAACGCATTTCCGTGAGAGTGGACATCGCCGTTAGACCATGTGACGTGCTTCCTACTGGTTTCCTCCCCGGGGCCATGGCCATTCTCTCACGAGTAGCCCCTCCCACCCAACAACACACCGAGATATGCTGCAATGCAACGAATTGATTTCTACTGTGCAGCTTTTCATCTTCTTTAGCCTTGTCTCTCGCCTGTAGATAAATACTTTGTCGCTAAAGTTGCCGCAGCTGGCTTGAATTGATAGAAAAAGGTCAGGTTGTTTGCGCGCATACATTTGCAACATACAACATTTGTGCGTGTGTGTGTGTGTGTGTGTGTGAGAGAGAGCGCGGAGGACGCTGAAATGGGGATTGATGTGTCCATTTGCAGACAGGTGTTTAGAGAGTGAGTGAAGGGCGCGCTCGGCTGCTTCTGTCGGCTGGCCTTGATTACTTGTTCTTATTGGAGTGTGAAATCTGAATATGCTTTTTCATCACTCAAACTTGGGCCCGTGTTGGTGCGAGGCGGTGGCGGCGGCGGCTCTGTTTTTGGGTCTGCCGTCTGTTTGAGTGTGCGGATTTAGAACGGTTTAGTTTAAGAACTATACTGAAACATTTGGATATGGAGGCCTTGTTTTACTGCGACAGTTTTAAAACGGAAGACTGGTTGTTTCTGTCAACCTTTATGACAATAATGAGACCACCGAGTAATCATCCATTAAGACACAATGGTTGGAAAGTTGGGGGTTCAATTCCTTCACTCAGCAGGCCTGATTAGTGTAAAGTTTGTCTGTATGATTGTACCGGTGTCTAGTTTCCGTGCATAACAGAGAGTCGTACAATAATCCACTCGATCATGGATACTTTTTGACTACTTTTTCGGTCACGGTGGGCCTGTGTCATATGGATTCCACCTTTACATCAGTGTCATTCATGTACATCTCTGGCTGGAACCCTGCTCTAAATGACCTCCCCGTGTATGAGCTGACAGCCCGACAGCGCGGCGTTTAAATAGCTGGAGTGTGTTATAAAAAGACTGAGAGCACCTGGTAAAAGTCTATTAATCTACAGGTGCTTGGAGGAGACATTCGTTATCAGGCCTGGCGAATTAAACATGAGCATGAATTCTTCAGAGGCACAATATAAAAGAGGCTGATAATTTTAGAAGGGATCACTCCACCTGTAATTTTAGCTCCGCTCTCTGTCTGCCTCTCTGTCTCTGCCGTTTAGGACTAATCCCTTTTGGATTTTCAAAGCTGTATTCTTCAATATGTATGCGCAAAGTGGATTAGAGGGACTCAATAGTTCAGCGTTTTGTTTCCCCCCCCCCAGTGATTAAGTGAAACCTGGGAGAGCGATTAGATTTATTTGTTGTTGTGAAAAGCAGTAAAAGCATGTAAATGGTTTTATTTCAAGTACAGTCATAAAATAAGTTATGTATGATCTTAATGGGATTATTGATAATAGTTGTTTTACTATTACCAACGTTGCAATAACTACTTCCATACTAACTTCGGTGACACTTTATAATTAGGGTATATGAACTCATGCATGATTGTCATGAATTCATTACTGAATTCATGCATTACTGCATCATGACTCATCAGGAATTGACATGACACCATTTTCTTTCTTAGATGACTTCATGCAGGAATTAAACAACTAACTACGGTAAGAAATTCCTATGAAAATCTTGTTAATTCATAATGATCCTAAGATCATGTAATATGTGGTTCACCAATATGTGGTGAAATTCTTTACAAAAACAGGAATTAATCATGATTACAAAGTGTATGCATGAAAATCATAACTCAGGATTTTAAAGATGTTTCTTTTTCTGCAGAATATAGAACAACACTTACTGCAGCAATGAACCCATCATTTGCTAACTCTTATTTCATGCATATAATTTTAGTAGCATCCCTTACACTAAAACATCATTCTGTACAGTACAAATGGACAGACAAAACAAAAGTTGCACTACTTCTGCAGAGGGAAGACTTGCATTCGAGCTTTGGTCCTCAAACTAAGGCACACAGTACTCGGGGTCATCTGCAGTTTGACACCATTTAGGCTATTGGTTAGATGGTAAATGGACTCAACTTATATTGCGCTTTTCTACCTTCACCAGGCCCAACGCGTTTTACAGTAAGGATCCAGTCACCCATTCACTCTCATTCATACACCAATGTACGCAGACACTGGAGGCAAGTAGGGTGAAGTGTCTTGCCCAAGGACACAGCAACAGTGTGCATTTATGGGAGATGGGATTTGAACCCACAACCTTCAAATCATGAGACGACCCACTCTACCAACTGTGCCACCGTCCCAGATCATAATTTACTTCTTGATCTGTATAGTTGTACGCTTGTACAATGACAAATAAAGCACTTACCCTATATAGTTTATTAGAGTGGAATTGTGAATTGAGATCCACTGATCTAGGGCCACTATCAAAAAGATGTTATGTTTTACTTTGTTCATAAAATTCATTTCATTAGGGTATTGGTGAATTCATGGCATCCGTATAAGATCATTATGATCATGCTGAATTAATATGATTTTCATGTGAATTCATTACTGTAGTTAGCTGTTTAATTCATTCATGAAGTCATCTATGAATGAACATAGTATCATGTTAATTCCTGATGAGTTATGATGAAGTAATGCATGAATTCATCATAAAAACATCAATAAATTCATGACAATCATGCATGATTTAATGTATCCTTCTTATAAAGTGTTACCCTTTACAAATACAAGTACTTAAACACACGCGCTCTAATATTTCCTTGGACTGCTTCTGCCATGTCAACAGATCCAGTGTTGCATTAATTGTTGTATTGATGATAGAGAGTGTGAGTGACCCGCAGTTTGCTTCCTAACACAAAGTTCTAAATAATTTATCTCAGAAAGTAATTCATTGAACAACTTAAGTACAAGTACATTCTGTATGTTGTTCACCACCTATGTTTAAAGACACTTGAAGGCAGCAGGTGCGGTTGTGGACGGTGGATCTTCAAGTGTCTGCGATGTCCATGTGATCGATTACAGTGCCCACACCTCTGACTGCTTAACACCGATTAACCCCTGACCTTTAAAGGTGAAAGGTCACGTCAGCCGCTCAGAGTGTGATCACAGGGAAATGGAACGCTAAATTACCAGCACATTATCTCCGCCCCGACAGGAAGGACAGGAGGAGGGACTGGGGGGAGGGAGAGGGGTGTGTCAAAACGGCTCAGTGCAATAATGAAAGCCTAATGATGTCTTAATGCTGAGGGTTTAATCAGAGGTGACACAACCTTGACTTCTGTGATGGTTGATGTTTTCATCTGTTAGTTTACTGGCTCATTTATTTACTTTTCTTTAGTAAATAGTAATTTGATTGTAAATTGTTGTTTTCATTCCATATTCAAGCATTTTTAATACATATTTTTTCATTTATATATATATAAATATATATTTATGCGGTTAGCGTATATAAATGCGGTTAGCGCTCGTGGTTCACAGATAGAAGGTCGCAGGGTTCGACACTCAGCCGGACAGGGTCACCTCTCTGTCGAGTTTGCATGTTTCCCGATGGTTCTCCGGTTTCCGCTACCACTAAGAACATGCACATTAGGGTTTATGTGTGTATGTGAGAGTGAGTGTTTGGTGGTGGTTTGGAGGTAGCGATGGCGCAGATTGGTCGCCTTGCTTCTGTCAGTCTACCCAGGGCAGCTGTGGCTTCTAAGGTAGCTTACCACCACTCAGTATGGAGTGAAGAGTAAAGTTATAAAGTGCTTTGTGGCCATGTCTGTAAAAGGCACTATAAAGTCCCTTCCTTTCTGCTTACGTTATTAGACAGTTTGGTTGCTCTTTGGGAACGTGAATGTTTTACAGTATGGTTTTAAATGATGGAGACCACAACTAAATGGCAAATACTAACTAACTAAAAACTAACTGGGTATTTTTCAAACATGAAGTCATAGACTTTTCAGTCAGAGATCAGACATGTGACTATCACTGACCAGCTGTTTATAATGTTGTATATCTGTTGTATTGTTTGGTATAGTCCTTGTTTGTCTTATATTCTTTTTAAAAAGCAGTATTTATTATTAATTCAAGCTGTAAAGTTTTTAGTGAGTGATGTCATGCATGAAACATGACCCTCTTCATAAAACATAAAATAACGATTTTCGCCTTTCCTTTCTGTTTTTCTTTAGTGTAAATCCTGGCCGGGCAGACGGTTGTCAAAATGAAATAGCACGGTTTAATGATAGTACCCTAATTATGTCTCAATACAGATTGTCTTATCAGAGGTGACAGGTGCGCCCCGTCCACCACCTTGTGTTTGAGCCTGTCCCCTCTGCCCTAAAGATAACAGTGTAATGAACCCATATGGGAATGAACCGGATCACCAAAGGATGCCTGGGGCCCTGTCTCCTCCTCCTTCCTCCGCTGCCCCTTTGTCTCACAACATAAATTCGCTCCCTCATGCCTGTCCTGCTGCCGCTGTTTGTTTAGGGGCTGTCAATGGAGGAGAGTAAGTTGTACTGATTCCCAGCAGGCAGTGGGGCCAGAGGAAGCGTTTTATCACCCATTCAGTCTGGAGCAGTTGGAGGCAAATCACTTACACCCAGAGCCATTTTCAAGCATTACCTTATGAACACATAAACAAGAATATGGAGATTACGAGCAAGACTTTACATTACACTGCAGTTATAAATATCGCTTTCCAAGTTACTAACAATTATTATCCTGCTGTGTACAAAATACAGGGAAGGTATTTTCATCCTGTAGCTTGGGCGCTCATCTCTAGCACCTCTACTACAATAATCAACAGTTAAAATTCTTTATCTGCTGACAAACAGTACATATGTAAAACAATACGGTAATTACATTTTACCACCAAGCTTATGAGGAAAAAGTATCTAGGGAGCCGAAGTGGAAAGGTTTTCAAAGTTGCCAGAAGGAAGTTTTCAAAGTGTTTCACCTCTTTCAACTAATGATTACCTTTTGTAATATTTTTGGAAACATGACATTGGAAAACATCTTATTACTCATAAAATATCAGCAATTTAGAAAAACAACCGAAAACCTCGCTGGAAATTCAGACATTACTTTGAGTTTTGTGTTTTGTGGTGCATTGTCACTTCTGTGGAAATCAAGACATAAAAAAAACAGCCTGGCTTGATCCTTTTTTAAAACTAAAGTTACTAGTAAACAGTAATCAGATTACTTTTGAAATAAAGTAGTTAGATTAATTTTAGTAATCAGTAATTAGTACTTTTATGGAGTAATCCCAATTGCACAGCTCCCCAAAGGCTTTACTCATTTGATTCATATGGGTCATGGGGGTCATGTATCTATGTAGGACGTCACGTTTATCCATTTGCCCTTTGTGCACCGAGGGAATTTCAAACACACTGAACACAGTGTGCAAACATTTAATTAACTATGAAAAGTTTAAATTTCAGCGGACAGAATTTTACTTGGATGTGCAGCGCTTGTGTAAAACAATGCCTTTTTGGTGCCCTACGTGTATAGGAACAAAAAAACAGAGGCACTCAAAAAGGTCATAGTTAATGACAAAAAGTCCATCTTATTTCTTAAAGCAGAACTAAGTAACTCATGCCCCTAGAGGCCAAAAGCGCCACTGCAAGTGTTGCAGCATGTTCAGTTTTTTTTTTTCTACTCATTAATTGTCTGTGAGAGTAGACAAAGGGAGAGAGAGATATTGTACATCTAATTACACAATGGAGATATTTTTTTTTGGCTGTAAACACTGCTAAAGTGGCGCTAGCCCGCAGTTAGCTTTGCCCGTTAGCTTCTTCTTTGTGATTCCATTAGTGTGTATTGTGCCTCCGACCCGGAGGCAGGGAAGTTGCAGGGGGGGGGTTTTCTGGCCAGAGACACCAATTATCCCATCAACACTTGTATTACCCCCAGAGAGACTATGAAAAGGTAAACAAGTTACTTAGTTCTTTTTTAATACATTTTCTTCTTTTCTGTCTCCACTGAGTAATTTGTCTTTGTTATAGTATTTGCTCATGTCACCTGATGATGAAGCGCTATAGACAAAACACATGCATTTATACCCTGCGCACATTTGCAGGCTGAAGGGAACACGTCCCCAGATCACTGCGTGCCACTCTTACTCTTAAACAGCATAAGGGAGTCTAGCGCGGGGCTAATTAGCAGCCGCCTAATGAGCAGAGGTGGCGTATTCTCGTTTGTCGATGGGGACTGTCACAACAGGAGCCGCTTGTGCCTTTGATTTGACTAAACGCATCATGCTTCCCGGCGCCTGCTTACTCTAATTTGCCATCTAACCTTCAAAGTGATTCTATATCTTTCTAATGTTCGCTCGGTTGTAAGCGGCTCACCTGACATGTCAGTGTGCGCCAAAAACAAATCTGTGGCCTTTAACTTTATTGACTGTAAAAATCAGTCGCAGTTCATTAGAAGCCACTCCTGACCTTTTCCGGACCAGAGCGGCCGCATTTATCTACCGACTCTTTTAGCAATGTTTAGCGAATTCAAGTGTGATTGCCTGTCTTTATTTTCCAATTTTGTTCAGTGCGGCAGATAAAGTAGTTAAACTGTTGATATTGTAGTGAAGGATTTCAACAGTTGTCAACTGGGCTGGATCGTTTGCGTAGGGGACGTTTCCCCTCTCTTTATGTTGTTGCTTTTTCTCGTGTTGTCTCCTCAGCACAAGTAAGTAAGTACGTAAGTAAGTAAAGTTTATTTATAAAGCGCTTTTCACAGATAAAATCACAAAGTGCTGTACAGGGTAAGAGCAAAAAACAATACAAAATGTGGGGACATATGTAAAATCAAAGTGACACTAGTGAAAACCCGTCAACCAAAAGCTTTTTTGAATAAATATGTCTTCAGGTCCTTTTTAAAAGAGTCCACAGAGGACAGGGGCAAGGCGTTCCACAGTCTGGGAGCAGCGGACTGAAAAGACAGGTCCCCTCGGGTTTTATAACGAGTCTTGGGGACAACAAGCAGGTTCTGACCAGAGGACCGAAGGGTGCGGCCAGAGGAATATGGGCACAAAAGGTCCAGGATGTACTGTGGGGCCTGACCGTTTAAGGCTCTGAAAGTCAGCACTAGGATCTTAAAATCAATCCTGAATTTCACAGGGAGCCAATGGAGAGCAGACAAGACTGGGGTGATATGAGACCTTCGAGAGAGACCTGTTAAAAGTCTAGCAGCAGAATTTTGAACAATTTGCAGTTTGTTCAAGACAGACTTATTCAAACAGGTAAAAACAGAGTTACAATAATCCAGTCTTGTTGAAATGAAATGAAATGAATAATAATTTCCAGATCCTTCCTTGACAATATTTTGCGAATTTTAGAGATGGTCCTAAGGTAATAAATAATACATTTCGGACGAGCTGGACAAGGCAAACAGATGGATTTCCAACCCTTTACTACGAGTTTATTTTCTGGACGACTGAAAGCTTACACAAAATAAACTGCGGATAGAGCATGTCTGGCAGTAGAAGATTGAAACTTACAATATTTGCCGTCCTTCTGTTTTCAGAATAACATAACAACCTTGACCAGCACAACGCCACTAACTATGAGTTTGTACTGTAAACATTGCACACTGATTATTTGTTACAGTATTTGTTGGTCCCTGGTTGTGTGGGGCCTTTTTGTGTCGATGTTATCTTACCTTTTTTTCAAGCCGTGACTGTGGAGATCTAGGATAAAAAAAACAAGAGCATAAACCGACATTGGCATTGGCTATTTGCTCCAGACATGTAAAGTCATACTGGATGAGGTCACGAAAAAGGTTACACGCTCTAATATTTCACTGGACCGCCTTCAGCTTTGATTACAGCGCGCTTTCTGTGAAGCATTGTTTCAATAAGCCTCTGCAATATCAAAAGATCCAGTGTTGCTTTAACCTCTTAACTCCCACCTGGACCGATCACATTTTCTCCCGTTTGCCATTACCCAAAAAAAGGCTTCTTGGAAAAAAAGTATCAAAACAGCCTAAAAAACAAGAAGAAAACGAGGATGTAAACAAAGAAGAGAAAAAAAATTGCAACAAAAAATAGACAATTTTTGTGGGTCTTAGCTTTCAAATTAGGCGTTACACTGGCCTATAGGCAAAGAGGAGAGAATGCATTTGGTTTAGGCGGGTGGTAAGGGGTTGAAAAGTGTTTTACCAAGATGGGAGAGTATGACCACTGTGTAAAACCTTCTTCAGCACATCCCAAAGATTCTCAATGGGGGTTAAGATCTGGACTCGGCGGTGGCCAATCCGTGAGTGAAAATGATGTCTAATGCTGGCATTGTCATCTCGGAATATCCCAGTGCCATGTGGGATCCATTGATGGAATAACCTGGTCATTCAGGATGTTCAGGTCGTCAGCTGATCTCTTTCTTTGGGCATATAGTGTTGCTAAACCTAGACCTGACCAACTGCAGCGACCCCAGATCATAACAGTTACTTAAATCAATTTTTGTACAGGAAGTGTACATGTATAAGGCCTTACATTATGCCTGGACTGTCCATTTCCTACATTCGTTCTATAGCGGTTATTTCATTGAGCCCACCTACCACACCCGCGTGTTCGTCTATTCCATCTCCACAGTGCCATGGAAATTAGCACAGCGCTAAATCTGACATGTTGATGGCACTTTTCAAAAAGCACAATGGGATGAAATATTTGGGATACTTTAGTACTCCACCACTGCACATTCCATTATGAGTGCAGATGTGTTATATGAAGTAGGGTGCATTTTCATCCAGGCTTCGCAGTGTTCAAAGATGTCGTCGTAAGTGTCATCCTCGGCACCGCAGGTGTAAGCACAGATGCTCGGACAGCTCTTTCCGTGTAAAGGCCTGCCCGCGGATGGCGCGTGACTGTTTTGCGAGTTGATTTTTTTTTCGAGGGGAGGAGATTGTTGTGAGAATGGCTCTTGCATTAGTGCCCCTGTTTCCTCCTTCTCCTCCTCTATCCCCTCCGCTGCTATTACTCTCACTCTGCTCTGGAGGGCCATCACTGAACCCCGAATGCATTATGCTGCCTGCTCCATTGTTTGTGCTGTTTCCGTGCGCCGCCACTGCCCCGCTCTCTCCCAATATTTGTTTTCATTAATCACAAAGGCTGCCTGCTGCGGTGTCTTGATGGCTTTTTTGGTTTGTCTTTTGTTCCGCGGCGCAGCTTTTGTCTTTAGGCACTGGCTTTTTGCGGTTTATTTGTGTGTGTGTGTGCGTGTGTGTGATGTGCTCGTGCTGGTATGTGCGGCTGCATGCGAGCGCGGAGACAAAGATAGTGGTTGGATGGAACACAACGCTGGCCACGTTTTTGTTTCTTCTCATGGTAATGCACCCTCTGCCGCTTTCATATTCAGCTTTTATCTAGGCTCATTACTGCTGTTTCCAGGCATAGACGTGCGGGCACAAAATGGCCAGTTTACAACCCACATATGCACACAATGAGCGGTGGTACATCCCCATCAAACCAACTCTGTGGTTTCATTGCACTTTCATTAGAAAATTTGTGAAAATACCCAAGTCTAACTGCTGTTTAGAGGCAAATCAAACAAACTCTGCTGAGAGAAAACCACAGACTTTTGAAAAGAGGGACTGAAATAAATTGGTATGAAACATTTTTTTTATGCCATTAGATGTCTTTAGACAGTAGTTTTTTTTTTTTACAGACTGTTTTGATAGATAACTATGCCAATTACTTTTCTCATTAGAAGTTCTCTGTGGCCACCTCTTGCTGTTGTTGTAGCCCAGAATGCCCTCTATGAGTTCTGAATGCACTGCGGATGTGCTGCATGTTGGATTCAGTGGCAATGCACATGCCAGGCCCAGTCTTTAAAGGAATAGGCCACCGTTTTTACATACTGACATATGTTCTTACCTTACCTTAGACTAGTTGATATGTACCTGTCTGGTCTTTGTCCGTGCGCTCTGTCATGCAAACGGAGCACAAACGCAGCCTCCTCCACATACTGTATAGTTCCAAATCAGCTCCCGTTAGAAGCTACCAAACTCTTCCACGTTGTCCCTATTTAAATACAGTTACGTGACGTGTTACACTACAAAGTATAGTAACACAGAAATGTAACATGTCGATTTTCTCAGCGGATAAAAAGGGGTACTATATTGTGAGGCGTAATAATACGAGGAGCACTACGTCCGCGCACTAACACCTAAAGACTTTTCTCCCGCTCACTACAAGTCACGCTGCTTCTATTGACGGAAGTGAGCGGGGGAGAAGTCTTTAGGTGTTAGTGCGCGGACGTAGTGCTCCTCGTATTATTACGCCTCACAATATAGTACCCCTTTTTATCCGCTGAGAAAATCGACATGTTACATTTCTGTGTTACTATACTTTGTAGTGTAACACGTCACGTAACTGTATTTAAATAGGGACAACGTGGAAGAGTTTGGTAGCTTCTAACGGGAGCTGATTTGGAACTATACAGTATGTGGAGGAGGCTGCGTTTGTGCTGCGTTTGCATGACAGAGCGCACGGACAAAGACCAGACAGGTACATATCAACTAGTCTAAGGTAAGGTAAGAACATATGTCAGTATGTAAAAACGGTGGCCTATTCCTTTAAAAGCATAGTTGTTGTTCACCCTTTTTTGCTAATGCATCAACGTTGGGGGTTGTTGTCAGTACTGATATAGGCTGTTGGTCGGGCATGGGTGTTTTGTGGACCGGGCTGAAGGGCTAATTGGGCTGCATGTGGTACCTGGGGCCTTAGTATGTCCACCCATATGTTTTAGGTGTAAATGACTTATATAATTGTGTCTCTTAACTGACCACTGTCCAGGGAGTCTCCCGCCTAGGACTAGTATTTACTGCGATAGGCTCCGGCCACGGGAAAACATCTTGTTAAAGCTATTGGGAGAATCGTTGTTTCGTTTGAACTCATTCATACATTCTGGCCCACCACCACCTCTGCAGGAAACTTGTCATTCACTCCTGACCAGTTGTCTGACAGGGTTTTGCGCATTTATTTTTCAAAGCTGACTTTTGCCCAAACTAAAGACCTCCTGTGCTCCCGCGTTCTCCTTTTTCAGGTCATTTTATGGTTTGTTTGGTCCGGGCGGATGGTGTTGCCATAAGGTAGATAAATAAATCATCTTTGCAGAAATATTAAACTCGTCTGGTGTTTCTTCCTCCTAGCCGCCTGCTCTCTCCCCCCATGTGCCCTATGTATCTCTCGCCTTCTTTCTTTTCTTTTTCTTATTTTCATGCGTCTCCATAACACATCCGTGATCTGGCTTATTATTATTTGTTCTTCTTTGTGTGTCTGTACACATTGCTCCATGGCTGTATGTATGGATTCTGCCCACTGTTAAATCTGTAAGGGGTGCCGTAGGATCGATCCCAATTAAATATCAAATAGGACCGGTGTTTTCTTTTCTCGTCGGGCGGCTTGGACGTCCATGTGTGGTCCTGAATATCTCCTGCTTTTCTCTGGCCCCATCTTCGTCCTGCCCTTCAGTCTCTGGACTCATTGCACACATAATGCATAATCAACCTGCAGGGAGCTACAGGAGATACAGACCAGTGGCCATTTCACAGACTGGCTGCTTTCTTTAGATAGGCAAAGCAGGTAAATCCATTTGCTACAAAGAAATGAGGCACATTTGAGATACAACGAATTAACACAGCTGGACTTACTTTATCTTTGTCTCTAAGGACCGGCTCACCCCAGAGTATCGATCTGACCCTGCCCTATTCTGTTGTTGGCTGAGGTGCCACCTCATTGGCATGACAACGCCCTGTCGGCTGGCTGCGAATGAGATTAGCATAAAGTGGAGAAAGATTCAATCTGAGCCCACCATTCCGGTTCATGGAGGGATTCTCTTTCTTGACAAAAATAGCTTATTTTACTCCTCGTTCGAACCAACGTTCTTCTTTAGCTAAAATGTTTGACCTCTCTGTCCTCAAAGGAGTGGTTGGTGGTTTTGAGGTGGAGTTGATTTGATTTGAATATTTTATTTCGAGCTACACAACACTGGCACAAAAGCCAGAAAAAAAAACAAAAAAACATTCTAGCTCGAAAAGGAGTGGGAAGAAGACAAGCTTATTGCCGCTTTCCCTTTGGTGTTGATAAAGTCTCTTCTGTAAAACTTGTTTTGTTTCTCCAATATAATGTTCTTTCCATTGAAAAGAATAAACCACATTGCTTTGTTTGTGGGTCGGAGTTTTGTCTTTGGGATGAACACATTTTTGTCTCAGTGTGTTCACCGGTTTGTGGTACACTGGAATCCTGTGCTGCCTAAAGATTCTCTGAAGTTTCTCTGAGACCCCGGCTACATACGGCACAGAGACTCCCGTCCTTCTGGGCTCTGTAGTCTGTCTGTCCTGTTCTTTAGGTCTTCTTGCCCTTTGTGCTTTAGTGAAAGACCAGTTCGGATAGCCACACCCTGAGAGGGCTCTCTGGACATGTTGCTCCTCTTTGGTCTTTCCTTCTGCACTGGTAGGCACCTCTTTAGCTCTATGTCTGAGCGTCATGATGACCCCTAGTTTGTGCTGGAGCGGATGGTTTGAGTCAAACATCAAATACTGGTCAGTATGAGGTGCCTTCCTGTAAACCTCTGTCCGAAGTTGTCTGTTTTCCCCTGTGATAACTTTACAGTCTAAAAAGGCAAGTTGTTTCTCCTTAGCATCCTCCCGAGTAAATGTAATGCTAGGGTCTACCGCATTGATGTGATCTGTAAAGGTTGCCACTTTCTTCTCTTTAATTTTGACCCACGTGTCATTTACATATCTGAGCCAGTGACTGGGTTTGATTCCTGGGACTGAAGCCAAGGCATTTTTTTCCATTTCCTCTATGTAGAGGTTATCCACTATGGGTGAAAGTGGAGAGCCCATTGCACAGCTGTGGATCTGTCTGTAGAAGTTGCCCCTGAACTGAAAGTATGTGGTGCTAAGACAGATCTCTAGTAGTTGGCAAATATGGTCAGAAGTGAGCTGGGTCCTTTCAGCTAGCGTGCTGTCCTCAGTCCGTTTCTTCCTCACCACTGTGACTGATGCTGAGGTTGGAACAGATGTAAACAGTGCTGTCAAATCATAAGACACCATGGTTCCATCTGTTTCCAGCTGGAGATGTTTGATCTTTCCCACAAACTCCATTGTCTTCTCCGCAAGGTGTTCTGTGTTGCTAACCAAAGGGTATAAGATGGTCTTGAGGTGTTTCGCCCGATAAACAAACATGTAGCTTCATCAGGACATGTGGATCTCTCTCACAGACGCCCTCATTCTCAAGTGGCGGTATGCAACCAGCAACAATCTTCTGCGTTTCCACTTGACTGCACACATGAGTAGATTGGACTCTCACCTCACACGTGAATCTACATTTGTCTTTTTATAACTTTGGGTGTGGCTATACTATTATACTAAGCCAAGTATAAGCCCCCCTCATTGATAAAATGGTATGTGTATGTTAAGTAAAGTAAAGTCTGTATAGGAGAGTAAACCGGGTAAATAAAGCTCTCAGTCCATTTCTATCCAAAGTGGATGTGAAATTGTGGCGCGCTTACCTTTTTCTTGCACTTTTGCACTTGGCATTGCATCATTGTGAACATAGTCAGGAATTGTGAGTGTCCATTTGAATGCACATGGCTTTAGTGAGTGGATGCATTTATGGATGACCGTGTCTGTTTGGGTTATTGCGGCCATATCCAGGACGTGTCAGATGTGTCAACAGCGGAGCAAGCTGCTCACTGCTGTTTTGTGTACTCTACCTTCGGCGTTTTATTTTCTCCGGATAACAGTGTACGTGCGGTGCCTAGCTTACTTCAGCGAGTGTGTCAGCGTGTAACGGCTCAGACTGATAAGACCACAAGGGATATCTCCATCCTCTCACTCTGTCCCAGCAAGATCCTTCCCCCAAAAAGTGGATATTGAATGCCGAGTGCTTGTCCCGATTGCATCACCTACAGTAAGGATGAAGCTGTGGATGTTGATACACGAGTTCCTATAAACACAACTAGTATATGTTTACAACGGAAAGCATTTTAGGTTTAACGTTCAGCCCTTGTGCGGCATCATGCACAAATACTTTAGCAACAACTTTTCAAGGTAAAAAAGAGTTAGCTTTAACTTTATTGTTCATTTTGTTACAAGGGAAGTGCCTACAGGGAATTGAAATAACATTATTCTCAACCAATCCCTCGGTGCAAATTGTATCGAGCAAAATCAAAGAAATGCCTCCACCATAGCCTACACATGTGGTGGGGTGGGGGCAGAGTTCAGTGTTCTGGAGCGGGCTGGTGTAGACCATGGGAAAGGAGAGAGGTTTTGAGGTTTATTAGGACTGGAGAAAGTGTCCATAGGACATTAATGTTGTTTTAGTTAAAACTGTGTAGTGTTTGTAACTGATGTGTATGAAACAGTCTCTATTGCAAATGAGACAATGAGTGAATATATTTTAAAAATAGCTAAGCTTCCTAATAGCCTGGTGAATGGCGCTATCCTTCAGTCAGCTGGACCTAGCCGTGTCCACTCTGAAGGCAGCACACTGACGAGACTGTGTGATGGTGTGTGGAATTGCCCACAGTTCTTTGCTGCTTGGATTTCAACATAAAACAATCAGGTAATCTGCAACATGTCTAAATTATAAGCAGTTTGTTCAAGGCCGAGAAAACGTCAATGAGGCATAAATGTCCAAAGTGTAGGGGTGTAACAACAAATCTGATGATATGCACCGTAGGAAGTTTTAGTCTATATTTCTTCATATTTTAAGCTCTGAGGCGCGCGCCATGCGTGTGTATGTGCTCCTAAACAAAGCGCATGTGGGTCATCATCACTTTACCGCTAAACTGCAGGCTGTAGACGTTCCACACCCGTACAGTTATGTCCTCCAAAAACACATGAAATCTGCGTGGCCTTGTAAAGGTTTCTCCTCCTGGGGTGAATGATAGAGATCCTGTGCGCCAAAAAAAGGTAAAGATCCAATATTAAGTCCAAGCATAATGTTGTCCAGGAACAGCCCAAACAAGAGGCTTAAATCAAATGCAATGCTCTGTCCGTGTTTTAGCTGCCGTGAAAGCGAAACTAAAAGTTAACAAGCACATGGCCTACTGTTTTAAAAAAAATATATATATATATATTATTTACTTTTTGGATTATATTGTGTTAAACTGCATTGTGAGCCCAGGGCCACACTTTATTATAAAGCAGCTTTGAAAAATTAGAAAGCATTGCCAATTATATAAAGACTGCTTAATGCTGAACATTTTATCACAGGATACATACATGATAAAAAAAAAAAAAGTCTATTGTACTTGCACCTTGATGCACCGAACCGTGGGTCCTGCACCAAAAACCAAACGGTGAAATAGCTGACCCATTACACCCTTACCAAAGTGCATAATAAAACAATAGACTTTTTGTAATGTAGCAGTCGTTATTTTAAAATGCCTGCACCTCTGTTATCTGCTTTCTTGTAATTGTATGCAACTGTGAAGCACTTTCAATTGCCTTGTGTATGAATTGTTCTCTACAAATAAACTTGCCTTGCTGGTACCAAATGGGCTTTTATTTTGTCGTGATCACTATTCTTATTAGTTGCATGCTGTGTGAGTTTTGCACATCAATATGCTCTGTTGTATTATGGATCACTCATAAGACTTTCAAGATCTTTATCCAGTGTCTCACCCGTTTTCATCTTTAAGACACAAGTATACACAAGCTTATTGCAGCTTTTGTCGCACATGGTGGTTTATTACACACTCCTCTATGAGTCCAAACGTATTTTAAGCTCTGTTACCTCCTGCTCTGTTGTACACTCTGAGAACAGATCACCTACTCTAATACGCTTATCGGGTACCTCAGATATGTGGCAAACTTCGGGTGCCACATATTGTTATTTTTTTTGTCCATACATTGTTGGCTTACAACATAAAGTGCATTCTTATCCAAAAATGCCACTCAAAGTAGGCTATGTTTATGTGGTAAACGTGTCATTAGCATGTTTTGTTTCCTCGAGTTTAGATATATACGTAGCCTAGAGCTCTTCTGCTCCAAATGCCTGCTCAGCACAGGCACACGTGATGAAAATAATGTAGCAGCAAGAAGCAAGGCACAGTTAAATAACAAGATGACAGCTTCTTTCTTACCTAAGGAGGGCAGCTTCTCAAGTGGTTCATGTCAAGGCAAAAGCTTCGGGATAGTTTCTGCTCCTCATTTCCTGATAAGTCCATAAGCGATTTCAAAGGTGTCCTCAGAGGCACAGTGGGAAACCAGACCAAGTGCTATTTCTCCTGTAGACTCACGGTCACGTGAAATGCTTCCCTGACATCCCGGGACACGCTCCCGTTTGATAGCCAGTGACAGCCAGCATCAGAGTGGATCATGCGGCGTCTTTTTAATGCGTGTCGGCAAAATGAAACAAACTATATGAATAAATTATAAATACAGTTCTTCTTCTTCTTAATTGCGTGGGGAAAAAAAGAAAAATGCCATTCAAATGTATTTGAATATTTTGGACAGCACTGATATTTGTATATACAGTATATATGGATGGCTTTAAGGATTTACTTAAAGCCATCCATATTTGTTTTTAATGGTGAAAAGCACGGTGAAAAACATAATTTGGAAAAGTGAAGCTGAATATCTAAATGGCCAACTAACTTTTTTATCTGTAACTTGTCCGTGTTGTTTAATTGGAAGCTGCACTCACAGCCCAGCCAGTGAGAACAGAAACGGCTTATGTGTTGGGTGCCCTCTCTGAACGGGGCTGTGTAAAGCAGTGGACATTTCTAAGTCGCCCTGATCCCGCTGATTAAAGAAATCCCTGGGAGCTTCGATGAGCCAGCAGAGAGAGAGAGCTGAGAGCTCATTCATTTGTGCATGTTATATTATGCCTCAGTGGATTGACCTTTGACCCCCCTCTCTCGCTCTCTCTCTGTCTGTTCCTCTCATCTTCCCTCTCTCTCTTTGCCTTTCTTCATCTCTCCCTTTCTCTCTCTATCTCCTGGAACATCCTCAGTACTAAGCCTCAATCATCAGAGCTATTGAGCATTAATGAATTATAAATCCCTTTGGATACATTAACTAGACCCACTTCATACGGCAGGGTTCACATTACATCAGTATACTCTTTGTGCATTTGTAAATGCCCATCACTTATTGATGTGGTGTCATTACCAGAGCAATATCTGCCATGAATGACTAATATGTGTCATACAGCACAGATCCACAGTTTGTTTTGGAAGAGTTAAGAATCAGCAGCTATGACTCTGATTGATCTCATTACATCGCCCACTGTGTGCTACAGGGGAACAAGGAAGGGACAAAAGAGGAGAATATGGTGAAAGACTGTTGTGGAGCGGAAGGAGCTGGAAGGAGGAGGTGGAGCTCAGAGTGCAGGACACCACACTCTGAAACAGGGACAAACCTACCACCGTTTCATAGAATCAAAGGAACACTGAAGGCAGCCAGGCTTCCTCCAGGTGCTACGGTTTCCCCTACCTACAAAAACATGCTGATCAGGTTGGCCCACAGTGGTGGTTCAGGACTAACACCTGAACACAATTTCGTTGTACGGTTGTATAATGATAAATAAAGCATTTACTTAGCTTTTACTTAAACCAATGAGGAAGGATTGCACTACTTCATGGCCATTGCTGGGATACTACCCCCTAGTAGCTAGGTGCGATTCCAGAAGGCGCAACACAACATGGAATCCTAAAGGTACTTTACATATCTCAAAAATGACTTAAAAGCCTGGTTCTCATGAATATGATTGTTTCTTAACACATTTTCCTCTTGACACCGAAGGGGTGATCTCATGTGTTTTGATTTGTAGATTTTTAAAGTTTATCAATCAATCAATCAATCAATCTTTATTTATATAGCGCTTTTCATACATGTCATTTAACACAAAGTGCTTTAGAGATTTAAAAACATTCTCTTACACCCACCTCCTACAAATACAAACACATTGTTGCATTCACACTCTCCCCACCCACCTTCCCAGAGACACACCACGCAGGCACGCCACACACACTCAAGGTAAAACAATGAACGCAATGGACATAAGGCTGACGTAAGGCTGGGTGTAGATAAACCAGGTAAGGGAACACCATCCAAGGAGCCGTCTGCATCGGGAGCGGCACCTCGGCTGCAGCCACAGGGCACCAACACAGGGCGCCCGGAGGAGGCGGCCACAGCCACAGCCAATCACCGCTCCCGAGGCAGAGGGCTCCTCCAGAGGAAACTGGGAGAGCATAAAACATGTTAAAATAAATCAAAAATCAAATCAAATAATAGGTTCACTTAAGACAGAGAGGTAAAATACATAAATACAAAATAAATATTAAGAACAATTAAATATCAATTAATATCAAATAATTATAAAGGTGCTGAGATAAATAAATAGGCCTAGCAAGAATAAATATCAGCGTACTGTATTAATGAAGCTTTGATTGGTAGGTTTTGCAGAATTGTGGAGGGACGTTGCTGCACCTCACCAACCACCCTGCGGTGGAAACTCATCCTCTTGTATCTTTGACGTTGTCCTTTCGGTCATGACACAGATCTCATGACCACATCTTCGGCTCTTTCACCACAACAGTCCTATGTGTCCAGTCACATCACTACGGCCCCTGCACCAATCCGTCTGTCACTATCATGCTCCATTTGTTCCCCACAAGATACTGAGACACTTGAACTTTTCTGCTTGAGGCATGGACTCGCCACCGACCTGGAGAAAGCAAGTCCTTTTAACGGATGTGAGCCAACTGAACAACATTGTCTGTAATGTCAACATTGTGAGATCTTGTGGTCCCCAAACCGGACACTCTCCGGTCCCTGGCTGCACCAAGAAATTCTATCCATAAAAGCAATAACAGTAACAGAACCGGTGACAAAGGGTAGTCTTGGCGGAGACCTACATGCACTGGGAACAGGCCTGACTTACTGCTACAATAGCAGCTTACCACCACTGGGTATGGCCGAATGAATAATGACTACAGTGTAGGGCTTTGAGAAAGTTGGTAATACAGGCTTGTAAAGTGTAAACCATTAAAACCATCATCATTATTATCACTCACACAAGGCACGTGCCCTATTGCCATAGTATTGTTCTGCTTTTCATTCAGGTTTTCCCCACTGCCACAGAAAATCTTAATTCCCTTGAGGTGCTGTGATTTAATAGTAAAAATGATTATGAAAGGTTGGATTTGTATTTCTCTTTACACTGTGTATATGTGTCTCATTGGGCTGTTGTACATTCCGCTATTAGTCCCACAATTACTGACTAACAGGTAACGTCTTGTGGTTGGATAAAATAGATATGATCTAGCAGGCATATGGTTGGCTGAAAGCTGGTGTATGAATGCAGTGGTAGCATATTGAGCTTTTATTCTTTTGGATGCCGAGGCCATTTTTCTACATTTTACACATTCGTCGTTTTTCATTGATGTATCCTTTCAAAATTCCTTTCAGGTCTCCGCCCTGTCACTGGGCCCGCCTCTCAGATGCACAAATCCATAGTGTTGTAAATGAAGCTGTGCAGATCGATGCTGCAGGCAGGGTAATGCCACCACTGTATTGCTACAATGATCTAGTGGTACAAAACACATTCACAAACAGAAAGAAGGCTCACGCCCACTCTGCTGTCTTCTGAGACAACACCAAATTAAACAACATCTATGATGCATTCCTGCCGCTGGGTTATCCCCCGAATGCGCTCACACTTTGGCTATTGACAGGGGCCTCCACTGGGGCATGCTTATTATGGGATGTATGACATGATCCGTTTCGAGTTTCGCAGAAGGCCAATTAGTTTAACAAGTATTAGACAAATCTTGTTTGACAAAAGTTGATGTCGGGGCATGTGAAGCTCAGCCGCTGGGAAATATTTAGTTTGCTCGGAGCAGCCACTGGTGAGACTCAGAGAGGCAGTCTCAATGAAAAATGTAAAAGGACTAATGCGGCCCATGCAAGTAATCAATGGAAACATAGTGTTTCTGTAGGATTGCTGTATAGGCTATAGTTATACACTGCACAGGTGTGCAGTGATACCTTCAAATCTTGATTTCTTAAGTTTATTATACACTGTAGATCCCAAACATACTGAAAGAAATATGAAGTATTGATCAGATTTTTCTTCATGGTACCTTACACTTAAATTGCTAAATACAGTCCCTACTGTAGCACTTTGCATTATCCATTGACTCGCCTGAGCCACTGTTACCCTAAGCTTATCCTTAAGGAAATATGCTAAATTAGTGAAATGTTAAATTAATAATTGTACGTCCAAGTAAATCTTTTCATTGTTTTACTAATTTTAGATTGACAAAAAAAAAAATCATTCTTTGTGTTAAAACGTTTTTTAAAAAGGTCAATTGGACATTTCAAAATAATTGAATGCAAATAATGTTTGGGCCATGGGATTTATCACTTGGACAATTGGGTCACTAATAGAACATTGTCCCCAAAAAGCCTTTATTAAGGCTGATGAGGGAATACAGAATACGTTGTTGGGTCTGTAAAGCTCAGGAGACAGTTGTACATGGTCTCTGTCAAATCTCTGTTCTTCAGACAGGAACATTGTCCTGCTGTGTGTACGTGACAATATGGCAGCATTGTGGACTATAAATATCATCAGGTAATAATCCATTGTGGGCCATATGACTATAAGACAGTCCTGACAATCCTCTCTACTGTACGTGACCTACTTTTATGACACTAATGAAATGAAACACATTCTCCACAACACTTCCTCTGCAGCTAAAACATAATTCCCAATCCTCTGTTATGTAACATGTACACATGACGACAGAGTGAATTTCTCCCTGTGTGTTGTTTGTGGAGTTTAGCAGCAGGTCGAGCGGTGAGACCAGTGCCCTGACCAGACCTTATCACAGACCCGTAGAGTCCGGCAGGCGCATAGTGGGCATTACAAACATAGATTTTGACTTGAGCCGCGGTCTGATCCTTGTTTGAACTCCACTGAGCAGCAGAGTCAACAGGAGATGGAGCAGATAGTCCAGTGTGTGGAGTGTGTGCAGATAAAAGCTGTTTGTCTGGTCAGGCTGATCTCTTCTCTATTTGTCTGGTCTCAGGCTTTAGCTCACATCCTTCTCGGACCTTCAGGTGAACACGCAGATTATGACAGATCACACCTGAATTTGAGCTCAACATCATCCCTCTTTTTTTTTTTTTACGTAGACGCATTTAGCAGTTCTCGGTTGGACTATTGCAATGCGCCGTAGTCTGGCCTCCCATAGTCATCACCCCCACCGGTTACAGTTGGTGCAGAATGCAGCAGCCCGTCTTCTCACCGGTTCATCCAGATACAGCCACATCACCCCGGTCCTCTCCTCCCTGCACAGGCTCCGGGTATCGGATTGATTTGAAAATTGTAATTCAATTCGTTTTCAAAGCTCTTCATGGTCTCGCTCCGTTATATTTAACTGAGATGTTGACCGTACTATCGCCCCAGCGGAGCTCTCTGGTGCTCCAATCAAAGGGTTCTGGATGTGCCCACACGTCACGGTGCAAACAGTGGGGGGATCGTTCCTTTGTGGTTGCTGTGCCTAAACTGTGGAACAGCCTGCCCCTCGGTCTGCGTGTTCTCACAGATCAGTCTTGCTTTTAACACCTAAAATTCACTGAATTATGTCTAGGATGTAAACATTGTTGTGTTTTTAATGGTTGCATCTTTCTGTGAAGCACTTTGGTCCTCCTGGTGTTGTTGTAAAGTACTATAGAAATAAAATTGTGTTGATAGATAGTCATATGTCAATTGCTAAAATAATAACTCTATAATGCGTGTCATACTAATGATCTGTTTACTGAGGTCACCCTTCCCTCTCCAGGTGTAGAACTCCTTTCCCCTCTGAACAGCCTAATCGCTTTCTTTCTGCACCCTTCCCTCTGCGCCTCCCCCTCCTGTGACTCGCGACCTGCTGATTAACATTTTCGACGCAAATGCGAGTTGTTCCAACACGGAGAGTGGCGAGTGCTTGAGATGTAATTAGAATTAAGGATATTGATCACGCAGGGCCAGACGGTGGCGGTATAAATAATAGCTCACATGAATAAATGAAAGCGATAGGTGAGCCAGTGCAGATTTACGCACAGACTCCTGTGGTCCACAACATAAATCACCAACACTCGTGTTCTTATTGAGTTATGAAGCCCCACAGTCTGCAGAATAATAGGCCAACCCAGTCCTCTGTGTCTGCTCAGTCCGTAAGATAACGTGGGCCAAAGCAAACAGGAGACTTGTCTGTTGGGCATAATTGGGTTTTTGTCCTTTATCACACAAAGATTAGATTTTACAATCATTGCACCAGAGGCTTAAGAAAACAAGAACGATCTTTTATTCAGAAGCTGAATTGTGGCCTCATTGACAATGACTTCTTTGTGTGGGGTAAATAAAAGAAATGGTATGTCTTTATTCCAACCCTGTATTTTAATAATTATGTGTCTGACTGATACATTCAATAATTTGCACGAAAATGAAAATAATAATTGTTGTTGAAGATTGTTCTCTTTCATGTTGACCCTGGTTGGTGCAACATATCAATGTCTGACCAAAGCAGATGTATCTTTGATGTGTTTGTGTGAGCTCTCACTCGTCCAAGTTGCAAGTCTACAAGCCAACGCAAAGTAAAAATGTAGAATTTATTATAATTTTTTTTCATCAAAGCCGTCTCAAATGAGTGCACGGTTTCTCCAAAGGCCAAAGGGAAGTCCTCCGGTCAGACAGAGCATCACTCGCACCGCTCTGTTCATGAGACACTAAGCTGAAACATCAGGGGACGCTTTTACGCGGGGCCCACGTACAACCACCACACACAGTCTCTTAAGCCCGGTCTCTACGGTGCGCTGACAAATCTGCTCCCCCATCTTCCTCTCTTCACCATTGGCAGGAGGAGATTTCATCCAACCTGATCGGGCATGGGGAGAAGAGCAAACCATCTCAAGACATCCCATGTGATTGGTGCCACTGTGCGTTTTCATGATCTATTGTATCTCTCTCTCCCTCTCTCTCCTAAAAAAACCCCCAAAAAATAAAAATGCAGCAGTGGTGGGGAAGCTCGGTTCAGCCTGGACCGCTCCACTTCGATCTTGCAGTCGCGACATGTTTCCCAGTGACACTAACACAAAACCTTTTTCCCCTCAACGGGCCGACTCCTAGAGCACACTGTGCAAAGAAAACCTTTAATCAGACACACTCGAAGAGAAAATATTTCGCCCCGAGAGGAAAACAACAGGGGATTGTGGGAAATTGATTCCGATATGAAAGTGACGGCGAATAATGGGGCTTGGAGACTGTCCCCAAAATCTGAACCGGCTCCTCATTCGCTGTAAATGGTCCATAGCGAGACATTTTAAGGGTTGAGTTCTTGCACATATCGCGCCAAGGGCAAACTGCGCCGCATGCATACATTTTGTAGAGCTGAGGATATACAGTCAGTCAGGCTTTTGATAGAGGCATTACTGTGTCTAGCGTCCAATTGATCTCTCTACACAGGTCAGTGAATGCCTCTTTGTCTCCTAATGTCTTTTTCGAGCTGCAAACAGCTTCCAAATATAAAGACTTGTGAAGCAGCAAAGGTCAAAACACAAGGTGATCCCAGTCCCTGCTGAAGAGTCTCTCGGCTTTTATCGACTAAGATAATAAAGTGTCCTTGTGCTTTTACATATCTTTTCTGTAGGTGTACGTGCTGACTTCTCGTGTCAGGGTATCAACTTTAAAAAAAGGATGGCAGCGCTTTACAATACGGCCCGGTAATATCCAAAGCCAGAAAGAAAGATTTTTTTGACAATTACTTTAGTGAATAGTATGTTCTTACAAATCCTACTACTAATCCTACTACTGATTAATACTGTAATTAAATGTCAAGTATGTTTGCACTCGGTTTATAAAAGGCACTACACTCACTACAATGTCCACATTCTCAATAAATGTGGACATGCTTTACCTCTTTCAAATGCACAGAAAGAAATGGAGGCCTATATTAGCACTAATTAGGACATGATCAGGGACACTCGTCCATCACAGCATGAAGGTCCCGGGCCGGACCTTTCTGTGTGGAGTTTGCACTTTGCACGTTCTCCCTTTGCTTGCGTAGGTGTCCTCCAGGTGCTCTAGTTTTCCAAACTACTGAAGAAAAATATAAATAAATAGGATCCCTCTGGGGCCAGGACTCCCCTGAAAACGGGATTCTTAATCTCAGGTGGACTATCCTGATTAAATAAAGGTATAAACAAAAATATGAGTGTCCTTTTAGGCTTTTAGTTAGCCATTTGTAGCCATTGGATCAGGCAAACAAACATGTTTTGCTTACTTTAGTCCGGTTCACTGTGTTTAGATTTTCACTGTAGTGGGATTTTCATGGAGAGTATGAAAACTATATATCTTTGGAAACCTCGTAGTATAAGCAATGAGAAAAAACAATTTCCATTTGCCCTTGTCATTTGGTAAGATTGTGCAATTAAACCATTTTTCCACTAGAGTAAATGGGGAGTTCTGGTCATCACTATGGTAACTCCATGAAAAATATGACTTTTTTGATGGGAACAACCAAATTGAATTTTCTGCCAAATTTGGTAAATTTCCGCCAAACTACGTTGTTTACTCCCCATATAAATGTTATTATTGCTATTATCGCACCTTGTTTTTACATATCAGAGCAAATGGAAACAATGTTTTTTTTCTGATTGCTTATTTAATAAAGTTTTCCAAAATGTATAGTTTACTACTTACTGGATTATCAGCTTGAGAACCAAAACAACCATCTGTAAACATAAATAACTGGTTATCATGTTTTTTGTTTGAAAATGACCAAAATAAAAACAAGCATTTTCTTGATCATGTGGCTATTATTTAGCTCTATATAATACATGACATCTGCATTGCTTGCCAACGACCGTTCCATATACCTGCCCCCTGACACAGATAATGCGGGTCTTGCCCAAGATAACCCGTTACTGTGTCTGTCTGCGATTAGCCGGAGCAGGCGCTTCAGTGGCTCGAGACAGTGTCCAGTGGTGCATGGAGCAATAATAAACCCCCTGGGACATCATGCTTAATTTTCTCTGATACACAAAGGATTACAGGCGGGGTTTAATGATAAACGGAGACAGTTCATCAAGTGAAATACACGGACCAAATGCTGCTTTGGCCTCCGAATCCCCACAGCATACGGGAAACGCAGCAAAACGTGATTAAACTGTGCTTGAACCATTATGTCAGTGACTTCTCTCAATAATCAAATCCCCGAAATCATTTCGACGGGCAAAAAAAAAAATGAATATACCCAAATCCCTGTTGCCATCCCAAGCCTCCCTTCAAACCAGTGTCAAGCCGTCAAGTTGACAGCTATTAAAAAATAAATTTGCCAAATTATACATTGTTAAATTCAACAAATTAATCATGATTTTTGGGTGACAACAGAGTGGTGTAATAATGGGAGACTGACAAAGAAAGCCGGGCGCATCACCGCTTTCAAATTAACAGTGACTGACACCAGCACCCCCACACTTAATTAATGGGAAACAACACACAACAAGAACATCCATCTAGATACAAGTAGACAAAGGGTGGGTCGGCTGGTGTCACTCTGCGTTTGTCGAGCGCTGACAGTGAAATGCAACACTGAGATTGATAGTGTTTGCGTGTTGGCGCGTGCACAGTCTTCCACAAATGATGTTTTCTGGGAGTTTTTTATTTATTTATTTTTTTTTCATTTTTTTTTTAGGGCTAGCCACAGTCTCTTAAGTAGACACCTAACACGCCCCGAGCTGCTGACATTGACTTTATAAGCAGCATTATTTTTAGCGACGCCGTCATGTCCCCGGGAGTGACAGCTCCTAAAAGCTTCCCCAGCCGAACCGCTTCTCCCTTTGCACTCTCGAGCCACGTCTTCTTAACAGCGATGACTGGACTATTATCTTACAAGATGAAAGCTGACGCGCCGTTCTGCTTTTCATATCTGCAAAGTCCATTGGTTTATAGCCGGGCCTTTTGATGTGTGATTCGTCCTCTCATCCCTGCCCGCTGCGTGGCCACGGTCAATATCCAACGATCATAATAATATCCGGATGTCAAGTCACCACTTTTTTTTTTTTTTTTTTTTTTTTTTGCTTGCTTGTGAAAGGAATAGCTTAAAGGATGTAAAGAGGGAGCTCACTCCAGAGAAATGGGACACTCTCAGGCGTTTGGTCACATCAATTAGGAATTCTATCTGGGCAATGGAATCGCGGCCCGTGAGCCAATAGACTGGACCACCCTACACTGGTTTTTCTGCAGGGCTGCACATTATGAGAATTGTTTTATTTTTTTCTCACACTGCATGACTATTAATATTGATATTGTTATAGTATTTTATTCATTCCTCTTTTTGGCTCAAATGGATATGTTGCCATGAATCATCTGATGGTTTGGACTAATCACATAGCACTATTGCTGTGAGTGAGGGGGGTTTAGCATTTGCCGATACATAGCAGCAAAGAAAAACGTGAGATATGCTGCTACATCACACTAATAACTAAAAAAAAAAAAAAATACCAAATATATAATTGCTTTAGTGCTTTGGAACTTTGCTGTGATTGGTTAAAACGAGGTTCGATAGATCCGATCAGAAACATCCTGCTGAAAGCTAAGCTAATCTTCAGATTTATTAAAGCAGAACTAAGTAACTTATGTCCCTGCATGTTGCGTTTTTTTACTCATTAACTGTCCGTGAGAGTAAATATTACGCTGACAGAAAGGGAGAGAGGGATATTGTACATCCAATTACACAATGGAGATGTTATTGTTTTACTCAAACTTGGCTGTAAATACTGTTTAAGTGGCGCTAGCCCACAGTTAGCTTCTTCTCCGTGATTCCATTAGTGTGTATTGCGCCTCCGACCCGGCGGAAGGAAAGTTGCAATTGTTATTTTCTGGCCAGAGACACCAGGGGGAGATGAAAGACCTCCCAAATCATCCCATTAACGCTACGAAAATGATTTATTATTAGGATTTCAGGTAAACAAGTTTCTTAGTTCTTCTTTACCATTTGTACATGAACAAAACCACAGCTCACATTTGGCTGTGTGTTATCTGCACCAGATCTATATTGTTGTATATCTCAAAACCTTTTAGGCTTTTAATTTCCATGGTTGTGTTTATCCTGTTTAAAAGACATTCAAATTATACACTTTTTTGTTGTGGGGATTTTCGCGCTAGCAATGAATTATTGTTCAAGTCTAGCATGCACTTTTGTCCGAGCACGCCGAGTAAGAAGAACTATCGACTTCTGCCTGACTGACCCCGGCAGAGCTAATTTTAGCCTAGTGAGCGTTTTAATTGCCTCACGTGGATAATTTCCTTTGGCTACGGAGTGTAGGCGTCCAGCGCAAGCCTCTTCCTCTTCCTGGTCGCGTCGCGCGCTCCAGTCGGATAGCAGCAGTCGCTCAGGCAGGAAAGCCCAGTGTCTGCGGGGCCTCTCTGTGAGGGAACAAAGTGATGGGGTTTGATCAGAGATGCTGTCGCTGTGCCACTGCCTCTCTCCGCACGCCTCCATTCTACAACACAGGACACGCGGCTTTTATACGCGCCGTCTGTCTGCCCCCCGTCCCACAGCACATGCGGGGTTCAGACTCTCTCATCCGCTGCTGCTCTTCCTCCCATCTGGCCCTCGCTGTTGCCCACGCTGCTTTGTGTTTTCAAACAACTCTAAGATGCCCATCCCTCACTCTGGTGTGCGGCAGTGTGCTTGACGGTGTCTGTGTGCTTGATGACAGTGGCAGTGATGAGGTCCTGGAAAATAATATTGTACCAAATGGTTTATACATGTCATTTTAGACAACTGTACCGGGAAGGGAAAGAGCTCAGGTTCATATCCTTGGAATATTGAAATTCTTTCCCTTCTTATGTCACTTATGTTTCAAAACACACACATTCCTACTTTTCATTAATTTCTCATTGGTGTAAAACCTTGAACATAACTAATGATTAAAACATTTTAGAAAGAAAACTCAAAGTTATGCACCTTGAACCATTTTCATTTGAAAAAGAGCATAATGAATCATAACTTTTGCAATTTCATATTGATCTTCAAGGTCGACAAATATTTGTCATTTTGAATGTTTCTGTATTTTCAATGCTTATTTGTTTCCATGAAATGCTTTTGGACTGTTGAAAAGTTACAAAAATCCAACTACACTTAAGAGTTTACATCACTCCTCAACACACCCTTCTGTCCATGACCTAGTTGGACTTTCCTGTAAAATGAAAGAGGAATTTTTGTTCTCGTATAGCACCCGACAAGTATCCAACTCTTAATCCATATTTGACATTTGAATTGTGAATGCGGTTCAGACAACTTGGCTGCGCTTCACCCTTCCTCTGGCGAAATTGTAAAAAAAAACAGCATGGTATAGACGCCCACAGCACACGCACTAACATATTGTACTTGAGAAATGTCATCAAACTCCATTGTTGTATAGACTCGCGCTGCATTTGGTGTCTAGCGGGCTCCACAAGGCTCCAACGCGGCCCTGACAGCTCTCATCTATACTGAATCAAATCCTCTGAGATATGTGTGTGTGTGTGTGTGTGTGTCCGTGTGTGTGTGTGTGAAACAACTATATTTTTGTTCTATGAATAAGCTGACTTCCCCTTCAGATTTGTAGCTCCCAGCTGCAGCGGGCTATGTATAAATCAATGGCTTGGTGGGCTACAGAGGGAGCAGTTATATTTACTCTGTTTCCTTGCTAGCAGCGTTAGCACTACTAGGTGGTACAGGAATTCAATACTCACCACTGGAAGGCTCTCGATCCGCGCCCAGGAAAGGCATTTTTGCTGATAGGGACAGACGGATGGAGGAATACCGGCGCTGTCAAAAGAAAAGGCGCGTCAAAGGACCCAAACGAATCATGCAGCAGGATTGGACATCAAGACGGTTCTCATTATTATGTCATGCTTTGGTTTCGTTTTTAATTGAACAGTGTAGTCAAGGTAAGGTCACTTATTAAAGGTTCTAGATGCAACATAGGGGAACACAAACCAAAACAACACAGTGACGAGTTACACAGTTTGGTCTACTCCTCCCAGATGAATTCATCATTCAGAACTTATTAATTGTACGTCGATTGACACAATGACATGCTTTAGTCGGTATTTGCGTCTGAAATGCTTCCCACTGTGCTCGCTCTTGTAAGATGTCACTTTTTGAGTGTTAGCGTGGAGGCTTTTGTAGTTTCGACTTGCCCAGACAAATGAATAGAGTCTCAGCAAATAGATGATGTAATTGAGTTTTAATTTACAGTAGTTTTGAATCATGCAAGGCAATTCCACTCCTCATTTGCAGCCCGTGTCTGTGGCGCTGCTCACTGGATTAAGCTTGATGGCAATGAATTATACATGCCCTGTGAAATGTAATTCTCTTTATTAGATGATAAATCTCTTGTTTGAATATTGCATACTGTGGTAATAATACTGCTTTTATCACTGGCCGCTTGCATGCGCTGCTGGAACTGAAAGTGTCTTCGCCGTAATGCACTGCTTCTAATTCATTAATTCCAATACGAAATGATTGCCCTTACATGTACTTGTTGCCACATTAATGCATGAGACTAAGTGGATCTGTGTATGTGTGTCTGCGCCGGTCTTGAGAAATGAGGAGAGTGCCTGGTTAATAATAGTGGCCAAGAGGGTGAGTTAGCGTGGCCCACTACATCACTGTGAGCAGCAGACATCTCCGGGGCTGCGTGCTGCTGTTGTGATGAAGTGTTCGACGGGGAACAGTCTGCTACCACGGCCAGTGATGGAGGGAAGAGCGGGGCACACGGGCCGGAGCCTCTGCCCAGGTATAGGAGCCACAGCGGGTCAAAAAAGGATTGGTAAATAAGCCATACATCGGTATTACTTGAGAAGCTGCACTGTTCTTAAGTCCCGGGGTGAGACGGTTCATGATGTGGTGGCACTCGAGGCATCTGCCATTAACAATATATAATTCCTGCTCTATTTTCACACACATCAACCCTAATTCTGTACTGTGATTGGCATTATTGTATAGACAGTCAATTTATTTTGAATTGGAAAGAGAAAGAGCTCTTTTTGAACTTCGTTACCCCAATGCTTTGGGACCTCTTTGCTGGGCTTCTGTTGTGAAGGCGCATTATGGAACTTTTTATGTGAGAAAAAAAAAAAACTCACATAAAAAGCTCTTGTACGTTGTTCCTTGTAATATGTTTCTTTGTACTATTGTGATATCTTATTTTTTATTGTAATGATTTCGGGGGTGGGCGCTCATAAGCTTTTGCTTCGGCCCACTCCTTTTGAGCAGAACTTCAACTGCTCAAATAAAAAAATAAACGAAACTAAAAAAGTTTATTTAGTTTATTTGTGCATAATTGACCTTTTTGTGACCCAATGGCTGTATGCCTTTCGATCACAGTTTGATGCTCCAGGATCAAATGTTTTTAGAGTTTCTGGTAGGTTTTTACTGCTGACTGGCCCTCTTACCAGAAAACCTTCAACACATTTGATCCTGGAGCGTTGTAGAGGCAACCGAGAACAAAAGTAAAGGAGCCACACTAACCCCCCATACAGCCACTGGGTCACTGCAAGGGCAAATATACATGACTATCAACTTCTTTCCACATAAAAAAGTTACATAAAACACCTTTAAATCAACTAGTAAACATTATTAAAGGCCACCATATTAATGGCAAAGAGAACAAGAACAAGAAGAAAATAGCAGAAGTAGTTTAATACGTCACAACGAATACTTTCTGTTTGTCGCCTTTTCAACAAGATGTCAAAGTCTTGCTGAATAAATCAGCTCTATTGCGCATACTTGGAAGAATATAAAGTCAATTGCCTTCAAGGCTATAAACACTTGTATTCATAAGTAGTTTTCTTTTCTTTTTTTTACCACTTCTTGTGCAATTGTTACCTCTACAGCTTTCACGCATCTATGGAGATTTTAAGTGACAATTTCGCCGTCAAGCCAAACATGCACAAGTAAAGGTAACATTTAGCACATTTTTCATGGCAATTTTCTGACATTTTTTATTATTTTTTTTGTCATTTATTCTCATCTGCAGAAAACTGATGTTGATGGATTGCACAGCTTGATGGATTGAGCCTGACCTCATGGGGCTGTATGGGTGACGCAGTAAATGTGAAAGTGACCTGCTTTAGTGCAAATCTTCCCCCTCCGCAGCGCCAACCTCCTGCACCTGGGTGCCCTTCTTCAATATGCTCTCATTTTAGATAATGAAAGAAGTCTGGAGGGGAGAGCCACTGCCGCGATCACTGATCCACTCTAAGTGAAAACCTATACTCAAGTTAATGTGAGTACCCCCGGGGGACAAGGACTTCTAATTGATTAACCACATTATCCAGATAAGAGTTCAAGTCTCCTTTATGCGCCAGGTCCAATATGGGATCCAGGAAATATGGCCAACAAACATATTTTCCTCCTCAGCATATGTCTCTGTGTGTAGTGCTGCAGCAGCTGTTGCCTCTCAGGGCGCAGTGTGAGGCTGTGTCCACTAGGGGCAGTGTTGAATCAGGAATTAGATGCCTCAGCTTCACTCAAGTTTGAGGAGAGATGAGTAGAGTAGCCTTTACTCTAAAATTATTGTACTCAAGTAGACTTAAGTAGTACTTAAGTAAAAATAAAAAAGGAGAACATTCTACTTGAGAACGGTGAGTACTAAGTAACTGCTTAAAAGTCTGATGAAAAACAAAACATGAACTATACGTAATATGTATATATTTTAAAAAATATGAAAAGAAACTATTCTGAAAAAGTACACAAACCACAAATTTGTCAACATGAAGGTTTTACATAATAATTGACTCACAGAGGAACAAGTAATTATTATTTTTTTTACTCAAGTAGGGGTACTGTAAAGTGTACTGTATGATATGTACTTGAGTAAATGTAATGTACTACCAACTTCTGGTTTGACATAAGGTTTGAGCATAAGGTAAACATTATGAAAGGTTTGAAGTTCCAGTGTAATTGATGTGATTTTAATTCAATAAACAATGTAATGACCATTCTCATTTACATACAAAAAAAAAAAAATCTGGGGAGTGGTACTAACCCATACATTGAAAAACGGTCTCACATTAGCCACACATTATCCATATAACACCATAACTAAATTAAATCAGTTCCCTTACCTTTGCCACCAACTCTGAAGTGCAATCATCTAAGCTCGCTGAGCATTTTACTTCTTTTCTTGATGTTGCATAATCAAAAGCCCCTTTCTCTTCATACTTTCTTGCATGTTTTGACGGTAACATTGCACTAATTATCAAAACGTCTTGTGCTTTGAAGACGCTCATGCAACTGTCCTCCACCGGAGTGACATACGGTTCAAATGCCCTTTGATGTTTGTGAGAGACCGGCCGTGGGAGATGCAATGGCCATGAAAGTGCACAAGGAGTGTTTTTTTTTTTTAAATGCCCAGCCCCTAATACGATTTTGGGCGCTTACAGTGATACACGCAAATGGACTTTGAAAACTATTGAGGATGTCATCATGAAGGCTGCTTTGACTCTTTGAAAACTACCTTGGCTTTCGCAGCCGTCTACACACGAGCAGGTTTAAAAGAATTAGACACCGTGCTTTGAAGATGCAACGTTTGGATTGGAATCATGCTCCCTCAGTTCTAATGACTATAGTAACTGCAATAATGATTTATAGAGCATAAAGCGTGTACCCAGTTTTATTATCAATTCACAATTACTTATAGTATTCATTTTTTTATGTATATGTTTCTTAAATGTACACGAGTTGCTTTAAGGTTCAGTAAAGTCCAAGAGTGTCCAAAAATAAACTATTATAATTATAAACTATGTATTATATAAACTATTGCTATTGGACTTATGGACTCAAACACATTGAAGTTTAACCTCTTATATACAATGTAGTGGGGCAGACTGGGTCTTATCTGAACTCTGTCTCTGAACTTTCTGCTGCACGGTGACGGGCCCCTAACCCTAACCTTAATCCTAACCATAAACCTAATCTAAACCCAATTCTAAAACCCTAAAACCACATCTTGACCCTCAAACAGTCCTTCAAATATTCAAATAAGTGAGGATCACCCACAATGTCCTCACTTTACAAACATTTCCTCAATCTGTTGGTTAAAAACTCAAACTGGTCCTCACAATGTTGTAAGTACAGGTACACACGCACACGTTTGTAATTCTATCTTAGTGAGGACACTCATAGGCATTATATATTACCCAGACCCTAACCCTGAACCCTAAGCCCCTAACCCTAACCCTGAACCCTAAGCCCCTAACCCTAACCTTAACCCTAACCCTAATCTAAACCCAATTCTAACCCTAACCCTAAAACCACATCTTGACCCTTAAACAGTCCTTCAAATAAGTGAGGACCACCCGAAATGTCCTCACTTTCCAAAAATGTCCTCACCCTGTTTGTTAAAAACTCAAACTGGTCCTCACAATGTCGTAATTACAAGAACACACACACACACACACACGCGCGCTCCTTAATCTAAACTGTTGCATTGGAATGAACCTCCGCTAAACCTTTACCGACCGGCTGATTTCCCTTTGCAGGACACTGTCACTGCGTGTACTTTGTTTACCTGCACAGAAGGAGAGGCGAACAAATCCACGGTGTGTCCGCCGCGTGTCTCTCTCTCTCTCTTGCCTGTATCTCTTTATTCCGTTGTGAAACGCGTTCACAAATGTCCCGTTTAGCCAAGTCTTGGAAATGTTAAATCCTTCATCAAAACAACAGTGATATTTTCTTAAATGTCCTCGTTTGTCAAGTATCATAATAAGAACTGAAGGCTTCCTGTTATAAATATAAGCAACATCCTTTATTATGAAAAGTATGACATACAAAAATGCACGTAAATGCTTAAGATTATTGCAAAAAAAAAATATATATATATATACATGAATACATATAAATGATATATCACCCCTGCTTATAGGTGGAGTGTACATTCTAGACATTTATTAGTCCAGACAATAATGTAACATGTATTTTCATGTTCGTATTTTGTGTCACAACAAACATGGAAATGCATCAAAGATCAGATTCATCGAGCATATGAATGAATAGTGGTAGCTTGCGAGCTTCTGGTTGGAGAGCCCCGTTATAGTGCATCATATTTGACCCTTCCTCCTCTTATTTACTCCGACGAGGGCAGAAATGCAAAAATGAAAGTGTCAGTAGTAGCAGCGTGAATCAGAGACGCTTCGTGGAAATGGGTCGATTTTACTTTGACCATATTCACGTCTCGCATAATACTCTGCTAATAATTCCCAGAGAGTGTTGGAGAAAACGTGTTGTTACTAAACCAACTTTAACCTCTACATTACATCAGAAATGGCAGTTTGCTTCATCTCCCAGATACGCAAACGCCGGCAGGACGCGATGCGCTGAGCTGTCAGCGGTAAACACATGATTTGTATTGCCTCTGACAGACCCACTGCACGGGGCATCTTCGAATGCATCTGGGCGAATCCACGTTTGACACTTCTCACCCTGAACAGTTTGTTAATTTCCCAAACATGCAGCTTCAGAATGCACTCACTCTTTGTATGAATGCGATAAACATTCCCCATCCCCGCCTCGAATCAAAAAATACGGCCATTCCACCTGCGATGTTATTAGGTTATGTTGTCACGCCACTGTGTTATGACAGTGCCGGATGAACTTGTGTACAGCAATTCCCCGGTTGGTTTTTAAGCTTGCACAAAGGACCGTGCCCTATTTTATGGGCTCATAGATGGCCCGGGAAACACATCAATCTTGTACGGGAACCACGTTGTATGTCTTCCCCCTCCGCGCCGCGTGACCCCATTGCCCTTCCTCTAGTGTCCACTGGCTTGCTCATGTCTAGTTCCCGGACCTCTGCGGCCCTGTTTATTGGAGAGCACCACACTGCGTCCTCCATTCATCCATTCAGACTCTCTATCGCTCTCCATCTCTGCTTTTTTTCTCAATATTTGGTTAACTTATTTTTATCTTCAAGCAGCCGCTAAACACACACACACTATGATAACTATATCATACACATATTTTAGGTAGTGCGGTCAATCGAATATTTTCCAATCAGATTAATCAGTTTTGAAATTTGATTAAACATAATTGTGGATATGTTTAATGTTATTATCATATTCGTCATCAATAACAGGTCTACATGAACGCTCCCATGTTTTTTCTGAACAGATTCCACATCTGAATCCTAACCCAATCCAAATGCTACACCAACCCCAACCTTACACTTTTGCCGTAACCGAAAGCCGGGGAGAAAACGGCAAAGTTACTTGACTCATACAGCCGTGGGACATAGTCACCTTTGGCAACTGGAGGAACCACAGTTCCCCAATGCCCTGGTGAACAGTGGTACCAATGAACATTGGGGTGACACCTCTTGGAGTGCCTATCAGGGCACTTACCAGCAGCCTTGCCCCGGGGCAAAGGGCCCGGGGCAAAGGGCAAAGATAAGCGGTTAGTCTTACTATTGGGATAGGAGGGTCGACGTCAGTGTTGGGGGGTAACAAGTTACAAAAATATATAACTTTTTCAGTAAAGTTAAGGATTACTTACACAGAATACGGGAATATGGGGGAGGGATTTAAGTATGTGGGGGACAGAGGCACTTTCTGAGATTGGAGGTACCTATATTCGCCAGTTCTGCTGTTCCCAAACCCTAGCAGGAGGGAACTGCAGGGATTTTTCCAAACACAATATACTACACCTTTCTCTTTGACCACTTTTAGTATTAGTTTTGGACATGCTCTTACCCAGTCACTCATTACAAACTTGCTGTTATGACGACACTGCCCGTTATTTGTGCTTCAAACACATCAGGGTCGCATAGGGACAGAATGCCCAGTTCATGCCCAACATTATAAGGAGTCGATCTGCACTTTTCTCTTCACCATCGGTCATAATGTTATGCCTCATCGCCGCACAAAGACCTGGCAACAGTTACTTACCTGCAAAGACAATTACAGATGAGAACCTTTCATTAATTAAAAAGTATTTATAATTCTCATTAGTAATCATAGTCCCTTTCCATCAATCACGGGTGAGTGTGGCAGGCTGGCCCACAGGTACAGAGGGTGGCTAATTAAGAAATGAGAGGTTGCTTGTTCGTTTCACACAGAACAAAGTGCTCTTGTAAATGAACTCCCAAAAAAATAAATAAAAAAAATACAGAAACGCTGGCCTTTTTCTGGCACTTGTTCCACTTAACATTACATCAACCTCAGATCGAAAAACACGGGCAGAAATCAGAAACACATCAATACGCTAAATGGATTCTGATAACGACCTGAAATAGACGAGTTCACTGGGCTTATGCAGATGCACTTCAGACACGCTGGTGCTCAAACAAGGTTGCGACCGTTCCAACCTCTCCTCCGTCTGGAGATTTGATTCATTTGATCCTACAGGGAAAAGTAGCGAGTAAACATGGGCCCCGCCGTGTAATGTTTCATAAAATAATACCAGCCAGACCGTATAACTTTCAAGTGTCTATTTTTCATTTGCGAGTAATAAGGAACACAATGTCATGCAAGTCTCCTCATAATGTTTACCATTTATTATTCTACAGAATCAAGTTGAGGCCATTGACAGTTTTAGCATTTTTACTTTATATTTATTGGAGACCGTATACTATGTGTGTTACGGCCCCAGGCCTTCAGTCTCCTTCCTTTCTGTATTAGTTTTGGTTGTGGCCACACCCCCTTTGCTCTGCCCGATCCCGTCTAAGCAGTGAAGGGTCTGGTCAGTACTTGGATGGGAGACCGTTTGGTAACACCAGGAAGCCTAGTGAATGTAGTGAGTGAGAGAGTGGTTGGTGGTGGACGGAGACTGGTTGCCTTGCTTCCGTCAGTCTACCCCAGGGCAGCTGTGGCTATAATTGTAGCTTACTACCACCAAGTATGGAGTGAATGAATAATGCAATGTGAAGCGTCTTTCAGTGTCCAAAAAAGCACTATATAAAACCGATGCATTATTATTATTATTATTGTGTGGCTAATTTCCCTTTTGTCCTCCATGAAAACCCGGCTGTGTGAGTCCTGGCCTGGGATTGGAGGGCTTGTTCAGACTCGTTCCTGGTTGGCTGCTCGTCCCTGGTCCCTGATTGGTGCGGCATCTGAACACCTGGCCCCGGTCCACGACCTGGTGCCAGCCATACCTATAAGCGGCCACACTTTGGGACATTCTGGGCTGCTGGCCTTTATGGCCAGTATGCGATTCTGTGTTGTGTCTGTGTCATGAATGACTTTGTGTGTCCAGAGACCACTTGTGTTTAGTTTGGCTGCTGCCCTCGGCGGCCAGTACTCCATTTGGTTTGTGCCACTTCTTGGGATGTTCACTTTAATGTGACGTGGAATCAAGTGACACTCGTTTGGTTAGTCATGACTTTGTGTTGTATTTGCTAGGCCTACTTTTGTTAGTACACTTGTTTACTTTTGTGTACTTTGCTTTGTTGGTTAAGTTTGCAGCCTTTGTGTATTTGTGTTGGTTACACTTTGTAAATATTGTAAATATCCCTTTTCGGTTGAGTATTTTGTTACCCTTTGTTAAACATGACCTTTTACACTCCTTTTATTAACTTACAACTTTATAACATCTTGGTTTGTGTTACAACTTTTTAACCTAGCAGAGCCAGGTTTTAACAATTGGGGGCCCGCCCGGGAGTTGAACCCAGGACCTCTCGCACCCAAAGCGAGAATCATACCCCTGGAACAACATTTGGCTTAAAACCTGTGCACAACTTGAATTCTCCAGTTACTCCTGAGGTATTGCTAGGGCTCACTGCTCCGGGCAGGCGGCTCCAGAGGCACTGAGGGACGAGTCAAATGCAGAGGACCTTAATGGACAAACCCTTTGGTGCTCTTTGCCTAGACCTCCACATTTTCTTTGTATAATGCATTGGATTGAGATCACTTTGAATGCGTGCTTTAAATACATGTGTCACTAAAACACCAGCTGCTATTTACTCCACAAACCAGCCCTGGCATACAGTCCATACATTATGCTACAAGTATTTATGTAAATGCATGTACCATGGCTAATAATAGTTCATTATTTCTCGTTCATTCTTCGCTGTAGGTTACAAAGGCCGAGTATCGCTAACAAAAGGTCGAACAGGTCTTCGCCCCGATGCCGTCTGGCTAATGAGGACATGTCCGACGCCGAGTTCATTATAACTTCTTTTTCGTGGCTTTGGGAAGAAAAAAAAAAGACATAGTCCTGTGTCTGGGTTTGCAGTTGTGGTGACGCTAATGCTGTTCGTGTTGTTGTTTTTCTGTTCTCTTGGATTTTGGCCCTAAAACGCTTGGCATGACAGAGGCACGAAATGCTCCATGCCAGACAGTAACATGATGTACTAATGCCTGGTAAGTGTGATAAGCAGGAACACTTGATCCATAGCAAACTAAATGTGAGCCTTTTTTTTTTTTTTTTTTACACTGGTTTTTACGTGTTGCTTGGCCGCTTCTGTCAAAATGACCCCCCCCCCCCCCCTCCCTTTCCTCCCCCTTCTTTGCATGATTTAATAATGACTGTTTCATCAGAGTAAACACATGGTGGGAATCCAATCAACCGAATCGTGTTTCGCTGGACAGAGAAGAGCATGACCTTATTGTGCGCCTCGTGAGTTATTTGCTTCCTGCTTGCTCTGAGGTGGAAATGATTTCGCTTTGAGTCCAGTTTATGCAATTTATTTAATAGCAATTCTAGATCCGAGATGTAACAACGCACATATTTATTCAAAGGCCGGTCGCACACTCTTTTGGCATGCCTTTTGTTACATACGACAAAGGACATCAAATAAAGAAAAACAAATAACAATGGTCACACACTCATTAGGCCGCCTTTCAGTTTGACATTTGCCGTGGCATTGTTTCAACAAGCTTCCGCAATGTCAAAAGATCCAGTGTTGCATTAATCTGGGAGAGTGGGACCACCGTGCAAAGCCTTCTCCAGCACACCCCAGCGTTTTTTTCAATAGGGCGAAAGGAAGGATCTGGACTCTGTGGCGGCCGATCCAAATCCAAACGGCTTGAACCGAATCTAAGAGCTTCTTGAAAAAAAAAAAGCTTAAAAATAGCAACACAAATGAGATGAAAACGAGTATCCAAGTGCAACAAAAGAGCGACAAAGCTGTGTGACAGAAAAGAGACAAAAAGTTTTGAAAAGTGGCAAAAATTTGACAAAAACGCATTCAAAAGGCAGTGAAAAGAAAGTGACGACAATGCGGCAACAACACGAGGAACATTTTCCGTTTCAATGAGTTTTGTTAATTTGTGTAAAGCTGAACTAGAGAAAATGCGCTTGGTTAAGGAGGGGGTTGAGAGGTTAAATCCAGATGGCAACATTTTGTTTTTTTGATGTAGACTTGCTGTAAATTCTATTTTGTGGTGGCTTGTATTAGGCCATGTAGGTTGTATGTCAAGAAGAAAAAAAAAACTTACTGTAGATGTAGGCATAGACATTGAAAGCATGATATCATATCCAATAGAGCTATGCACAACACTTGGTTTATGCTTAAGTTGATCATTTCAATCTTAATTGCAATAAACACATACACACACACACACACAAAACCTAAACAAAAACATGCACAATAAGTTTATCATCCAGCCAGGTGATTCTGACCATTAGTCTAGCTCGACATCTGGAGGCGCGTCCCCGGGTGAGCGCACTCATTACAGGATGCCACTGCAGCCTCAAAGATTAGGTCAAATTTCCCTACGGAGGAAACAAAGTGCAGCCTAACGTTATAACAATGGCTTGTATTTGTATTGTGCTTTACCTGAGTTGACCACCAAAAAGTGGGTAAAGTGTCTTGCACAAGGACACAGCAACAGTCTGCACCAGCTGACCTTTGGATCAATGGCAAAATGGAGCCACCGTTGCCCCGTGTGCACATGAACTCACGAGATGAAGACATGTTCTACTGTAAAGCGCATTCAAATAATATTATGAATAACATGAATTATTCACGAGTGGCTTTGTCAGTGTTCTTTTTTCAGGAACAGAATGTCACTATGCGCCGCAACGTCCTTAATAAATGTAAGGATGTAATAAATACAATAGCAGCATGCTGAGATATGACTTCATAGACAGACTGACGCCATTTATTAAGTGTCTCACATAAAGAGCCGGAGGACCATTAAAGAGACCGGATATCTCAATTAATATTAGGAAAATGTTCCCGGAATACTCTTTTATTTTTCTTACCCCCTGTTGCTTGGTTCAGTGGGAGAGCCTCCGATGTCACTAGTGGCAAATTAAGTAAAAATAAATAAATAATACAAATCCTTAAATAGGCATGACTCGCTTTCCTTCCTTCTCTCTCTCTCACTCGCTCTCTCCGTCAGTGGCTTTTAATGAAGATCCCTGTGTCTTAAAAGACTCCTCCTGTTCTCCCATCAATTTTGGTCCTTTAACACAACCCTCCCCCCGATCTCGCTCCTTCTTCCATTTATACCAGCGCATTGAATTAAAAGCGGTAAATGGCTTTGCAAATAAATGAGTATTTCCAAAGCAACTTCAAAAGACCCTAGTGTATACGTATATCATCTGTTAAACCACTATTGTCCCTCCAAAACGTGCAATATTTCAATAACACTGGATGCACTTGATAGGAGCTTCAGGTGAAAAAAAAAAGAAAAAATGCAGTGTTTAGGGAAATATGAATAAATGTTTGGGTTCAATAAAGTGGCATACCCGCAGAAACCACATCCTTCCTCAGCCATTTGAGTTGCTTGAAGGTCACCGACAATAATGTGACAACTTATTAGAAAGCCCATCTGATGGCGGTGATTTTGTACCGCGCTCCTGCCACAGTGCTTGGTTTCCAGGCAATTACCGAGCATGCTATTTATTAATTTCACGGTTCACGGGACATCACATGCAGTAAATAGTGAGGGATGATAGCCCAGCCGTTCACAATGGCGGCGCTTATCGATTTTGGAGTGAGATGTTGCGGTGATGGGACGCGGCCTTCATCTTTCAAAGCTTAAATACAGATGAGTAAAACCACATTGAGAGAAAGAACCTGTTAGATATTTTCCTACCTGTGACACAATCAATTAATAACAGATAATGATTGTGTAAAACAACAACTTTAATGGGCCATTCATTTTTGTTATGACTTTTGTGATGGGTCAAATCTATTTTCTGTATGGATTCAGATGGCTTTCATATACCATTTTTGTGACACAGATCGATCCAATTCCAATTCCAATAAACTAAAAATAAAAATAAAATAAAAGGACTAGACATGGCATTTTAAAAAGACAAGTCATGCCAATGTCTCCACAAGTCAGGCCAGACTCTTTAATGTCCTCATCATCTGACATCTCTTCAGTGGTGATGTTTCCCAGGCAAGATCAATTCGACGTATTGGTTTTGTTTTCATAAAATTGTGTAAGTAAGGAACACCTATCCCTGTTTCATTTCTTTCTTGTTTCTCCTTTGGAAGAACTTTATTTTGTTCTCACTGCTCCCACAGGTTATTATAGAACGCCATCATTGCAATTACATGGTGAAAAGACCAACTGTGTGGTCGGCCCCTTTTATATTTCCATGGGAATCCATTTATCTCTAAAGATAGCTGACATCCCAATACAAGTGTTGCACAGTACTAACAGCGCAAGTGCCGAGACCAATTATGTGTTGTTTCCTTGAAGCAAGATGAGAGAAGCGGTGCTGCAGTTGGCCATGCTGTTAATCCAAAACCCTCTGCCCGTGCCAAAGTAATGCATCTGTGTGTTATGGGAACCATTTAACCTGTCAAGGCAGTGCTTCCCTGTGCGCTTGGACACAGGCCAATAAATTAGGCAGCCGCAAACCTCAGCCAAGAAGTTTGAGTCAGACAATTTTCTGCTAAATAAACAAAATAGCCGATACCTCATAATAAATAAATAAGAACTAAGAATAAGATTTTTTTTTTTTTTTTTTTTTTTTAAGAGAACACTGTTGTTTAGCCGAACTGATACCATGGTGCATCCTCACTTTATGGTGTGCAGCCACTTTTCATTATCCTGCAACTTTTGATTAAATGTAGTCAAGCTGTGATGATTAAGATGTCACTTGAATCATACCTTCCTATAGGAGCAAACCCCTATGGCATTTCTGCAGCGGAGACTGTAGCAGACGAGATTAGATTTATTTTTGATACAAAACGTATAATTAGCGCAGTATGTTAAACACAGGTTTGAGATAAGACGTCACACTCCTCAGAAGTATTTTAGCGACAAAGAGAGAAGAGATAAGATTAGCCTTTTTGATCTCACAATGGGGAAATTCACTTGTTAACAGTAAATAGCGGTGTCTTACTTTATATACAAGGACTACAAAACTTTAGGGGGTAAAAAGTGTAACCAATAATAATAAAATAAACAGACTATAAAAAAGATGTCAGTATTGGCAGTGCCAGTGTTTACAGTCATAGTGCACAGGTAATTAACCTCTTAGCAAAAAATTTTGCTATTTCACATTTATTAGCATCTTAAAGAGGGGTTATTATGCTTTTTTCAATCACATAGCACCAGTCTATAGCATACTACAATGATGACGTAATCTTCTGTTGGTCTTGTATAGGCAGTAAATTAAAATAACTGCCTTGAATAAAATTGCTCTCTCAAAATGGCTGTACTGAATGTCTTGAAATAGGCCTCTGTCTCTTTAAGAAGCTTTCCGACACGCCCCCTTCAGCACACTACTGTGGCATTTAAACAACAACACTGTGCGGGGAGGGGGCTCTGCTGAGCTGAGGAGCAGTGGTTGGTGGCTTGGCTGGTGACGAAAGGTCCAGAGGCGTCTCCAGGAGGTGGAGGCGTTCCTAGGAGGACTGAGGCATAACTACACCCAAAATGGCCGCCGTCTAAGTTTTTACTGATTACTCAAAAATATGTGAATGAGCCAAGGCAACACTCCAGGCATGTGTTTAATGAGGGAATGACATAATAACATGATATAAAGCTTGAAAAAGTCGATTTTACATAATACCCCCCCCCTTTAATGTTCTCCTGTGTCACCATTCTCTGTAATGCCATAAACTTCCTGTATGTTGCACCCAATGCACCTCCCTCACCTCGCAGCACCCCCACCTACACACCCCTCACCCCTGCACCATGTAAACACCAAACACGTGAACAAGAGATCGCAAATGTCTGAAGCAGAAGACGCAGCAACAGTTAGCGGCTAACAGTTTAGCATCATGGCAGAAGTTTACAAAAAGATAATGAACTGATAAACATCTGACCGACCTGCTCTGATGCAGCTGAAATCCTCATGAAATATCCTTTTGATTAATAATCAAATATTTACAGGGAGCTGCCAGATCTTTTTCCTCCTTATCATCACAAAGCAGGCACCAGAGGCTGAGGCGTTCAAGGGTTGTAGGAAAAAAAGAGCAGGGTTCACTACTAATATTTTTTTTTACTGACTAAAAAAAAAAAATATATAAAATACATCACTTAGGGCAGCTAAGTTGATGATGTGCCTGATTCAGTGCAAAATGGTGCGTTCTGTTTGCTCCACAAAATCAGGCAAGTCAGGACAAAATGACTTTTTATTAGGACTTCACCAGGTGTACACGTGGTTCTACACACTGAAACAAATAATAGAGGTCTTTACTTCCCCCCCCACAAAAAAATCCAGGAAACTCATTGCCTTGAAAAAGTCAAGTTAATGTATGTATGAATACTTGCGTATTTCAATTATATTTCAATTATTCTGTTCAAGTTTTCACTCAAGTCCTGGAGATTGTGCTGCATGGATGAATTAAATATTACAAAATCAAGCAATTGAAAGTTGTATTTTATTTGATTTGTAATTTTAACTTTAATTTCCAATATCTTCATGCTTTTACTGCAGACTTGAATTTCAGAATTTTCCTCATACAGCAGAAGTCTGAATTTCTGTCTGATGCAGAATCTCCATGACTTCCTTCTTCATCTGTCAGTCTGTGACAGACTGAAGAGCAATGAGGCCTCAGTCTTTTTACTGAAAAAAGAGCACAATGTATTGTGTGTCATGTTACTGTCACTCATGGTGTCTGACCTAAAGTCAAATCTGAAGAGGGCGGTGGATTCATTTTAAATTGTGAACACAACAGTGTAAGTGCAATATAATTGAATTATGGCAGTATTTAGCAATAAAAAATGTTAAATTGAACACTACTGGTATGGAAGTTAACATTACTGGAAAGTAGTGAGTTACCAACAGTTAATAATTAGCCACATTAACTTTTTCAAGGCAATCGGTTTCCTGGATTTTTTCAAGTAAAGACCATTTCAATACTTACTTAGCACTAGTGAAGCTGATTGAAGAGAAACAAGTGATCAATAATGAATACATTCAAGAAAGCACAACTGTTACTTTTCTCAGTGCAGCGTGAAATACAGCGTGTGGTACACTGGATGGGGTCAGCCCTATGTTCCCCCGTCAATAGAAGTGGGGGAACATCGATGTATTAAGATTAGTCACCTGCCCACTATCCTTAAGGTTAGTGGCTAGGGCAGAGTCAGGGTTAAGCTGATTGATATTATGTACGACATTTCACTCTCATGACATGTCTTTGGTTGATGTACCAACTCACCTACGAGACAAAAAAAATTATCGCACCCGGGGAACACAAGTACGCACCCCGCTGGATGAAACAAACTCTAAAACTAGAAGACATGTGTAGTACCACCAGTTTCCCCGTATCAGGTCTCTAATAAATGAAACCATTACAGGGTTCACAGTTCATGTTTTTTTTTTTTTGCGCATGCGTCCAATCGGGATAGAGCCGCATGTTTTACTGGTACAGGTGCCGCGTTGTACACAGTTAAATAAATCACGGCGAGGGGCACTTAGCGTGTTGACAGTATGTTGGAAGATACTTGCTCTTCCAAATCCCACTTTAATGCCCCCCGCCGATATATGAGGCGATATATCTGCGGTGCTAAACTCTTGCTCCGGGCCGTACGTGTTGAGTGCTATCTTGTATGTTTTTCATCACATGGTATCACCAGCTGTAAAGATTTATTTATTTATCTATTTCACTCTCAAAAGCTTTGAACTTTACGACAAGCCTCAGACATCTAACTTCTCGTCCTTCCTGTGGCATCCCTCTGAAATATCGTGTTTGTTCATCTCAAGGGGTGGATTTATTCCGCTGATTCATTGGCTGGCACTATAAGGTAACGACTGAGTGGATTCGCTTTTCGCTTTTATTTATTTGCTTCATTTTTCCCCTCCCATGGTACAGCCGTTTCTTGTGTGATACCACGGGGAAACTTCCTTGGCACCGTCCGTGTTCCCCGGTGAGGGGAGATTAGAGAGACCAGCAGAGGACAAGGGACATAATGGAGCTGTTATTCACTGTAATCCCCACGTCTCCGTTTGTGGATTCCTTTTTTCTTTCTCCTTCTTCTGAAATAGAATAATAAATGCCCGTGTCAATAATGGCTTTTGAAACACAATATTGGATATAGCTACAGAAAAAAAAAAAAAAAAACTACAAATATATAATTAATCTACAACAGTTTTCAAAAGTAAAAGAAAGTTTTGATTGGTGAAGGTGTGTCTGTGCCTTAAAACACAGGGAATCTTTATTGACCCCTCCTGGAACCGCCACCTTAACGTGGTGGAGGGGTTTGCGCGCCCGAATGATCCTGGGAGCTCTGTTGTCGGGGGCTTTGTGCCCCTGATAGGGTCTCCCAGGGCAAACAGGTCCTAGGTGACGGGTCAGACAAAGAGAAGCCCTTTATGAGAGACCAACAGGCCCGGTTTGAATCGTGAGGCCGTCCTTCCATGGACCCACCACCTGCAGGAGGAGCCATAGGGGTCCAGTGCTATGTGACCCGGCAACGGAAAAGTGGAAGAAAATGGATGGATGGATCTCTATTGATTCCCCTGTCTGATACTGGAGTGTGAGGGAGGCTGACTCAATATGCAGGATTACTGAAACATGCACAAATGAAACAAAACACTCCAGTTTTTGATGAGGATTTACAACAAAGTTAAAACCCTATGAAAGTATATTTTGTATGATGTAGTTCTTTAAAAATTGCAGCGCTGCTATTTTGTCATTTGTAACCACTAGGGGTTTTAACGGGCCACTAAAATGTCTCTTTAGAAATGAATCACAATTTCTGGAGATTTATCCATAATATATTTGCCCTTCATAGTTTATAGTTTTCAAGTGTAAAACTCATTCATACAAATGAAAAAATTGCGGATAGAGCAATGACAGAGACGATGACTGAAGTTCACTTGGAGGATCCGGAAAGGTCCGTGCATCGCTGAATACAGACGAGGGCTTTTCCACAGACAAGTAAAAAGCAGCGCGACTGAAGGGCTAAAGTAACTGTCAAAATAAGTTATTTGTGAATCGGTTCTTCGCGAGGTCCTGAACTCTCATGATGGCGGCACCCGTTCCGCGTGGCTACGGTAAAACCAAACCTCACCTACTTTGGACTGTTGAAAAGAAAACCATTAGTATCATCACTGGCACCACTCACAACTCACCACTTTTGATAAAATATGTCCAAGGAGAAATCCGTCGCTCAATAGCGTCTGGGTGAAACGTGTACAGGTGAAACTCGAAAAATTTTAATATCGCTAAAAAGTGCATTAATTTCTGTTATTCAACTTAAACTGTGAAACTAATATAGACTCATTACATGCAAAGTGAGATATGTATAGCCTTTAGTTATTATAATTTTAATTATTATGGCTCAGCTTGTAAAAACCCTAAATTAAATTCTCATAAAATTTGAATATTTTGAAAATGAACTTTAAGCCATAATCATCAAAATTATAACAAATAAAGGCTTGACATAATATCTCACTCTGCATGTAATGAGTCTATGTCATATATTAGTTCCACAGTTTGAGTTGAATTACATACATAAATGAACTTTTGAACGATATTCTAATTTTCCAAGTTTCACCTATAAAAATTGGTTCCGCTGCACTTAAACTTGAACTGCTAAATAAATGGACCAAATGTTTACCAAAACGGTTCAATACTGTTACACCCCTAGTAACGACAGAACTGTATACGGTACAAAGTCTCCCCTCTGTCCCAGATCTGATCACAAGCAGAGCATAGCACTAAGATATTCCAAACCACGACTGAAGTTTATGATTTGCGACGGATACAATTGAATGTGGCTCCAATTCATTAAAGATGACATTGAAAAACGGGGAAGTTCTGGGGGCGGATGTGCGTGCCTCTGCCAGCGCTGTGCCCGGGTAGGTCATCCACGGCGAGTGACTGCGGCGCCCCTAAGTCTCTGTGAAGTGGCTTACAGAGCTGTGAAATACAATAAGTAAAGGATGCTAAAGCCAGTGGCCCGTTGTGATTTTCCATGCAGCCTGTTTCAAAGGCAGCCGTGTGTAAATCCCTCAGTCCGGGCCGCCGCAGGACAGCAGAGCAGCTCGAGAACACAGACAATAGCCACCTGTCTGTACATCCAGTTTCAACTGCTGGTTACTGAACCTTCACCTCTTTACCCTTTAGATGAAATGGGAAATGGGGGAAAAAATATAAAGAAATGACAATGGTTATTTCCTTGTTTCCATGCAGTAAATGAACTATAAGAGCAAAATAAGCCAAACACCCATGTCTCATTTTATTGCTCAATGTAACTCCTTTTTAAGATTCAGAACCACACAGGGAGCCATACCCGCAGTAAGTGTTCGTCGACTCAAAGTACCGCGATGTAGGCGTGTTCTTCTGACATGAAATGGTCTGGTCCAGCGTCGGTGCAAGTGCTAATGCCACAGCTGCAGGGGAGAGGAGAGCACCTCCGCCATTTTCTCACTCTCCCAGTAGTTGTTTTTCACGCATCCGATGTGCAACCAGCCTGACAGCCCCCACAGCCGCGGGGAGAGCACCCCGCGCCCCCCCGATCTCCCGTGGAAGAATGAGGTCATGTGGACGGAGCATGTAGGTCACACGGTCCCGCCACGGTTCCTGTCACGGGTCACCGGGCACCACGGTCACCACGGGCCCCGAAGAGCGCGGCGTCACTGAAATAACATGGAAAAAAGGATTTGGTTTATTCGCAGTCAGAGTTTTAATCTCCCATCAAGAGCTGCTGGTTACGTGACCTTCACCTGTTCATCGGTTTGGTAAAGTCAGAAAATAAAAAAAATAAAAAAAATCCGAAATGGTATTTTTCCGCCGTTTTGTGACTCTGCGCTCGTAATCCTTTTTTTTGTTTGTTTTTTGAGCACACAGAGAGCCACACATGTTTCTGTGCCAAGTCAAATGTATTGCATGTGAAGTGGTTCTTGGCTGCGGTTGTGAAGTGAAAGTAACAAAAGTACAATCCCTGTGTGGGTAATGCACGTTTTATCGTTGATGTAAAAAACATAGTGTGAATAATATATTTCAAAAAGAACAACTCAAGATAAGATAAAACAGGATTCATTGAAGTTTAAATGAATTGACCTCTTAAACCCCGCCTGAACCTAGCTCATTTTTCTCCAGTTTGGCAACACCCAAATCTAAAAGCTTCTTGGAAAAAGTGTCAAAGTGAGACGAAAATGAGGATGAAAATGCAAAAAAGCCGGAAAACAGCAATCGAAAAGTGATGAAGATGTGTGGGGGGGAAATGTGACAAACACACAACTAAAAAGCAATGGATAATAAACAACAATGTGAGGAAAATGATCCGGAGAAAACGCACTTGGTTAAAGTGGGGGTTAAGAGGTTAAACAGATCATTTTTGTAACTTTCAGATTTACTCTCCTATAACAATTACGTCCAGTATGAGTCACTTTAATATAATTACTCAAGTTCAAGTAAAAAGTGCTGTGTGAATCGCTCCAAGAATCAAAGTTACTTCAGACAGTAACTACTACCCGCCTTTGAGCGTAATAATGATGACTTTTGCTATTCAAGGAACTCATTTGTCTTCTTTTATGTGTGAGATCGCGACAATCGACTAGAAACCCGGAGAGCCCTAAACTCATCACCGAAGCCGAGGCGTGGGGGTCGGGTCATGTCGCCGGGGGTGGACGGCTGACTAATACCTGCGCTGTTCCGGAGACACGGCGTCCCTCCAGCGTCCTTCAGCGTCCTCTCCATGTCCTTGGTCTGTAATAGACTCGGCGCTAACCCGCGGTGGCGGCGGCAGACGCGGGGAGCAGACCGTCCACCTGCTCAGCCACCCGCAATCCTAATGGACAAGATGAGCTACGAGCGGGTTTTTTTTTTTTTTTTTTCCAGCACCAAATCCAGGTTTTTGGTCGACTCATTAAAACTGATATGATGGATGTGGTGCTGGCAGAGGAGGCGTGTGCCTGATTGGGGAAGATGCAAGATGGCCCCGCGAGCTGGGGTGGTAATTGTTATTTCTTCCTAATCGTATTTGAATGCGAGGACTGAACAAAGACCGGGACTACTGCATGTGCACAAAGTCGCCCCCGTACCCGCATTTTATTTAAAAGGGGGGATGTGTAAATCTTCGCACTTTCGATCAACCACGGAAGCGCTTTTTCCACCGGTCCATCTTGCTCACACATAAGCCGCCATGTTTGTATTCGTGAGTCCCAATTGATGAAGTGCAGCGTTTAATACCGAGCGAAGTAGATGTTTTGTCTGTAATCAATTTGTCAAAATCGTTCCCGCTTTGTTTCCATATACAGCACGGCCTTCCCTTGCAAAATATTATTTACTCCCCAATGTCACGCTCCGGCTCGGTTAGTCGAAAACTTGTGCAACTTTTTTGATGAATCCTCTGCCTGAAGGAATGACGGGGCGCAAAACGTGGACTGGAGCCGGCTTCAGTTTATGCACCTATTTCCTCTCGTGGCGCCAGCTGCACGGCCACCTGCGGTCGGAAAAAAAATTACCCAGAATCCCTCAGCCGTACCGCGCGGATATGGAACAGCAAACCCGTCAGAACTATCACCGCTTATATTGTGTTGTTTTGGGCCGCTCTCAGCCACGAGTGCAACAGATTAATCACTGTGTCCCTGCAATCCGGAAAGCAGCGGGTGTTATGGAGAATCCGGTCTCCCGGTTCAGACACAGAAAGTTATTACGGAGCGAGGGGGGGGGGGGGAGAAAACGTAAATATGGTTTCGGTTTTGTTTTGAAGTGGTTATCAGTGTGTAACAAATTGGTTGTGAAGGAATTCTTTGTAGCTAAGGTGGAAAATGACTATACTTTGGACTTTAACTGAGCACTTTCTTAAAAAAAATCTTACTGTCTTAGTTCAAATACAAAGTAGGTTCAGTGTTACAATATTTTTTGCACCATTTCCCCCATTTTTGTGTTTTATTTTTCCCAGATTTTTTCTTGTTTAATTTTTCCTAATTTTTAATTACTTATATTTTCCCTGGGGCGACGGTGGCGCAGATGGTAGAGCGGGTCGTCTCATGATGGGAAGGTTGGGGGTTCGAATCCTGCCTCCTGAAGGTGCACATTGTCGTTGTGTCCTTGGGCAAGACACTTCACCCTCCTTGCCTCCAGTGTCTGCGTACACTGGTGTATGAATGAGAATATGGGCCCCTTATGAGAGACCAATAGGCCCGTCTGGAACCATGAGGCCGTCCTTCTGTGGACACACCACAGAAGGACGGCCATAGGGGACTGGTGCAATGTGATTTGGGCAGCTCCAGCGGCTGCCCCCACGACCCGGCAACGGACAAGTGGGAGAAAATGGATGGATGTATTTTCCCTGTTTTCCCCCCACATCTTTTTCATCCAATTTTTCCTTATTTTTGCCAACATTTCTCCCAATCTTTTTTACAATTTTCCCCAAATTCTTCGTAATTTTTCGCACATTGTTTGACATTGGAGATGGACCCAATATTGTAAAATTGCAGACCTTCCACACTCTACACAACTATTTACGTATCGGTATCGAAAACCAAGTATCGCTAAAGTATCGGCATTGAAAAATATGTAACGGTACCCAGCCCTAGCCCTGAGACATTGTTGAAAGATGGGTCAAATGCAAACAAAAACGTCTAGTACAAACATGTTTATTGTGTTACTGTATACACTGCATTTCCTTTCAAACTTAAATAAAAGTGCTTGAAGTGAGTCGTATAAACTGAGATGGGAAAAACAGAAAATTGCTCTGTACTGTACTTTTTTTTTTACCGGCACCATCATGTTGAGTGCAACATAATGAAACAAAGGCATTTCCACCTTCGCGAGGCGCATGCGATTTTTTTCCTTTTGATCTGCGGTTCTTTGTAAATCTGATGGTGGGCGATGCTGCTTATTTAATGCGCGTGTGAGTCAGCTACCTGTAGCTGGGCCGTAATTGTTCCCCCGGGGCCGCACTGCTTCAGCAAGGTAAATGCTCTGTGGCTGTAAGCCTAGTGCGAATTATATCAAAGGGAAATTAGATTAAAGCAATTGGATTTTCATGCTAAATTACTCTTTACCCCTCAAATGACCCGCTGAATGAGTGAACGAAGCCACAGGCCCATCCGAGTAACTGTAAACCCTTATGTGTGTTTTTTTTTTTTTGTACCAGCGGACACAGCTAATTGAATCGGCATTCTCCTCTCCGGCTCCCAAATGAATAAACAACACCAGCCCGCTTATCCGCCAGGGTTAAGTGCGCTTCAAAATGTCCGCCGCGTTTTTTTCAATTGTGACGGCGCCCGCAGTGTGTTTGTGCGGGTCGGCCGGTTGAAGTGGACTTGATCAACGGGGAAACACGGGAAAATAACTCAGCATGAAAGTGACTTTTCATTTGGCGCAGATAACCGCATTACACGCTAAACACGGGGAAAGCAGAAGGACGAAATTAGGGGTTGTTTTGTCTGATCGCCGCGTAGTTAATTTGCATGACTTTGCATAATACACTCCATGAAAGCAACAGTATTTATAATGTGACAACCAAATCATATTTCCTTTGATGGGGCATCCACATTAATTTGACTTCACGGAGGGTGAAAAAGCTCCGAGACCCGAACTAAGGGGGTATAATATATTGAACATTTCCTTCTGCAAAGTTGTGATTAGAGGGACTTTCTTGGAAGGTCTGCCGCTGAATAACGCGAGTTTATTTGCCATCAGTGAGCCAGTGCCGCCTGTAATTTCATGTCATTAACCAAATGAGTAACTGTGTTCTTAACTAGGGAGAGAACAAGTAGCACGTTTTAAAAAATAATAACGGGTTTTCTCCGAGCATGCAGTGGCACTCGAGCTGAACACCTGCATTGTCCTTAATACACTCGACTCCAAAAAGCTAATCATTCCATTTCCCTCTTTTCTGCTTTCATAATTAAAATAAATAAAGTTGATCAAATCAGTGGCTCATGATGATTCTAATTGATCCTCAACCCGGGATTAAATAATTTGTCAGCAACACTTCCCGGGGGAGGGGCATTTAGCACTCTCAGCTTTGATCCTCGGGTCAAATCAAGGTGTTATAGTGTGACCAACAGAGGGGGTAGGTGAATTAACTTAACTTAAATTTGTTTGACTGAAATAAACAACCCCTCCTGGAACCGCCACCTTAACGTGGTGGAGAGGTTTGAGCGCCCGAATGATCCTGGAGCTCTGTTGTCGGGGGCTTCGTGCCCCTGATAGGGTCTCCCGTGGCAAACAGGTCCTAGGTGACGGGTCAGACAAAGAGCGGTTCAGAAGCCCCTTATGAGAGACCAACAGGCCCGGTTAGAATCATGAGGCCGTCCTTCTGTGGACCCACCACCTGCAGGGGGCGCCATAGGGGCTGGTGCAATGTGATTTGGGCAGCTCCTACAGCTGCCCCCACGACCCGGCAACCGACAAGTGGAATAAAATGGATGGATGGATGAAATAAACAAAACCAATGCCCTACATAACCAGGCAACACAGGTACATTTAACTGATGGACAGAGATATTTTATTTAAAAGTTACTTTAAAAAAGGTGAGCCACAACATGGCAGATAACCCAATAAATAAATGTGAATAAATACATGTTTCACAGTTGCATCTTCACATCGCCAGTCCATACACCAAAAATAAATGTTTGTATACTTCATTGTCCCTGTGGGGAAATTTGTCCTCTGCATTTGACCCATCCTTTGATGCCGCTAGGGCAACCCGTAAAGGAGCAGTGCCGCACCCGGGGACCCATCTGCAGTTGTGGGGCCATGCTGATGATCAGTATTACCTAGCTGGAGGATTCACCAATTGTACATGTTTTAGTGGTAGGGGTACCCGGGAAAAACCTACGCAGACAGGGGGAGAACGTGCAAACTCCACACAGAAAGGCCCCGTCCAGGTGGGAATCGAACCTGTGACCTAACTGTGAAGCGCGAGTGCTAACCGCTGTACTGCCGCGCTGATGTCTGTGACGTTTAGTGTCTTCCTTCCCGTTTCCCATGTTTTTACCTCCAGTCATTAGAGCACCAAACGAACGCCTATATCCACCTCCACACAACTCCGTGGAGTAACTGGACCGTGTGCCTGAGGAAAACATGAGCGTCCTTCAGCAGCAGTGGATGTGGATGATGTGCTGGTAGAGACGTAGGGAGTAGGGACCGAACATCCCGCAAAAAGGAAAGTTTACACAGTGCATAATGGGTAATCTACACAGGCTCGGCAATAACCTACATAATGCATTGACCACATACCGATAGTTGTGTGGCCAACCCAACACATGTACAGGAGTCCATGGCCTCCGACCCCTTAACCTCACGCACGTCGATTTACACATTGTCTCAAAACGAGCCCTACTCACCGACGATTCCCCACAGCACTGCCCAGTCACTGGCCTCGATGGCTTCACACAACGACCCTGGTGCACCTCATCATCCTCTCAGCTGGGTCTCCAGTCTTGTGGCCATGACGGCGCGGCTACAACGGCGTGTGACGTCGGAGGGTCAGGTGAGGGGACGAACGTGACAAAAGGGCAGACAAACCCGTCCCGTTACAATAGCACAACATGACTCACTCGTATTCGGATTTACCAACAGACATTATGAAACAAGTGTAATGTCCAAATGAACGGTTAGCAGTGAGATCTCAAGTTTACCTCTTAACAGAGCGCATTTTGCCATTTTCTTCAGTTCGGCTTTGCCCAAATCTAAAAGCTTCTTACAGCCTACAGGCTAGTGTAATGCCTCACTTGAAAGCTAAGACCTACAAAACCCATCCGAGATTTTTCCTTGTTGTCCGTGCATTGACTTTTTCCTCCCTTTTTGTTGCATTTTTGTTATTGTTTCATCACTTTTTGTTGCGTTTTTCTATCTCTGTTGTCGCTTTTTTAACACTTTATTGTCATGATTTTGTTGCTTTTTTTAACTTTTTTGTTGCATTAAAAAAAAAAAAAAAAAAGTGCCGCTCTTTTCAACAAGCTTTTATATTTGGGTAATGCCTGGATGCCTGGATAATAAATGGAGAAAAATGTGCTCGGTTTAAGGCGGGGGTTAAGAGGGTACATAAATGTTGTCCAATCAGGAAGAGGAAACTGAATATGACCCCTCCCCACCCACCTAATTCAAAACTCGTTAAAAGCTTTAAATGAAGCAGTAGTATTTACAAAACCCCGCTGAAATCCTGAACGTAAATACGCGCAAAATAAGCCGGGGGACGCTTTCAGTGTCACTGTGGAACAAGACATCCGAAAGGGCTAATTATTTTCTTCCCCTTTTATAAAAATAGATAGCTCAAATATGGTGCGGAGCAAGGTCAGAGTGGGTTATGAGAAAGTGTTGGAGCGCCGGCATCTCGGTCCTAAACAGAGGCTAATTATCCCCTGAAATCATTTAATGTCAAGCCACGGGTGTACGGCTTCTTTCAGCTCAGCGAAACCTGACACTTCCCAAAAAAAAAAAAGAAAAGAAAGGGAAATAAAAAAAAAAAGGTGTTGCGTGATGAAGCGATATCCTGTCTGAGCAGCTCTGCAAGAAGACAGGGGCTTACGTGAACACGGGACTCCATTACGGCTCTTCTTCACCACTTACTACTCGCATCTGTTTGGACTTTCTTTTCTTTTCTTTTTTTTTTTTTTGGTTGCAACACCTTTATTCTGCTTGGGCGCCAGCTGCCACCGCTCCCCGCACAGAGGCTCCGAGAGTGTCAAGGCAAGCGAAAAAAGGATTATTTGTATAATGGGAGTAAATGAGCTGCATATCCGCAAGGTCTTCGGGAGTTACCAGTTTTAAGCAGGTGGGAAAAATGCTATTCAACGTAGATAAATACATGAATTTTATTTTTTCAGTCTATAATAGTGCGCGGGCGGATTATTTTCAGAGCTGCAATAAAAGTATTTCAGCAGTCCTTATATGCGGGGTCAGTGGTCAATGAGAATTTATTCAAGTTTTCAATAAATGTCTTTACGTTTGTCCTTGTTCTTCATCTATGCACATTCCGATATCAATAGACTTTCTCAAAACCCTGCCATTTTCCACATCACCGCGGGTTTTATTCTCCACCATTTGAATCATTTTGGAAAGTTTTCTGAAGTTTCGCCTGGCGGTGACCCTAACTATATTTAACATGTTCTCCAGCCTTCACCCCCCCCCTCCCCTCCCCCCTGCGGCACCCGTCACACACAGTGCAATCATGAAAAACCATAAATGTCACCGCTGAGGACGCAGTCAAAAACTTTGCTCTTGGGCATCAATAAAAAAAAAAGAAAAAAAAAAGCCAAGTGGGATGGCTTAGGTGTAAAATAGACCGTCTCCGATGTACGCGAGCTCATTTCGAGGCGTTTTCAAAGTCTTTCAAAGTGAGCTGTCACTTGGCGATGCGACGGGGAAGCGGGAGGTGGGAGCATGTTGAAACGTGCATTAACATATGTTATCCATAGAGGAAGCTGAAGTGTGTCGTCTGCACCTGCCTATCACTCGTACGCACTTGCTCCACACGCGCGGTAAACAAGCTCGTCCAATCGCCCGGGGCGGTGTTCGCGTCCTGTTTCATCTCTTAGATTAAGCGAGTTGATGTAGGGCACAATGGAGCAGCTAACTTTCATGTTCCTTTTTTTCGCGTGTGGAGATTTTATTTTAACATCAAAGTAAGGTGTGAAGAAAAAAAAAAAAAAAAAAAGTATGGATGTTTGTGTTGTTTAAAATGCACCACATCTGCTCTAAACTGGATAAACTTTTTTTTTTTTTTTTTAAGGCAAGCCGAAGAGTTACCCGCACAGGTTTCCATGACACCGGATTAATGGACATACAAGCAGTTTAGACCTCTTAACCCCCGCCTTAACCTGTTCAGCTTTACCCAAATCTTAAAGTTTACAGCCTACAGGCCAGTGTAAGGCAAGGCAAGCCAAGTAGAGCTCAATTCATACACAAGGCAATTCAAAGTGCTTCACAGTCGCATAAAATTAAAAGAAAACAGATAAAATCAATCATTAAAACATCAACATACAATTTAATCAATTACAGTAAAAGGCAAGAGTGCAGATAAAATACTTTCAGTTTTCATATGCTCGGGTAAAAAGAGCTGTTTTCAGCCTGGATTTGAACATTGTCAGAGTTGAGGCCTGTCTCACATCCTCATGAAGACTGTTCCAGATTTTAGCTGCATGAAACCGAAACTGTAATGCATTATTTGAAAGCTAAGGCCGACAAAACTGATTTGAACGGATATTTTTCCTCGCGTTGTTGCCGTGTTGTCGCACCCTTTTCATTGCTTTTCTCTTACTCGTTTGTCACTTTTTTGTCGCATTTATATCTGACTTTTTTTTCCACTTTTTTAGTTTTTCTGTCACTTTTCTGTTCTTTTTTTTTTTTTTGGCTACTTTTATGCTTTTTTCAAGAAGCTTTTAGATTTGGGTAAAGCCCAAACTGGAGAAAATGTGCTCGGTTCAGGTGGGGGTTAAAAAGGTTTAAACACTGAGCAACGGCCATTTAAGATACGACTTTATTGATCTCATAGTGGAGGAATTAACATTTGTTAATTTAACGTATTTTCCGGACTATAAGTCATAGTTTGGCTTGGGATGCAACTTCTACTCAGGCGCGACTTATATAGCAAAATATATAATCCCCCAATGTTTGTTATTTTCACACTGACGCCGCTAGAGGGCGCTCTCTAGGCTTGTGTACCAGTATCTGCTACTCCTGTACCACTGAAGATTACAGTACTCCTACTGCAATGAAGAACACAAAAAAAGCTAATCGCAGGCTAGAGGAATGAGTTCGCAAATGGGTGCTTGAACAACGTGCTGCCGGGAGAGGCTTGCCAACAGTGTGATTGCCAATAGGCCTGTGCGACTTACACTCCATAGCGACTCATAGTCCGGAAAATACGGTATGGCTGAAAAAAGTATGTACCATCCGTAGATCCATTCACCATTGGAAGTTTAAACTTTGACAGAGAGCGATAGAACAAACAAAGCACCTGCTAAAATGTATGTTTACTAAAATCGCGCATACTGTATTACAAGTTTAAAAAAGGTGGCGATCCCGCAGCAACTTCCAGGGATGGCATTGAAGACCATTACAAGGCCGTTGCAAGTAGCAGATAATTTGCCGAACCGAAAAGACAACAGCGAAAAGCGAAGAATAACTCTTCAAAAATAATGCTAATTAATACGAATTCAATAAACTAACTTTCAAAATGAGCAATTATTTAGTTTCGACTTGAGGCATCTGCTGAGTAGGTGGTCCCCGAGTCATGGCCGAGACAGACTGTAAAGTAAATGTGGTCTTATGCTTCCAAGAGCGTTCCAAAACATGTCAGTGCCAGAGTGTCGCTCACTTATGGCTTTGAAGGCTGTCCACTGTCTGTGAGACTGCCTGCTACAGCCACAACTGCTCCATACTTGTCTGATGAAGTTAATTTTGATGAGAGTTTTGTCGACACCACAAGAAATAAATTGACCTTTTTAATATACAGCAATTTTAGCATTGTGACTTTCCTTTTGCTAGCTGGTAGTTGCTTAATTTCCAATACTCAATCAATCGTTACTCAAATTACCATGACAAACTTCATACAATTGCGCTTCTCCTTCTGGTAAATTGTTATTAATAGCCCCACATCAAATAGCCCTGTAGTATTCATGCAGTGACGAGCAGAGCCTTCTGTGTCCTTGTGCTTGTATCAGTGTGTACCTTACGTGTCGGTCCAGCCCAATGACAGATGGCTTCATGAGATCAGTCATCCCGAAAGAAGCCCCTCCATCACTGCTGCATTGGCATACTATTAAACTGCTCCCATACATTAAATTGAGGACAAGGACACCATGGGTTTCAGTTGGATCACAAATGTTTCGTCCCAGCAGCGAGTGACAATGTTTTTCAATGCTGTGAGCGCAGTGTTTAAACGCTGACTCATGTTAATTTCTCTCTGTCTTCACGGTCCTCCTTGGCTTTGTGTTTTGTCCAGTTCTACGTAACAAAACTAATTTCAGAACCATTTGTTTATTGTATTATTCTAAAACATATGTCTGAATAATTCAATGTTCTGTCTCATCCCCTTTTACATCTTCAACCAGAGACATATCTTGCAACAGTCGATAACGATTTGCTGGGAGACCAACAGATGAAGACATTCAGTATTTTGACGTCGATAAAAAAAAAAACACAAAGTGAAAGATGATGATGCCCCGATGCCTCTTTGTCTCTCAGAACCGGACATAAAGTCCCTAAACCCGACAAACATTGCCATCTTAAATTGTCAACATGGCTACGCTTTTGTTTGTGATTGATGGAGCGAGAAATTGAGATATGCAGATGCCCCACTGTTTAAAAGACGCTGGCTGTCATTCCCGTTTGGTTCAACAATAAGGCCCGGCTTGTCTTTCACTTTGAGTTCGTCTGTCGGAGTTTTTTCACACTCCTCTGTGTTAGATCTATTTGGAAAAGGTCAGACGGACTAGCAGGTCTGCTCTCAACACTTGCACACGCTTTCGTCAGATGTACAGACCGGCCGCCAGTGATTGAAAACGTGCACTTGCGACACCCAGACCACTTTGTTGTTGTCAAAAATATGTCCTTCCATTCTGTCCTTGGGAGTTTTTATTTGATAGCATTTCAATTTCTATGAAGACTTTGCTGGGCTTATATGACACCTTTGGTGCTAGTTCTCAGTGCTATTAATTTCTCTTTTATAGGGCTGGATTTAATATCAATGTATTCCAGTCAACAAAGTAATCATGTTTTTTTTTCTGGATGCCGCTCTCTCACGGCTGAGCAGACTTATTTCCCAGGTGAGTTTTTAAAAATCTTTTACAGGAGACTTTAGCAGCAGAGCAGCAGGGGGCTAACGCTAAGCTAGGTAATACCTCATGACACAAATGAATTTACCCTTTGTTGTCAGAGATGAATGAGAGAATTGGCAGATGCAGGTGCCAAAACCCTTTGTAGCAATTTTCAAAACCCAAAACTAGATTAGCAGCATTAGCGTGGCATTTTATACAATGACATGTATAGAATGCCATGTTCAGAACGCTCATCTCTTTGGATGAGGTCTTGTTGATGTTTTGTTCCTTCTGTACCATTTTTTATTGCACTGAATTTGGGGGTGGGCGCTCATAAGCTTCTTGCGTTAGCCCACTCCTTTTGAGCAGAATGTATACTGCTCAAATAAACAAATCAACTAAACATGAAGTTGAAACGTTGTCCCTTCACTCCGAGTTCTATGGTCGTGATTAACAGATGATTAAGGAACTACAGAAAACAAAAACGGGACACACGAGGCGGTATCGAGGCAAGACTCCCAGCGAAAACCACACATGCCTTCTGTCCGTATTGTTCTGGCTAATGGACGTTCACTGGAGACTCAAACAGATTAACTGCTAAGCTCTTCCCGGAAGATGGTGAGAGACTGTTGTGGAGCGGAAGGAGCTGCGTAGGAGGTAGAGGGAGGAGGAGGAGCTGACCAGTGCAGGACACCACGCTCTGAAACAGGGACAAACCCAGGTGACGGTTTCAGAGGATCAGGGGAGCCAGGTTTCCTCCAGGTGCAACGGTTTCCCGACCTCCGGGTCAGGTCGGCCCACAGTGGCAGCACGGCTCAGGACGAACACCTGAACACTATTTAGTTAAAAACAAAATAAAGCACTTACTTACTTAACCAGTCAAAGCTATATATGTCCCGTGTCCATTATGAAAACAAACTTTTTACAGGAGTAGGAACAAAATCACACAGGACTGAGACACAGCATTGGCTTCTGATGAATACAGCTAATCCGAAGTGAGAGAGATTATAAAGTTGGCTCTGAACAATATATTTAAGAGGAAATGTCCACCAAACTTGTGGGAGAAATGATTTGCTGTGAGCCGGGTCCCAGCCACTCCAGCTTACAGTATAAACACAAAGAAAGAGCGTCTGGCTCGTCAGGCAGCAGACGCACCAGAAGGTGTCATAATTAATGACACCTTCTGGCCGATGCTCCTGACACGTTTCCCAAAAGGAGGATGGGTCAAATGGGGGACTGATTTCCTCACAGGGCGACCAACTCTGCCTGGACAAAGCTAAACCGGGCCATAGAAAGTACAGGACATACCTTCTCTTTTGAAATGACTTCCCCATGTAGTCAATGGGGCAGCTCTGAGCAGGTGTCATTCCATCACATGGAGCCCCGATTCAGAAACATCTCAGAGTCGAACAGCGGCTTATTCACACGGCCCTGACCTCTTCATCCAGTTATCCCCTTTTCTCCCTCTATTCACAATTCACCATTTTTCCCTTCAAATTAATCCCATCATGAACAGCGGGGGGAAGAGGCGGCAGTGGAGGAATCCCAAGGCCGCAGTCTGGAGGTGCTACAATGAGCTGTATTATGGCTCTCTCGGCTCAAATTGAAAACATTACCGCTCCCATTCACAGTCCTCAGACACACGCCACGGTCTTTATTTCCAATCTCCAGCCTCCTTTCTGCTTCAAGGAGCCCTGCCACCAACACACAGCGCAAAGAGTGTGTTTTTGTGTCTCGATAAAGTCATCATCATTGCTGCCGTTGCCTATTGGTGACCCAGGCTGAGCGGTTTCCATTACCCCCCGCTATTCAAGACGAGAGACCCCGGGCGCATTTTTAAAGATGTGTTTTTACATCACCAAATCGGAGGTATTAGCCCGGCAGCTCGGCGGTGGTGACCTTTACGATGCGGGGACGGCATCAGTATGCATTGTGTGCTGCTAAAAAGGACAAAACTTTCAAATGGATAGCTCAAAGACACATTTAATAAACAACCGACTCATTGTTTACTATTCAAGTTCAACGGTTTCATGGCTTTTTATCATCTGGTTTCTTGCTTTCAATTCCAAATATGTGAATGCTAACTGTCAGCCAAAACGTATGGTGCCTTATGCAACTTTCTGTGCAAATGAAAACCCTGAAAGATGTTGTGTGTATAGTGACCCAATGGCTGTATGGGTGGTTAGCATGGCGCCTTTATTTTCAGTCACACTACAATGCTCCAGGATCAGTTGTGTTGTAGGTCTTTTGGTGCGAGGGTCCGTCAGCAGAGAAAACCTACCAAAGTCTGGGACATCGCAGCCCCCTTATTGATCAGAAAATCTCTCGGGCCCCCCCCCCAAATCATAATAATTTACTCCATTCAAAGGAATTTGTTATAATTTTACAGCTAAAGTGACAAAAAAAAGGTCTAACATCATCTAGCATAAAACATCTAGCATTGACATTCGGCTAAATACTGGTTTAAACATATACATGTATTTTTCCTTTCAAAATTAACTTTTTTCATTGTACTCGTTTTGCAATGGTTTAATGTGTTTATTGGGAAAATGTCACATAGCATTGATTTACCAAGCAACACAAAACTATCCACCAATGGTTTGCTTCTGTTAAAAGCCTGTACCTCAGCCTAAAAGGTCACATGCCCAACCGCCACCCGTGCACTCTTTCCTCCTCTCACTTTCTCGTTTTTTCTGAGGGAGAGCTGCCAGATTGCTTCGGCCTGTTTAGCGCGGTGAGCTGACAGACAGAGGCTTGGGCAAGGTCAAAGCACGGAATAAAAAAATCACACTCTATGGAAACACCAGCTTCAGGAAGGTTTGTGATTCCAATTCAAAAGGGCGAAAAGTTGTTATAAGGGAGATTAGGCATTTATCATCACTCATCATTCACTTCGCGCCGGTGTTGTGGTAGTAGCGGGACTGGGGAATGGTCTGACTACACAATGTGAGGACTAAACTGCTTTTGTCTAGCGCTCCAGTGGCCGGGCAATTTTCAGGTGCACTGCCTTATTGGGCCTTCATAACCCAAAACGCCGGCTGTTAAAGCTAATGCCCCAAAGATGGACACGGGGAGCAGGAGAGTGCAGCGGAGAGAAAGGCTAATTGGGCTGAATAGGGGATTTGCATTGAGAGAGGGAGAGGTGTCGTATTGCCCAATTGCTTTTCATCACAGGGAAAGGAAAGCAAAGGAAGTGCTCCCAAATGAGGCCACATTATCCTGCCAAGTGTGGTACCGCACATCAGAGCGACCCAGGACAGGCTACACAAGTGCAAAATGTCTGTATTATTCGGATGGTTGGTCACTTATGATTACTTATATTGTAAAACGTGAATCAATCTCCATTTCCGCACACACAAAAATGTGCACTGCATATTTTGAACATACTTTAATTTGTTAAAAATATAAATAGAATTCTTTAGTCTAAAATATGTTTTTTGTTTGTTTTTACTTTTACAGGTACACAAAGCACACTTTTCCATTTCAGTCAATGGCAGACAAAAGAAGTCCTTTATCACTTATGCTCTTTACCAAGTTAGACCTCCCCTATACGGCACACGTCTGCTACAGTGAAGGATGGCCCTAAAAGCAGTCTGTGGGCTGTGGCTAAAACATTTCCAAACACTCCTGAGAGACACATCCGCTTTTATCGCCCTGTTTTTTTTCCCAATGTTTTGGGGCTTAAGGCAGCATCACTCACCAATATACAGCGGCCTGAGTAGATGGGTCGGCATTGTAAAAGAGGCCCAAAGCTGACAAAAAGATCAATGACGGGATAAGAGGGGTGGGCGAGTGTTACAGAAAGACTGATAGCGATTGGGAAGTGACAGTAAAAGATCGACGGGCACCATGCCAGCTCTCTGCCCTGCAGTGCACTGTCTTCATCCTGCCTAGATTATATGAACATCTGACAGGAAGTTTGAATTACATCACCTCTCCTCAGCAATGGCCACTGTGGGGCACGAGAACATGAACAACAGAAAATAATCGCGTTGGAGTCCCCAATTAGTTTATGCTGCGCTTGATTCATAACATAAAAAACAGGAAATCAATTCATCTAATCAGCAACTAGCTCTGGATGAGATTTCCTCTCTCAGCGCTTTTCAGAGGGCAATGCCAGGCCTCTTTTTGACAAGTCAAAATACCAAGCAGCCATGTAATAGAAGTGATTAGGTTATTCTGTTGTGTCTCACTAGATTTGCGGAACAAAGTTGACACAGGCCATGTTTTGCGGCACAGTGGCTGAGCGGCTTCTCAGTCTCCCAGCACAAGCTAGGGTTCGAACCTGGTAGGGTTCAGGTTTTAGTTGAATAATTTTCATTTTAATAATAATAATGATGCATCGGTTTTATATGGTGCTTTTCTGGACACTCGAAGACACTTTACATATCGACGGTGGCGCAGATGGTAGAGCGGGTCGTCTCATGATCGGAAGGTCAGGGGTTGGAATCCCGCCTCCTGAAGGTGCACGTTGTCGTTGTGTCCTTGGGCAATACACTTCACCCTCCAGTGTCTGCGTACACTGGTGTATGAAGGTGAGTGGATCCTTGCTGTAAAGCGCTTTGAGTGCCTAATTAAGGTGGAAACGCGCTTGTTGAGACCATTTACCATATCATTCACTCCATACTCCATGGAGGTAAGCTACTATTGTAGCCACAGCTGCCCTGGGGTAGACTGACAGACGTGAGGCAACCAGTATGCGCCATCGGCCCCTCCACTCACTCACTACATTCACTAGGCTTCCTGTTGTTCCCAAATGGTCTCCCATCCAAGTACCGACCAGGCCCTTCCCTGCTTAGCTTCCAAGGTCTGACGCGTTATACCATTTTACAGCAAAATGATAGCATTGTAAAGTGATGTGTAATAACATGGTAATTAGAGTACCTACAATGTAATTACCAATGGAAACAGGGCACATGTCATTCTATTTGACTTTATCATATTACAATTGATCATGACCATGAGCCACTAGAATAACCCGCTAGACTTATGGGTAAACCTGCTGCGCTGGTACATGGTGCACTGCTCCAGCATCACTATCATGGGTTTGACTCCATCCTTTTTCACAGCTGTCCTGCAAAAGCAGACAGACGACAGATTAGCAAATGTTAGTTTTATTTCTTTGAAGACTTGGAGAGTGGAGCAAGGCTGGGGACCGGAAGACCAGGTGAGTACAGGACCAGGAGATGGACGGAGACAGACTGGTAATTATCTTGCAGGTAAGTGGGCGTGAGTATAAAGATGCAAAAATACTTACGCAGATGGGCAGGTAAGTAAGGGCGGGCGGGCAGGCAGACTGGAGGCAGGTCGTACACAGACAGTTTTTGAGGTCAACAAACACACTGGCAGTGTGTAGCAGGGAAACCAAGCCTCTTGTACTTCTGGTAATCGGCAGATTGAAGCCAGCTGTGCCACGCCCACGCAGGTGGAGACATACAAAACACAAAAGGGAGGTAGAGGAAAACTGGAGCACAGGTGTACATAGTGACACCTGTCCAATAACCCTAAGGATAAAAAATATATCTATACTATATATGAGTTTTTTTCCCCTCTGTTTATTATGCATCATAGAATATCACATTTTGTTGACATACTGTATTTTTTTGCATTTTTGTTTGCACTTTTTAGCTAAATAAAGTGACAAGCCACTCCACAGCTCATTCCCACACAGTAACTGAATGTATGGATGCATTATGTGGAGACGATGACAGTCGCCGTCGTCACTACAGGGATGCAAATAAACAGTGAATCCCTGTGTTCACGAGTTCACATACATCACTGGAAGCAGGGGGTGAAGCGTGATGTTCCTATATAGGGATGTCAATGAGCATTAGCCGAGCCCTCGGTCTCCAGCTGGGATCGTGTATTCAGCGAAACATTAGTTTAGCAACAGTGTCAGAGCGCGTTTGCTTCGAGCTAAATGTAACGCCGCCTCCACCCCTCTCTCAGAAACAATGGTTACGATCAGAGATAAGGGCCTCTCGGGGGCACGCAGAGTAGAGCCGGACCTGATATCTCTGAATGTCTGCACCTGCACAAAGCGTTCATGGCCACAGAACAAGAGCCTTGAGGGAACCACTTGTCACACCGGTCCTGGGCTCCAGCTTGTCTCCTGAGTACAATAACTGTGGCTAGAGTCATTAAAAGCCGCTGCTAGCCTTTCCAATAAACTGACCGCTGTAATGTTGTAGCCACACCAGGAATTGGTGGAAATTTGTATCCGGGATAAGCAGCCACTCTTTCATGTGGACGTACGAAAACAGCCACTCGTTCACATGGCAGTACGAAAACAAAGACTTTCGAGTTTTGCATCGTGTTTTGTGTTATAGGCTGTTAGCAAAAATAATATGTTAAACTGAGTGAGAACAGGAAGTACAGCCGTTTCAATACGACACAAGGAAAACAAGAAATCTTCATTCTAGTTCACCAGACAATAGGCACAGGCACAATTTACACCATCTTTTTCAACGCTTTAGCGCAGTAAAAGTGCCAGCATGGCATTGGCAGCTGAGATACCAGGAGGAACAATAGGCTAAAACAAAATTAATATGAGTCACAGTGCGCCACGGCTGCTCAGTCAAGGCAGACTTTGGCCTTTAGTTTCTGCCAGTGAGCTGGAATCCTCTAATACCTTGGACAGCTCTTGCGTCAGCTCTAGCATCAGCACCACGGACAGCGTCTCAGAAACAACACTGGTCTGTGTTCTTTCTGTGTTTCGTTCCCTTTTTAGACTCAATATTGATATCACTGATTTAATAAGAGTGAGTTTATTTTGTCCTTCAGAATCAAACACCCTTCTTTGTATGATATTTTAGACTGAAATTATTATGACAAACTAAGTCATGGCAGAGGGAAAAAAATGTGTGAGTATTCTCTCAAGACCAAAACATTGTATTCATAACACAATGATGGTCTATTTGGTATGACTGCAGCACGAGTATGCCGGCCATGGGTTTAAATACAAACGTACCATATCTTTCTCCATTCTTCACCCATTCGAATAAAACCAACAGACTGAGGGCTGAGCTTACCCTTATTTCGCTGACGACGCCTTTTAGATGGGAGGTGAAACGTTCGAGACTTCAACTACAGAGTACAGAAGATGACTCAAGTACCTTCATTGAAGACTGCACGCCAAACACAGGTTAGTTATTGCCAAGCCAAATTAGTAGAGAAAACAAATATGTCAAGTGCAACGGTGATATGACAAGTGATATTGTCATAACACATGTTTAAAATAGTGGGAGGAAAACTAAATAAAGCCACATTAATTAACATGATGAAAAAAATTGCATAGGGAGAGAGAATAGTTATGCAAGAAAATAGTAAATGGAGGTTAACCTGCTGGATGGGTTTTGTTTTTCTTGTACAATTTTATCTAAAAAAATAAACTACATTGTGTTCCTTTTGAAAAATTGACTGTCCTTTGAAAACTCACAGGGACACATACAGAATGAGAATGCTCATCATACAGTTATAAGGGACACGTGACTGATAAAACCGCTACATAGGTGTTCCTGTTATCTGTTGCTACGCTCTTCAAGGTTATCTTGAGCATAGGACACAATGTGCCGCCATCCAGCGACGTGAGGGAGCGGGGAAAGAAGTCAAACCATCACTCACCAATTCTATTTCCCAGCTCAGGGAGGTGGTGCAGCCGGAGGGGACACACTCTGCCTTACACACCTCCACTTAGCCCCAGCTGAGGGCCCCCTGCCACCCCCGAGATAGAGTTTCCACGGGAGGCCACTTGCAGGCTAAACGCCCCTCTCTGGCGGGACCCTCGGGGCCCCATTGTACATTCGTCCCTCAGTGGGATCTCTTGCCTTTGCAATCTCCAGCCAATCACCTTCCCCCAGAGACAGACTTATTTGTATAGACCTTTTATGTGGAAGTGTAGTGAAATGCACACTTGATGGACTTGCTCAGTAGAGAGTTTTTTTTGTTTTTTTTTTACTTGTCTGGAATGTGCAGTGCAATTTACATGGTCTCACCTTTTACTATTTCTATTCTTGCTCTATACCTCCAACTCCGTCTTTCTAGTGGACGGGGCTGTCAGATTTCAGATTAAGATGCCAACACCTTCAATAAATAGCTGCTTTGAAAAGAAATTGACGTCTTATGGGTGGCTTTACTTTTGAAAGGGGATCTCAGCCCACAGGCTGCTCCCCCCGTGGCCTCCAGTAAAAGGCCAGCTCTGTGTGGCTCATCCCAATGATAGGGTCTTAGCTATAAGTTGAATCGGACCACCATCCCACTCTCCACTGAAGAGTACCGCCAGCTTTATGTGTTCAAAGCACAGGATGGGTTTATCTTATAGAAAAGGTAAAATGATGGGATTAGAAACTTTATAGAATATTGAAGATGCCTTTATGAACGTCTGGTGATATTCTGGTCCACTGGATACCCAAACCCTGGCAGATATTTTAGCTCTTTTTCTCTATTTCCTCCTCTTGCTTCACAACAGAAAGGGACCAGAGGAGCATCGCTATATGAAGTTTGTATGTTCTCTCGGTTTCTGGCTTTGACATGAAGCAACTCCTGACCTGGCTCAAAACCTGGAGATGGGTCCCAAGGCGCTGCACTGCGGTCGACCACTGCTCCTGAAAGGAAGGTAAATAAGTAAGTTAGTAAGTTAGTAAGTGCTTTATTTGTCATTGCACTATTGTACAACAAAATTGGGTTCAGATGTTGGGTTAGTCCTGACTCCTGAGCCACTGCAATTCTGCACGCCACCATTGTGGACCAAACTGACCAGCATGTGTTTGGAGGTAGGGGAAACCGAAGCACCCGGGGGAAACCGGGCTGGCTGCCTTCAGCGCTCCTCTGAAACAGTGCACAGGTTTGTTCCTGTTTCAGTGTGTGGTGGTCATTGATTGACAAGACATTGGTCATTTTCATCAACAACCTTTATGCTTTTATACATACAATGCTATTCATTGGGTACCCCACAGAAATTAACTCAAAGGACAGAAACTATAACTTGAAGGACAGAGGAAAAGGTCAAACGGATATCGAAGCTGTCATCCACTGAGCTGCAGATTCACACCATTAAACAGGATTGATAGAAAGAAATATCCCTGTGTGCTCATCCAGAGGTTAAAACAATTTTCATTTTGCTGTTACCACTCGCCCATATGTCTACTAAGAATGTCAGTTGTCACTATAGACAGGGATATATGTACTCTATAGGCCCTACTCATTTTGATTTAAGACTCCTGCCACTGTTAGAGATCAATTGAACACTATATTCCCATGGGTTTCACTGTTTCATCTCCCCGTTGCCTGGTTGTCCGAGTGTGAAGGGTCTTTGACTGCCTGTCAGATTGGATGCTATATGCCCAGTGTCAGTGTAGAAAGGCTACGGGTGCCGCACGGGGACAAATCTGTCAGTGTCATTGCAACAACTCCCCGCCATAGAGTCAGGAACTTACTCTTTAGACGTACATGTATTTTGTCTCTTATTGACCCTCACCTTTAGTGGTACTTTACATATTTATCAATGTATTGGAATGGATATGTTGAATGCCCTTTGACTTGCAATAACACACACTCGCACACTTGCTAGTTATAACAAGTTCCACTTTCAAACAGATGTACATATTGCAAAAGAGGTTTGAAACACTCCAGTAATTGCAATGTTCAGCCCTGATGCCAAACTACAGTATGTGGCTCGACCCGTTTCTTGCAGTGACTGTAAATCCCCCGACTCTGATGGATTAAAAGTCACGCGGGTACATATGCACAAATTACGAGCCCTCTAGTTATCCAGACTCTAGCATTTGCAAAGATGAGTGTTTTGGCGACTAGCTGCTGGCCTGATTTGTTGTAAAAGGTTAGCGAAGTCATTGAGCCGCAGCCTGCGCAATGATGCAGCGGTATCCATCTTGGAAGAGAGTAATGTGACCACTGTGACATTCTCCTGGTCGTAGTGAGGGCACAGAAAGATATGGGCTGTCAGCGTTTTCCGCAAACGGGAGGCTGGATGCCCGAGAAAGTGTGGCACTGCACTCGCTGCCCCTGATTTGCATGAGGCAGTTTGTATTCCAAAGTGGTTTGTAAAAGGATATGTGCATACGGGATGTGTGTGTAGGACATGCATTTTTATTACATAATATACAACTGGACATAAACCGGACCACTGCAATTTGTTACTGAAGAATGGCCGGTCCGTGTCTGTTTAAGTTTTTACTTACAGTCGTTTTGAAGGCAATGCTGTGACTTAAGTTAGCGTATCTTTTATATGGTGTTTTTTTTAGCATTGTCACCTGGACTGGGTTGTTTTGATAACAGTCATCCATGAAGCTTTCTTTACACTTTTCTGTCCAATCATATAAAGGCGCTGCCGAGAGGAAAACCATCCTCAACCGGGGTGACAGTGATGATAGAGTGGGCCATTAATAACTGGAAGATTGGCAGTTCGAATCCCAGCTCCTCCACACAACATCGACATTTCGATCTGGACGCCGAGGCAAGACACGTGACCCGCTTTGCCCCTCGTGTTTGCATACACTGAATGCTTTTTTGAGGTAAATCGCTTTGAGTGCCCCAGCAAAAGGGGAATCATCTACTTTTGACAACACACTTCATTTAACAACTTTGTGAACACCGACTAAGACAGAAAACTACTGACCCAAACATGTCGGTGAAACAGCAGACTTGCAAGATTTGGAGCAATGGCCTGCTGTCCCGGTGGGATGAAAACGCATCTTGTTAGGTTGAAAATGTACTATGTTTTTTTTTAAATAAAAGTATACGTATGTGTCACCTAACCATTGAGATGTCAATCCCTTTTAACTGTAAATCAGGAGCGTAGACATTTAACCCATATTGAGCCGATGCAACCAGAGGGATCAGGAGATTTGGGGCGAGTCAAAAGAATATCACAGCCGCAAAGAGTTGGATGCAAATAAAATCGGAGAAACATCTCAGGTCAGAGTTGCGGTACTTTTCCCCCAGTGCTGTATGTACAAGTTGGCACACAAACTTCCTCCATCATACTAATCTCCCGCTCTACCCGCATCTTGGCAGAAACAGATGTCCAATCGACATGCCTCTATTAACAGTGGGTCTCAGGAGTATCCCTCAGTTCTGCTCCGGACCCTTGCCAAGCCTCCAGCCATCAGGCCCAGCCATGCCATCCTTCTGCCCCGATGCGAGCCTCTCTAAGCGGACTCCATGACTGTGGCAACGAGCCAGGGCCATCTCCATGTAACTCCTGTTGGAGGTAGGGGAGTTTTCATCGGTCTCTATCTGCTGTAAAGTGGTCATTAACGGGTTGCCTGACAGGTCTCGAAGACGTGGTACAAACCAAATCACTTCGCAAGGGACTTTTTTCATTGACTCCACACACCGCCACAACCAGGCTACAATTCCTTCATGGTCTTGCAATCCAGGGTCTAACCAGGCCCGTCTCTGCTTAGCTTCCAAGATCTGACATGAGGTGGAGCATTTTCAAGGTTGGAACTATTCTATGGCAGTGAGTTTCCAATGTTAAAGTGGCTTGCACAAAGCTGAGAGTTACATGTTAAAGCAGCATACTGAAAGTCGTATGCCAATAGATTTTTGTTTTATTTTTTTGAAGCGCAGATATCAACCTACAATCACCTTGACCTGACTGATTATTTTATCTCCTGCCAGCAATTAATCGGCATTCAAACTCCACTTGTATGTTTAGCTTACAGAAATTAAGACTCTGGGCTTTGACAAAATCTTATATCTTTCAAATGAGATACAAATTATGTACAGTGCTTTGTAACTTGTGCGTTTTAAGGAAAGTGGCACCAAGAGCAAAAGTCTGGTAAAAAAGCATATTTTCATTCCTTTTGATTATGCTCCTTTGCAAGGTCGCCGTCAAATAAATTGTTAAACGCAAGTAACAGACCAAAATTGAAAGACACCTACTTATTTTGAATGCCCGGCAGCATCTGCATTTGCTTTATGGGGACTTTTTGCTGTCACTAATAATTTTGAAGACGCTAGTCGCAACGCATTGGCGTAGTCCATGTCAATAAAGGATTTTTAGTCTATTTTTTTTTGCACACAGTGTTGCCTCGGATCTCTTGCTTTCCTGCCGTTCATGGTATGGGTTTAGCAAACTCATATCTGTTTTAGCGTTGAATAATTATGCTGGGTCGATTGGCACCCAAAGTGCCCTTGAAAGCCCAGAGAGATGCAACATCTGATCCCCTGCACTCTCAGGAGGACCATGTAGTGATTAGGAGTCGGACTGGCCACATGTGTTCAGGCAGATGGAAGACGGATTGAAATTCAAGTCATGAGTATCCCCAGCTCTGTCACAATCGTATTCAGATTGTGTACTTACTTACCTATCGAGTTCATGATACCTACAACTAGAAGAGGTGCACCTTTGTGTGTGGCTATGACACGGTTATGGCTCAATACCAGTACTTTAACAATACTTGGTTTACAATACCAATGCCTGAATGATTTTTCGATACCTATAATAATACAATATTTGTAATCTAGAACCAGAAACAGAACAATTAATGATATTACTGTATTTCTTTTAAATTTGTATCATTTACTTGAGCTGACCTTTAATGCCGTCCCTAACCAAACAGGCATCAAAACTTGGTTTCTAAAGCTTTTTATTTTTTTATTTTTTTTTTGCAGCTTCACAGATTACGGTTAAGGTATACTTTATTGTCCCTGTAGGAGAATTTGTCTCTGCATTTAACATCCTTTGAAGCTGCTGGGGCAAGCAGTGAGCGGCCGCAGTGTAGCACCTGGGGACCTGATATTGTGCCCGGCAAATGGTCAGAATCACTTTGCTGGAGGATTAAGCTAGTGTTCTTTTTTTCTTCTTCTTTTTTTAAGGGGAAAACATGCAAACTCCACAGAGAAAGATTTTAGAGAAAGGTATTGCCACACACGACTGATTCCCGTAGTAAAAAGTGTGTTTATTTTTCTTGTTTATGATCATGTTGTAAGACAGGCAGGAGTGCTAAACCCTGCCACCTTGCATAGTTACATCCAAACAACAATTATCAGGTAAATCATTAGTGAGGTCGTGAATGTTCACTGTTAAAAAAAATCTCTCTAGTTCCGGAGGGTAAATATTTGCTTACAAAGTGCTTAATGTTGAATGTATTATTGTGCCCCCTATCTGTAATCAGGACACAGGTGCCATTGCATTTCCGTTCACATTACTATCAATATTGATGAGGCTTCATTTGATTACCATGGCTGTCTTATTCCTAGAGTTAATGATAGGTGTAATTTTATACCCATCAGCCACAGCGTCATATTTTATTTCTTTTCCATCTTTCAATTCCACTGGATTGTTTCCGCTCCAGGTATCACCGCAAATGGCGAATAAATTACTCAGAAACTTTCATAGATTTCCATTGTTATTCATTGTGTACGGTTCCGGGTTTTATTTATCTATCTTGATTTTATGTTTGGAAAATCATAGGCTGATAGTCTTAGCATGGGCGAGCAGGGGTGTGTGAGCTAAGCAGCGTGGCGCCTCGCTTGGATTCCCGCCCTTTCTCCCCGTTCTCCCTCTAGAGTCTGCTCCCAATCCAATCTGCCCATTCATCAGATACATGTGATAAGCTTTGGGAGCACATGCAGAGGCACTGTGTCAGCTAAGCTTTCTATGTGATTGTGTTATTTTCCAGTAAAAGTCTCACATGCCAGCCGTGTTGGTGACAAATGTTCCTGCATTTTATGACTGTGCTCACGGAAAGGAAAACTTGGAGCGCACATTTTTGCAGTTTGACGGAACTAGACCAAGACAATAATTTTTTTTATTTTTATGAATCATTCAGTCAAATATGCAGTAACAAAACAATCTATTTCTTGTGAATGCTTGGCTAAATAGAGAGAGTTTCCAAATATACATGTGCTTTTTGGTTTTGTCATATGATTAATAATGTGGTTGGTTGCATTGGTGCAGGTTTTTTTCATTTAGATGAACCAGGACATCATCTATAAGCACCAAATGGCCCCACAATATACAAAAAAGTTCAAAGATCGCCATTTCAATTCATCTTCTATAACCATACCTTTCACATGATAAAACATCAGTTGACAATGTTTAAACTATGTAATTGAACATATATGGACATATAGAACAGCATTATTATTTTTGCCATTCTTATAATTTTTGGGTTTTTATGTAGTGCACCCAAATTAGACTCTCTCTGGAGTGTTGGAAGGTAAATGAAAAATACATTTGAGGCAGTTACTGTAGTAGTGTTATAATTTGTCCACTATATAATCAAAACATCATTGTATACCCATTTAACTTGTTGTGAAAATCATACACACTAAGTGTTAGTCTTCGAGTCCACAAACCCTCGAGAATCCAACCTTGTGCTGCACCTGTCGTTTGAAAACAAAACCAAACATGCGTGGGGTCAGATACTAATTAACAAAGCAGCGACAACGGAAAAATACGATGTATACTCATAAACGAAATATTCATGTATTTGTGGTGTGCTTGATCCAATCAGCAGCAAATGCTGCACCAAAAGTACATCCTCTACCCGAATGATTTAAGCCGGAGCGATCCCAGATTGATTTTAGTGCTAATGCTATTGGCACTGTAATATCAATAAGGCTCTTGCCAGGTTTGCTAAATGTTGTTTTGATAACTTCCTTGGTTGCTTGTCTGATTTGGAGACTCAGAACAGAGAGACAAAGAAAAATCTCGATCCACCATCTCTCTGTCTGTTCTGTTCCCCATGTTTTAATGTATCTCTACAGACCCGACGTATATTAAATCAAACGGGACCTTCACACCACGCAGGGAAAACGAATTGCCTTCATCCTTTCATTAGAGACTTTATCTAACTTCCATTGTTCTATTTATCTATCGCGGGGAAGCATTCATGTGTCACTTTGCCTTATCCTTGGAGACGAGTGTGGAGACAATGGTTCGCACGGCGGCATTTCCTCCCGTTCTGTCGCTGCTCAGCAAAACATGACGGAACAAATGAACCAATTAAGTGCGCTGGTGGCGGTGCTGTCCCAGGGGGGGCATCTGAGCCACTGAGACGGCCTGATTAGCTCCGACGCCGGGCCCGAATGGAGAGAGAGCCAGCTCAGACGACTGGCAAAAACGACTCGCAATACACCTGTGTGCATCGCCTTCCTCAGGTTGATTGGAAGTTGATTGCCGTCAAGGCTGTTTAGAAGATGTTTACAGGCGAGGGAATAAATGGGTTTATGGTTTAGTTATATGGACTGTGTGTCATCGACTACAAACCATCTAGTTACACTAATGTCACAACTGTTTTGTGACTCGGGATTCAGCACAATAGTATTCGACTCATCCCTCCAGCTGCCTGATTGCTTCTTGTTTGCAGCTGAAATATTTTGGATGCATATATTGCTGAATGTTGATTATATACTGGATACCCGTCCCATAAACAAACACAAAAAAACAATAAAGAAATAAATAATGTGAAAAATGCGTTTGGCATTAACCAGTTGTGTCTTTTAGTCTCTCAACTTTCTTCGATAGAGCACTTACAACTCTCAAAATGACCAAAGGGATTTTCATACAAATCTAATAATGTAATAATAAGCATTTATTTGATGTGCATAGAGAATACTTGGTCAATTTAAATCGGAACGGTGTAATTTAAAATGTAAAAAAATATTAATGCTATTTTATATTTAGTGGTATAACTCAAAATAACGTATGTTTTCTAATCTAGAAAATCCATCATAAAAGTGATGATGTTATAAAATGTAACTATACAACACACTAAGAGCGGGCACGCAATCCTGGGAAGTGATTCAGTTTGATGATGGAGGTGACGGTACTAATCTGCACCAAAACATCCAATAGCACGAACAGATTTGAAACAAACGTGTCTGTTGCTGATGATGGAATTCTCTTAAATAAGATTTTAAAAGTTACAAACATATTTTGGAATTTAAAAGGAGTTAGAGAAAGAAACGACTTGCCTCATATTAAATAGAATTTTGATTATGATCGGATGTGTTCATTGTAAAAATGTTTAAACATATATTTTAAATAATGTTGGAGTTCGGGTGATGGTGGAGGGAAAAGTGATAAAGCTAGCTAATGTTATTTGTGTTAAAAAAAAAAAAAGGGGGCAGATAAATATAATAATATTATTCTTACGTCTGCTACTTTCTGATCATGGAAATGTAAAAAAAAAAAAAAAAAACTGAAAGTGTGTACCATATGGGGCTTGTACAGCTATACATTTTCATGAAAGGAATAAAAGAAATGAATGAATGAATGAAAAGGGATTGGCCTCAAACGCAATCAGAACTGGTTTGGTGAAGATTAGTATTGTTTCTTTGTATTTAAAATATAGTTAGCAGTCACAGCTGGTTTAAACTATTCATTCATTCACACCCCCAAAAATAGGTTCAGATTTCATAAGTTCAACAACGGTTATCATTTCATGTAGTTTTCACCCAAGTTGTCCAAGTGAATTTACAAGTCCCGTTACCAGTCCACAGGCACTCCACCAAACGAGGTGCACAGTCACGGACAGAGAAGCGCGAGAGGCCAGGACCGGTAGAATGAAAACAAAGGGAATGGAAGGCTCTCCCGTCGACACTGGGCTTGACGCCTTGAGACAGACAGACATTTCCTCGTTCTTAGCGACAAATCTTCACATTCTAACTTCACACACATGCTAGCTCCTGGTCGGCAGGTGACGTCACGGGGGGAGAGGTCACGAGGGGGAATGTTGCCCTATTTATACTTTGCAAGACAACCACCATTCATACTGCCACAATTGAAAAAAGCGTGATTGAAAGAAAACCACAGTTATGTTTTTCTTGAGGTCATGTAACATGATCAAAAGCTCATGAAGGTTTCTTTTTGTTTATTCCAAACCAAAAGCAGATTGAATGGCCTCCATGACTGACACTGAGGATGTGATTTCACAAATGTTTGTGCTTCTTTAACTGTATTTATATCGATCCGGTGGGCTGCAAGGACGTCTCGACGACTTCTTCATGACTGTCGGACAAGAATGATCAGTTCATACCTGCACATATTGATCTGCAGTGACCCTTTCGTATTGAACTCTGGCTAGGACACAGCTCAGTCTTTCTGTTATCAGACTCTCACACATTTGAAACCTATGCACCCGGGAAGGGAGAAATGCTTGCTATGAGCTGACATGTATTTGTCTCAGTATGGGTTTTATCGCCAAGGTCAGTCCCACTGTCCACATATATACTGTACATGAACTGCTAAAGCTGCACTTCCCTTGGACCGTCAGTGGTTTTGTGATTTTAAAAGATTATCCACACCCCGGCGTAGGTCATCTCTGCTGCGTTTAGCTGAGCTCCACACAATGTCATGGGCAGATTCCTCTTTTTGGCCTTTGATTCTCAACATGCTGAATGGTGACTGTGCCATGTGTGCCATGTTCGCTTGCTATTTTAGCTTTTTCTATCCATCCTCCGTTCACTTTGCTCTGATATTGGCCCTGCCTCCCCTTCACTTACCTTTCTGCTTATTCGATGACATGCTGACATTCTCCTCCTATTTCCCGCCTTTGTCATTGGGCGAAGATCTGCACTCTCGGCTCCTATGGGGAGAGTGGGACATTCAAAACCTCTTCATCTCAAAGGCAATTTTGAGGAACGCTGTCCCTTGTGGTCAATTTGTCACAGTGTGGACTGCCTGGAGGTGTCCTTGGGGCAGTCCAGTGGTCATTGCTCTGGCTGACGGAGGAGAGAGGAGGATGGAGATGGAGAAAGAAAGAGAGAAAAGCGCGGAGAGTAGAGCTGACAGGGTCTGGGCAGATCGCTCGCTCTCAGCTGCAGAGCCAGGGGAGTACCATAGGAGTACTGCAGCCTGTCAGCACCTCTCATTAGTCAAAGGCTGCCCCTGACAATGTGACACTGATTACTGAAAGCCCTGATTCAGACCTTCTCTCTGCTGTAGTGCTGCAAACAGTGTCTGCCAAAGCTATGGGCACACGTGCATGCACATACACACAGCCAGAGCTACACACTACTGTTTTAACCCAAATAGGTTTACTGTAGTACATGCAACTTTCAATAGGATCAAATGCTGATAAAACACTATAGTATAATTAATTTGTTGAAATGAAAAAAGATGTGAAAAAAGAGATGATTCACCCATGTACAAAAGTAATATAATCACATTCATTCCCAAATGTTATATTTGTGGAAAGACAATTGTGGAATTCGTGGTCATACCGCCTTTGCGATGCCCAATTCCGTCAGATCTTGGAAGCTAAGCAGGGAAGGGCCTGGTCGGTACTTGGATGGGAGACCGTTTGGTAACACAAGGAAGCCTGGCGAATGTAGTGAGTGAGTGAGTGGTTGGTGGTTGCCTCGCTTCTGTCAGTCTACCCAAGGACAGCTGTGGCTACAACAGTAGCTTACCACCACCGAGTATGGAGTGAATGAATAATGACGACAGTGTAGCGCTTTGAGAAACTTGGCAATACAGGCTTGTAAAGCGCAATACAAGTGTAAGGCATTATTATTATATTTATTCCTAAAGTCATTCAACATTTGCTACTTTAAAGGAATAATGTTATATGTCTGTTTGATGCAGTTGCAAAAAGCTCTTGAAACATTTCTTGGAAAAACTCTGTGCTATGTTCCAAACAACAACGATAACAAATGGTCTATAAAAGTATAGAGGCATAGATAAAACTGCGTGAGTTAAAATGAACAATGACCTTAAAGTTAATGCATAATGTATAAAAACAAGGTCAGGGAAATGGTGCTATGTTTAGACAAAGATGAAACAGAAAGAATAGACAAAGCTATTTTGTTTGAACTGGGACAACATAACATTAAGAAGTCTCTTTGTCCTCACAGAGAAATGACTGCAGGGAGAGTTATATGAGAAAGGCAACATTAGAAACACATTATATCCATTAATTTATTTTTATAATGAGCTCGGGACAACACACAGCCAATGGGACTTGGCTACAACTGCTGTACTAGTTCAAGTTTAAAGGCAATGTCAGTAGTTTGTTTTCTGCTCCTCACTGAACTGGAAAACCTCTAGTGTTGCTCCAAAGTCCTTTCTCATGTGGGCCACGTGAGTGCAGTCAGCGGGGGCCTGACCCGAGGAGCAGGAGTGTGCTCTATGGCCTTCAGTATAGGCTGCAGTTACTGCGGTCAGGGATTAAAGGCAGTTTGGCGGGGAGTCCAAGTTTGTACCACCTGTGGCCTCGCCTGGGGGAACGTGGTCTGTGTGCTTCTGATTGATCCACAAGACATTTGACCTGGAAGGGCTCCACAGGTTCCATTCTTTATTAGAGAGAGCCCCCACTAACAGCCCGCAGTGTTTTCTGCCTATTCTCCTGTGTTTTAGCCTCCCTGACATGAATGTTAAGTAATCCCTCCTTGGCCTACTTCATTTAGCCCAACTTAACTCTTTGACCAATTGACGGCTTCGCTTGTTTGTCGATGGGCTCACAGAGCGCGGTGGACTTTTCACTGAAAGCTTCCTTACTTCAAATACAACACATGGGGCAGTTCACATCACCACCCCATCACAGCCTGGGGTTTAACGGGGCCAGAACACTGCCAGATCGACATCTGCTGGGGCAGTTTCACAGGCCTTGTGTTAAACTGTTAAACTCTGATGATGAGGGATGGGAATGTCGCTCTGCAAAGAGACACGCAGAGTAACCACAGTCTTCAGCAGCGCCATTGAGAAAAACATCATTAACCAAATCTAAAAATGTATAGACAAGTTTATTTTGTGTAAAGTGTAAACTGACTATTTCAGCTATTTGTTGGGTACTATGGGGATTATAGACTTGAGAAACCATTTTGTGGCGCTTTGTTTTTATATGGCATATCATAACTTTATCTGAAATTATGTATTTATTTTTTATATGGTTAATGAACCAAATCAGCGGTTCAAATGCCTGACACGGACCAGGCTCCAGCAAGTATTCAGCAGGCCTGTTACACTTTTGTTCTCATGTAAATCTCCCACATTATGACTGAGGAGTTTGATACTCATCAAACTCAGACCATCCGTTCCAAAGTAAGTGATTATTCAGGCGAGCTAAACCTCGAGCAGAATCTGGGTTCGTTCGTCCAAAATACAAGGTTTAAATGAAATGCTTCTGCGGAATAAAATGATTCCAGTCCTTTTTTCTCATTTCCTTGCCATGTCTACAGAGCAGATTTGATGACCATAGTCCACACTTGTAATGAATGAGTATTTCCCTGCTGCAGTCACATCCGCAAATCGTCTCAGTCCTCAGTCAGTTTGTTTCTACACTGTGCAAGGTACTGTCAGTGTGAGGGGAGGTTTGAGTTTTTGTCGACATAACGAGGAGGTGTAGGGAGCACATTTTGGGGGAGGCAGGGAATTGTGAGTGCTGAAGCTACAGTGGGATTTGCCAGTTCTTTCCCTGTCACCTCCATTTCTCTCCAAAACAGATCGCGGAAGTGGAAAACACCATTTGTCGTTGCACATTACGTCTCGGCTGTTATGGTCCCGAATGAAAGCCCAGTGTGCGGCTCCTTTGAACAGAAGATGGTAACAGGCCTTGTTAATTGGACTTGGCGAGGTTCACCATGAAGCCTTATTGTCAGCATGACTGAGTGAGGATACATGGGCCAAAACCCGTCCGCACAGACACGCATGCAGTCACCCGGCCAAATCTGAGAGGCAGGCTCTAATGGCACGGGCTTAGCTTTAGAAATGTGTGGAATTAAATGAAAAGTCAAACGGCATGAATCAGTCAAGCGCTTGTACAGGTTATCTACCACTTGTTTTCTTTAAACTACAGTTTATTTTAAAGTCAAGTTGACATCCACCTTTGTACAACTACTTATGGACACAAAGAGAGATGGCTCTTATGTTTGCAGAAACAGCTTTTGTTATTGTTCTAACTTTTGAGACTTTTTCTTTTTTTTTTGAGACAATTGGGCTATGGGCAATGGGCTCATCAGGAGCAGCAGGCATGGCAAAACCGGGATCAAACCAGGACTAAACCAGGACTAAACCGGGACTAAGGCAGGACTAACGGACCACAGAGATATTTTTCTTCACATGAGACAACTGCGAACTTCAGGGAGGGGTCTCCTGGTGGTTCCCAGAGTCAATAATAAACACGGTGAGGCTGCGTTTATGTTTCATGCAGCTAAAATCTGGAACAGTCTTCATGAGGATGTGAGACAGGCCTCAACTCTGACAATGTTCAAATCCAGGCTGAAAACCCGAGCATATGAAAACTTAAAGTATTTTATCTGCACTCTTGCCTTTTACTGTAATTGATACATTTTTATGTCGATGTTTTATGGATTGATTTGATCTGTTTTCTTGTAATTTTCTGCAACTGTGAAGCACTTTGAATTGCCTTGTGTATGAATTGTGCTCTACAAATAAACTTGCCCTGCCTTGCTTTGGTTGTCGCAGACGCAAGACGACGCCCCGCAACGTTTGCTTCCTGGTTTTGTTCAGCTCTCTGGCTCAGTTGCGTTCACATATCAGATGATCCGATTCAGGATTCGTGACAGAGACCCACGTTTTCAGCCGGATCACGGTTCGCCTCTTTGGCCCAGATCAGAATCCGTTTGCGTTCCTAGTTCACAAACAAACTTAGTCAACATGTTTTTAGTCATACACCTCATTTCCACATACATATAATGCAAATCAATGTGAAGTATTCTAACCCCCGGCCCAGATGGACTCGGGTCCAGGTTCGGTCTAGATCCAGTCCGGATTTTCCTCTCACAGTGACTCCGGCTGACACTGTGGCAGCTCTGGCCGGATCCGGCGCCAGACACAGAAACAGCGCTCATGAGAAAAGAAGTTCACGTGGGTTCACGCTCTTGGCGCGGGTTCACGTGTAGCCCCGTATATAGGAAGTTTCTGTAAACAAAAGACGTATTTGCTGGTGCAACTCTCCTCAGTGAAGTGGATGCTTTGCAACACACTTTTGACCCTGTGTCACCGGTAATGATGTAATAATTACTTTTCAGACGGTGATAAACGAGACCAGAAAAATTGAGAGCAGTATTTTGCTCACAATCGGGTCTTCCTTACAAGACCCGACGTTCTGTTTGGCTTGTGTTTTCTCCGTCAGCTTTATCAGGCAGTGCTCCGGCCTCTGGCAAAATTCGACTCCTTGCGGATTCTTCCCATTGCAGCCGGACGGCCTCGGTAACTTGACCTGGACCTCGCAGAGCAATATGAGTGTGCAACATTGATTTGAATGACTTTTATTTCTTGCTGAGGCCATACCAGACTCTGAGCCCGGCAAAAATACTCAGAATACAGTACTCAGATTGGACAAAGTAATGGAATGCGTTACAAAATAGAATTCAAGTTTAGTATTCAGTATTCTGTACCAGCCACACACTGGGGGGTGAAGTGTGTTACCAAAGGACATAAGATTTGAACCACTTACCTCTCAGTTACTGGACGCGCTCTACCATCTGAGCCACTGTTGCCCCCAACCCTTAAGGTGCTTTTGAAAAACGAGAAGACCGTTAAAATGTTATTGTATCAATAAATATTTCCATAAGATGTATTTATTTATTGGTTTATTTGGTCAGGACAGTGCATTATAATGAACACACATGGGTCTCATGCATGTAAACACGCCACACCAGATTGTAGCCTTGGGCTAATTTCCATCCATCGTCCCCCATGTGCACTCTCAAACACACTGTCATTCATCCTGGCCTTGTACATATGTTTAGTGGTTGGGGAAACCGGAGTACCCGAAGGAAACACGGGGAGAACAAACTCCATAAAGAAAGGTCCCGTGCTGGTGGGAATCGAACCCAGGACCTTCTAGCTGTGAAGCACCAGCACTAGCCGCTGTACTACCATGCCACTGATTTGTTGTTTTATTTCAGTCTTCAAACCCATTTGAAATTGACTTTTTTTACTATTTCTGAAATCACACGTGACAAGACAAACTGAATCAAAGACCAGAAAGGTTGTTTTTTTTTATCTCAAACTTTTGTCAAAAGGTCCAATCTGACTTTTGTTAAAATGTGTGATTAAAATTGGTTCTGACGCATACGTACAATAGAAGTAATGAGTTATTGAGGAAGAATGGTCTTTGCCACAATGCACGGTTGATTATATTCTATTAGCCTGTTCTGGGTTATTCACAGTTACGTATGCAGGTAAACGGCCTTCAGCAATATTCAGAACAGACCTTTGGCTCTCTAGGTTTGATTCAAGTATTCTTCTTTTTTTCTTTTTTTTTCCTATTCATATAATACGGTTCTTGTGTTTAATGATTACGCCCCTTTTTACCAAATAACTACTTCTTTTCTTCCGGTAAAATGATGTTATTCAAAAAGCCGTATTAAACGGCTGTGCTGTGAAAGAAGGTTCGGCCTCGTGGCTTTTTATGCTGTCCCGGATTCTCATGGGGTCAAAACACTCCTGAAAACTGTGTAATTGCTGCTGGAATGTCCCAGTAAAATATATATATTCAATAAACTTAACTTTTAATTATGTTTATAGAACATATGGAACATTAATATGAGGTTGTATTATAGAGGAAACTGACCGAAACCCCCGTGAATATTTTAGTGTGGTTCTTTTTTAATCATTTTTGATAAGTATAATATGCATGGTAATGATAGCAAATATAAACAGGGAAACTTTTTGGCCCATCAACGAAGTGTGCTGCTTTGTAGTCAGTCTCCAGGTTGACAGGAGACCATTTCCGACACAATCTCGCTTCTGCTCTTCCTGCAAACATTAATTTCTCCAAAAGAGATGTCCCCGGGTGAGACTCATTCACATGCAGATGGCACTGTTCCTCACAAGCCTCTCCCTCTTTCTCTCTCTCTCTCCCTCCCTCTCTCTCTCTCTTTCTCTCCCTCTCTCTCTCTCTCTCCCCATCAGGCCGTTTAGTGCTTCCTTTCTTGCTATTGGGCTGTGCCGCTCCCTCCTATATTAAGCAAACGGTTAGTACTGGCAGCCCTAGGTGACAAAGCAGTCATATTTCAGCACTGAGAGAACAGAAGTAATGCACTGAGCTGCTATGGATACATTACAAAAGAATTTGTCTCTTTAAGAGCGTTTGGAGTTAGGGAGGGCATTTATCCATGTAGATCATTTCACTTTTTATTCCTCCATTATCCTCGAACCAAAACCTCCTCTGTTACATCTCGCTCGACACGGCTTTATCTTTGGCTGTGATATGCAATTGTGTTATGAAAGATTGCAGCGTTTATGCGAAAGAAAACCCAAGGAGACAGCTCAACGCCCAGTCAGTACAAGAGGATGGCACAATTGAGTGTAGCCCTACAAAGCCCCGATTTGCTATGTAATGTAATTTCTGCAGGCTGACCATATTAGAGCAAGCAATGGCACAATTTTGAGCTTATAACTTACACGTTTTTACAAGGTTTTGCTCGACCTGTGAAAATTGAGTGTAAACAGCAGAGATATCCAAGCCAGACTTGAAATCAATCAACACAAACCGTCAATCTCTATCCAGTAGCTCTGTAGATATCAAGCTGGACAATGCTCTTCTCAGTGGACTGTGTAAAACTTGTGATTTGGCTCAACAGTGATCTGGAAGGGCCATTTGACTGGTTTTCCTGCGGCCGAGCGGACAGGGTTATTTCCACATCCATCTCACAGCCGCTTCAGTCCTGCCGTTAGGGGGAAGGCTGAAGGACGGCTCAACTCTGAGCATATTTGATATTTGATGCCTCTTTATGTTGTTAAAGGGATATTTCAGGATTTTTTACATAGGGCCTCATTTCCTAGTTATCCAGAGTGTTGTTGGTTTTTAGGATTTTTTTTTTTTTTTTGTATTCATGCAGTCTTTATATTTGAAGAGTTTAGTGGTGCTAGGCTAGTGCATGTCTATGGTAACTAGTAGCCTGCATTAAAAACAGTCTGACCCAAGCACAGTGCACCTTAGGCAAACCACTTATAACACCAGACTACCGATATAAATGTCTGAGCTGACTGAATCATTGTTTTAATATAACCATTTTGCATTTAAAATAACTTATATTTGAGCAGCATCAGCTGCCTGGTTGTAAGCTACGCAGCGGCGGAGTGATCTGCTAGGTTACCGGATCTACAGTAGTTTGTTTACCTGCGGCCGGCTTTACTACGCGTGGAATTCACAAAGGAGCTTTCTACAAATCAGATATGGCAACGTTTGGAGGCTCTACCCGATGATTTGTATGAGGTTTTTAATGCAGGCTACTAGTTACCATAGACATGCGCTAGCCAAGCACTAGCCTAGCACCACTACACTCTTAAAATGTAAGGACTGCATGAATAAAATAAATAAATACAAATCTTCAGAAATCAACAACACTCTGGAGAAGATTCTGAAATATATTTTTTTGGCGGGGCGTTATTTTCATGTGCTCATTAATCCGAACTAAACTTCGGGAAATGCACGAGGGTCACAACATATATTAATGGGTATATTGAACAATGGCAATTTTTTGGGGAAAGAGAAGATTATTATTACCTAAAATTATGTTTCAAAACCCTCTGCAATTGCAATGTTCAGCCTTGATGCCAAACTACAGCATGTAACTCTGACATAGGAGAGCTTTCTTCCTTTCAGTGCTCATCCCTCTCTGCTTTGGACAGTGAAGCCAGACTTACAGACTGTCATGCCTCTCTCATTTGCGTTCCAACCCCAAGAAGCAAATGTGCCGCTTGTCTAAACGCAGCCTCGATACTGGCATTTTCCGCTGTAGTAATTAGTAATTAGTGACCTGTTATTGCATGCGTTCTGGCTCTAACCCAAAGCTGTTAGCAGTAATATCGCTCTCTCTTTCCCAGTTCATACCTAACCTGATAGACTTTGATGACACGCAGCTTTGAAGAGCTGATCAAAGAGGAGGGTCTTTTGATGAGACTGAGGTTTTCTGTTGCCGGGGCGGAGCCGAAGAATACCAATCGTCTTGTTCAAGGAGAGACAGATGGAGGGATGAAGAAAGAAAGTTGCGGTGAAAAGAAATACCTTAAATGTCGACTCATATATGCATGTGTGATCTGCACCGAGGACTTCAAAGTGCATGACCTATGCTACCTCTGCCAGCGGAGAAGCCTGCAACACCACCCTGGAGTCTCAGAACAAACGGCCACTTATATAAACCAATAGGGCGAGAGTGGAGGGGATCTTTATGGAAACAAACTGGTGACTTTGATGTGCACTCTGTACAAAGGTGGGTAACTAAAATGTGCATTGTGGATGACTATAAGTGTGATCAGCTGTCTATCTCTGTACGTTCCATTCTCTTACGATGGCTGTCCGATGCATTCCCACCAGGTGTGAGTTGGATTTATTTAAGTGTCCAGAGTTACCTCAGTAACCACTGATCTTTACTCTGATCTTTATTCTTCTGCAAAAAGGGGAATGTGCAATTCTCATAGGTCGGGACGCCTGCAAAGGACCAGCATGTTTAAACCAAAAAGGAAGGCAATACCAGACGGACATGAAATAGGACACAGCGACTGGATGTATCCGAGAAGTGACACGAGGTGAAGCGAGTGGAAAATGAATTATGTCGAGTCGTGGCCAAACAACACAGGCGTAGCATCTCCACCTGTCAGGGCCTCTATCTGATTTATTTTTTTATTTTTTATTTTTTTCACTGTTGTGTTCCTCCTCTCCTCGCCACTAGCCTCTTCACGTCTGTTGGTACTTTGTGTGTAAAACTGTGTGCGGACGTGTGCATGTGGACAAAATATATGAACGCGACTGAACTGGGCATCTGTATTCAGGTGCACTAATGGAATCAGTGAGGCTAAAATGGCAGGAGGTGAAAGGTGAGGAGAGAAGACAGCTCCACACCAGCGCTGTTTCTGTCGCTCTGCCAAACCACTCGACTGTGATGCTACGGGAGATGTGTGTGTTGCGAAAATACTGGCGTGGCACTGGGCAAAGGATTCAGGGGCCGATGCTGGGAGAAAAAACTTTTGTTATCTGGAATGCATAAAAATCAGTAAATAAATGGTATATTTTGTTTGTGAGAAAATTACTTTGAAGCATATTTACTATGCATGATTGCAATCCGCTGGAACATTTCGAATGACTGCATGCCTCTAAAGTCCACTGACACAATCTCGAGTCATATGGATTTTCAGGTGACAGACACTGAATCTAAGCATAACATAAGTATTAAACGCCTGATCAGAGCTATAGAAAACACACTAAAGGAGTGCCCGGTCAAAAAATAAACCCAATTGTTAAAATTGATCTCACAAACTTGAGTCGGGTGCTCTCCTCATTGAGTTAGACGAGCGGGGCATCATGTAATGACCAAACCATGCTTGCGTGTTGTGAGAAAAGAAAGTCAGCTCTCATAGGTTATGTCCATTGAACCATTTGAAATTAGGGCGCCCAAAAATGTGGGTGGGTGCTCAGGCCCCGCAGCACCTACAGGATCTGCGCCTATGCTTGTATCTTTGTGCAAATAGGCTACAAGAAACGTCAGTTGATGTTACAAAATAACATCAATAAGTTTCTTCTGACATTTATCTCGGGAAAGTAATACGTTGGTGTAACAATTTACTGTGTGTGTGTGAGGGGATTCCTTACAAAATAGCTATTGACTTTTATGAGAAGCGTAAATACTTTTTCTGTAAGCTAACAATGTATTTAGGCCCAGGTGTGGATATTATGCCTTTAAGCAAAACATTTTTCAGAGAGACTATTATTATTCAAAAAGCAGTTTACAGTGCTGTGCTTGTTCTGAAACGTTCCCCACCGAACAGTCCCAGCCTATCCTTATTCATGAGCCGCAGTGTATGTCTGCTTGCTTGACATCCTGCTGAAGAAAGAGAGATTCACAGTATACAGCATGATGAACTTGATAGAGTTGACGGCTGAAACAAGGAAAGAGATGTATTTGCTCCTTGTGACTTGAGTGAAGGTTTGCTAACTGTATGCCCAACTGTGGCTTAAAATATGCTCCTGGATACCTCGGCATTGATATTTTACTTGTTATAAATCAAATTTTGGATTTCAAATTGGCGTGGAGCATCTTCAGTAAGCAGCAGTGGGAATGAAGTGATAAAACAGTGAGAACGAGCTTCCATTTCTAACCAAGGGCAGGCCACCAAATCAATTGTGCTGTAATGGACACACTTTGAGCGCAAAAGCGGTTCAGTGATGGATTGTTAAAATGTGGACATAACGTTGTTTTCGCATGTAATGTCCTCTTAAACTAAGTTCAGAGTTAGATTTGTTCAACATAAAATAACCATAATGGCAAAAGGAAAATCATCCGGAGCAGTTCACACTAAGTTATATTATTGCTTTACTGTAATGCGCGGTACAGTGGCACTGCACTCAGATTTACAATGAGCGCATAAACCCAAACCCAATCTGTTGAAGTGAGAAGTTGTAATTTGCGAATGGCTCCTAAAAACCCCACTCGCACAACACAATCTTCAGGAGGCTCTAAAACCAGCAGGGTCCACAATCAATGCCTGCACGTCCAAACCGCTCCAAAGAGACTGATGGCAAGAGAATGAGCTGTACCAATTAGCCGTGCTAATAGACCGGAGGAGGCATGGCAACATACAAGGCAGCTTCAAACAGCGTTCAGAAAACTGCAAGAAAGAAACCTACCATGCGAGGAAACTTAGGTCAGTTATGGTCTCGCCGCAGCTGAGGAAAATCACAAACAAAATAAAAGAATGAAAATCTGCCCGTTTATCTTGGTTAGCCTTCTCCAAGCTCCACTGGCATGAATAATAAACAAAGAGATTCACAGCGAGTGGTGAGAAGAAAGAGTTGCCAATAGGGGACCAACTGAAGTAACCAGAAGAGAGCAATTATGCAGCCATGATTCTGGTGAGGACTGATCATTTTCAGACAGCTACACCCCTGATGATTTGTCAACTGAACTGGACTAGCTCTTAGCAGGTAACAAAATGACAACCATCCTAAATGAAACTTTGAGGAGTAAATTAGCAACTCAGTGGAATGGTGGTGGTTTGATTCCCTGCGACTACAATTCCGATACAATTTTCTGCTATGTATCATTATCTTGATAGCCAAACACAACCACATGTTCTGACCTAAAATGTGTAATTTTATCAAAAGTCTTCCTGAACCACTTTTGTTGCAGTATGTTTCTTTGCGAGGCAAGGCAAGTTTATTTATAGAGCACAATTCACACACAAGGCAATTCAAAGTGCTCCACAGTTGCATCAAATTACAAGTAAGCAGATAAAATCAATCCATAAAACATCGACATAAACATTTATTATTACAGTGAACGGCAAGAGTGCAGATAAAATACGTTCAGTTTTCATATGCTCGGGTAAAAAGAGCTGTTTTCGGGCCTGGATTTGAACATTGTCAGAGTTGAGGCCTGTCTCACATCCTCGTGAAGAGCTGTTCCAGATTTTAGCTGCATGAAACTGAAACGCAGCCTCACCGTGTTTATCATTGACTCTGGGAACCACCAGGAGACCCCTCCCTGAAGTTCTCAGGGCCCGAGATGGTTCATATGGCTCTAACATGTCAGAGATGCCTTTTTGGTCCTGATAAGGCAATGTGTTTTCTGTATTTAACCCAACTCCCATAGCTCCTAAACCAGACAGAACATGGTCACACTGCAACCCATTGCCTTTTGGCCATATTTTAGACTGATGGCAGAAACCCTGACCACTCAGAGGAAACCCACCCATGACGAGTACATGCAAACTTGATGCAGAATGGCCCTACACCACGACATATTTGCCAACCACTGAGTCATGTTTCCATCACGCAGTTAATAGAGGCGTGATGCCTGATCTTGTCTTAAAATGAATGTATCTGCGGATAAGATGATAACACATCCTATAACAGCATACATAGTGGAAGAGTCCTTATCCTCCAGGCTTATTTTCTACTACAGCGATATCTATCCGTGTTGATCCCTTCACTGCCAGACTTGGATTATGATTTACAGGCAGCTGCCACCATGTAGCTCACAAAATACACAGTTTGATGTAGACTTATTGACAAGGAAAAGACTGGTCAGAGACTTTGACAGACACTACATTTTCTCATATATCCGAGTTGATAAAGGGTGGACATGTATCAGTGTGGTCCGACGTGGATTCCCTTTTGGCAGCTGACATTTGCTTCTGGGATGATGGTTTTTACCTGGATGTAATATTGTATGGCATTTGAGAAGCATGCTATGTTTTTTTAAGTGAGTCTGTTGTACTTTTCTTTTGTTTAATATGCTATTTGAATGTTGTGACAGGCTCCTAACTTTCCTCAGGTACAGCAAAAACACACACACGTTAATTCCTAATTTATAGCTGCAGCAATATTAAGTCGACATGCTGTAATTATTTTGATTACAACGTGATTGTGAGTTTTTGCTCTTTCCTTTCTTGAATGTTATAATTTGTTTATAATTCCTCAAACTGTCTCATTAAAAGCTTTTTTGATGTTAGGACTGTTCCCGTAGAAACATTACTACATTAGTACTACGTCTCTTGATGCAAAATGGCTGTTCTACCAGGGTCATAATACATTTACACAGGCTTGTCACGTCAGTAAACAAAGTGTCACTAAAAATAGACCCACATAGTGATGTGACTTTTGAAAAGGCTCTTTAAGGTGAACGGTTCCAACTGGGTCTCAATTATGAAAAGGGACCGATCTTTTTTCCAGTCAATTTTTTGTCAGACAGTTCTTATCATGTATTGTGGGACAATATTTTATTCACACACATGGTTTTGGAAGCATAAAAATCAGTTCCATTGTAATTTTGGATGTTTTAAATCAAAAGATTTGCCTGTTTTGTGATCACGTCTCAGATATAAGTTACTGTATCTGGCTGGCGTCTTTAAAAACAGTTCATATCAAACAAGCCAGTCATTTGAACAGCTCTTTGAAATGAACAGATCCAAGAGACTCAGCTCCCAGTAATGAACCATAAATCCCATCACTAGACACATGTGTTGTCCAACGCATGTGCATGATTTGCACTTTGATTATGACACTGCAGGCAAAACTCCCATTTTCAGGTTTTTTCCCATTTTCAGGTTTTGAGCTAATTTGTTCTATTTCACCTGGAAACACACATAATACCTAATCTTTACAATAGCATGTTTAATTATTGCACTGACTCAAGGTTTCTCCCTAGGTTTATATGGAAAATTGTAATTTCAAGAGACATTTTTTCAAAATGCATTTTTCTCACATTGTGGCGACATCAGTAGCACCTACAGACGTCAACATTTACAGTCTTGGACATAACAATATTTGTGGTAATTTTTTTTCAGAGGAATTTTTAAATATCTAAGTTTATTGAGTTTTGAATTTTAAAAAAACGAAGCGAAATTAAAATTTTTGCAGATTATTCCACTGAAAACATATTTTTATACAAGATATCCAAAATCTAAAAATAAAACAACTCTAAACATGTACGTAGCTGGAGAAAACACTTCACCCAAATAAGCTCTATCACACAGCATGTCATGAGATACTCAGGCCCTATCATTTCAGTATCAATTGTTTAGAAACAATACCAGATCCAGTATTTAGTAGTCAGTAGGGATGGGTACCGTTAAACGGTGCCTACTTGGAACCGACCGAAAAGCTCCGGTCGGGGGTGGTATCGAAAAACAAAAATTCTTTCGGTGCCAACTTTCGGTTCTTTTTCTCTCTAGACGTCAATATATGACCCGCAACGACTCTAAAAAAAGCAACATGAACGTGTGCGGAGATAATGAGCCGCTTCAGCGCAAATGGAGCGAAGCAAAACTAGAACTTAAAGCTATAACTTAAAGAGAAGCAAAGCTATAACGTACTAAACATTTGTAATAGAGACGGCTCAGCCGCGGTCTGCGCCAGGACTGAGCCAGGACTAAACCAGGTCCAGGACTTACACCGTTGTAAAACCCAGAGCTAAACTAAACCAGTTATTATAAACCAGGACTAAACCAGGACTGAATAAGAAACTTGTGTTTTTAGGCAAATTGAAAAGCAAAACAGAGAAGTGACAACAAGAAAGACGTCTTTACCTTTAGCGACAGACCCGAGGCTGAGTTTAGTGCTGTTGTTACAACTTCACAAGCAGCTGCAGCGTGAGGGGAATATCAAAGATTGTTTGTGGAAAGGTGTGAGCGCTCACTCTGTATTAGACATTTTTGGTACAGTTGTTGTACATTATTGGTGGCAGAGTGAGCGCTCACACCATGTAAGGATCTTTGAAGGGAAAGCGTTTTCGCTTCGTCAAAGCGCAGCGTGTTTAGAAAAGTTTATCCGAAAGAAACCGTGTCCTGATGTGGATCTGTCTCTGCAGCTCAGGAGGTAATAATGTCCTTTATTTCTTTTTATCACTGCTTAAGGAAATTGTGCTCAAAACACGAAGTTACAGGTGACGCTGCTGCGGCCTGTGGAGCTTATGTTTTGCTGTTTTAGGACTTTTTCTCGAACGACACTTTTTTTATACACGTTATTTTTAATTTAATTAAAATGACATAGGCACCGAAAAAAGTACCGTTAAGGAACCGGCACCGAAAAGCAGGTATCGTTAAAGTACTGGTATCGAAAAAAAGCGAACGGTACCCATCCCTAGTAGTCAGACAGTACATGTTCTGTTCTCTCCTCTCTCAGAAAAGGCACATTTCTCCGTGAGTATCCTGGTTCTGGGAACAACATAATTTGTGTCAAAAAATGTTTTATGACTCACATTGTAAGCCATGAAAATGTGTAAAAGCTTTCGTCGGAACATCTAAACACAGTGTAATAATGACTTTAACGACACATCCTTCCTCAGCCAAAGCAGTGACTAAGCGGCAGCAGACAGTGATGGACCAAACTCAAATGTTAATGTGCCGCGGCTCGTCTCCCAAACACAGACTGATAAAATATCTACGGCACAAGACAGGAAAGGCCCGGACAGCTCTCGCATTTGAACAGAAATTTTACTTTGCGGACCAGAATGAAATTGGGCACATTTTCTTCTGAATTACTGGTACTGGTATGAATATGCTTGTGCCTGACACTTGTATGGAGTATGTAGCTTTGGGAACATCGGGATGCCTTACAGCGGCTCAGAGAGGATCCAGTGTTGGCTGAAAAGAAGCAGGTCATGCCACAGGGGAGACATGTCACTGCGTCTTCAGACAGGGGGAGCCAGCGCGGCGAGAAAAAAAAAAAAGTGCCATTTTGAATAGAAGTGGAAAACAACATGTAAATAGCATAAGCAGAAATCAACTTTTTTGCATATAATTAAGTCAACACACACTGTAGTGAGCTGAGTATCTGCGTATATCTTTTCTGAGATCTTAGCCATGTTAGAATGGTATACACATCAAAATCTGTCGTGTTTCAGCAATTTTGCATATTTAGTAGATGTCAACCGATATGGGTTTTTCTAAGGCCGATGCCGATATTTGTGACCCGCCGTGGTTTCCAGGGACACAAGTCGGCAGACTCACCTTCTGGCAAATGGAGAAACAAGCACATTTTTGGAAAATTGGTGATTTTCGCTTTTTTGATGAGGCCATTGTTATGCTGTAAGCTAACGTGGTGTGTTCAGTGGGTTGAATTTCTTTGCATTTTGTTTTTGGTCGTAAGCTGTGTGTGCAGGTTAAGGATAATTATGTCATTGTCCATGGCACTAATGATCGTGTGTGTTCTTCTTTCCCTCTGGTCAAATGTGTGTATGTGTTGGGATAATGTTGCTAGTTGTCATTGTGTTGCTAGTTGCTGTAGAGGTAGGCTCTATGGGAAGTGGATTTATGCAAGAGATGAGATGTAAATGAGCCCTATTGTCACTCGAGCAGCAGAGAGGTGAGAACAGCCCAAAACCTCAGACGTCTTTTTGTGCCCTTTGGGCTTTTTGGAGTTGTTAACTTCAATTTGCCACATCTTCTCCAAATATTATCAGATATCCATGTGTTACACATCATTGGAAAGCTTGGAAACTACACTTTCTCAAGCTATGTCTCTCTCAAAATGCCCCACAACCGAGTTGTGTCCCTGGATTCCACGGCTGGACACATTTTGGGATTTGTATTGGCCGATGCCAATATTTCTGGTCGATCTTTCCAAAGGTCTAATACTTGGTCAGTCCAGCAGTGGCTGATTTTACTTTATTTCTTTAGGTGATTCAATCATAGTTTCTGTCCTACCTTTGATTAGCTGCTGTTAGCATTAGCATACTGTTGGAAGCCGCGGCATTGTGCCTGGTGCTGAAAAATACACAGCGGAGGTTAAAACTAACTTGATTATTCTCCAGGGTCTGTGCTTGAAAATGACATGCAGCATGTCCATATTGATGGAGGTTTAGTGAAACTTGTATTTAACAAGTTTGTAGCTAACCAATTATAATCGCGATGTTTCTCTGTTTGCCTTTGCCTGCCCCGATACCTAGGAAGTTGTGGGAGGACTCGCTTTAAAGCCCTTTTTTTTTTTTTTTATAAATAAAAAGTCCTGATATAGTATACTGACTCTTGCACAAATTAGTATATGAGATTTCTAAAGTGTTTCCCACAAAAACTAGCCTGGTTTCTTTAATTATAACTAGCCCAGCGTTATCACAGGAGGAATATCTAGCTGTAGAAAGTTTAGGAAAATTAGAAACCAGGCTTTAAAGCTGTTTTTAACGTGTCTAAAGTGCAATGCTTTCTGGTGGGAGACTAGAGGCTATAAGGAGGTACTACAGCAATGGCGGACCCTAGTGTTGCAGTCACGATGCAGAGCATGCGAGAGGCCATTGAAAAATTCTCTATCACTTTTGGTCCCGGAGGTGTTATTTTTTTTTTTGTGGCGCTAGACCCAAAATATGGGTTTGATATATATCGGCCGGCCAATATAACAAACCACATCTAATATTTAGTCTGTCTCTCTCTTCCAGACTCAAAACAAAAGCCCACACTCTAATAGTAATAGTATATCCATGTCACAAGGAGTGACGTAATCCATGGCACTTCTAGGAGTTTTATCGGTTAGACATCACCAAATTTGCCCCTTCCTGTGCAATTTATTTGCTATCTCATTTTGCATGACAATAACTTTGCTCATTTATCTCGTCAACGCATCAAGCTGGTAACAATAACAAGATATAGTGAATGCATGGATGAATGAGAGGTGTATTTCTTTAAACAGGAAACATGTAAAATGTTTATGGTTAAAGTGCATGAAAGAATAATAAACACTACTCCCCGCAATTTACTGAAACACAATGGGCATTTGTTTGGAATATTTTTTTACTTGAGAACTCCAAGTGACTTTAAATGCAGAGGGACAAAGACGCGGCGCTCAAACTGTGCTTTTCTCTTCAAACGCGGACTAAACACTATACTTGGTCTGACAGCGTGATAAACAAGAGCCGCAGGGGCGTCCAAAACTGCACTTAATTACAGCCGAGGAAGTAACAAGGGCTGCAAAATTAAATAACCCCGATATATTATTTATTTAGGAGCGAATAGAGGGAGTCAGCATCTTCCATTTTATGAATCCAGTCACCAAGGACTCACAGTTATGAAGAGAGAGCAGCCATTGTCTTGTTATCGGTCCCCTGGCTTGGTAGTACCTCTACAGCAGTATGCTGGAGTGAATATTTGGGGGATATTTTGGTATTCTTGTCTTATTCTTTGTTCGCCTTGTACTGTTTCCCACTCTTTCTTTCTTGTAAATATTTTAGGCAGCGAGACGAGTGAGACTGCACATGTTCTATAAATAAAGGTCAGTTACTCATGCGCCAGAGCTACATGGAAAGACATTTGTAGGATGGTTTGTTTGCTGAGGACAGAGGAAAGAAATGTGAAGACCGCATAAGGGATGGCCTTTTCACATACAACCATTGTATACATTTTTGATAAGTCCGGAGATGTCCATGCATATTTTACGCTATAACCAAAAGTCAGGGAAAATAGTGGTGGATGCTGACGTGTTGAGAATTGTTCGCAGCGATCATGGGATTTGCAAGGTTGAAAATAAGTTGTTAGACGTGAAGAAAAATAAGTTATTGACGTAGCCAACAAGGTTAAAACTTCAATGGAAAAGCAAAGCGAAGTTTGAGGGACAAGACTCTTTTGGAGCGGCAAGTCCACTCACAGAAATACAATTTTGCAACAAACGGTATCAGTTAAAATAGTACTGTGAACTACACAGACAAATTGCACTATTTATTGATTTATTTAAGGTGGGATAGGGCACATTAATTAACACACAAGAGAAAGTTGATGTTTTCAGAAAGGACAGGCCACACAGTAAGAAGTAGAAATTGTTAAAAATCTAGAGACAATAAGCATAAGTCTAAATACATTTGAGACCTACACATTTCTTCTTCTGAAACACTGAAGAGGCACCTAGAAACCCCCCACATCTGCAGCACAGTGAGGCATCACAAGAGGCGCTACAGGAAACGAAAAAAGGAGACGATGGATAAATACTGTTGTGAAGCTGACCAGCGCAGGACTCCACGCTCTGAAACAGGGACAAACCCCAGGAGGCGGTGCACCATTTCAAATTATCTCTGAAGGCAGCACTCTGGTTTCCCCTGCCTCCAAAAACATGCTGGTCAGGTTGGCCCACAATGGCGGCTCACTCAGTCGCAGCGGCTCAGGACTAACCCAACACCTTACAACAAGTGTCCGATGACAAATGAAGTACTAACAGGGGTCATATGTATTCATTTGGATCAAGCATGCATCACCCTGTGCACCCTTTTCAAAGCTGACAAATATTACAACTATGATTGTTAAGATTATTATTCCACCTGTGTCTTTATATACTTGTAACACAAATGACAATAACGTCATATTCCCTTTCAGACTGTAAATTAGCAAAGCAAAGCCCTGTTGCGCATCAATCCATAGCCCACATGTACCCTTTGATGACCGCACACAAAGGCTTCTCTTGTAGTCCCCCCCCCAACTCTTTTTTGCCTTTCCATGTCTGTCATTTTACTTTCTCTCTCTCACAAGCAAACACACGCACACACACACACGCACCTACTAAAGGAAACACCCTTGGGTCCCCTGTAGGTGCTGTTGGGAGCATTACTTTCCTCCCGTTGAGGCGGTATTGTGAAGCGGCCCGAGCCTGAGGGGAGAGAGGGCCAATTTAACCTCCGTGCATGAGTCCTCTCTGTGCTCCCCGCTCTTTCTCTCTCCCTCACGTCCCTGCTGACTTGTTTGTCCCGTTGGTGTTTATACCTCCTCCCCAAGCCTATGTTTGGTTCAGAGTCCACCCTGACAGTCCAAGGCTATTATTTTATACCTTTCTCACTCTGCCAACTGAAACCCACCTCTTTCTCTCCCTCTCCCTCTCCGGCGGCACCCTAATTGGCACGCCACTTTCCCACCCCTGTCATCTGCTGTGTTGCTTTGAGCCCAGCGGGAGACAGGAGACATGTGACTGCCCCCCTCTCTCCCCATGGCTGCACTGACAAAGTCCAAACCACTGTTTTAGCACCATCATTATTCTAGTCTTTATTTTTACACTACATGCCCCCCCTCAATTCTAAAAGACACCCATTTGGACAGAGGTAAATACATGCTGTCCAGTCATCATTTATACAGGTTCATATCGGACATTAGATTTGTTTTACCTTAAGGTTGAGAGCGGACATGACAATGTTTATATACAGTAGGAGCAAACATGGTCCTCATGACCCTATTTCCAAATCATGAGCAAATGGGTAGAGTAAGTAAATACTAAATACTAGGTAACACTATATAATAAGGTTACATGAAGTCATGCATGAATAACATGAAATTATGCATGAATTTATGACGTATTCATGCATGACCCCCCACGAGTTAACATGACTTTATGTTTTTTCATAGATGACTTCATGCATTAATTAATTAAGTAACTACTGTAATGAATTCATGAGAAAATCTTGTTAATATATCATGATCTTAGAATCATGATGAATTCACTAAAACATTAACTAATCGTATATATATAAAGTATATGCATGAATGTCATGATTCATCATGATTTTAAAAAAATATATAGTTTGCAAGATATTCCTTAATACAACATTTACAGCTGTAATCATCATTAGCTAATCCTTAGTGCATTCATAAATTCATGATAATTGCATCCCCTATACTAAAGTGATGCACTTTTTAGCTTTGGACAATAATCAAGGAATAAACAAACACAAACTTCATAGACATTATAATTTAGAACTGTCCACAATGCATTATGAGTTTAAATTAAGTTAATGCATTGTGGTCCATTACATGATTACATGGGTCAGAGCACAACACAACGCAGAGTCATAACGACATAGGTCACACATCGACAAAGTCTTGGTCATCTTTTGGATACCTAAAGAGGTCCCACTCTGCTGACTTCAATCATTTTTGGGTGGATACCACACTGGAGGTGAGCGTCCTCCTGACTTGCTCAACTACCGGTGAGTTTACGCGCTGTTTATGGCGTGCAGCTGCTCGTGCGTCGGCTTCTGAAATTTTTACGGATAACCTACCGCGTCCTTTTATAATCGTGGTAATTGTAAAACCAGTTAATCTTGACATCCCTAGCTGCAGCCCAGTTAAAGCCTTTGGGCCTGTAATAGTACAAATGTGAGAGTCCATTATTAATAGTCTTTTTTTCTGCCGGCCCAAAAGTACCGCACGGCCCACCAGAAACATCCCGACTCTCCCGATTATCCTTCACGCCGATTACCCTGCACATTACCTTGATGCAAGGTAATGTGTGACTAAAGGGGTTTGTCTAAACAGTCCTGTCGATTTTATTTATGATATTAAACATTTGCGTGATAGGCAGTACGTGAACAATTATTTGTGTATAACTACAGTATAAGTCAGTTCACATTGAGTGTCTTCTGTTGTGTGTATAGCTGCTTGGAAACGTTCCTGCGCGAGACCTTGCACAGATAAACCATAACAGGGCCTTGTCAGAAACTACCGTGTCATAAAAGGCGCACCGTGTTTAGTTATTTATGACATGTTGCATTAGACCTTCTGCTGCAGTTCGCTTTATGTTTCCCCTGTTGCACAGTATTCCAAATGGCTTCTACATGTTTCAGCTGTGGCGTTCAGCGCGAAACATTGTGCTAGATGCATCAATTTTCACATAAACACTAAATCTCTTTCAACTTTTGTAAAGGAGCCGAAGAGATGTTCTGTAGCATTCCGTATGGCACAATAGCCACTTAAGAGGGAGAAAAACATAGTGTTCTGCGATGTTCTGTCTTATGGTGTGTTCAAACTGAGAGTGATGTTTATCATCCAGCGCCTCTAGTTGAACGCCTGTGCATCCAGGCGCCTGCCTCGGACGAGTTCAGAATCCGTCCCTCCAGTAAAGAGGTTGAAAACATTGTCAAAATAATGCTTTCCAAATACTGTGCCAGGTCACATGTAATACACAACAGTCGGATGTGAAGAAAGTGTGGCTAATTTATTTAGGTAAAGTCTCTTTGTTGATGCGTGTAGAATTTGTGTCTGGGCAACAATTGACTTACAGCTAATAAAACATCACATCCGCTGTTTTTTTTTTATTTGATTTATTTTATTTTTTTTAAGTGTGCACATGGTCTTTGTTAAATGGACGCTTATCTTGAGTTGAACTTCTTGTAAGGTAAGGGACAAAAATAATGAGCTTCATTATCATCATTTGATTCCCTCACCTTTCATCTCGTGTTTGTGGTTCGCGACGACAAAAGATCACCAACTCAAAGGCCTTGGAGTTTAAATCATACAGTTTTGAAAATAGCCACAGACACTAATTGTGCATTTAAAAAGTCTTCTCTCAACCCCCCAGGCCTCGTTTGTTAATTAGCCTCGTTAGCCGGCTTAAAAGTGGAGTCTCCCCAAAGCCTTACGTAGATTTATCAGCAGTAATTGAAAGGTAATTCAGACTCCTGCAGGTGGAAACTTGGCCGGCTCCGGAAAATTAAAGTTAAAGACACGTGAGGAGAAGTGCGATAACTACGTCTATAACAGAACAAGAGAGACTTTGCACCTCCTTGTCTGCATGTCTCCCTTCTTTTTACGCACTGCATTGCTTATTCCCACTCGCACGCCCATTCACACCAGCTCCGTTTAGCACCTCCTATCTTCTCCCTCTGCTCTCCCTGGATTTGATTTAATAATTCATCTTGGCTGTTGCTAAAGAGAACACGAGCCCAGCAAAGCGGAGCGAGGACTACCATGTAATACGTCTAAGGATTCCTGCCTCGCCACCTATGCTGGAAGGGGGAGGGGGGGGCAAAACTACAATCCATTCGTCTGAATATTAGCAGAAGAAGATCTTTATTTATATAGCGCCTTTCACTGACATGGTCACAAAGCGCTTTACATGAAAGCATTTTACATTCACTCCACACTCGGTGGTGGTGAGCTATGTTAGTAGCTTCAGTTTCCCCTGGGGGGAGACTGACAGAAGCGCTGTCGCGACTGCACACATCTCTGACCAACACCATACATTCACACACACGTCATCCATCCAGGCCCATTGTACATGTTTTTGGTGGTAGGGGAAACCGGAGTACCCGGAGGAAACCTACGCAGACACGGGGAGAACATGCGAACTCCACACAGAAAGGCCCCGGCCAGGTGGGAATCGAACCTGGGACCTTCTAGCTGTGAAGCGAGAGCACTAACAGAGTATAAATGATCTGCTAACCGCTGTGCTACCGTAGCACCAACGTTTTTGGTGGCGGATGTCACAAATTGTCAAACTACCCCAAGGCAGCTGTGGCTACATATAGATTGCCCATGCAGGGGGCGAATGAATGAAGCACAAAATGGTAAAGCGACTTTGAGAGTTGGCTAGAGAGCGCATTATAAAAAGACTAATGCATTTTTGATTATTATTAAAATTCATATCTAGGGTTAAGGTCAAAGCATACTTTATGGCCCCTGTAGGGAAAGAATCAGAATCAAAATAGGTTTTATTGCCATGAACAGGTTCACAACTAAGATTTTTACTCGGTTCCATGGTGCCCTTTTATCTGAGGGTCACATTTGATCTTATATCTGAACAGGTAGGACATTTAATCTCTTAACCCCCTTAACCGGGCACATCTTCTCCAGTTGACTCAAATGTAAAAGCTTCTTGAAAAAAATCAAAAATCAAAGTTAAAATAGCAACGAAAACGAGGATGAAGGATGAAAATGCAACAACAAAAGTGACAAAAAGCAACAAAAGAGCGACAAAAACACACAATTAAAAAGGGACAAAAACACACGATTAAAAAGTGACAAAAACCAACAAAAACCTGCAGGAAAAGCAACAATAACACAATAAAGAAGCAACGAAAACACGTCCAAAAAAACGACCAAACATGACAAAAAAAGTTGCAATCACTTTTGTAGGTTTCTTTCAAATAAGATATTACTCTGGCCCAGTAGCTTTTAGGTTTGGGTAAAGCTGAATGGGAGAAAATGTGCTCGGTCAAGGTGAGGGGTAAGAGTATAAGTATTGATCATTTATTTTACCTTATCATATGTATGCATGGCCTTATAGTGTTATAGTTTTAACGTTTTTTTATGGTTTACGGTTTATCTCTACCAAGTGTTATGTTTTATGTTGCACGTTTGCGCTGAAGAAAATTCCTAGTTTGTGAAGCTGTTCACTGTCATTAAGTCTATTCTGATTCTGAAAGGGTCCAAAAAAATTATCAGGCAATAATAAAAAATAAAAAAATGAAAACATAGGGTTTATTACAAAGAGGTTCTGAAATCTCACTGAGACATTGGTCGAATGAACGAGGACGATGGCTCATAAACCATATGGCAAAGCAATTTCCAGAGGAACAACAACAAACCATACCAAGAGTGAAGGACATAAGATATCTGCAAACCAACATGGCCCTTTCACCATAGGTTGAAAGCTGTTGTTTGTAGAAATGTTCTCATGTGACAGTAGGGGCTTTGTAAAAGATATGTATCAGATGAGACAATACATTTTACACCCAGCCTCACAGCAGTCCTCTCAAGAAGTAAATGAATCCAGATGATTTACAGAAGTCATTTTATACGAGCCTTCTCAACGTCTACCATACCCGAGCTTTGTGCGTGTTGGTTTGCCTCGTGTCTCCCTCCCTCATCCTCCTCGTCTTCTCCGTCTTCCACATTATTTTCTTCCCCGGAGCATGCCCGAGATGCCCCCAGCTGTGAGGAAATGTCAGACGTTTACCACCCACCATTCTGCTTGCCAAATATGCATACAAGCACACACGCGCACACACTCACATGCAAGACACAAGGGCATAGCGGCTTGCATGTGAAGATACAACGCGGGAAATTATTTCAGTTAGCGGCTGCGTGCCATTGACTTTTGCTACGGTCTGTCCTGGGATCTGGTTTGGCACCGTTTTTGGCTCACGCAAGACCACCACTATGACTTAAGCCGATTAACTTTTTGGGAGAGAAACCTTAAGAAGTAAAAAAAAGAGACTAGTTTTGTTCAGCACGGGCTCCATTTGGTATTCTCTGCTGGTTTATTCATGGACTCCCGGGGTTGATCCTCCGTGGGGTTTTTGTTGCATTCATTGACTGGAGCTGGAAATGATTTCAAATGCAGTGGATTACATTGTGAATCTTGAAAATGGGGCCAAATGGGTGGATGGTTGGTCGGTTATACAGAAAAAGGAAAAAAAAAATACACAATGGCCAAGGAAATACAGCCTTAAGAAAATGCAAATTTGACAAATGATTTTGCCTTCCAATAGTGTTTTTTTTTTTTTTTTGCAATGGGGTTTGAAATAAACAATTTTCTTTCTTTTCATTGATACTTGGCATATTGTGGAATATTCTACTCATTTCATTTTTTTTCATTTTGACAAATCGACAGCTTTTCCATTATGCAATACGCACAGTAACTCATGTACCGCCTAGTGTGCAGCCCTTTGCTCGCTGATTTTGTTTGATCCAATCCAGTCATCCCATCCTGTGACAGATTCCCTGGCTTGTGCACCATTTCTGTTCATTTGTGTTTCAAAGAAGCAATAGACACTTGCTCAATATGTAACATAGAATATGTTATGTGTTAGACTATTTCAAGGCATTTTCAGTTTTTTACTCAGTTCAGTAAGTTTTACTGCTTAAAAATGCATTACTTTCAAACCCTAGGCACAAAAAACAAAAGTTTAAAGTAGACATAATAAATGGAGCAATATCAACATCTGGACTGAAGAGATAAGAGATTGATATGGTCTGAAACACAGTAACTGTGTCCGCTCTGCCACAGACAATCCGCGGTACAAGCTCTGTCTAGATCAAGTTCGGGTAACTGTTATGACACATGGGCCGCATTGGGTTTTTGAACTTGCCAAAGGAACCAGGACAGGCACGGTTTGTGCCATTTTATACCAGTAATTCTCAAATAGACGTCCAAACAAACAAAAACAGGCAACAAAATAGCAGCAGTTATGTATTAGCTTTATTTATGTCAGTGGAAATGTTGGTGTTGCTCACCCTTTTCAGCAAACGCATTTGGAGCGTGGTCATATTTGTGGGCCCGATTTGGCGCAGATCGGCATGATATCCAAAGAGCGTAGACTGGCCTCGGATATCACCACTGTTTACTCTTTGAAATGGTCAAACATTGATTATTTTATCTCTTTATGATAGCGGTTATCTTAAAGCAATGTTAAAGCAATACATCTTATGATATAGCTTTGCTTCCCTGGTTACGGTTAAGGTTATGGTATACTTTAGTATACCTAATTCTCACTGTCCAGTTACAGTGTTGAGGCTGGTTGGACAAAAGGAGCATTTGGCATAAAATCAAGACTATTAGACTTTAAAACAGCTCTTCTTGTGTACAAGTCTGTCCATGGTCTGGCCGCAAAGTCCATCTTTGACATAATAGAACCATATGAAACATCTCTGCTGTGGTTTCCTGCTGGAACCCAGAGTCAGGACTAAACACGGTGAGGCTGTGTTTCAGTTTTATGTAGTTAAAATCTCTGTGTTCCAGACATGTCTCAACTCAACAATGTTCAAATCCTGACCGAAAACAGTTCATTTTACAAATAAACTTGGTTTGCCGTGCCTTTCTTGTGGTATTCCCAGACGAGAAAGTGAAGCAAATGTTACATAAAATAAATGTTTCATAATGATCCCAGTTATGGCTTGAACGATTCAAAATCAATGATTTCACCGATTGCGCAACCAATCTGTATGCCAATTTTACTTCTTAATGCTTGAATGTACTGCATAACATTCAGGTTTAGTCACATACATTATCACTGTATTATGTGGTATACATTAAAACATAAAGATAATATACTGTAAGCGTTGCCAAAGTCATTATGTGCTCTAGAGTCTGGTCATTTCATGCTTGTGTCCACTGGCAGATGGCGTAATGGCGTCCAGCATATGCGGCTCAGACTGGGACTCAGAGCTGAGGTCTCGATGGTACTGGCAGACCCCGTCCCCGGCGCTTGAATCCTCATTACCTCCCGCTCATCATTGTGGTTTCCCTGCTTTTTATTACACATTCTAATGGCCGCTGTTGCATGTAATTATGTAGCAATTATCTGCTTCCTTGCCCCAAACTGGCGCAATACAGGCGCATTGTTTTCTCTTTTGCTGAATCTGTAGGCTGCTTTAGTCTAAGGTAGGATTTGTTCTTGTGCCAAAACGCCTTGCCTCACTTTGATCGCATTGCTGTTGTATTGGTTTTATAGTGTATGTTCGCTCAGCAAGACATTATGTATTATTTACCACCAGTTTTGTCTGCATGCTTGTACAGTGAGTTGAAGTACATGCCAGCAATATTAGTGGGTCATTTAGCGACTTCCAGAATATTACCACTTAGTTAGGTGTATGGTGAGCACTTGGATTAGAAGAAAAAAAGCGCAGGAGCTCTCAAACATCTAAGTAGATAACATTTAAAAAGTCAGCTAAATCAAAACAGCTTGATATTGCTGTCTTAGAATTCCTGCTTTTTAACTCAACAATTGGCAGTGATTTGCCTGATGGCTGATTAGAAACCTCCGAAAAGCGTGCGGGATCCGAAAAAACAGTCTGATGAAACGTCACTTAAGTGATACGAGAAATAAAAAAGATGGGAGCGTTCAAGCTGTGCAGATCTTTTTGCCGTTTTCTTTTTTTTAAGTTACCTGGTTGGTCATGAAACTTTGTGTCAGCTTACCTGAGTCAGGAAGATCCAGCGGTTTTGAACTGTCGGACTTTTCAACACTTTCGACAAACCATTCACTGTTGCATTTATTCATAGCGGAAATAGCACCAATTTATCTAATCAAGCCTGTCTTCGGTCAACAAATCTTTGCACTTCAATTCTCCAATCTCCGAACTCTACGAGAGCATAAACCATTGAGTGCTAGACTGATTGAAATAAGTGTCTCTCTTGCCTTTATCTTATAGTGCCGTGACATTGTACACCATAACTTGCATACATTCAGACAGACCACGTTATGTATGCAATTGCATATAAGATGGGCAACATAGCAAGAACATGCATGCTGGATGGATCAAAAATGCTGTTTAATCTCCATTTTTGACGCCAGAACACAGATTTGTCAGAGCATTAAATCTTTACCTTAAAGGATCTGTATCATGCTATTTTAGCCATTCCAAAGTAAACTATAGGAATTTATGAGATATATTGTACCTCTATCACTATGGAGTACTCATTTTTGAGAGAAATATATATAATATTTTCTGGGGGTATTTTCCAAAGTTACTACACATAATGCAGTTATAAGGAGTTGACATGTGCAACACAGTTTCATAAATGGCTAACACACGTTTTGATTGACTCATGGCTCAGCCTGGCCTCCCCATCATCAGGTGTTTACATTATGGCACTCGCATTGGTTATAAAAGTGAATCCACTTTGATTCTGGTCAAGGTTCACCAAGCATCCATCAGGTTGGTTGATATAGTAGCTGAATCCCGGAAATAAATTCCAACTTCTGGCGTGTGCACTCTTCTTTAGGAAGGTTGAATAGTCCTGTTCCTCTCGTATCCGTGACATTATTGTTGGGTAAGAAAAAAGAACAGGCGGTGTCCAGAGTAGGTTAGAAAGAGCTCCGTCTTCACAAACATGACTTCTGTTCGGATCCTCCGGGGGTGCGTTTGTTTACTGTCCCGGGACAGCACAGACGCGTCGGGGACCTCCTTTTTTCTTTTCTTTTTCTTACAACAGAAATAATGCAAACGCTGTTTTATAAATTAAAATCAGGCCGTAAGGCATTACATTACAGAGGTCTGGCTCTTCCTGTTTGACAGTATGATGTAAAATACGTGTCACAACTCAGTCGTTTTCCAGGAGAAGGCGGAGCAGCTGCTCAGAGAGCAGGATTCAGGAGGATTGTTTAGAACTGTGTGAATGAAGCCAAATACCACTCTGGGGGTGTTTTTGAGAAGGAAAAAGCTTAACAACATGGTTAAAAACTCAATTTTGCATGATATAGGACCTTTAAGTTCCCCGTGGGTCTACTGTAACGAACACCTCTATTCTATACATTCAACAGTTCAGCTGCGGCGCTGTCCGACCTCCTCTCCTCTGCGGGAAGGATAATTAGTCTGCAATCTCAGAGCAAAGGATCATAGATATGTATTTTTCTTCCTCCATTTTGCTCCCCTCGAGTCAAGTTGATTCTTTGAAGTTGGGGCGTGTATGAAATCACTTGATCTTTATTTCTTTAAGTTCATTACTTATTTTCTAGTTGTGTGCATGTCATGCATTTTTAACCAGGCCTTTGAATTGACTTTGTGATGTGTTGTAGCCGCCGACTTCAAAGGGATCTCTCTCTCCCCTGTTCTGACTCGCGCTCATTCTTGTGGCGTTTCATCTCCCCTTTCCTCCTCTACAGTCTGCACCACGCGCCCGGGGAGCTTTTCTCTTCGGCAGAGAAAAAAAGGTAGAGAAATGAGCAGGAAGGGATTGCCATTATTGTTTTCTTAAAGTCGTTTAAAGTTTCCTTCACTCTCATTCACAGTATTAAATATGGTTTCTTAGCACGGATAAGATAATAAACTCTCCCATTGCTCCTGAAGACAGACTCCTCGTGGAGTGAGTACACAAAATTTATTTCCACTCTCAAAGTCGTGAGGACGGGGAAAGCTTAGTTTTTCTCATGCTGCTGTTAAGAGTGAGGCTGTTAAGGAATTGATTTTTATTGGTTTTAAATCTCTGCAATAAATTTCAATACTGTGCTCTGTTTCGGGCAAATCTCTAATATAGAAAATACTAATTCATTCATATTTAACATCAATCAATAAATCAATGTTTTCTTTGTTATCAACTGCTTGACTAAAAATTGCAATAATAATAACAATGTGGACAATGTATAGGTTTAATTCATGCTATAATCTCTTTTTTGTTAGTTTTTGACACTGTTCCTTCTCATGTGCATACACCGATCCTCCATCTGTGCAGGGCCCACGGGTGCATGGTGGTCCCCCGGGTGGTGGTCTGCCTCGGGACAGTGTGGAAGGGTGCCCTGTGCCTCTGGGCTCACATTAGGCCCAGCTGTGACGTGCATGCTCTCTGCCCCGGGGCACCAAGCTGTGTGTTCCCTGCCTTTGATTCTGGCTTCTCACTCAGGGCATTGCATTTTCTGTGCCTCTTGTACAGTCACACACATGAGAGACAAGTGTGCCGGGGTAACGAATGCAAATATGTGGAGAATGTAGAAAGTGGCATTATTTACCATAAAAAAAATGAATAAATTAAAAAATAATAATTTTGCAATGAATACGTTTTCAGATTTCAAGTTTCGTATATGGTAAATGGTCTCAACTTATATAGCGCTTTTCCACCTACATTAGGCACTCAAAGCGCTTTACAGCAAGGAACCTCTCACCCATTCATACACCAATGTACGCAGACACTGGAGGCAAGGTGGGTGAAGTGTCTTGCCCAAGGACACAACGACAGCATGCACCTTCAGGAGGTGGGATTCGAACCCCTGACCTTCCAATCATGAGACGACCCGCTCTACCATCTGCGCCACCATCGCCCAAATATAGTTTGATAGTCTGCCATTTTCATTCATATTATGCCTTAATGAGTTTTAATAACATTCAAAAAATTGATCTATGTCTGGTCAGTAGTTGAGAGTTCTGTATTTTGTCACAACAACACTACAATTTCTGGAATTCCTGCCAAAAGAGTTGGCAATTTTTACATAATATAGAACAGCTTATAGTCAAACGATAACATTAAATGTAGTCCATCCATTCATTTTCTTCCTCTTTATCCGGAGCTGGGTCGGGGAAGCAGCAGTCTAAGCAGAGAGGCCCAGACTCCTCTATTCATGCACAACTCCTCCAGCTGTTCTGGGGGATCCTGAGGCAGCACCGCCTGGTGCTGCTCAGAGACATAGTCCCTCATGCGTGTCCTGGGTCTTCCCGGGGGCCTCCTCAATGGGACATGCACGGACAACCAGGAGGCATCCGAAACAGATACCCGAGCCACCTCAGCTGGCGCCTCTCGACATGATGGAGCAGCGCCTCTACTTTGAGTTCCTCCCGGGAAACTCATTTGCTGACTTTCATCTATAAAAGTGGTGAACAGAACTGGTGACAAAGGACAGCCCTGGTGGAGACCAGCATGCACTGGGAACAAGTCTGACTTACTGCCGGCAATGCGAACCAAATTCCTGCTGTGGTCACACAGGGAACAGACAGCCCTTAGTAGAAGGCCACCGACCCCATACTCCCGGAGCACCCCCCACAGAGCACCACGAGGTACACACTTTTTCGAGATCCACAAAGCACATGTGGGCTGTTTGGGCAAACTCCCATGAATCCTCGAGCACCCGATGAAGGGTATAGAGCTGGTCCAGTGTGCTGCAACCGGGACAAAAACTGCACTGCTCCTCTTGAATCCGAGGTTCGACTACCGGCCGAATCCTCCTCTCCAGCACCTTGGAATAGACCTTACCGGGTTGAGGAGTGTGAGCTCCCTATGTATACCGTATTTATACCTACAGGAAAGGTTTCAAATTGTATGTATGTATGTTTCTTCCGTTTGGTCTGCTGTGTCTTGTCTGAAGTGAAGCTGATAACACTCATCACCACCCTATGGTACAGTTCTCCGAAGGAGCATCGGAGTGATCTTTAAAAGAAGTCTGCAGTGGCTGTGTTTCGCTCACAGTTGTTGAGTTATGGCCTTTTCTCGCCGGAACAATTTGCCTCACTCTTGGATTCCTCACCCACATAATGCTCTCTGCTGCAGCCAAAGCCATAATCAACTTAGTAAGCAATTTCCTCAATGCATGCACATTGTGAGGGATGAGAATGGCAGAAAAAGGTAAAGCTATCCTCAAGGCTTCATCCACCTGGCTTTTTCCAGTCACATCCAAGAACAGTTAAGCACTTGCAATAGTTTATATTTCAATCTTTCTGACATTATACACTGCAATCATATGCCTTTTATGCATATTTTCACCTTAACGGCAAGATTAATTTGTAAAATAAATTGATACATGAATACATTTTATTCCATTGGAACAAAAAAGTACATTTTGCCCAGCTTGAAATAATGAATGTCACAACTGTCAATTTACATGATTGGGTTAGAAGATTTTTCTTTTTGCATTATGCTCAGTACATCACAAAATACATTAGAAAAATACATCAGCATCATCATTTGCAATGCTTTTAATGCAGCCCTCGAAGATTAAAATGCCACTGCTTTGCCAGATTGCGTTTAAAGTTATCTGTCATCTTTAATATGCATTACAATTAATTACAAAAGCCTACAACAGAAATAGCCTGACAGTGAAACATTGTAGTGAGTGGTTCATTTTTAATATAACAAATACCACTGTTGGCCAAAGGCTTTTAAATTAATTGTTTATTCAACAGTGTACAAGATCATAGCCTTTGTGAGTTCTTTCACAATGTCTCTTTTGTGAGCATGTTTGCACCACATTGTGCACAACACACTTGGAACATAATGGGGTCTACTCTACACTATGAAAAAGTAATCGTAATGTTAACCTTTATATATTATGCACATAATGAACAAGGCCATTGCTTTCATTTCTTTTAGGGCAGATTTTCAATTACAATTAAACAAACATTTGAAGTTTTATCCATCCATCCATGCCCAGACTTCCCAATCTACGCAGACCTCTTCCAGTTGTTCTGGGGGGACTCCGAGGCGACACCAGGCCAGCTCAGAGACATAGTCCCACCAGCGTGTCCTGGGCCTTCCACGAGGCCTCCTCCCAATAGAACATGCCTGGAACACCTCCCGAGGGAAGCGACCAGGAGGCATCCAAAACAGATGCCCTAGCCACCTCAGCTCGCTCCTTTCAACGTGAAGGAGTAGCGACTCTATTCCGAGCTCCTCCTGGGTAACTGAGCTCCTCACCCGATCTCGAAGGGTGCGCCCAGCCACCCTGCGAAGGAAACTCATTTCGGCCGCTTGTATCCGCGATCTTGTCCTTTTCGGTCATTACCCAAATCTCATGACCATAGGTGTTGGTGGGAACGTAGATCGATCGGTAAATCGAGAGTTTTGCCTCAGACTCAGCTCCCTCTTCACCACAACAGTCCGATACAGCGACCGCATCACTGCTGACGCCGCACTGTTCCGTCTATCGATCTCACGCTCCATCCGTCCCTCACTCGTGAACATGACCCCGAGATACTTAAACTCCTCCACTTGAGGCAAGGACTCCCCACCGACCTGAAGCGGGGAAACCACCTTTTTCCGGTGTAGAACCATGGCCTCAGATTTGGAGGTGCTGACCCTCATCCCGGCCGCTTCACACTCGGCTGCAAACCGCCCCAGTGCAGCTGGAGGTCCTGATTTGATGAAGCCAACAGAACAACATCGTCTGCAAACAGCAAAGATGAGATTCTGAGGTTCCCAAACCGGACACCCTCCGGCCCCTGGCTGCGCCTAGAAATTCTGTCCATAAAGGTAATGAACAGAACCGGTGACAAAGGGCAGCCCTGGCGGAGACCAACACGCACCAGGGAACAGGTCTGACTTACTACCGGCAATGCGAACCAAGCTCCTGCTGCGGTCATACAGGGAACGGACAGCCCTTAGCTGAGGGCCCCAGACCCCATACTCCAGTGAGCAGTTGAAGTTTTATAATTTGAAATAATATCTCTGCTTGGCATTGCTATTTTGCTTTTACTACACGTGGCCAACATGAGGTTCAAATACACTGGACCATCGTTCAAATGACAGTGGCCCAGACGGTAGATAGATTATCCTATAACCAAGTAGCTGGCAGTTAGAATGCTGCCTCCTGCTGGTGCAGCTTGTCAGTGTGTGCTTGGGCAACACACTTCACCCTCCACCCTTTGTGAACATGGTGTGTGAGTGAGCGGTAGGTGGTTGTTAAGGTTAAGGTATGTTATTGGCGGCCCAGGGACTCATCTTCAGATGTGAAGCCAGGCTGATGGTCAGTATCACCTGGCTGGAGGATTCACCTATTGTACATGTTTTGTTAGTGGTAAGGAAAACCAAAGTACCCGGAGGAAATCCACGCAGACACAGGGAGAACATGTAAACTCCAATCAGAAAGGCCCTGTCCAGGTGGGAATCGAACCCAGGACCTTTAGGCTGTGAAGGTCCTGCACTACCAGACGAGAGGGTGCTGTAGGTCTAGCCCAGGGCAACTGGGACCACCACCGCGAATGACTATTGACAGTACTGCAGCTCGTTTAGAACCTTGTCAATATGGTAAAGCACAACACATGATTATTATTTTTAAAGTTTTTGTTTTGATAAAACGGCAGAAAAGGCGTTGTTAGAGTTTAGCTGATCATTAAGCGCAGGTTTGGTATTACTGCGTGTTTTTGACTTTTACAAGCTTGACTGCTTCTGTGACATCGCAGAATATGAAATGTTATATTATGCTGTGGGGGTTTTGTGTGGCCTGTTGCGGATTTCGAAACGTACACACACTCACATGCCTAAGTGCAATATCTGATTCATGGAATTCCAGAGTTGAGAATTTCACCTTCACATTCAGTTTCACCAAGGCCTAAACTTCTGTCCGCTCATTTCCATTCTCAAGTTGCCGAACATGCCCAGTGTCCACTTGATTTTGCTCACTGAAAACAGCCCAGAGAGCCAGAGCAGCTGTTGCTATAGTGACAAGTATACGTAAAAGGCAGAAATTAGTCTGTGATCCCCCGCTGAGCAGTGACGGCGGTCCAGTGCTTCCTTTAGCCTTTTGTTCCTCTTGTGCATATTTAAACACTCTGAACAGCACACCACGAGGAGCTGCTCTTACACTGTGAACTTTACTACCATAGTCCTCTTCTTTTGGACTAAAGGTGGGACAGAATTAACTGGCACATAGGAAATCTGTGAGTTTTCTGAGGGCATTGTTTGTACTTAAGACTCTCTGATAGTTACAGCGCTAAATACTGTATAGAGAAGAATTAGATGCACAATTGTAATTTTTTCTATTACTCAATCTACTCAAGGGGAACAAAACATATTCCATTCTACAATACAAAAACATTTGGTAAGGGGCCTTTAAAACCTGTGTTCATGATAATAAAGGGAGGCTTATTTCTAGAACAAGATCCACATGTTGAGATTTGATGGGGAAAAAACTAAAACATAACGTGTATGTAAGTGATGAGCTGCTAGAGTATTTATCTATGTTTGAGTCAGACTTGGAAGTGGCGACAAATAGATCTGTTCAAAGGACACGCAATCCAGATCCTCTCTATTAAATATGTGCTTTTAATTCTGTTAGTTTCATAAGGGCAATTAAAAGACGCATGCTTTGTTGTTTGCTAAAAAATAAAATAATAATAAAAATAAAAAAACTACTGCGGCTTTCTTTTGGTATGAAAGGGACCAAAGTGGCTCTTTTGATGTCAAAGGTTCCAGACCATTGCTCTTGAACATCCATTTTGTAAATCACAATGCTGCAGAGCATTAAGGAGGAATAGTTTATTTTAAACATTTCTATAAAAATGCTTCGTTATTTATGGTTAAACTTGTTACGGTAAGTTTATGGACCCTCCTCAGCTCCACCTGTGGACACATATAAGGTTTGAACAGCCGCACCTCAGTAATATTTAGATTATTTTATTTGCTATCTTTGCCAATTGTCGGTACAAATCACGCCACTAATATTTCACCAGCCAGATATATGAGATATACGGTATTCATCCATATTTACCTCAAGTAGGCATTCATCCACATAATCATAATATGTAGCGGCCTCACAGTTATAACTGCTGAGGCTGCACTCATTGTTCGGATGTGGCTGCTGTGAGAACCTCTTTGTGAACTGTCCTTGCACCATTCAAACCCAGCTTCTACTTCTCGCCCTCACATTTTTCCTGCGACCTCCTGAAGGAAAATCCCATTTCACTTTTATTCCCCTCTCTGTGTCTCCCTGTCTCTTGTATTTTCTGTTCAATGTAACAGTCTTCTTGTAGAGAAAGAAGCCGTAGTGACATATAAAATAGAGAAAACAACTCAGGAAGAGGCACTGGGGAAGTTTGCAATTACCACTCTGAACTCATTTTTACTAGGAGACTGTAAACTACTTCAGCCTCAGAGAGAGAGATAGACTTTTTTTTTTTCCAACAGACCACAGAAGACATGAAAGCTTTAAAATTGTCACAAATTGTGCCAGTCCAAATTCCACTCTGAATATAAATACAGCCACAAGGGTGAGTGTAGTTAAAGGGAGCGCTGAACGAAACAGAGAAGGGAAAGCATGCAGGGGTAAAAAGCATGGCCTTATCAGGTATCGGGATTAGTCCCAAACTAATCAAGAATTAAAGACTAAACCATCCCTCAATGTCGTTACATGCAATAGAATAGGAGCATATTCTGGAAAGGAAAATGCATAAATTGTTGGATTTTAATGTGCCATGTAAATTCAGTCAAAGTGATAAAAAAAAATCATTATTCATTAGTTGAGGAACACAACGAGCCACGTGATACTATTTTTTTTTACAGGAAGTGTGTCTTGCCCAATGATACAATATTATATAATTCAGCACCCCCTGGGTATATCCAAAAGGTTAGCGGTTCATACTATCATTATGTTCTCGGACGAGACACTTCACCCTCCTTGACTGTACATGCATGTGGTGTGTGAGTGAGGAATATAGGTGTTGTTTCAATGGGCCAATGGCACAGATTGACTTGTTTCCATGGTAAACCTCAGGGCAGCTGTGGCCACCCCAACATGAATGAGAAATTGTTCCTTGCAAAGTGCTTTGTGACCATGGGAAAGGCTCTTATTTGTGGACACAATTATGTGTTGCTAAACCATATGATTTTATAGCAAGAGAAAGAAAACATGGCTACATTTGAGTGTAGAATAGGGTGATTCACAATATAATGATATGGTTGAAAGTTTTTCAGATTTTGCCTTCACATCTGTATCAAATATTGAGCCATTAAGACTCCAGTAAAGAGTTTGCACAATTTGTATTGCTCTATTCTATAGGCCTACTTTACAAGGTGAAACATGGAAAAAGAAACTTGAACGAAAGATAAGTATGGCCACTAATAATCTCTTCCAGTCTCCCTGTACTTATCCTACATGTGTAAGAACCATAGACATAATAAATAATAGACTCTGTCTCCTCACTCCTCCCCGTTTACCATAATGACCATGTTCGAATCATAGCAGACTTACAGACTCCTCCTACCCTGCTGTGATGAAGCATTGTTCTTAAAAAGGGCATAAGGGCGGGATCTTCACTGTAGACTCGGCCATCGCGGGGTGTGTACTTCGATTGTAACCGCGCCATTAGCGTCCGGCCCTCATTAGTATATGCGATTTCCAAAATGTACCTTACCCTGGCTGTTCTCTTTAATTGTAACTAACCCAACGTTATCACAGGAGCAATATATAGCTGTAGAAAGTTTAAAAAAAAATTAGACACCAGGCTTTACAGTTGCTTAAAACGTCTGTAAAGTACAATGCTTTCTAATGGAAAACTAGCTTGTTTTGCTGCGCACATATGGAGGTACTGCAATGGCAGGCAATGGCGGCCCCTAGCGTTGCTGTCATAAAGCAGTGCAACCGGCGGCCATTGGTAAGAACAGTAGAACAGTTTCAGCGCTATATTCGATGTATGATGACTTTGTTCTCTTTGATACTTTATATCTGTGTTACTGTGGCTACTTGCACAATTCATTATATTTAATGAGCGATACATTCATATAGTAACTATCACGACAGGCCTGTTAACAATGTCCAAATTGTGAAAAGGTGTGCCACCCGTAAATGTGCAGCAATTGACTCAATTTTTGGTACCAATTGGTATTAACTGAAATGAGGCAAAAAGCGAATGTGGTGAAAATGTTGTGAACCACCCTTGTGTAGAAGGTAGAACCAGAACCTCAGTTTGAAAAGCACGATTATAGTCCAATTCCACTCTAAAAAAGACCTCTTTTACTGAATGGCTCCGGTGAAAGGAACGTCTGAAAGCTGCACTGGTGTCGGACCAAAGTGGGGCAGTGTGTACAACTGGGAGTAAATGTGTTCTTAGCCTGGCCCACTCTGAAGTTGTATTTGAGCAAAAGAAGTGCAATAGAGAAGGATATCTATCACAGAACACTCTCAGCCGCATCCATAGCCCAAGGCACACCAGGCTGCAGCGCCAAGATCCACCAAACAAAGACATATTCCTTCTGGCAGCGGGGAGACTTTCTGCAAAAAAGGATACAGATAAATGTAAATAAATCATCGCAGGATCGCAAGCCTGAGATCATAACTGTAATTAAGAAAATCTCATTAGGCCGTTAGGATTTCACATTTGTTAGAAGAATTGGTTAATATAGCCCTGGATGGAGTCGAGAACAGTGGAAAGTGGAGAATAAAAATGATCTATGGAGCTTTTTTATGACACGTAATTTTGCCAAAGACATTGAGAGGGGTGGGGGGGAAAAGTTGGAAAATTGAAAAGTTTTAGACATATGTGTGAATATCTCCGCAAATCAAATCATGGGGTTTTCTCAAATTTCGAGGACATGCCTGGGAAAAAAAGAAAAGCGGTCTGATTTTTGGGGAGGTGCTTTCCAAAGGTGCTCCCATTTCACACTATCAAATTAAAGTGTCTATGTATCTGCGCGGGATGGATGAGTGATATTCCTGCGAGGTGCGGGGTGGTCCGTCGTTCCCATGAATAATTTGAGAGAGGCGCGGTGGGCGGTCCTTCAGAAGGAGATTGTACCAGCAGGGGGTCAGTAATGATAGACAGAGCTGTTTTCCCTTTCACTCACCGACTTACAGCGGGTTAAGAATGAAAATTGGAGCGGATAGGAGTGGAAAGCGCTTCTATACTTTGCTTCTTAAATTGTCAGAATTGATTTACTTTGGTTTTAAAATGGCCATATTTTATGTTGTCCTTTTAACCCATTTACATGATGGTATAGAAATAACCTCTTAACCCCGGCCTTAACCGAGCAAATTTTCTCCAGTTGGACTTTACCCCAATCTAAATGCTTCTTGAAAAAAAAAAAAAAAATATGTCAAAATAGCGACAAAAGTGAGACACGATTGAGGAACCCAGCAAAAACAAAATACAAAAGAGTGACAAAAAAGCAACAAAACGTACTTAAAAAGCAACAAAAACAACAAAAAAGCGTCAAACCCACAACAAAACAGGTGACAAAAACGTGATTAAAAGCAACCAAAACACAACAGACAAAAAAGTGAGAAAAATGCAAAAAAGTGGGAAAAGATCTTCGATCACTTTTGTATGTCTTAGCTTTCAAATGAGGCATTACTCTGGCCTATAGGCTGTAAACTCCAGTCGAGAAGCTTTTAGTTGTGGGCAAGACTGAACCGGGGAACTCCTTAACTTCGGTTAAAGAGTTAAAAACATGCGTAAACCCAATTGTTCAACTCCGTCTTTCTTGGCTCGACTCGCACATTCATTTCAATCCTTTTCACTGTCATTGTAACAATATAATACACTTTTCAGCCACTCTCTGGTATATGTTTACATGCTTTGCTCTACTACTCCTTCAGATGAGTGTGGAGTGCTGAACAGTGGGCCCAATTCAAAGAACAAACCTCCCTACAGGTACAGTACAGTCCACACTAACCTCGACTGCATAATAAATTCTCAAACACTCTTTGAATCGATTCTTATAGAAAAAGATATTTCTACCGTACTCATGGCCCGAGAGAATGGAGACTCACTTTGAAAGGATAGAAATAATATGTGTGAAATACATTTTTTGGTATAGTTTGTAGAAACAGAACAAACAGAAAGAAAATATTCAGTGAAGGTCGAACCTATAGCAGCTAAAATTGCTGCACAGCCAGGTTACCTTTCTTGTAAACCTGTCCACATCACTACAGTTCGATCTTAAAAGGCTGGTCCCATTCTCCCCCCCCCCCCCCCTCCCTCTGCCTACCCCAGATTTCTGATGCTGCTTAGTAGAAGGAGGAGAGACGGTAAAATTGCGTGTTACATCCATGGCACAGTGCTGACTCCCACACAGGCTCACAGTGTCGGAGGTGTCTGGGGTGGCAGCTCCCTGACAGGGCAAAGAGGGAGCCTGTCTCTGAACACCAGAGCACGCGGCACGCCACTCCTGCAGCACGCACTTAAGGAAACGCAAGAGGAGAGATGGCTCCAGGGGGAAGAAATGGGATGTGAGGGCAGACATGTTGGATTTGGGAGAGGCTGTAATAACACATTGATTTGAGTGATGCGAACAACGGAAACATATATATATAAAAAAAACATGCTTAGCTGATTATATATTGTTTTCCTATCCTCTCAACATGTATCTAATGTAGCCAGACATAAGGTATCTCTGTTTGAAATGTCGTTGAATAAATTTAAGCCTAGGTCACAAAGCAATATTGGGGCGTTTTGAGGATGTAAGTGTACGTTTTGACTGAAGTGCTAATTCAATATTTGTGGATAGGATGCGGGAGTTATAGGGGTGCTTTCAAGACACATGCATTATTATTAAGTTATACAACACAAATATTAAGTCTAAAGGAAGTTTAAAAAGCCTGAACCATAATATTAGGTCTTATAATATAGACAATATAAAATGTTAATTTCTGCTTTTGTGTTTGTTAATTAGGACATTTCAGGCATAATAACATTTGGAATTTGATCAGATGTTTTTTTAACAGTATTGATTTTTTTTTATTGCGATAACAATCATCTGGTGCACCTTTAAGCGCTTCTTAAAACGCCCTCTGTCAGCGTAAAAAGATCGCACAGCCAAAAAGTTGAGCCATGTTTGTAAAGAGCTTTTCAAAACAATATCACAAATACTTCAATGAATAGTGCTCTTATAGTTAAAATAAACTCTAGATATTAAATTATCAGCTAAAATATGTGTTAACAGGATAATGTTAAGTAATATATCAGAAAGTGCACAGCAGTGGTATGGAATATAATCCCCAGACCCATTCCGCTCTCCCTCCCTGCTCTCCCTTTCTTTCTCCCCAGGGGCCTGGAGCTGATGTGTGACTGATGGACAGCCACGGACAGCCGGGTTAGACACACTGCACTCTGGGGAGGCCACCAAGGCTGCAAAAAAGGAGCCGACGTGGAGCGCAAAATAAGGCCCTGGTGCGTGGACAGAAGGAGAAAAGGGCCGAGCTGTCAGAGGGCGTTTTAAGCAGCTCTTAAAGGTGCACCAGATGATTGTTATTGCAGTGTTAGCAAACAATATCACAATAAAAACCCTCAATACTGTGCCCAAAATGCCCAAATTGTTGGAATAACATTTTAAATCTGATCAAATTCCAAATGTTATTATGCCTGAAATTTCGTAATTAACAAACACAAAAGCAGAAATTAACATATTATATTGTCTATATTATAAGTCCTATTATTATGGTTTATTCAGGCTTTTTAAACTTCCTTTAGACTTAATATTTGTGTTGTATAACTTAATAATAATGCATGTGTCTTGAAAGCACCCCTATAACTCCCGCATCCTATCCACAAATATTGAATTAGCGCTTCAGGCACAAATGGTTTGACGTCTTTGTGTGGATACGGTCCAACCAGGCGACCTAAATGTTTCTGACAATATCCAACCCTATCCACAACTTTATAATGAAAAGTCCACGAAAATATTTCTCATAATGTGACGCCTACACCCTCAAAACGCCCCAATATTGCTACAATAAAACAGAGGCAGTTAAAAAAAATAAAAACTGTAAATCATGCAAAAGTCACCTGGAACCCGGATAGTAAACCCAAAGGAATAATGGGAGGACATCTTAACATCAGGAGCTTGACTCCAAAAATTGATCAAATACGCTCACTCCTCATTGACTCTAACCTGGATTATTTGTGCATCTCGGAAAGTTGGCTGAATGAGCCCATACCCACAAACCTAGCTTTAGAAAAGACAGAACCATGGGCCGAGGAGGTGGTGTACTAATTTATTTTAAAGAGTTCTATGCATGTGAGGAACTTACATTTAATGTAAATCTTGAATGTCTTGGATTAAATGTCACTCTTTCATTTAATATGAAATTTAAAATACTTTATAACCCCATCACATGATTCCAGTTTCTACAATGACCTTAAGAGCCTTTTGTCTGCTCTCGATCCTTATAATGAATGTGTTGTATTTGATGACTTTAACATTAACTGGAAGGACAATGGTACTAAATTTAAATTGAAAACAACAATGGAAAAATATAATTTTAAGCAGCTTGTACAACTGCCAACTCGAATCACTAAAAGTAGAAAAACTCTTATTGATCTGATATTCACAAATAAGCCTGAAAGAATAACCAGAACATACAATTTACTTACTGGTCTATCTGATCACAATATGCTTTTGGCTATTGGGAAACTTTCTAAGAAACGTCTTATACAAAATAAAAAACTAGGCCGACTTAATGCAGTGACAGGAATTCCAAAATCTAAAATTGTTCACTTTGAATCAGATCTTAAAAAGTGTAATGATGTAATGGAACTCTCGGATCCTGAATCTTGTGCAAACAGTTTTACATCTATGTAATAAATCAACATATAACTATATGGAAACCAAAACCAAAGAAGAATTGTCTCCCCTGGATCAGTGCTGATGTCCTCCAGTTGATGAAAAAGCGTGACCTAACCTTAAAACGTTCCTTGGTGACTAAAACCAATACTGACCATCAACTCTACATTAGTCTGCGTAACAAAGTAACATATGAACTGCGTAAAGCAAAAACTAATTATTTCACGCAAATAATAGATGAGGCCACCAGGTCTCTGGTGCCTGGCGCGGCGGGAATCCCTGAACCCGGTGGTGGCGCCCGGAAGAAAGGGATGCCGTCAAGCAGAAAAAGGAGTCCTACCTGGCCTTGTTGGCTTGTGGGACTCCAGAGGCAGCTGAGGTACCGGCAGGCCAAGCGTGCTGCAGCTCGTGTAGTCACAGAGGCAAAAACTCGGGTCTGGGAGGAGTTCGGAGAAGCCATGGAGGAGGACTATCGGTCGGCCTCAAAGATATTTTGGAAAACCATCCGGTGCCTCAGGAGGGGGAAGCAGTACTTCACCAACACTGTTTACAGTGCGGGTGGGGAGCTTCTGACCTCGACTGGGGATGTGGTCGGGCGGTGGAAGGACTACTTTGAGGATCTCCTCAATCCCACTGTTACGTCTTCTGATGAGGAAGCAGAGGCTGGGGATTCGGAGGGGGGCTCGTCCATCATCCAAGCTGAAGTCACCGAGGTGGTTAGAAATCTCCTCGGTGGCAAGGCCCCGGGGATGGATGAGATTCGTCCTGAGTACCCTAAGTCTCTGGATGTTGTAGGACTGTCTTGGCTGACACGTCTCTGCAACATCGCTTGGCAGTCGGGGACAGTGCCCCTGGATTGGCAGACCGGGGTGGTGGAAGGGGGATTGTAGGGTGTGCTCCAATTGCAGAGGGATCATACTCCTCATCCTCCCCGGTAATGTTTTCCAAGCTCTCCATTTACCGATCAATCTACGTTCCCACCCTCACCTATGGTCATGAGATCTGGGTAATGACCGAAAGGACAAGATCGCGAATACAAGCGGCCGAAATGAGTTTCCTTCGCAGGGTGGCTGGGCGCACCCTCCGAGATCGGGGGGGGAGCTCAATTACCGGGGAGGAGCTCGGACTCGAGTCGCTGCTCCTCCACGTCGAAAGGAGCCAGCTGAGGTGGCTAGGGCATCTGTTCCGGAGGCCTCCTGGTCACCTCCCTCAGGAGGTGCTCCAGGCATGTCCCACTGGGAGGAGGCCTCGTGGAAGGCCCAGGACACGCTGGTGGGACTATGTCTCCGAGCTGGCCTGGTGTCGTCTCGGGGTCTCCCCAGAACAGCTGGAGGAGGTGTGCGTGTATTGGGAAGTCTGGGCATCTCTGCTGAGACTGCTGCCCCCGCGACCCGGCCCCGGATAAAGCGGAAGAAAATGGATGGATGGATGGATGGATGGACTTAAAATCCAACGAACATTGTTCTCATAAATAACAAAATGAATGATGTATGATTAAAATGTATGACGTATTTTGTGTGTCATGTCTTGCATGTCATGTTTTAATATGTACTGTTTGTTGCTTTAATGGACAGGTGCTGTAATTTAGCACTTGTGCTAACACACTAAAAACATTGCATCTGGTTTGTCCAATGTACATGTGATGTCCGTAAAAAAATAAAAAATAAAAAAGTTAGATATTATAAAGTGTAGTTATACAATACACCACTAGAGGGCACAATCTTGCTACCATAATAATAATGCATTAGTCTTTTGTAGTGCTCTATGTTGCTTTACAATGGCTTGGATTATTTATTCACTACATATTTGGTGATGGTAAGCTACGTATATAGCCACAGCTGCCCTAGGGTAGACTGCAAATCTGCCCCTCTGATGATGGCGCAGATTGGCAGCCTTGAATTTGGCCCATCCTTTCATGCTGTTGGGTCTGCCTGTTTGGAGTACCTCGCTGAAACACTGGAAGATCATGCAACCTAAGGCCCCGCCATCGTCCAGGAGTCGAACCTCGGACCTTGTTGAAGCAGGAATGCAAATGTAAATTAGTTATTCATGGAAGGCACAGTGCAGGTGCAATATGATTAATAGTGAGTTTGTCACTATACTTTTATCCTCTGCCAACAAGGGCACTTTCTCATCTATAGTCTGTGATCAGTGCAGTTTCAAAGGTCGGCAGCATCTGTGCAGTGCACACAAGTAACGGCTGAATGCATCTACCCAAGGACACTCTCCTTTCACAGCTCACCTTGCAAAGTTTTTACAACTCCACTCAAGATTATGTAGAAGAAAAAGGAATACGGTCATGATGATGCAGCTGAATTATACTGTAGAGTGGATATGAGTATCAATTAAAGCCTATAAGTTAGTGTTGTCAAGCAGTTTCTACAGAAGTGTATATGTGTGAAGAATGAAAGACTGCGTTACCATATGGTCCACATATCCTTGGCATGAAAGGATTTTGAACCAAAAGATTTGAAAGCTATGCCTTGCTTGTCATTGCCAGTAGGAGAATGTGTGCTCAATTATTTCTAAAGCTTTTAATCTTGTACATTATTTCTTGACAACAAACAATAAACAAATAACATTTCAACACAATCGTTTGTCTTGTTATAAATTATATGAACATTCATCTCTATTCTGCATAAGATAAACAAAGCATTGCTTCAAATAGATGTGAAAGGAAGAACAGGCTTCAGGTTTGTGTACGTATACATTTTATAATATGCAGTATATGGGAATGTGGCACTGCAGATTACAAAGGATGAAGCCAAATGTTTGATTTCCAAACTTTTAATTTTAGTCTATTTTGTATGTGCCAAATTGTTGTTTTGGTCATTAATTATTAGCTTTTTCATGAAAAAAAAAAAAAACACTGGAACATCTAATTCTCAGGTGAATTTAGCCAGGAGCTTTGCTGAAGTCCTGCTCTAAGCAAGATATGAACTCAAAATAAATGGAAAAATTATACAAATTAGAATAAATAGCAAAATCAAAAGGAAAAAGTTAAGTTCTGATTGTGAAAGACTGACAGAAACTTTCTTGTGACGAAAAGCAGTGGAATTACATGAGCAAAGAGCAGATTTTTATGTATTTTTTTACCCCTAAATTGCTTCAAAATGACACAAAATTGCCCTGCAATTTGCATTTATACAAATGCTGACAAAAGGTATTGATTAACACATTGTGGAGCCCTGCATGCTGCAGTACTGGCAATATGTCCAGGCAATTGTTGAAAATAATGATTTAAACAATTTAGGTATTCATTTTCTTTTGTGTTCCTACCTCATTTGATGCAAATTCAAGGCAATTTGAGATTTTTAAATTGCCTGAAGTAAATACAAAATGACATATCGGTTTCGTTTACTGGTAATTGGCACATCTTGAATAGTATCTCTGCTCTCATAATATATAATGAAGAAAATGAAACAGGTGAGTTATGTTTGCACTTGAATTGAAACAAATATATGGATCTGTTTTGTCAGTGAAAAGTTCTGATAAATAGATGTCTCAAGAATACTATGTGTAAAGCAAATCAATACATCTATCTAATTGATATGTCTATTGTTGATTGATTCTTGATTCTTTGCATAACTCTAATCATCAGACAAATGTTAACATGACAAAAACATGTAGAGTGAAGAAGGAAGACACGCACATCCCAAAATCCTAAAACGCGCTCCGGACCGAGAGAGAGTACCAAGAAAAAAGAAAAAAGGTCCGCACAGCTTACTTTGCTCCCAAGCAAAAAAAAAGTATTGCTGACGTTTCGGGCGTCCTTGCCTTTCATCAGACTCAAAAAAAGTAGAGTGGACATGCCTACTCTCAATCTCTAGTGTTGTACATAATGTAAATATTGACATTGTCAATATATATGGCTGTGTGATTTTATTCCCACAACTTGTGCATAGACATTCGTGGGTTTAATGCCATAAACAACCATTCCTTCTTAGACTCATTTACTGCAAAAACAAAAAAAACTAAAATGTCCATAAACGTTTGGTTTGTGTAAGCTCTCAGTCATCCAAGAATTATCCAGTAAATGTTTCAAATCTCTACGACTGCACAGGGTTGAGTGAGTTGAGGACATTTTGCTTCTTTCTTTAAAGGCTTCTTCCCACTCTTATGTCAAATGATATGACTGGAAAATGCACAAGACCATATCACCAATTAAAATAGTCTTTGTTCTAGGAGCTAAGGGGAATTTCTTTTGGCTTTAATATTCGAATTGCACTGTATTTCACCTTAAATATGAAAATAAAAAATAAGTAATACCTTAAATCCCCATTGGGACACACTTCTTTACTGCGCAGCGGCTCACCTCAAGCTGCATTTAACCCTTAATAATAACTGACCTGTTGCTATCACAGCCCTGAATCACTTCACCTCCCACATCTCTTCATCTCTGACGTGTCACGCAGCACAGCCGGTGTCAGACCCTTTGCCTCTAATCACCCCTCCTCGCATCCGCTCTCCTTCACTGGCCTTCATCTCCTTATCAAAGCCACAGCCCTCTGTTTTAATCCAGCATGCCTCCGTGGTCACATTCACTCATGAGTGTCCTGGAAATCCACGCCACCTCCTTCTTCAAATCCATGCAAATCACAACATCTAAGAGCACTGGAGCTTCCTCTGAGACAGAATTATGCACACGCGGGGATGGATGGGGTAAGGGAGGGGAGGCTTTCTCATGCTTGGCTATGTTCATGTCATGCTTCCCTTCGTCTCCTTTTAACTCGGTTCAATTTGGCGACGTTTCGGAAGTGTTAAGCAAACAAAAAAATAATATTTCAGCGAAAAAAGATACCATGGTGGAAATTAATCCAAAAAACTATCTGGTTATGTGCGAAAACAAAAATAATTCTAACACAATCTATGACAAAAGCAACAAAGCCAAACGTAAAGCTTTGTGGCGCCAGAAAACAGAACCTTTTTAAATGGGTGATTTTTTCTTTATTTTTTCAAACTCCTATGATGTGGAGCCATGGCTGATGGTCACAATCACCTGGCTAAAGGCTTCGTCTACAGGTATTGTACATGTTTTTAGTGGAAGGGGAAACCGGAGCTCCCAGAGGAAACCTACGCAGACACTGGGAGAACATGCAAACTCCACACAAAACTTCCCCGTCCAGGTGGGAATCGAACCCGGGAACTTAATGTAACTGCTGCGCCACCGTGCCGCCCATAACTCCACTTTCCTCCAGGCCTCATCTCTACTCCTTTGTACTGTTACGATCACCCTCATATTAAATCCAGGGTCTGAAGTGAACCAGCGTTCGGTTCCGGAGTTAGATCGTGATTGATTCCATGTGAATGAGTCCGTGTGAGAGAAAACTTAAAAGTCGTTTGTGTGATTGACGGTGGAGAGACAGTCCCAGCGTTAGCTCGCTCATAGGGCTGAACATGTCCAGAAGAGACAGGCGCAAAACCAACTAGCAACTAGTGGGTATCTTGGTGTAACACTGTTCATTGGCTCACTGAAACACGGAAAAAGGGTTCCGCCTTGACATTCATGTTAAAACTAGCGAGAGAGGGAGGGAGAGAGAGAGAACACACATCTAGTCGACTCGCCTCAAAGGTCGACTAGTGCCACAGTAGTTGACTAGTCTGTTACTGCCCTAGTTCCAAGCGTCGTTACTGTCACGGCCAGATTAAAAAAAATGGCAAAAAGAAAAAACCAACACGGCCACAATCTGATACCGCTCCATTTTGATTGAGACGGAAAAGGAAGTAAAGTTTAATCGACCAATCCGAGAAGCGTGTTTCTTGTTCCCCGTTTTCATCGGTGGACGGTTTTGATACAGCACCATCACAGCCGTGCAGAGGATTTCTGCATTTAAAATGATGATCTGATGGACAAAAAAGAGGTGTGAACATGAACCGCACCAGTTGGAAAGCTCAAACAATGTTGCAATTTTGGTCCCCAATCAAACCGAGTCTCAGGTGTGAATGCCAGCATATCTAGCCAGTTGCTAAGAGATTAGTTACTATTGAGAGGCCATCTCTTCAGTGCAGATGACCTCTTAAGAACTTTATGGCTGAGAGTTGGCACAAAACATGATTCAAGTGTTAAAAAATAAATCATGGCAGTTGTGATAGAAAAGTAGAAATTGCTTTGTATCGTTCCTTTTACCCGTCATTCTGAATTCAACTATCACTGAAAATACTTTCCAAGTCGGTGCCCGTCATGCCACAGACGTTCTGGCACTGACTGACTGGAATGCAGGGCTTCAAATGTGGGTTTTACATTCACACAGACAAAGAGGGTTAAGTTATCTTTGAACAATCAATCTTCTGGTTACAGGACTGCTGTAGCTAAACTGATTCACTGTCGCCCGATGATGAATAGCAGACGAATAAAATGGTATAAGTCAAGAGCAGAAGCTTTTGTCCTCTCTGTTCAGCTGACTCTGAAGCTAGATGATAAAAGGTAAGCAGAGGAGGTATAGGGGCAGGTCTTGAGGGCTGGTTTGTGATACTGTGCCGCTGTGAGGATGAAGGCTGAGTTAAGGAGGACTCGAGTGGACTGACTGTACACATACATATTTACTGGTGTTTGAAGTGAGCAGCCAGGTCAGATCTGTGTCCACCTTAATCTCCTCTAAAGCAGAACCCGTGTTTATCCTATTGTGGGAGTTTACATTGTGATTGCTGACATGCGACGTTTTGAAGTAGAAAACCGATTTTCTGATACTGCATACTCTTCGTAGTCACACTTTCCTCCGCTTCTGGGTTTTCAAAGTCAATTATTTACTGTGAGGGTCATTATGGTACAAAGAGAAGCACATCAAAGCGAGTTCACCAACTTCAAAAGTAAAATCTGAATGGTCAAGGATTGTCAACTGCATTTCATGATGTATTTCAGGCTATTGATGGCAGCCCTTGTACGACAGCCTCCACAATGTATTGCCTTGTAAGTTCACAAACTTTACGTGGTCAAGTGCTTAGTGAACACAAAGTAAAACTGAGAGTGCAGAGGAAGAAAAAAAAGTTGTTTTTCTGTTCCATCAGTGCAGGTCTGTAAAATAATAAACGTTACTCTGTTTCCTGCAGGTCTTTTAAAGAAACATAACATGATAACCCCTTGCTGTCCCACTTGGATCAATACCAAACTATATTACAGGGTTTCCACCAACTGCAACAACAGCTAAACTAATGGTAAATGGTAAATGGTCTCAACTTATATAGCGCTTTTCCACCTACATTAGGCACTCAAAGCGCTTTAGGGCAAGGAACCTCTCACCCATTCATACACCAATGTACGCAGACACTGGAGGCAAGGTGGGTGAAGTGTCTTGCCCAAGGACACAACGACAGCATGCACCTTCAGGAGGTGGGAACTAAACTTATCTTTTTTTATTTTGAAAGAAAACCGAATCTAATTTGCTTTTTTCTGGGATCACAAAACATATGGTGGGATGCCTGTCAGAACCAGCCACAAGGGCCCTGTTGCTTGAACGCTTACCTGTGACACTCTTTTTTTATTTTATTTTTATTTTTAATTAAGGAATTATTGGTTCATTCTAAATGTGGATAACGTTTGTGTGTAGTACCCACATTTTCTCTAGTCTATTTCGCATAATAGCGATACAATTAATATGTTCCCAGGGTAAATGATGTGTCTTATGAAAATAGTAGTAGATTATTACAGGTTTTGAAATCAACACTTTGAAACCGTGTTGCTAATATAGGCCACACCTCGGCACATTTTGTTCTTGTAAATAGGCATTTGTTCCTTTCCACTTGTGCTTTCACAGGTCATAGTGGCCCGGGGCCCATCTCAGACAGACTTAGGACACCCTGGTCAATTATGAGTTACTCTCTGAGCTAACAGGAAAAGGAGAGAACCATTCACCCTGACATGTGTGCCTTAGGGCAGGCTAAAGTCACCTAGTCCCAGCAGGATTTCTTTGGACTGTGGGCGGGTGTCAGATGAGGAAATGTAGCTGCAGCTGCATTGTTGAAATGAAGGGTGTCCTTGATTCACCCATAACAAATATAAACTTTCTGAAAGTATTTATTCATGTTATTTAATACCTCACTTCTTATCGTTTCAGCTATCAAACCAGTCAATCACTCTCGCCAATTAACCTTGCTCACACAGTCCTTTACAAATTCCTTCCCTCATATATTGATCCAATTAAATTAAATGCCTGTCCATTTCTCCACTAAAGTAGCTCGTGCCCACCCTCACACTGTGTACAGCAAATACATTACATACACCCTTTAATAATTCATTATAATCTGGGGTCACCAAAAAGTGTGCAATTTCTTGTCTGTTTATTCAAATATGCACAACAGCTGCCATGTTTCAGTCAGTCCATGAAGAATAACTCTTAAATTAAAAAAAGAAGTTTCCATTGTGATTTTTTCATTTTCATCAAAGGTGTAAAAGTATTACCAACTAAACCATGTTATTTGGTGCATTCTAAACAACTGGTAACGTTATGTCACTTGAGAATTACAAGTTCCCACCAAAGAGCGTTCTAGCTGAATAAACTCTTACTATGTTACTATATGGTGGTAATGGTTTAACTGTTAACTGCTAATGAAATGTTACTATACGGATGTTTCATCACGCCAGATATATTCATAACATGCTAAATAACGTTCTCTTGAAGATTGTCACCACTACTCCCAGCTGATGCAGTGGGTAAGGTTAAATCATTCAGGTACACTGGAGGCTGCCGTAATTATAGTAAAATTGTAGTAAGTTGATGTATACAGGTGGGGGCAATTTCCTGCTTGGGATTACTGCCTGTCGCACCTCCTCCGGTGCCCATGGGTCAGCTGCAAGGTCATCAGCCAGGAACCACCAATCACCATCGTTCCCCCCCTTTAATCCTGGAACGTCTCATGGTGGCGGAGCAGTGACAAGGACGTCTCCTTGTCACTCCCTCCAGCCGGAGAATGTTATCCCCTGCAGTTGTCATTGAGGTTAGTTATACTTTCCCCAACTCCTATCCTTCCTCCTCAACCAGAGCCAGAAGCTGCCCCTTTCCACCTCCTCCGAAAGCTCTCTTGTGGCCCTGCGCAGCTTTTCACCCGTGACTCCTGCACCCCTCAAGAGCCGTGTCATTGACAGCCCCACGAAGCTTTGGCAGCCAACTTCAACAGGGTAGATGGCACCCTTCCATCCAGCCTCCCGGGACTCTGCAGCCAGCTCGGAATACTTGGCCTTCTTGCGCTCAAAGGCAGCCTCGATCTCCCCTTCTGATGGAACTGTGAGTTCAATGAGATGCGGCACTTTTGCCTTCGAAGACCAAACCACAATGTCAAGGGATCTCAGTGGGGAACTGGAACTGTTTTTTAAGGTCAACCCTCATGTCCCACTCCTGGTTGGGGGCAAAGGGCGGCAGTGTCTCTCTTGGCCTGGTGTAACTTTGCCCGTCCCCTTCCCTGACAAAGTTGGTGTGGTTATTTGCTGGTGGTAGCTGTTTGCTACCCTGTCTGAACCTTTCCAGAACCTCAGCGAGCTTCCTGAGGACCTGGTCATGGCGCAGGACCTGGGGACCTAGGAGAGCGCAGTCTTGCAGCTTGACAAGATGTGTTGAAGGCTTGCGTTGGGAGTATTACAGCGTGAGCAGCATACCTCATTGCCAAACCATTGGTGCAGGTTACGAGGACAAGGAAGCGTGTTGTAGGTTGAACGGATAAGGAAGCTGAGCCTCACCTGTGGGATCTTCCACAGGTCAGACCAACTGATGTTACGGTTGACAACTTCCTCCCAAGTTGTTCATCTTCCTTGCCGGCCCTGCGAGACGGCCTTGATCTTATAGCGCTCTTCCTCCATCCTTGTCACTTCTGCCACCACCATCTCCTTCCTCTCCTTGCGAGTGGCCTTGGACCAAAACTGTGGTGCCTCTCCCCACCCTAGACCTGCTCTTCCTGCCTGGATTCTGCCCACGATCTCTCGATGCTGAAACCTGCTGACCGCATGGCCCACCTCGGCTTCTGCGTTCCACTTTCGGCCAGTGGGGACCTTGGCGTTTGTATTCCTTACAGACTCGTCGGTGGACTGACTCAGCTTGAGAACTAGCCTGGCCTTCTCTTGCATGTAGCCCACGCTTAGGAACTGCAGTGGCAGTTGCAGCGCGTTCCTCCCAAAGAGGCCAGAGTCAGAAAGGCACTGTGGTAGCCCCAACCACTGTCTGATGAAGGTGTTGGCTTTTCCATCTATCTTCCTCATGATGAATGAAGGGATCTCACTCATCTTCAGGGGCCACATCAGTCTCCTATAGAGTGTGAATTGGTAGCACCGAGCCTTGTATTTCCCAGGGAGCTGGCTTTCGTCGATCCTTGCCAGGCTGTTTGAAAGCTGTTTCATGACGGTCCTCCCCATCTGTTTATCAGAGAGCTCTGCAGAATACTCCCGCCCCAAACTTCTGATAGGTTGTTCGGACAGAGGAGGGATTTTCTCTCCCCCGGCGACAAACTACGGGATTTGGCGGACTTGACCTTCATCTTGGCCCATGACATCAACTCGTCAAACCTTTTTAACAGCCTAGATGTACATGCTGCTGTTTGAAGGAGACTAGTGACATCGTCCATGTACCTCTCAGTGGAGGAAGCCTCTGGCCAGATGGAAGCTTGATCCCTCCCACCATCTGCCTTGCCCCTATGAGAATGATCTCAAAGGCTGCAACAAACAGGATTGGTGAAATGGCACATCCCATGGCAATTCCCACCTGTAGTTGTTGCCACCCAGATCATTGACGAGTGCTCAGTGCACCCTGGGAACTCCCGCTTTCTGGCAGTTGGTATCAATGTAGCCATTCTTTAGCAGGAATTCGGTCATCCTTCCGGCCAGTACAGAGAAGAAGATTTTCCCTTCAACATTCAGCAGGGCGATGTTTAGGAATTAAGACTGCTACAGCTCTTTGCCACTCTGATAGAATGATTAGTAATAGATAAGTAATTGTAGTCTATTCAACTAATATCGGAAGTCAGACTGCAGTAAACATACCCTGTTCACAAGAGGGAATGGCAAATTTTAACAGCGTTCCCGGTCATTTTTCCTTGTCAAACATGTATTAACCATTTACGTTTCATGTAACAAACTGTCCAATCCACTGAATAAGAGGTAGCCTAAACAGTTTTTATCTAAATATTCTTATCCCAGTAAGTACTTTTAAAAGCTTGTTACTAAAGAAAACCAAAGTGAGACTCTCAATGCTCAAACCAATTGTTTTGGCAAAGTTTATTTCCGCCTCTGCATCCACTCCAACAATATAGCCCTAACCTTCAGAGCCTTGTGGTGTCCAATGAAACAGCGTGGCACACCTCAGCCCGCAGCGCTCTTATCTGCACAGTGCCAGAGAGGTGCTGGTGTCCTCTGAACATCCTGATCCCATCTCCCGCCAGAGTGACTGACAGCTCTGGCAGCTGGACCCCATCCACTCTGCAGACATTTGGACACACACAGTCGCACGCAGCCCGAGGAGAGCGAGGGACGGGGGCAGGGAGGCTGTTTACAGATTGATAAGTAGATAGTGTTTGGAGAAAGATGCATCAAGGGAGAAGTAAATAAGCAGTAGTGTGAGTGTAAGGAAACCCTATAAGGGACAGGGGTTAAATTGGGAAAGTCCAATGTTAGACACAGTGTGGGATCATTTGAGTGATGCATGAAAAGGGTCTTCTCTCCTATCAACTTCTTCTTTCAAACGTTTTGGGAATGATAGTGAATTCTCCATTGCAGCAAATGGTATTTGGATAATGGCATAGATTTTATACTGTATGCTTTATTGATGTAACACTCTTCTATATAGATTTGGGTTTAGCTTTTTTGGGTCTGTGGCTGATTTAATTATTTCACAACCAAACAAATTCTACTAAACAAGGGCTATCCCCTTAAGTGGCAAATAAACGTTGAAGTAACATTAGACGGCATAATATCCATATTGCAAAACATTGCAAAATTCACTTAGCCTAAAACAAAAACGCAACAAACAAAATGTACCAGTTTTGTATGTCATGTTTTGACACAATTTTGGGGTTAAAAACAACAATTTGACAATGAATTTAGTTTAAATTGGATTAAACATAATGTCAAAATGGTGTTGTATTATATTGCAACTATATTCTAGACAATACTTACTTTTTCTCATATTTTGCAACCCTCCACTAATCTAATACTTTGCTCTTCAGTCTCATTCTAATAGTTGTACTAAACTATTGGTACATTTTCTCCAAGTGAAGACTAGTTTGGCCTTACTGTGTGGTTTGGTTACAGTGTCGTTCTCAAACTGTGGTGTGGGTACATGGGACTCTTCTGGTGGTACCTAGGATCCTACAGGTTATTTCATTTGTATAAAATTAATTACATTTAAATAGTAACAGAGCAGACTGGAAACTATATGATTCTCGACCAGACTCTCTAGATGCTCAGGAGGTGAATGCCGTGTGATGGAGTGCAACCTGCAAGTAAATATAAAAATAGTTCAGATTTTCTCCAAAAGTGCTGTAGAAGATAGTGACTGAGGATGTGCTTGCTGACCCCACATGATTGTAGCCTCCCGGGTAACTACAGTCTCTGGTTGCACCTGCTCACTTGGCTGAGAACTTTAGTGAGTTGTCAAAAATTAAACCCATATATTTATCATCCATGTTGATTCGCTATCATGGTCGTAACCACCTGTGCTCTTTGTCTTTGCTCAGGGACAAATATAATCATCATCTCTTTGGTTTTATTGAGCTTGAGCTCCAGAACAGAGTTTCTATACCGGTCCACAAAGTATTGAAACACTTTTTCGGAAAGCAAAGTCAGGACACTATCTGATGGTTACTGGGCAGATCTGCAGTTGTCAGTGTAGAGGTAAAAGAGGGGAGATAGAATACACCCTTGAGGTGATCCAGTGGCTGTCAGTGTTAACTTCATCGACTCAAATATTTCGTCATCATTTTAGTCCAAACTTCCAATGACAGTTTGAAAGAGCCTTATCTAATTTAAATTTACTGCCGAAGGAATGGGTCTCTTTGTCCATGTGGAGAACAATCATGAAGCACAGGACCTTGATTAAATATGATTATACTAAATATTATATATCCATCTATGGATAAATTAATCTTCGTCAACTAAACTAATTAGTCAACTAAATGTACATGCAATTTTAGTTGACTAAACCTTCAAGGGACTCGATCAGAGTTGACATTGTTATTCTCGCTATACTGTCACCTAAGATCTTAAACGTAACTGCGGTTTCAATATTAGTACTTCGGACCCGAATTAACACCTGACAGTGACAGGATTTTAGAGGCCGTTGTGGTCAATAGGTCTGGGCTTATTCTACACATTAGAACATTGTTGGGGCATGTAGGGGATGGAACATACATTCTTTAAACATTTTTAAACTCTGTCTAGTCCCTTTAAGAGAATGATTTGACTAATTGTTGACCAAAATCGTATGACATTTTTATCAAAAGACTAGAACTAAGTTACAATATGTTGTCAAAATTAACAAAGAAGAGGACGTCGCACAGACAGCCATTCACTAACACATGGGACCTGCTGGCTAAAAAGTCCATTATCCACAGAGTGAGTTGGTGGTCAATGTGGAAGTGTGTGACAAGTCTCTGGGTCAGAGTGTGGGGTTGCGTGGTACTGAACGCTGTTGAAAAGTCTGCATACAGGACTGTGGATTTGGGGGTTTTGACATGTATTTTCCTGTCCAAAGCTTTCAGTTCTCAGCCCTGGTTCATTATAATTTAGACCCGGGTTACCTCAGTTTTGTCCAATATACAGTACATAGACCTAGTTTACATCAGATGGTGTTTCAGAAAGCCAAATCATTTCTCTGGTATTACTGCCTTTGCCCACTGCATCTGAAACACACAAGGGGAAAAGATACATAACCTTTTTGAGTGATCTTACTAATAGTTTATCTTTAACATACAAACCATTGCAAGTGAAATCTTGACCTTCTTGGATGAGGTAATAGAAAGTGAGTGGGGAATATATGGTGGGCATTATAAAGGGTAATTAGTCCCTTGGTGCTGAGCTGCTGTAGGCCCACACATATACATAAATAAACATGCTGCCACTCTGATCCAGTCTTTGAAGAGCGATGAAAGGACAATTATGTGGGTGCACACGTTTAGGTTCATTGCTTTGGGGGATGCTTATAGAAGGATATGCCAGTTGCCTCATGTTCTATCACAGGTAAACAGACATTAGCTGGCTCATCTGCATATATTCATGTGGTGTATTCATGTCAGAACTAGATACACAGAATATGCTGATATAAAGAAGAAAACTCAACATTAAACGGATGCGGGACTTACTGTGGAGAGAAAAGCGTTGCGACCATATCAGGCAGTACTTCAGGACCAATTCATGAGGATTAGAGAGCCAAAACGAATCATAGACTGAAACTAGGCTCATCTACCAAAGCAGGTGGAAAACTGACCTATAGTTGGACATTTGGAGTAGTGTTTTTAACAATAAGGGCCCTTTTTCTTGTCATGGACGGACAGCCCTTAAGAGGTTTTTGAAAATTGTAAACCCATATGTCAATGCACTATTGTTGTAAATTAGAGTTGTACATTTAAAAACGGCTATCCCATAGGGCGTGTGAGATGCCGTTTGAGAAATGGGAAAATCTGGTACAGGGGCCTCTGCATAAATCGAAGATGGCCTCTGATTGCCACCGATGTACTTGAACTACAGTTTTCAGAACCATGGCCTCCACCATATACTGGCTCATCTGCCATTATTCATATTTTTAATCACACAATGAGAAACATCCAGGACAGCATGCTTCACTCAGCGGTCTGGCATCGGGTTGTGCCTGTGTGGTCAATGGAAAATACTGTAGATGTGTGCCCTAATCACAGCCATGCCTCTGGAATGACATCCAGCCCATCATTAACCCCTCTGCTAGACTCCATGACTCGACCAGATCCTGCGGGGGCGATTTTCTCTGTTACGCCGCGAGCTGTGGCCTATATATAAACGCCGATAGGTCGTGCAGTGGTGTCATAAAGACAGGTATAGGCCAGTTTTATTGCACTGCCATAAATTATACAATAAAGAGGTTCTCTCTAATCCGCTCTTTTGAAAATAGCCCATTCAACTTTGACGGAAAGACCATTATATAGCAACGCCTTTATTATCAGTGGTTCGATTTGGAGTTGGCATCGCGGATAATCTCTGATCTCTGATTTGCAATTCTGGTTTACAGCAAATCCCTTCCTCCCAGATGCATGATGATGAATTGGGGTACGAGCTGTGTTTTGGTGACATCTATTACAACTCAACAAATTAACACTTGCTATTTATAAATAGAACAAAAAAAAATATTTCTTCATAATATGAGTGAATATTTGGCCTCTCCGCCTGTATCTTAATGTAATTTTTCTTTTGTGCACTACACCTGAATAAAACCCTGCTCTGAAGCCATGGGAATTTATGAGCGTGAGTGACAAGCCAATATTGTCACTTGACAAATAAGCAGCGAGTTGAAGCGGGGTGTCAGTCAGAGAGAGATTTCTCAGGCTAAGACCATGGACTTGTGTCTGGCTGTAGTGTGGAGGGAGTGATAAGGCTCAACACAGCGGTGGGCCTTAATCCAAACCTAACTCCTCCGATGCTGAGCTGCACTACACCGTCACGATGATTAAGCAAGATCCCCCAAAGATAAATGTTTTCGCGAGAGATTACGTCCTGCTGGTGCCGAGAGCTAAAGTGGCTACTTACAGAGGTGGGGAGTAATCAGTAATATTTCCTCAAGTACTTGGGTATATTTCGAAAGTTGTACTGACAGTGTTATCACGGTATGCATGAAACAAAGATGTCAACTCTGTCGCTTTTGGTCAATGCACATTCAAACAACATTATTATCTTTTCAAAGCCTGCACTCAAATCTGTTGTTTTTCCTCGGCTAATCTAAAAAATGTCTTGTGTTGTCTCTGTGCTTAGGATCTCCATGTTCTTCTGCCAAACTAAATTAAATGCAGGCACAAATATAGTCGAGCCAGAAGAGTCTTTTTTTTTTTTTTTTCTATCGGCTCAGATACACAGAGGTATAGCCCGGCGCATCACACTTCATTTCCTCCCGCTGCTGTTTCGGTTGCTGAATCAACATGGCGGTGGCCCGAGATAACACTGTGCTGTGTCAAGATTATGTCCTCAAGTGTAATTTTACAGAGGCTGCTCGCTGCTAAACCGGACAGCATTGTGTGTGTGTGTGTGCATTTTGTGTTGTGTGAATGTGTGGACACAGCCTTCTCAATGTATTGGAGCAGAAGTGCAGTATATTATAGTAAGCACCGCTCTTTATTAGCCTTGAGTTTGAATGAGTGGGAAAGGGCATTACAACACATGACTTGAAACAGTCCATATTTCAGACCAGTTGCCTGGACACGGCTTTTTCTTTGAGTTTAGTGCTTTTTTAACCTGAAAATCTATACTATATATACATATAAAAGTGTGGGTCTGTTGATTTGCTAGTTTTTTTTTTTGCCAGTAGTGTCATAAAGTGGCACATAAATAAGAATCAACATTTATTTGTATTTATTCTTACTTCCCAAATGATCTTTCATGGTTGTTTTTAAAAGAGCTCGGTTGTACCTGAACAACACACCAGCAAAAGACGTCAAAGACCCTTCATTGAAACGATCAGTTATTGCAACCTTCAAAGCACAGATATCTCACTCTGATTGCTTTTTTGCAGTTACATGTGTGAAACAATTTTTAAACTAATGTATTAATCTAAATGCATACATTTTTTTTTTATTATTGGGCCCAAGTGGCCTGCCCGGTGCAGGGGCCTATTGGTATCACAACATAGTCCCCCATTCACACGTGAACTCACCTTGTCAAACAGTAACCACCCTGGTATGGGCCCCATATACTTGTTATTGCAGGAAAATGAATGAGTGTCTATGGTCAACTGTCTTGCGGACAAATGCATCGTGGGCGGCATGGCAGAACAGCAGTTAGCACTCGTGCCTCACAGCTAGAAGGTCCCAGGTTCAATTCCCACCTGGGGCCTTACTGTGTGGAGTTTGCATGTTCTCCCCGTGTCTGCGTAGGCACTTCGGTTTTCCCGTGTTTATGTACTCATGTATATTCATTAACATGCACTGTCCTGACCAAATAAACACATTTCATTAATGGGATTGTAATACTTTGCCATTTAGAAAACCTAGGTCATCTTTTACATTATTTGTACATTGTATTATAATAATGTTGAAAATGGTTTTGCCGGTTATGTATTTTTAAGTACAGGACTTTGTTGATCTTTGTGTAATTGCATATATGGTATTTTCTACGGACCCCAGGAAGAATAGCAGCAGCTTTGCTGTGGCTAATGGGGATCCTAATAAATAAACAAACAAACAAACAAACAAACAAACAAATAAATGAATTAATGAATCCACCACCGCCCTCCTCGTTGAAGCGTTCCAAAAATATATAGTCACCGCGGCTGCAGTGATATTTTTTGGGAATTTGACCTCCTGAATAAATTCGAAAACTCACCAAATGTTTCGCAAAATTCTAGTAAAAAATGTATTTTAATATGTTTTGTATTTGACATAAAATATAGCGCTCGCCTGATAAACCAAAATCACGACCGTCACAGAGAATTGATCCAGTTACGTCATTCACTGCACCACTTTGTCGTTAGTTCAATTAATCTAGTAGTCTAGGATTTTGCCTCCGCGTTCTCGTGAATTTATATTCAGTTCATATTTTGTGAGTTGGACTACAGCTGTCGTCAGGTCCGCAAATTGCTAATTGGTTTATTTCACTGACAATCTGTGCGAGTTAGGCCCGCCCGTTCAAACTGCTCCAATTGCTCCGTGACCAGACTAACTTCCCTGTGTGGAATGGACAGGCAATAGTATAGCAGAGCCAGAAAATCCACCTACAAAGTGAAAATACATGATGAGGCGGGGCCAACGACAAATTGCCCTCATGTGCACATACAAATTCCAATAAAACAACTGAAATATACACTTTATTGAGTCTTCACCCCCGGACACAACACATGAGAAAACGTGATATTGGGTGTGATAGTGCCTCCTACAGAATGAGGGGAAAAAATGCATCGACAGTCAAAAAATTAGTTTCTTGGAAATTGATCAAATTTGTCAGAAAAATAGTTAGGCGTCCCGATCCAAACAGTCAATGGGACCCATGTTGTATTTTGTACAGAGTTGCCAGTGACGACCGAGGCACCACACGTTATTCTAATGGGACGGACACATAAATCTCCCATTACACAACATTACAGCGTAGTTGGATCTTCTGTAAGGCGCGTGTGGACAATGGTTATGGAAGCACGGCCCATTAGGCACCTTAAACTTAACCTAACCATACAAGGGATAATACATTTAAGAAGGAAGCAAAACGATATTAAATCAAATGAGTTCCACCATCTGAGCCACTGTTAGACAATCTGCTTGAGTGCAAGAGAACACGCAGAGACTGAGACTCTGTTTCCCCCAAAGAAAGTCAACTACTGGAACCAACCGCCATACCCTGCTCTCCACTCAAGCCTTCGCTCTGTCAAGAAGGGTCTGGATTCCCTTCCTGCTGCGCAGTGAAGCGTTCCTCTCCATGAGCCAATTAAGATAATGGGCCAGATCTTGTGCCTGGCGCCGTCCCTGCGCAACTCTAAACGCAACGTGGTACATGCGCGATCTTGCATGTGGCGCAGGTTTTGCGCTAAAGGCTGTGCCAGTAGGGAGAGGGCGTTATTTAAGAAAAAGAGGCCGACTGAGGCGTGGTTCATTACAAGCAGCACTCGGAGCGCTGCTCTTCTGTGGCAACCTTCACATTATTTTCCTCTTTACATCCTGCTGCCTTGTAATCTTCCTTTAGAATCGATGTCAAATTGAAAACAAAAGTGAAATTACCTTTAAAAGTCTGCTTGAGCGTAAGCATGGGCTTACTTTGGTACAGTAGATCAACACCAAAACAACAACAACAGTTTCCCATAAATAAACCACACACTCAAGTGCCACAACACCGCGTCTAATCTGCGTTTTAAGGTGACGTTTACAACGTGTGTCAGTGTTTACCTCCTGATGAATGAAGAGCATCAGTGGTGGTCGTTGTAATAAGCCTCATGTTTCCTTTTTACATTGTTGCTCCTTGTGTACAGCTCAGTCCAAAAGAAAGAAGCACATTTCTCAAACGGGGCGCATAACAAACGTTATCTATTTTTTTTTTTTTTTTCAATTCAGCCACTCCAAGAATCCTGCAGCTGTAGCTCAGATGTTCCAATAAGGTACCATTTTCTTGCAACTACTGCATATCTCTGCAACTCCTCTGCAGCCAATATGACAGTTTCTGATCAATTAAATCATTTACATTAGGTAACTTTGTGCATTCGAACGGTGTCCAACTCCGAGGCTGTTGTCTTTAATTCCCCGCCCACTCATCTTGGATCTGCAGCGAGTGGCTGCACAGAGCCGAGGGACAGTTTAATTTCTTTCATCTTTATTAAACATTGGACACTGCATGTGCATGTTATTAAGCGTTTACAGGACAAACTACACCCCCCGCCTTCCGCAGTAGCAGTCTGGGGAAAGCATGGGGAGGGGGCGGCAGCAACATCACAATGCGAGTCTGTCCACCCCCTGTCCTGCCCACTTTTTTGTGCCAGGTATGACACTGAACATTGCAAGGAGCGCCACTCGTCTGCTCTACAGCCTGAAGATATGCTTCACATATCAGCTTCATTGTATTTTACCACAAGGGAGAAGAGTCAGGCAAGTGTACATGTGCATGCTGGCACATTGACAGGTTGATGCTCGTTGTCATTGGAATAAGTTCAGCGAACAGCTGATCATTGTTACATGGCTGATGGCGCACGTTTAGCGTGGCTATTTTGTACCATGTAAACACAAACATGTACAGGAATCGCAAATGTTTGAAGCAGCAGGAGCCGCAACGGCGTGGGTGAGGAGGGGAGGGGGCAGAGCAGGGTTCACTACAAACTCCTACTGAAGACATAGCTGAGGGCAGCTTTAAGCTTGTGTTTCTTTTGTTGTAAATTTACTAAATTGACATTTATCATCATTATGGTTGGTTACTGACATAAACATCAAATCAAATTTACTTTATGTATCTGTTAGGAACTTCACTTGCCAGGAAGTGCCAGTACAGGCCCAATAAAAACAATATGCACCACAATCAACATGTCAAGTGCTACAATAAATTGCACTCAGTTGCACTCTAGAGGTGTTTAATAATACATGCACCAATTTACGTGTAGTTTGCAATGTTTTTTGATTTATTATTTGAAGAGTTCATTTGCAAACGCAGATAATTTGATCCCCATTTTGAATTTGTCTTCAGAATCATTTTGGATATTTGTTACTGTACTCTATATGGAGCCAGAGTAGTGACACCTTAAATGCTGGCATTGAAAATAATTGTGTAATAAAACATAGTATATATATATATATATATATATATATATATATATATATATATATATATATATATATATATATATATATATATATATATATATAATAATTCATTTGAAATATTAGTATACAAACAAAACTACAATCTTCCTAATATTTTATGGCAATGACAATCCAATCACTTTCAGCCATGTCGGGGTTTTCTCAATATCAACTTTTTTTTTTCTTCAGTAACAATCCTTGCATTTTCGGTTGACGATTTTTTTTTGGCAGAGAGAAGTCTAGGGAGCACAAGCATTTCATTCAGAGAAGACACGCTGGTATTAAAAAAGAGATAGTGTACTTCATTAACACTAAAATTGACCTATTCATTCTTGACCTAGCTGGACTGGCTTGCAGTCTCGACTTCTCATGTAGAAAACACATACACGGTCGATTTATATCGGGCAGGGAGAGCTGATCACGGGGCTGACGGTGCTCATGGGGCTGAGGACTGTTTTTACGGCAGTCTCCCCCAGGGAAAGTCAGTGTCTAGATCCAATGATTGATCAATGTTTCTTGCTTGCTCAATAGTTTGCTGCTAATCTAAATGTGAGAACTTCACTTTCTGTTTGCCTCAACAGGAGCCCTAAATGCCCCCTCCTCAGCATTAATAGGCCCACATTAAGAAATTATCTCCAGTGCTTTTGTTGGCTTTCTCCAGAAAACCCTAACTACCAATTAAGTGGTTGTGTTCCTATTGGCCCATTTGCCTGACTGTTGGTAATTATGGGTTTTCTCTGCATTTCTGCGTCTCAATCTGGCCCTTCTCCTTTTGATTAGGCTTCTCCTGAGTATTACAATGCACAAACTCTGTCACTTGTCCCCAGCATTAACTGGTATTTCAGCTGCATAATGTTTTTATAAAACCTTGAGTACCACATGACTATACGGAATAGAAGAAGAAGATATTTATTTATATAGCGCCTTTCACAGACATGGTCACAAAGCGCTTTACATATAGGAACGTTTATAAAGCCTATTGGAGAAAATATCTTGAATATGTTGTCTAGCACAATTTTAATAAACATTTATGTGTTTACAGAGTAGAGATTGCTTTTAAGAAGTCATTTGTTCCAAACATATGCAATAGCATAAATCTCTGAATATCAATGCATAGATTCAATTGTGTTCAAATCAATAAGAAGCATACTCTGCGATGTAATTTAGTGTGCCTTGTTCTGGGACTTGTTTAACGCTAATCCAGTTGGGGACATTTTCCACAATATAGAATTTACAAATCTGAACAGCGAAGCATACTTTGAAGTCCTATTGGATATTTTAGTATCATTTGTCAATTTGCATTCTTCATTCAAGCTACAAAAGGAGCTTTCCTTGTTCTGCTTTTTGGCAGACATCCAAATGCGACTCTGCTGTTTGTTTCTAGCATAAGTGAATAGGCACGTTTTAAGGTAGAGAGTAAACATGACAAATGCAGTTAACTCAATAGAATTCAATGTTAGTCATTCTGGATTTTAAATCTGACGAGCCCCTTGGGATTTACAATTTCTTTGGGACTGCAATTTTTTAAATAAACTATTTGTCAACACGTGAAGTACCCCCAGACATGTGCCATTAACAAAGAATTATACCTTTTACAGTTGAATATAAGGGAAAGAATTACTACTTTTGCGTTACAAAGTAGTAATGTGTTTGCAGTGAGGTCTTTGCCTTGTCTGTGTAAACTGAGGAGATTTCTGACCTACTGCAGATTGGATGTTGCAAATGCCCAGAATGAGAATCCCCTTTTGTCATAAAAGGCATGGGTATTTTTAAAATAATCCGATTTATCCAAGTTTGAAATACTGTTCTTATTTTCTGTCTATCAACAGAGAACAGCTTCAAAGAGAAAATAACTCCATATTAAGTCAAAACCATCTCTGCCTTCAATAGTTTTTACATTGACAATCCCACGTGGCTCTTATCATTGTGTCCACCCCGTCTGTCAAGGTCAGTCATTGTGATTCAGCCTATTCATCCCCAATGTGGAGCCTTTTCATATGTGAACAAGGCGGCCTGATAGAGATGGGACAGAGGAGGACGGAAGGGAGGGGGGGGTCAATTGATTAGGGCGATACTTTCACAGATTAGAGCCATCACTCAACGTCACAATTATCAGTGTCATCGGCTCGTCTGTGTTCCATTTTTGTTTTGTGTCCCAGGACGAACCAATGCCCTTCTGTCTCGCGCATGTGCGTCTGGGATGTTTGCTGTGCTGTAGTCTCCCCACGCCGCCTCACACACTCTCAATTACTTTACCTGATTGGATATATGCAAATAGGGCCAAAATTAAAAGCCACCTGTGAGGAGACCCCTCATGGGACACACGTATACGCACACACACACACACAGCGCAGTTGGACCAGTCTCCCGCCATAACCTTCAACTAACCCACTGGTTCACTGTTACTTCTCTAAAGCTTTCGGAGAGCTGGGATGGGACACCAAGGATTTGCCCACACAAAAAAATACAACAATGGTTTTCCATTACCATTCTGTCCGCCTGTAACTGGAAGTCCCACAGGATCTTGGCTCGGTCATTCTCTACCACCCTTGGAGGTGTTTCCCACTTTGACCTTGGGGTTTCCAATCCATACTCTGCATAAATGTTCCTGTACACTATGCCAGCCACTTGGTTGTGGCGCTGCATGTAAGCTCTTCCTGCCAGCATTTTACACCCTGCAGTTATGTGTTGGATTGTTTCTGGATTGTTTCTGGGGCCTCTTTGCACAGTCTACACCTGGGGTCTTGTCTGGTGTGGTAGATCTTGGCCTCTATTGCTCTGGTGCTCAAGGCCTGCTCCTGTGCAGCAATGATGAGGGCCTCTGTGCTGTCCTTCAGTCCAGCTCTTGTCATTGGTAGGATTTCTTGATATCAGCCACTTCTGTTATGTTTCTGTGGTATGTCCCGTGTAGGGGCTTGTCCTCCGATGATGGTCCCTCCAGCACCTCATCCTCTGTTCCCATTGTCTGAGACATTCACTGACCACTTCATCTGTCGGGGGCCCTGTCCTTGATGTACATATGGATCTTACATGTTTCATCCTGGATAGTGACTGTTATGCTCACTAAGATATCTGATTACTGGTAGAGCATTTATGTTTATTGCCCAGGACTTGTTCTTGCCATTGAGCTGGCTTCTTAGGACCTGCCTTACTCGTTGAAGGTACTTGGGCATAGCTGCTTTTCTTGTTACCTGTGAATCACACATTGTGTGATTCACAGATACTTGTACTTGAAGACCAATGTCTGCCATTGTTCCTTCAGGGAGTGAGACCTCCTTTGTGTGGACTACCTTCCCTCTCTTAGTCACCATCCGACCATACTTCCCATAGTCCGAATGACATTGACATGCTAGTACTGTACTAGCGTACTTGATATCATCCATTAATCCATGTAGAAGAGGTGACTGATGGTGTCACTGTTCCTGAGCCGTTATCCATTGCCAATCGTGTTCATTGTTTGGGAGTTCAGATCACTGCAGAACATTAGTGGGGACCGTTTGTCCTTTCTGATCTGTCGTGTTCATTCTTTATCAATACTTTTCTGGGACAAAACAGCTCAACATCTAATCTCTGTTACTTCCAGCTGTCATGACTTGAAGTCCTATCACAAAGTCATTTTTTTCTATAAAACTAATAATAAAACCTCACGTCACTTTGGGTTCTCGCTTGGTTAAATTTAGGCCTGTGCTACAAGGGACATAATGACTCCGTCCTTGGGTTCTGACAGTTCAAGACCTTTTTTGTCTATAAAAAAATAATCCCTACAAACTATTCAAACTGCACAGAGCCTATGTGCAGAGATCAAATAGTTCCCTGGGTCTCATTATACTGCCCTGATATTTTCTTAACTAACAGCAGGCCGGCTTTACACACATGAACAAAGCCCATCATGATTTGTACGCTGTGCCCTTTGCAGCTTGTTCTTCTAAAGGATACATTATTTTCTCTCTCTTTCAAGATGTGTTCCCTCTCTCCCCATGCCTCTGTCTAATCCTATAGCATATCTGTGCATCCGTCCTGTCTTAGTCCCTGTGGTCAGAACTCCAGTGGCGCCACAAATGACCACTGCCCACTGTGAGCAGCAGGCCCCTCACGATATCCTTGCTCACTTCTCTTCTTCAAGTCACCGCAGTCGGCAACCTGCCCGCGTCTAATTCACTTTCTGTCTTTTTTATACGGTGACACTAAAGTGATGCTCTCCTCTCATGCCGGCACCCCTCTGCCATACCTTAAAAAAAGTGCTTTTAAAGTAAATAGCTTTGTATAGTTGAGAAAGAGTTCTAGACTGAGTAAGACTGGCAGTCTTGCCACAGTAACAGACTTGGGCACAAAGACACCATGTTGCTGTTGGATCGTGACACCGCTACCCCTTCACATGCTGTAGTCTTTTTACACTTCGTTTTCACATAGTTTAAACGTAAAACAGCACTAAGGGCTATCGCTTTATATTATAGGGTGCTTGTTAAGTATTAATAAGGTATTAATGAGCAATAGTGATTAATAGGCCATGAATAATATGGTAAATGGTCTCAACTTATGAGACCATTTACCATATGGTCTTTTCCACCTACATTAGGCACTCAAAGCGCTTCTCAGCAAGGAACCTCTCACCCATTCATACACCAATGTACACAGACACTGGAGGCAAGGTGGGTGAAGTGTCTTGCCCAAGGACACGACAGCATGCACCTTCAGGAGGCAGGATTCGAAGCCCCGACCTTCCGATCATGAGACAACCCACTCTACCATCTACGCCACCGTCGCCCCAATACATAGTAGTAGTATTTTCGTCGGTCATTATAAACATTTAGAAAACAAGACACATGTTTTTCAAAGATCTTGCACATAATACAATGAGAAAACATGTGCTATAAGTATTTTAAGTGTGACATGATGCCTGACCAAAGAGGTGTAGGCTGAAGTTGAGACGTATAATGCTTAACCCCATTTACAACTGTAACACTATGACCAAAGATCTTCAATGAAGGTACTTGAGTGATCTTCTGTACTCCGTAGTTGTGACCAAAGATGGAACAAATACAGTTACTCTACCAATGATGGTAACGATGGTTCGAGGACCCCCTCGAAAACGAGATGGTCCATCTCAAGGGGTTATTCCTCTTCAATAAAATGTCAAACAAACACATAAACACAAACGTCAAGAATCAAAATTATGTTATGAGTCCGCAATACATTTATTTTCTTACAATCTTTATTCATGTGTTCTATACTTTTCTATAATATTTATACTATTATCTATTACCATACCATTAACATGCTATAGGCCATGAATAATATACTTGTATACTGTTTAACAAGCACCCCTTAATACAAAGTGCTTTCCAGAAAGTAGGGAGCAACACAAAAATCAGGGGCTCATCCAGAACACTCCCAATGTAAATGACAGCAGTACTGTCCTTTAAATCATCAGGGTCCCTCTGATCATCTACGCCAAAACAATTTCACAAGACGCTATTCCCCAGAGCTACAGGGTAGTGTCACAGGCTGGCTCTTGCCGGTGACATAAAATGAGGGGACACAACAACAAGACAGGCCAATTTTCAATTGATTTATTTTAAGTAATAACCAAGAAGAATAATAACCATAAAGTGAAGCATGTCAATGTATATCTGTGGTGTATGCAAGGTGCATGGGTGAATGAGAGTGTATGTGCATTCTGGAGTGGAAGTGTAACAGAAACAAACAAAGGCATCAAACAGAAGCAAAAACCCAAGCGTACCTGAGGGCAGAGAGAGAGAGAATGATTAGTACAGAGCCACCTTATATACTGAGCCCAGGTGGCTCCAATTACCAGCAGCACCGCCCCTGGCTGCAGGGCCCCGCCCCCATCAGGCAGAGGAGGGGTCGTGACACCCCCCCCCTTAAAATGAGGGTACTAACCCTCATCCCCAAACAGCGAAAAACCACCCCTCCAACATACCAAAAATAACTACGAACCAAGCCTCCCGCGGGGAACCCGCATCCGCCAACCAAACGTCCATTCCCCCCTCACCGCAACCCACTGTTCCTTGTTGCACAAATCCAAGGCTAGCTCTGAAGGCGACCTAACGAAACTTTGCAAAATCGACATTTTTCCAATAGTAGAAGCCTAACAAACAAACAAAACCAACTCACAAGCTGCCAGTCTGGGTTACGAGTAGGAACCACCCCCCTCTACCCACAAAAACCTAACTGCACCCTAGTCTTCGGGCAGTCACATATGGTGGGGTCTGATGCAAGCCAAACCAGTGGAAAAAACCCTGGAGGTGCTCCCGAGCCGATGTCGGGGAAAGGGGAAAAAGGGAAGCTCTACCCACGTTCACTGCCACCTGTGTCTGCGTACATTGGTGTATGAATGGGTGAGAGGTTCCTTGCTGTAAAGCGCTTTGAGTGCCTAATGTAGGTGGAAAAGGGCTATATAAGTTGAGACCATTTACCATTTACCATTTACCTAACCCAAAACACCACGAGTCCCCTATTGAAACTCGCTGTTAAGCCTACAGGAGAGGGCTCCCACCCAGACACAACCCAGAACAAGCCCAAATGAGCTGCTAATGCTATCCTAGCTTACCAAAAACTAACAAACCAAGGAAGACCTGGCCCTCCCTGCTCTCAACAAAATCTGGCCTATAACCTGGATATCCCCTCAAAACACAAATCTTGATCCTAAAAGAACTAAACAAACCGATACAAGCTACAAAACCATACAACCTAATAAACAAATAAAGAAAACTAGTGAAAACAAATCCAACGACAAACACACTGAACCACAAACTACCGAGGGAAAGCGTGACAAAACAATACAAAACAGTTACCAAACTGAAAACGGACGAGCCCCCACTTGTCTTTATTTAGTATTTTCACAATTTGTTTTCTCTCTTTTGGCCCATTTAGACCATCAACATTAACAATAATCCACTGTTTATATAGACATTAATTTATAATTACGTCACATGTTAGAGGTTCAGGGGATTATTTTTTTTATTTTTTGCTGTTTAGTAAGGGATTTCCCTGAGAAGATCAACCCCTGGTGGAGAGCACCTGCTTCCTAATGCCTAATGCTTTTGTCCGTGTCCTCCTGTGTTCCACAGGCCCTTGCCCATGCTATTCTCCCCCTCTTATTTTCTTATTCTCAACAGTCCTGCCCACGTTTAATTTACTCTCTTTTCATTCCCATCCCTTATCCTCCATCTCTTGATTTCTCCTCACTTCTTTCAGTCTTTCTCCTGTGAATAGCATGGGGGTTGGAAATCTCCTCTCTCTCTCCCGTAAGCAACCCCAGTAAATCTCTAAGCTCTGCCTCCCCTGCCATACCTTTAGATTGAAGGCCACCTCCAAAGGTCACTGAGCAGAACTGATCCCCTGTATTCTTTTTATCCCAAAAGGCTGGGATGAGACTGGAGGAGAGGGGTGGCCCGGGGCAGCCAGGAGACAGGAGGGATGAAGAATTGCGGCAGCCGGGGGAGTTGGAGGGGCAAGTCGGGCTAGAGCTGGACCAGGGGGTTAGGTTTGGGGGCACAGGTGGAGGTGGGCCGTTCATTGAACACGGGACAGCTCGGTGCATAGCCTGCGGGCACAGAGGGAAGCAGGGCAGTGAAAGGTAAGGCTTGTGGGTAAGGGAACATGACCGGGGTTGAAAATGAAACCATAAGCAATTCCATTTTCAGGGCCATAGCAGATACAGAGTGACTGCTTTCTAAATTTAATCTGCCAGAAATTAGTGATTACCTGCTAAAAATTCATTATTCTCGCTAGCGGACAAACTCAAAGTCGGGGCACAGGAATGAGGGTCAGAATTAATACCCAAACCGTGAAGGCCAAGCGTGCAATACAAATGCTGGTGTCCTTGTCAGAAATCACTTCCTGTATTGCCACTTCCTTATATTTCAAAATACTATGTTGTTTGCATTTAGGCATCTTATTTGTCACATACTGTATTACACGCATATTTTTATCACTACTAAATATAAATGATTGCTGGCATCTACACCGTTGTATTATTTTGTGGTAATTTCAGCAATCTAGTGTAATTTGGATGACGTCCTGCTTGTTGGAGTAGTAGTTTGCAGGCACAACCAGCAGTCTGTATTTTTAGACATTGTGTTCCGAGCAATGTTTGTTTTGCAAGTCTGTTTTTACTCCTGAGGCAGAATAAAGCAATAGTTGGTCACTGGCCCATCTCGGCTGACACAGATAGATATTTGTGGCTGTTATGGTAATGTGTTGGGTGTCCAGGAGTTTCTTTTTTTTTTTTGGTGGAGGGGGGTCATTATTGGGTGTTGTTTGTGGTATGGGTAATATTCAGGTCATGCTATATTTAAATAAAAAATATATTATATACAATGAAATGGACAACTATTGGGAGTTATGTTGTGGTGGTGTTTATTTCTCTTGTGGTCCATAGAGAGCAGATCGGGGAAGGTGTAGAGTATTGGATGCACTAAAGGGAAGTTGTATTTTGACAAAGTTGACCTCGCCCAAAGCATAATTGGATGCATGAATAATTGTGTTCCAATATGATTGCGAGAATAACTACAGATTCTCTGGTGTTCTGTTGCACACGGCACATTGGATCCTGAGGTTATAACAGCCATTATTTAGAATGAATCAAAAACTGGTCAGTGAAAAACGCTGAGTCTTGCTAAACACTGACATTTTGTTGGCGTGGGTTTTAATTTATCAGAGTCTCTGCAACTCGAGCTTAAAATAAGGCAGATCCGACAAATGTCGACATCCCTTTCGTTCTGTTCACTAGACTAGACCAGACTTCAATCAGGACTCTTGCTGCTATGCCGTGTCTTGCTGTCCTTGAGCTATTATGGCGGGTTTGGTCGATTGGTCCGACTAGTTCCGTGTTGAAGCGGCTGATTGAATGTAACAAAGTCGGGTTATTGCATCCACAGCCCCATATATCTCTGTCTTCCTCCATCTTGGCTTTGTAATTTCTCTGTGTAATGAAAGTTCCTCTGCCTATCAAGAGGCTGATGATACTGGAATGATACTAGAAATATTAATAAGAAGCCTTTTTAACCAAATTACATTCTATCAGAGACGAGATTAAATTAGGAACAGGCAAGGTGTGTGGGAACCAAGCTAATGGAATTGGATGACAGCGTCCGTCAATCAACAAACCATTTAGGCCATTCTCTGCACAGGCTTGTTCCGCCCCATATTATCAATCTCTTAGACATGCATATATCTCATGTAGGGAGATGTCTTTAATTTGTCTTCGGCAAAATACTGATATTGAATATAGCAACCAATATCAAAGAAGTAGTTGGAGTACACACATTTAGGGCTGCATAATCAGTATCAAATTGGTATTGTGATTTAATTGTATTATCTGGAATAACATAACCGCAAAGGACGGAGAGGATTTGTTTTCTTCTTTGTGATATAATAATTATGTTCACCAGTGAGAATTATTGAGCCTCACATCCAACAACAAGCAATTCCGTATGCTCTGTAAACAATGTCATGAGGCCTGTGAGTAAATCGCTGGCGAGCACTTGAAATGACTTTTTATGATATGTATGCAGATTTCTATTGTATTTATCATTTGGATTTCATGCTGTGATGCAAGGAAGTGCTCTCCAAGTGAATTCCGTTGTGATTAATTGTGCAATGACAATAAAGACCAATCCTATAAAGACCTACCTTAAACACCACGGAGGGTCATTTTTAAAGCAGGTGCAAGCTGAAAAGTGCACCTGATTAAACATTGAAAATTATACGTATTATAGTATTACGAATCGTTTTGCACATTATCAAATACTTGTTAAATGACCCCCAATGTGTATCTCGTGCTATACAAAATGTTTTAATGTTTGCTTGTTTTTATTTTGGGTTTGAGAAAAGCGACGTCGAACTAAAGAGTGACAAATACAAAGTCTGCCGTTGTGTATTCAACTTGAGCCAGCACTCACACCGGTATCTTGCTCAAGGACACAATGACAGTGTGCCCTGGTCAGAATCAAACCACCGGTTGTATACCATGCATGTCTGAGTTATTCATTATAATAGTAAACATGCAGCTTTCCTCCTTCTTTAGAAGTTAGCACAAACCAAAACACGACTTTTAGGGTTGTGAAGGCTTCAGAGTCTGAAACTTCTGTCATAACAATAGTGTGGATAATTGGTTTCTCTGCTGCCATTGTAAACGATATGTACATAGCCTTGGCTGTCCACTGAAGTTCTGTTTCAAGGCATGGGCCGTGAATGCCTCAGATGGTGTCAGTAAAATAATTTTCCTCCTGCGGCGTATCTCTGACAAACAAACACCCCGGCTCACCAACTGTATACCACCATTATACAGCGGACGCAGGGCCTCAGTAGAGTATGTTTTAAAGGACTATAGCGAATCATTCATTGCAGAAGTTCATTGCAGATAAAGCGTGTGTGCGCATTATGTGAATGTCTTCCCTATTGAGGGGGTCGGCAGGTTGTGGGATGAAGGCGTCTATAGTGCAGCTGATAAGGAAGGTATCTTATTGTAATAGGAAGAGAAATGAATTGGCCTAACTGACCCATCGGCATGAGAGCCTTTCTTCACGAAAACGATTTGATACAGATTTCATCACTTTACTTTCTATTGCAAAGGACTGACAAACCTCATGTATGAATCCTCAGAAACCATATCAGACACATATAAGGGAAAATGATGAATGATAGAGAATGAACGAGATGATAGGTATAGAGACCGATGGATAATGCTTTATAAATCACTTTTTTATCACTAAATCAAAACCTTCTACTGCTATAAACCTATAACAACTCCACTTTTGTGATTTTTTTTTTTGGGGGGGGATATGCATTTATATAGAAATGTGAAGTAAAACATTGTGTTACTTCCCATTACTGCCACACATTCAAGCAGCAGGTTGATTGCTGGATTGTGACTCGTCCATTCGTGCACTCCTGCGTAACAAGCCCAAATTGAATGTTATGAATTCTCAAATATGGCATCAAATCCGCAAAATTTGGTCTTTTTCAAACTAATAAATTGAAACACCTTAGAAAGGCTCATCCTTGAAGACTTGTTTTTGCACTTGTGCTGCATTTTCAAGGACAAAACTTCAGATGTGTTGATTTTTATTCACTGCTCGCTTCTTAGTAAACATTCACTTTGCTGTTTTTTGTACTTGTGCATAGTTTATCATCTTTCTTTCCTCACTCCTCCTTGGTTGAAACATGCACTCAGTCTCTCTCTCTCTCTCTCTTTGTCTCCCCAGGTGTGTGCTGGTCCAGGTGCATGTCTTCGTGGGAGCTCATCACTGGTTTAATGAGAATGATCACTGCTCATCTGTCTTCATACACTTCCAACAGCGAGCACCTGCTACTGTCTGCTACTGCCAGTGTGTTTTTGTATGCGCTTTCCCTAATTCACTTCTGTCGTATAACACCCATATATTATTCATTGAAGTGCATACACTCTCCACCATGTGTATTCAGTGTATTGTCAGACCTTCAACCTTCAAAGCACAAAAATCACTTCAGTTCTTGTTTTCATGCTTATGGAGACAGTCTACTGTATACACCCGAAAAATGTGGGGTTATTTTTACAACCCAACTGCTGGATCATGGTTGTCGGGTCCTTTTGTTGGGTTATTATCATAGAGGTTTTTTTTGTTTTTTTTTTGACCCAACAGCTGGGTCAATAGGAAAAGGTAAAGGGGCTTTATCTGTTATTATACTGTACAACGAAATGTGTTCTCTGCATTTCACCCATCCTTCGACAGCACTGGGGCGACCCGTAAGAAGCAGTGGGCAGTGGCAGTGCTGCGCCCGGGGACCCATCTCCAGATGTGGAGCCATGCTGGTGGTCATTATCACCTGGCTGGAGGATTAACCTGTTGTACGTGTTTTTAGTGGTAGGGGAAACCGGAGTACCCGGAGGGAATCCGAAGGTTGGGTCAATGTTGGGTCATTTCAGTAGACAGCAGAGCACTGATATTTTCCCGCATCTACCCAGCAGTTTGGATCAAATCCTCAAAAACAACCTAGCTCTTGGGTCAAAATGACAGAGCTGAAATAATGGGTCAAACTGAGATGTTGGGTCACACTGAGATGTTGGGTCACACTGAGTTGTTGGGTCAAACTGAGATGTTGGGTCACACTGAGTTGTTGGGTCACACTGAGATGTTGGGCCACACTGAGATTTTGGGTCACACTGAGATTTTGGGTCACACTCAGATGTTGGGTCAAACTGAGATGTTGGGTCAAACTGAGATGTTGGGTCAAACTGAGATGTTGGGTCACACTGGGATGTTGGGTCACACTGAGATGTTGGGTCACACTGAGATGTTGGGTCAAACTGAGATGTTGGGTCAAACTGAGATGTTAGGTCAAATTGAGATGTTGGGCCACACTGAGATGTTGGGTCACACTGAGATGTTGGGTCACACTGAGATGTTGAGTCAAACTGATATGTTGGGTCACACTGAGATGTTGGGTCACACTGAGATGTTGGGTCATACTGATATGTTGGGTCACACTGAGATGTTGGGTCACACTGAGATGTTGAGTCAAACTGATATGTTGGGTCACACTGAGATGTTGGGTCATACTGATATGTTGGGTCACACTGAGATGTTGGGTCATACTGAGATGTTGGGTCATACTCAGATGTTGGGTTATACTGTGCATTTGGAAAAAATTAATGTTATAATAAACATTAACCCAATATTTTGGTAGAATTAACCCATAATGGGTATAATAAACAACCCAACAGTTGGGTGAAAAACGACCCAACGTGTGTTACCTAGCATGTTTTAAGTGTGTAGGTATAGATTGAGGAAAAAAAGATGGAATGAATTCTATCAGTCAATTTGCACAGATAATTCAATCACTGATATTAATAAAACAAAAAGGCTTTGGTCTCACAATACTACCTTGAACCAAGTTCGACCAAGTTGACTTCATTCCTTTATGCTTAAATGTGCTGTTTGCATGTTATCCTTGTTAATTGATCTACAAATTAACATTTCACAAAATATGCTATATTTTCATTGAAGTAATGAAGAAGTTTTGAAATGTACGAAATGCACATGCACCACAGTTGAGTGTGACGTTTGTATAAACACCCAGTAATTTCCAACCTTTTTGGTCTCGCATCAGCCTGGAGGAAACCCATCCAGATGCAGGGAGAGAAAGATGCAAACTCCACACAGAAAGTCTCAGCCCGTGGTGGTTTGGAAACTTTGCACTAACCAATAGACGGGTGGTCTGATTTGCTGTTGTTTTCCTTTGTTTGTAAGTGTGAAAGTGCAAATTAAGAAGTCATTTTACTATCATTACCAGTTATAAGGTGCATTTACTTAAAAAATAAATAAATAAATACAACATTTTACAAGTATTGGGAACTTTAAAGACAGACATGCAAAATATTTGGCTTTATCTCAATAAAGTTGAAAGTTGCAACATTAAAGTCGACCTTGGGAAATAATTCTAACTGTTTGACATGCACCAGAGGTATTTGGTGGAACACTGTAGGAGATGTTGGCATATCTTTTCAGTGATGTGACAGATGTGATGACAAATCTCTGTCAACATATTTTGTGAAATTGTCACAAATCCACAGCAGCCATTAAAAGTTGGATGTTTTTTTCGGTGCCTTTTTCATGTTTTTGACACTTTGAGGGCTGCATTTGTCTACAACAATGATTACGCCGGGCTGGTTACTTTTTGTTTCCACCTACTAATAAATTACAGTACTCTTTTGTGTCAGTCTCGGACACGCTTTTATTCTTATTCTTCATGTAGCCCGCTCTGACCTTGAGAACTATTTAATTTCCCTTTCCGAGTCCCGTGTTCCTGTAAATGTGATTTGAGACTGCAATGATCACATCTGTTTTCAGTCCATTTCAGCCGAGCAGCCCCGGTAGGCCCCTTTTCCATTTCTTACCATTTTTATGACTGTGCTTGAGAATATGTTTACTTAAATTTGAACCCAAAGGGAGCAGAAAACAACCGCAATTGTATTCCCCCCATCCCAAAGGCCACGTGAATTGCCTATTGTCAAAGTCTAAGTAGATTTTATGTAAAACTCACAATCCATGGTGTTGGTATTGACCAAAACGACAAAGCGCTTGTTCATTTTTTCCCTCAATCCAATTTGCTGTTTTTTTTTTTTTTTCCTGTGGCTGTCTGACAGCTCGTTTATATGTGTGAGTGAGTGCCCAGTGCTGAATGGGTAATTGTGCAGTTAGCGCTTGCCGAGTATTGTGTGGAGAATCTAGTTACCTGCGTTTGTATATGGGAATACAAAGTGAATTGATTTGGACTCCAGATTAATAGGGGAACATTGTTATGGCCTATTGATTGTTTACTATGATCAAATGCAATTGAACGGTGAGACAAACAGCGGTACATTGAGTTGTTTTTACTGATTTCTCCAAATGCCATGAAACAGATGCACAAGTTGTTAAACATAAGCGTCGGAATGAATTGCACTTGCCAAGCCCAGATTGCTGGGTTTCTTCGAGTTGTAGAGTAGTAAAGACCTTGAATTTGTTGTTTAAACATTTTTCCGCCTTATACACAATGCTCATTGTTTGGCTCCACAGCTACAATGTGGCAAAAGTTTTAGAATTATTGGTTGAGATGAGGCTGAATGTGTGGATGCATTTCTTACAGTCAATATCCGCAGAAAACAGTACTCTTTAAAGCAGGGGTGGGGAATTAATTATCATAAGGGGCCACATAAGAAGCCTGAATAGAGTCAGAGGGCCGCACTACTTATTCTGCAACTTTATCCTATTGTACATTACGCTACACTATGTATTTTGAATATCTGATGCTAGGACTATTATTTTCTGTAAATATTTAGCCATATCAAGCCAAGGACGCACATATGTATGCGCTGTTATTCAGGTTATTCAACAAAAGGTCAAAAAAAAATATATATATTGTTGGGAAAATACTATTGAGGAAACTTTTTTAAATAAATGAATAATAATGAGCCAGACTGGATTGTAGCCAATGTGTTGTTTATATCCTTATCATGTGCTCTGCTGGACTCCTATGGAATTCTTTCCTTTTATTTTTATTTAAGCAGCCCCCCTAGTGGCTGGAGTGAGCATAACTCTGCAAAGGAATGGGCTAAAGACTTACTTTTTTTGTGTGACATACTCAGGAATTTATGCCCTACGAGTCGTGGGCCGGTCTGAGTCATCTCACGGGCCGGATGTGGCCCGCGAGATGACAAACGTAATTTGCCCAGGTCTGCTTTAAAGGAACAGGCCATCGTTTTTCCATACTGAGATATACCTGAGCTTAGACGAGTTGATACGTACCTGTCTGGTCTTTGCGTGTGCCCTCAGTCATGCAAAACGACCAAAGATGTTGTTAGCATTTGGTCTCTCCCAGTATATTCCTATAGCTCCAAACAGGGTGAAGGTAGAAGCGACCGAGCTCTTCCACGGGCACACACAAAGACCAGACAGGTACGTATCATCTTGTCTAAGTTCAGGTAAGAACATATCTCAGTATGGAAAACGGTGGCCTGTTCCTTTAAATGGAAGCTACCAAGACCCAGTATTGACAGTGTATAATGGCAGAGTGGCTCATCTCATGACCACAAGGTTGGCGGTTCAAATCCAGGTGCCTGCAGGACACTTCGCCCACGTCGCCTGTGTAAATGTGGTGTGTGAGTGGTTGGTGGTGGCCAGAGGGGCCGACGGCACAGATTGGCACCCTCGTTTCCGTTAGTCTACCCCAGGGCAGCTATGGTCACAATTGTTGACTGTAGCTTATGGAAAGAATAAATTATAGCTACAGTGTAGGGCTTTTAGAAGATGGGCCAACAGGGCCTTCTCTGCTGGCCAAATGAAGAAGACCAGCTATGGGACCACAAGTGCCAAAAAGGCATCCCACAGAGCACAAAAACTGTAAGATTAGTATACTTTTTATTACTTTGAATTTTGCGTTTGGGTTGATCCCTATGTCTTGCTCTGTCAACAAAACATCTAATTAAAAGCCGCCTGTTTCCACGTTATAATACGCTCGTCTATGTGTCATGTGTTTCCATATTACGATTGTTCCCAAACGATTATGTTCAGGGGCGGAGGCACTGCTGCTTTTGTGTGCATTGTTGATACATGCCTTGACGTACAAATGCCACTTAAAAAAGGCTGCTTTATCCATATGCATTTCTGTAGTCGATCAATTTAGATGCATTAGAGTGAGTGAACCAAGGTTGCTACTGAAGGTCCAGACCGAAACCCCATGACACGCCACTGAGTATAAGTATAAGAAAAAGTTCATGCATTTAATTTTGGCTAGTTTCTAGATGGGATGACAGCATTTTGTTCATTTTAGTGTGGCTCTACAGAAACATGTAAAAACTGTTAAAAACAAGGTTTCTACCATTGTATGAAAAACCCTTAGGGAAAATGAACAAATGAAGCTCATTCAATTTGGATCACATTTATTAAGGTTATACAAGTATTACTGACTCTGCAAGGGCAAAAATGAGGAGTTAAGAATGCATTTTGGCTCATAAAGAGTTAAAAATATAAAAATATATGACAGATATTTGGTATGTATGCGTCAAGCAGACATAGGTCTATGAGTGTAAGTTTTTAAAGTATGAAAACATATGAAAGTATAGTGATTTTATAGCTGTTAAAGGCAGAGGCCCCGTTTTGGTCCTTAGAGTGCTAAGTGTGATTTTTTTTTTTAATGAAAATCTGTCACTACAGAAAAAAACAAAAAAACGGTAAAAAATTATTTTACCACTACACTTTGACCCATCCCAATAAAAATAAACACCTCATTCAAGTTGGAATATTTTTATAGATGTTATGCAATCATTTCTGCATTACAAACAGCACAACAGTGGACTTTTGTGTGCATTTTGGCCAATAAAGGGTTAAAAATCCTTTAAAAATTACAAATATGTGGTATGTATGTGTCAAGCAGAAGTAGTTCTATGATTCTTTTTAAAGTAGAAAAACATATGAAAGTACAACAATTGTATGGATGTTGAAAGTAGAGGCCACGTGTTGGGCTTTAGGGTGTTAAGTGTGATTTGTTTTTTCAGCCCCAGCTCTGGGAAGCTAATGTCTTCTCCAGAAATGATTATCCTGAGGCAAATTTGAGGAACATCTACTGAACCCAGAAAAAATGCCATAAAAATGACACAAAAGTACACAAAACGTTCCTAGGGAGCTGTAAGGGTTAAATGAAGTTGGGTGGTAATGGTCAATCCCTCTCTGCCATCTGTATTCAGACTGCTGCTAAATGATCATTAGTTTAAGAGGTTTTTTCTTTGTTTCTTTCTACCATGACTCTCAAGCTTTAATCATTGCTTGGTGTATGATTTCGGTGGTGGTAGTGGAAAGAGGAAGTGTGTAATATTATAGTGCAAACACATGATTTCGGTGTCACGGCTTTTGACAGGTTAGTGTTATTCCCTATGAAAAACAGGACAGCACTCCTTCTATATTTTTTATATCAAATCCACAGTGTCAGTTAGTGATAAATAGAGAGCTCCGTCTGTTTTTTCCCGCCTTGGAATTGAGCACAGGTTGGACCAAATGATGTCTTGCTGTTGCCAGATCCCACTAACAGGGCATTGATAGATCAGCGCAGACATGAGAAAAGGGCAATCTGATCTTCATTCTAAAGGTTGTTTTTGTTTGTTTTTTGGCCCCACACTGTTTCCGCTCAGTCCGCTGCAGGTGTACTTTGTCTTCCCCCTCACATGACATGATATGAGTGGCGTTGACATTGATGGAGGGGAAAGGTCAGATATGGCAGGGCCGTTATGGAGCCTGAGCAGAACCAGTGCTTCTCTTGACATTTCTGGACCAAAAAAAGACACACACAAAAAAAAAAAAACACCTAGCGTGCGATGCATTTTAATCAGCGGATCATTCTGGTGAGTGTGTGTTGAAGCAGTCCAGGTGGTAGATTTAATGAGCAAACAGAAGAATATCTGCATCGATTTCTCAATTAGAGCACAGACAAGCGGCCCCAAAAAGTGCACCTGCTGCGAAAATAGGATGATACAAACAAAGGGTGTGCGAGAAGCCTGTTATGCTGAGGAGAAGATATCTAATGAACTATATGAACTGTTATGACTGGCCATAATATTATATATATATATATTTAATCAATTGTTTTTATAGATTTGAAATCTGTCATATAATAATAATTGTATGGCTGAAATGCCCAGTGCTTGTTAATGTTTTAGCTCGGCCAAAAGAATAGGAAAACAAAATACATACAGTATATGCATTATATTGCTTTGTTCTTCTGTCTTGCTTTGTTATTCTGCCCAAATTTACAGTGAAGTATAGTGCAAGTCTACTTGTGTGAAGCAAACATGCATACTTTGCTCATGTTTATTTATACTAATATAAATAAATACAATATTGTACTGTAACTTTGGCTCTGGTTACTGTGTCGCTACCTCTTGGCCAGGTTGCTGTTGTCGTTGAGAATTGGTTCTTAATCAGCCCTACTTAGTTTAAAGGGACTAGATACAAGTTGGTCATATTTATACTCACTACTGCCACCTCAGTAAATACATTAAACGTGTTAATCTTTCACTCCATACCAGTGGTGGAAAGCTAGCCACTTCTGCCCTGAAGTAGACTGACAGAAGCAAGGCTGCCAATCTGTGCCACTGGCTCTTCCAACTACCCCTTACAGCAACTGATTTCCCCACAGATATGTATTTTGTACTTGTGGCTACGGTCAAGATGATGTGCCATTTCAACAATGTTTCAGCCCCTGTCCAGTGGCTTCTTTAGATTTAGGCGACACAGTCAGTCTCGGTCTCCCATAGCACCACTGTTAAGTCCAAGGGAAGCCATCAATGAAGCATTAACAAGGCCCAATTAAAAAGACATGAAGCTGAGGGAGAGTTTACACAGAGCGAATGGGGCAGAGGGCAGTGTCTTTAGATGTGTGTGGCATCGTAATTTTTCCAACCCAATCAAGGTCTTTAATCATTTTTCTCCAACTGGGCAATGTCTCAGTTTGCATTAGACAGAATGTAGTGGTTTCTAAACATGTGAGACGTGTCGTGTTGCTCTGTCACATGCTCCAATGCCCAAAGTAAACGCACATGGAAGACGAATCATTCATCATAATTTATCATGTTATGGCTGCATGGAAATGAATGATGTGGCGCTTGCTTTTATTATAGCTTTTATTATAGTTTAGCTTAAAATATTTAAGTCACATAATAACTCTGTGTTATTAATATGCAATATGCAATGATTAGCATTGTGATATGTACCCATACTAATATACTTAGATATGTCATAAGACTTGACAATAAACCTTTTTGAATCTTGAATCTTGCCCACATTCCACCAAATCGCTTTTCTGACCCAACCTCTTTTCCTGAGCTTGAGATTGCCACACTATTGACAATAATTGCTACTTCCTGAATGGTTGCAGTGTAGCCTTTACAAATAATCCAAAGTAATATAAATCAATGTTAGTGGCTCACATTAGCCCCGTGCAGTGCAGCTCCGGTTACGGAAGCCGTACTGCAATGAAAAGGATCTGCAAGGAGTCTATTGTGGACGCCGTAGAGGGCTGCAGCACTTCCTGATCAAGCCCAGGATATTACATGAAACAAACAGGAAGTCAGCACCAGCAAGGGCAGAGAATACATTGAATTTCCGAATAAAATCAGACACTAATTTTGCTGATGTAAACAATACTGCTAAAACAGACACGCCATGGTGGACCAGCCACTCGATCACGGAGGATACTTGCACACGGACAATACGTTTCACCTTGTAAGAGGACAACGATTGCTTTATATGGATCATGTGGATTTCTGAGGGCAGAAATACTGAAAGGAGCAGGCATGGAGTGAATTAGCCTCTGACAGTGAATTGTGAGTTTGATCTATCTTTTTATCCACATGAAAGCGCTGTTTACTTGTACTTCTTCATGTACGTAAGTTACGTTGTGGCATTGTGAGGCCTCCGCACCGTAAACAAGCCATACACAAACTCTGCTCAGTGTGTGACACAGTTTACAAGAAAACTATGAATTATGTGCAGAAGACATTCAGTTCTCAACGTGTGCACTCATTCTTAGACACTACACATTACTGGATAGTTGTCTTAAAAATATAAATGACAATTTCATAACTATATTGACACTCATTTGCCTTCTGTTGCCATGATGTGACACCTGCATATGTTTACATTTATTTCCACACTTACACACTATGGTAAGTGCTGGTAATTTCAGTTTTAAGATGGGATCTTTTGAAATTTGGGTTAGCTAATCAAGGAAATAACCCGGTCAAATACAAAGTTCCCCGTGAAGTCAATATTATTGCAAAACTCTAAGATGAAAGCAAGCTCTCTGTGTGTGTGTGTGTGTTTTGGATGTAGCTCACCTCAGTGCACCTTTGCTATCTTCCCCTACCTCATATTGGTGCCCAACTAATGGTACCTTTACTGCTTCAAAGCATTTTAGTTGATAAGGGCAGTACAGCTATTGCCGATATGTGTGTGCAGAGGCCATTGCTATCATTGCAGACAGTGAGCGGGGCTTGTTATGGTAACCCCTGCTCTTGACTAGTGTCCTCATTAGATCAGTAGCCTACGGGCCTGGTTAGGAACGTATAGAGTCGCGTCACGTTCCCAACCTGACAGCAGTGTGTGGGTGTGAGCTCCAGAGTTTAACTCCATCACACCAACCCCCAGGCATGCCACAGAACCTCTCCGAGAACGCTAAATACACCCGCACTGCGATTTTAATGAAGATAGATAGGAACAGAAGGAGAATGAGTGGGGAGAAGAGATGAAAGGGGGCAATATAAGTATGCTGCTTCTTCTCAAGGTTCAAATGTAATTGTCGTCCACCACCCCCCCCCCCCCCCCCACCCCCTCTGAGGGTAGAGCAAACAGGCTTACCCTAAGGCCAGACTCCCACAGACTTTGACATTACTTACAATCTAAAGGGTGACTGATGGAATTAGCGCAGGACAGATAGGGCATGGAATAGAAAGTGAAGGCGGAATAAGCAGGAACTTGTTGTTTAATTTACTGTAGCGCCCAGAGCTAGGAGCTGTTGCTGTGCAGTCAGGGCAGTGATTCTCAAATGATGTAGCTTTGGGTCCTGCAAGGCACCCTGACAAGTCATAACCCCAGTATAATATAATAACAATGATAATAATTTCAAGTAAAAAAAAAAAAGGTGCAGTTTAGCCCTGCACATGGAGGAGAAAAGTACAGCATTTCCTCACAGAGCTCTGTTCAACATTGATAAGGTTAACATTGACAATGGTTCTGCAACATATGTTTGGGTCCTGAACCACTAGGTCAGAACTAGGGCCGGGTACCGTTAAACGATAGCCTGGTATTGAGAAAAAAAAGGTTTAGGTACTACTGGTATTGAAAGAAATAGAAGTATCAAAACCAGGTACCGAAAAGAAATATAGGCATCAAAATGTAAAAGGAAAAAAAAGGTGGGGACACATTTGGGGAAAAATTAAATAACATGAACAAATATTGGGGGGAAAAGTGTAAAACATGATACAAATGATACAAATGGCAAAGCAATTAAATGGAAGGCAAATAAATTAACATTATTAATTATAGTCAACACTTTCCCTTCAAGGCCAAGCCTCAGAGCTACACCAGATAAGGACTGAGCTCTCTGGGTCATATTTTGCATAACACCGACTTTCAGGATTTTAAACAACTGCACACACATACCCCTCCTTAACCACGCCCCCGTCGTTCTGCATCTGCCTCAACACGTTCCTCAGCCCCGCCCCCGGTCATTGGCCGGTCATCCTTCCTGTCCCCAAGAAGAAAATCCGCATGTGACCTGGTGTAATGTGTATTTCCCATGTCATGATGTTTTTATGTATGTGCTATGCATTCACTTAACCTGATTGTAATTTTACATATATTCTTTTGTAAGGCGCGTTGAGTTGCCTTGTCAAAGGTGTCGATTAATTAATGATAAGAACATAATTAACTCCATTAACAATTTCATTCTAATTACCCCACACCAGACATTTATTGTGAAATGCCAGGCTGTGGTAGTATGAAGAATAAGTGGTGAAGGCAGAGTATAGGTGGGACTTGTTGTTCTGAGGGGAGGGGACTGTTGCTCCCTACTTGATAAAAGTGTCACAGACAGGCTGTGGCAACACAAGTGGCGATTGTGCCTAGCTGGCAGCCATCCTCATTACTGTCCACAGGCTGGACTGGAGTGCCCTATTAGACGACCATTACTGCCGCTGATGGGAACCCGCACTGTAGCACTGACACAAACAAGATGGAGAGATCTGGGAAGCGCGCCGAGGCCAAGCATGCCGCGGGACCCTCCGGGGGAAAGAGAAGCTGAGATGAGGCACTCTGCCCCCTGATCAGTGCACTCCTTGCCTGGGTCAGGGTGCCTACGTGGCGGCCTCATGTCACCGTGCCATCTCTGGTTCCCCTGCAGCTAAGACACGTTCACCTAATTAAAGGCACTCGTTCCTTCCACCCCGCGGGACACACCGGGAGAGGAATGTAGTCACAGAGATAGTGAAAATGGGCGACAGGATGGAGAAAAGGGACGATCGCAGGCTATGACAAAAAGACAGAGGCCAGACTTATACTGGGGAAATGAAATTTACATTTTTTGTCTCTCTTTTTGTGCTGGGAAAAGCAAGAATGACTGATAAACAGAAATGTGTGGCTCCACAGAGAAAGGGTCAGGAACAATGCCAGTAAGCAGCAAGTTCCTTTCACACATTTTTGGGGGAAAAAGAGAATACACACACACACACACACACACACACACACACAATCTAGCCTGGTGTGGTGTGGGTGCAGTACTAAGATTTATCAAATTCCAGCTGCATATTTACCAAATGGAAAACAAGCTTTTAACCATTCTTGTGTTTGCCTTATCAAGCTCCGAGGCAACACAGATCCAAAGGCAGTGCAAACAAAATGACAACAAAGAATACAGGGGGAGGTAGGATAAGGGAGAGCGGCATTCGAGAGAGTCTGATGATCCAAGGCTGAATGTCCCACTGGTAATGGCCAACTACCAGCACTCATTCAAGTCATGGCATGGTTTATTGAAAATGTGTTATTGCCAGGTGCTCTTGCATCATAACTAGAGCAATAAAAGGATTTTGGTTAGCTTCATGGGCAACAACTGGATTTCTGAAATTGATCCTACAGAACTTGTACCACAACTCAAATGTCCTTTTATCGCATCCTCTGAAGACATCTAGACCATTTTAACAGGGATTATCCTTTTATATTCAACAGAAATGGTGCACAATACACCACATGCACTTGGATTATATCACTTTGTGTTCATGTATTAGATGACAACCAGTAGTGGAATAGCCAACTGTTATTGACAGTGAGTGCGTTTACAATGGCTCGAAATTCTTATATTCCAGGTATGGCAGTTTTTGGGATATGGTGTTTATATGACACTGAGAAATTGGGAAACTCAAATTCCTTGTTTACGTGATCAAATAAGGAAACCTGGCTTTTTGAATTTAAGCTCTGTCCGCGCAGGCCCATACATTACATATTTGAGCACAATACGCTGAAAATATTAAAAGCATAAATGTGTGTGGCTTATTGCAGGGCTTGTTCTTTTGAACGCCCACTTTGGCCTCAATGTTTTGCTCCTCCTCGACATCCTGAGCAACAACAGTGACGGCAGATTGTGGATAATTCCGTACCTTTACCCATCCTGGGTCTGTCTTTATCACTGACGTGGACCAGGGAGCTCTGGGAGAAGGTTTAAAGGCGGGGCCGGTGTGAGAGAGTGGAGCTGATGGAGTTCACCGATAGTTAGTGGAAGAAAAACTTTATCCGTCTCTGTTGTGGTCGATTCCTCTCTGCGTCCGGAGGAAAACCAACCGCCTTGTGGGTCGCCGACAGATTCGCATAAATCTACATTACGAGGCTTCTTTCCATCTTAAATATTCACTACTTTTAGTTCTTTCATGGTTAAAATATAAAACTCGGTCTCCTCTTGACTCCAGAAACAGGAGCTCTTCGGAGTCACCGCTGCCATGTTTGTTTATGATTAACTAAGCAATAAATGGGAAGTTTCTTAAAACCGGAAAATAGCGTATACATGAAGTTATATCCCGGTTACTGATGGAAAATCCCAGCCAGAAAATCTGTGTTTCTCAAAATCGGGAAACTGCTATTTTCGTTTTTTATAATCGGGAAACTGCGTTTATATGATCAAAAACAAAACCGGAATATTAAAAACTCCCAATAATAACCGGGAATGTTGAGCCCTTGTAAACTCAGTGTTGCCTTTTGCCAGGAAAATAATGGATCCAGTCCCTCACTCTACAGACAAACTGAAGTCCTTTGACTTCCTATGTCCTATGTGGGTTAGTAGCCCATTGCTTTATCTGCTAATGACATCTTTGTATCAGCAAGTTAAGGCAAAATAATCTGAATATTTTAGAGAAGTTTAAAGCAATTCAATTTCAAAGGACAATGCCACAAGGAAAACGTATGCTAATTCTCCAGCAGAGTACCCTCTGTTGCTAACTGATCCTGGTTTTCCAAACTGCATTGAAGGATAGGTTTAATACTGAGTGGGATAATAATGAGTATTTAAACCAAAATGCATCCAGTGCACATTGTCATCATTATATAATGCCTCTGGTTGGTTTGTGCCCAACTTCCTCTGACGTTACCTGGAACTGTGCCAGTATCAGAATTGCTTGTGAATAGATCAAGGTGTGCTTCTCTGTTGAATCTGTCCCTGTGCCTTGGTCCCACTGACTGAGCTTGACTGCACAGACTCCAAGCACCGATGCATGATGGGAAACAGTGTTGACAGTTGATTGATTGGGCCCCAGTTTTGTTTTGATCAGAGACATGACGTGCTGTTACTGCGCTGTTCTTCACTCTTCTCCACCTTGTCATGTTCCTCATTAAAATCCACACAAACTGAGCCACTGCGTGACTGTCTAAAATGCTGTCAAATGAGGACAATGCATGATTTAAACACTAATGTGTTCAAACACTGCTTTAATAAACAAACAAGTGACATCTCAGACAGGCCAAGCTGTGGTGAGTGCTGATGCCTTTATTATCCTCCGATGTAAACGTTTTACTTTCACTTACATGTGTTTGATCAATTTAGAAAAATGGACATACCAGAGAGGATTTTTGTTGATTATGTGTGTAGTATTTTATAATAAATCCTCTTTGGTATGTTTATTATAAAAATGACTTGCAATAATGTCTTACTGTAAACTGTGCAGTACACTGTAAATTAAAGAATTTGCAGAGGTGGTCAGCAGATTTAACATGTCTCTGTAAGCTTTCAGTCGTATCAGAGTTGTCCATCCTAGATGAAGGTTCTTGAGTCATCATCTGTACTCTGGTTGAAGAGAACATATGGACAGTGGATGCAGCCATTCTAAGAGACTGAACTTCTCTATGGAATGTATTATGCATCTTTATATATAAGCCTTGAGATTCACTAATGCTGTGTTGTCATCTCTCAGCATGTTAGCTTTAAGAGGCTGGTTGCTATAATTACTCCTGTCTGGTTCTGTGGATTAGAGTTATCCCTTTTAGATGCTACATATGCAGTGGTGTGAACATTTCCTTTTGTTTTGGTGGATTTGTCAAGAGAGGTTTGAATATGTCTAAACCAATTTTATAGGCTTAAGTTATTGCTGCTCATATGGATCGTGATGTGACGTGATCTTTTCCTAAAGGAATATTTTTAAATTTTACAAGGTACATACTCATATTGACTGGTAAATGATATAGTGTTCTTTGCTTCGACTCTTGTTTTGAATGATTCTCTTTCAAAACATGAAAAGGACTTTCACATAGTGCCTTGGGCTTTTTTTGACTGCATGGCTCACAGTGAGAGTAAAATAATTATATTAAAAAATACTCAAACGCACATGTTGCATTAGTGGTTATTAGTGAATTGAACATGGACAAAGCTTTAGGTTAATAGTCCTGAATTTCTAAATACTATCTGGGCAAACAAACAATGCTCATTGTTCGCTTTGAGCATAAACTAGGACTGTATCCAGGCTGTAAAATGATGCCAGCAGTGGACAGTCACTTGACTAAATCATCTTATTTCTGATTTGTGGATGTAATGGCTATGACTGCTACAATTTCAGAGTTTGTGCAGCAATGTTAAACCAATGAAACACAGTTTAGTGTTCATATATATTGTATCCAGGAAGGGGAGTTGCGCGTCTTCAAATATTCCGAGTGCTGTTCATATATATATATATATATATATATATATATATACCGTTTATATATACAGTATATAAAGCAGTCTGATGCTTTTCTGTGGATGTATATAAAGGAGACAGCTGACAGATGTTTCTCTCTACCTTTTATTTACCTTATTTTTTTAGCTCTTGTTAAATGGCAGATTTCGATGTTGAATTTGTATCACCCGGACGTTGTTTTGCTGCTCTTTTGCACACTTTTTATATGGTTGTGGCTATTAGCTCTACAAACAATGCCTGCTTGCAACAAAGATGCACAGACTTCGCTCATAACAGTTACTTTTTGACCTTCCTTGTCATCCACAGGGAATGTGTTCTGATTTAATTTGGAAACCGTGTAAGAATGTTGCAACATCTACATTAAAACAAAAGGCCCAGTACCTGAAACTTACAACCATCTCTGTTCCCGGACCTTGGACCAGCTCTCTGTCATAATGACTGCTGAGCTTTATTGTGCCGTTCTTTGTGGAAAGAAAAGTGTGGGAGACTTCATAGGAAAAATAACGCTGGTAGGATTTGACTGGTTGTCCAGACGGGTTGCCATGGTGAGCGCTGTGATTAAAGCTATTAAAGCTGCAAGCGTCGGGTTAAAAGGGAGCCCTGACTTCTCCTGCTGTCGCAAATTAAACATAAAAAGACGGCGAGGGGAAGCAAAAAGATGGAACTGGATGAAAAAAATAAAAAATGCAATAAATGGTTAGAAACCAAGACAGACAGGAAATAACTGTGGAGTGTGGGAGTGCACAATGTGATTAGTTGTGCGCAATCCCACCTAGCTCCTAATTGATTTCTTTTTTACAACAGAAGAAATAAAAGGTTACAGCGCTTCTGACAATAACCTCCCTATCTGAGCCCATACAGGGGGTTTTATCGCATTGTAAAAGGCAGGATGCGTGCACACTATCATATGCCCGTGTGTACCGCTGAGCTTAACCGTCAGACGCGCCAAATGAGCGTGTGAGTGTGTGTGTGTGTGAGTGTCTGTGTGTGAGAGAATTAATGTGGATGCCTGGGCGCACGCAGCGAGCTATAATCTGCGGTATTAGCAGAGTTACATGTTCATTTAACCTCTGTATGGGAAAATCAGGAAAATGTCATTGCACTCGGTCTTGGATTCGCCAGACAAATCAATACAAAGAAAATCAAAGACGTATTGTTGCTGTTGCGGTGGTAACACTAAAACTTTACGCAATTGTCAAATGCCGTTTCCAATATAGGGTCATAGTTCACGTCTGAGATACAAAGCACATGTTTCTCAGCATGTAGTTCAGATGGCAGTGCACTCCTTTCACACGCAAACCAAATAAATGTCTAGCTAATATGGACAGAGGTGGGTAGAGTAGCCACAATATTTACTTGCATACACATTATTTTACCTAAGAACACACCACATTTCAACATTTTCATTGACATTTAAAAAAGAGCTGACTGTTTTGCTGTCTATCCAGCCAGCCACCATAGAGCTGTGACGGCAAATGCCGTCAGTGGTGGGGGCCTCTGACACGGCCCGGGTCCAGGCTGTGTCCGGACAGCTGGAACCCAACACCTTACTCTCCCGGCTGGTACAGCCTAAGGATACGATCCACAAGGGCAGGAAAGCAGGGGTGGTTTATGGCATCACGTGCGGCACAGAGGGATGTAATCAGATGTACATCGGGGACACAGCTCAGCCCTTGGAGAAAGGCCTTTCTCAGCACCGGAGGGAAACATTGTCAGGCCCAACCTTTGCTGTGTTCCTGCACATGGAGGAGACGGGCCACTCTTTTGAGGACAGAGACACACGTCAGTTGGACAAGGAGCAGTGGTGGTTTGAGAGAGGGGTCAAGGAGGTCATAATGAGAGATCCATGCGCCCGGCCATCAACAGACGAGGGGGACTCAGGTTCCAGCTGTCCAACACCTGGAACAGAGCCATCCGGATGGGCCCCCTGCTGTCCCTGGGTATTCACCATCCACGCCCACCGTGTCTATATCTGGTGGGTGTGGTCACCACGGACAACAGCTCTGGGGAGGCTTTCTGGATGGACAGTGAAACTGTCAGCTCTTTTCTAAAGTAAATCCAGTTGTTTTGATTCATCTTGTTTGAGTCTCATTAGGAGCGTGTTTTGTTAACCTGGCAAAAGCCAGATTGATATTACAGTGTCAATTACATTTGCACTGACATCAATCTGGGACCGCGCCGGCTTGAATCATTCAGGGAGAGGTTGCACGTTTGGATCAAGAACACCGCATATTCATTCATTCGTTTAGTTTTTAAAAAAGTTATGTGTGTTTGTGTTATGTGTTGCAGCTTTTGGTTCTGTTCAGAACAGTCAAGGCGGGAGCGGTTCAAGATGGGTTCTCGTGTGTTTGTAAACTCACAAATTCCTCGAGAATTCAGCTCGCTAGCAAGGTAAGTGTTTTGTATTGGCAACAAAAGAATCCAAAATGTTACACAGTGTGAATATCTGAAAATGTGAATATCTCTGCAAATATTTCACCAATTAACACGAAACAAAAAGCATTGTGATGCTGGCCGTCCTCTCTCCAGCATAACAAAATCAGTGTAAAGCTTTTGTCAAAGATCGCCCAATGAGAAGACATGACCCCTACGCCCCTGACATCACAGTGGGAGCAGCAGGGCTTAAAAACATTCATGCATCGTTGCATTTACAGTAGCTCGAAGACGCTGCCGCTCAAGCTACTGTCCACAAATGTAAATGCTCAGAAGGGAAAAGTGGTGAAATATTGGTGGGGACTGTCCCTACCATGCCAAAGTGGGACATGTCCACACCAGACCTTAAGGAAGTTACGCCCATGCCCACTCATGCCCGGCCTGTGCTGCAGTCACTCTGCAGTGTGTGCAGTGTGTTGACGGGACACACAAAGATCCTCTAAGCAACGAGAGAGGCTCACTCTGCGACTAGCCCAACAGGACGCAGAACACAATGTGCATATGGCGTTCATACGTTGTAAAAACGCATAAACAATTGTGTTAAAAATAATTCCGCGAAAGAGCGAGGCCGCGAAAGGTGAACCGAGTTATAGCGAGGGACCACTGTACACCATGGGTCAATGTCAATTTTATTTATAAAATATATTATGGGTGAAATAAGAGTTTAAAGGGTGCCTTATGCTTCATGCCTTCGGCCCTGGGTCTCTATAGCCTGTCCGTCCATGGGAGTGGATCTCTCCTCAAGGTTTCTCGTTTCTCCCACCGTGTTTTTGAGTTTTTCCTCACCGTGCTGGAGGGTCTAAGGACAGGGGACACCCGCGCCGCTCGTCGCCACCCACTGCTGACGCTTATTTGGACTTTATGTTTGCCTGGATATTTGATTCGCTGGAACTTTACATTGTCTTTCTTCAATGAAGGTACTTGATTCATCTTCTGTACTTAGTAGTTGAAGTCTTCGAACATTTCGCCTCTCATCCAAAAGGCTTCGTCAGCAACAAAGGTCACAATCTGCACGCAGCTGAATATATAGACCAATGGGGAGGAGTTAGGGTAGGCCCGTCTCCTCCCCTCTAATCACAGCTACTCTCATCCGTGGGTTTACATTGTCTTATTTACTGCTCTGTTTTATTGCCTTAATGTTTGGTGCAGCCCTATGAGGCAACTCCTGTTGTGATATTGGGCTATACACAACCATTGATTGACTGATTGATTCCACCTTTAAATAGACACGACATTATACTATGTCTAGTTTGGCTAAGGCACTGCTTTTAGTTTATCTCTTTGATTTTAAACAGGGTTATGACTCTGTCTCATGTTTATGTTGGTCATAAATTTAGAGAGTGCATTATGGTGCATTATGATTTATTCGTTCAATCAATTGCTACTTATATGTGTTTTGGACCAGAGACTGCTGAAGCTGGTTATTGTGATCTTAACATGCAATCCAAAGGCTCACGTTGTTGACATTTTAATGTTGCATGATTTGTTTGTGACAGTAATGTAAGATAGAAACTGAAGTATGTAGACCTATAGCTCATTAAATAAAGACCATATAGCTTGAAGATGAGCTGTCAACACAAATGCCACAGGGTCATGCATTCAACCTGTGGACTGTAAATTAGCAAAGGGACAACATCAACCCTTAAAGTGCCACCTACTGTCACTATGTTTCCCAGTCTCCATAACAAGGAGACATTTTAATTTTGTAATAAGTAATTACTTACAACATTAAAATGATCACGGATGGATCATTCAGGATGTTTAGGTAGATCAGCAGATCCCATTGCGTAGAAACCCTAGATAATAACAGTTAGTTATTATCTGCGGGCATTATCTTTTTGCAGAGTCAGGCTTTCAATGCACCCAGTTTCAGAAATAATGTCTTAAAAAAATTTACAGAACATTTTCTATTTCCTTTAAGTGGTTGGGCAGTATTTTCCCAAAGCCCTGCGACAAAAACGATAGAGTGTTTTTTTTTTTTTTTTCTGCTTCCATTGTGTACATGGCCTCACTAGGATGGACCAGGTGAAATGGGCCCATAGCGGTAGCACGAGAGTGTGCGTGTGAATGGGAGGGAGAGGAGGAGGAAGATGAGTGTGGAGCGCTGAGTGCCGAGCCTGTTGATTGCACGTGAGAGCTTGGAGAAAGGGTGCGGAGAGCATCTATCTGTATCATTCACTCTAAAAGCCTGCAGAGAAGGATGGATGGAAGAACAAGTACTAGTCAATAAAGAAATGGTCGGGACGGAGATGAAAGTGGTACAATGTGGAGATGACTTGAGGCTAGAAGATAGACGAGGGGAATGTGGATATAAATAGCCAGGCAAATGAAATAAGGTAATTGTACTCAAGCAAGATATTGGGATAAGGTCAGAACATAACCTGAAGTAAAATAATCTTATTTTCGATGTGGTATTGGTATCACCTTTGTGCACTTCGGACAAAATACACCTCAAGTAAATACATTTCTGACACAAGTTACAAATGAAAGAGCGAGGTTGGATGGAGATTCTAGGAGGTGTGAAAGGAGTGAGGAAGATAAAAAAAAAAGAAGACTGGCAACAGCGTGCAAAGAGGTATGAGAAGTCAATGGGAACCGGCTGTTTGAGCATAATTTGGCTGTCATACATCTATTTTCTGCGCAGGGAAAAAGACAACCAGCTAAAAATGCTTGAATTTGAAAATCTGCTTTTTCCACTCTTCATCCCGGAGAGTGTTAGCGTCATCCTTGGGTTACAAACAAAGCAAAGTAACCAAATGTCCAAAGAGGAGGGCTGAGGTTGTGTTTGCCGGAGATGGTCCCTCTGTTGAGGAAACCCATTTCATAAACACATATGTCAAAATGATCTATACGTGTCCGGCAGGAGTTTGCAGGGCTTTGTAACGGTGGCGCAGATGGTAGAGCGGGTCGGCTCATGATCGGAAGGTCGGGGGTTCGAATCCCGCCTCCTGAAGGTGCACATTGTCGTTGTGTCCTTGGGCAAGACACTTCACCCTCCTTGCCTCCAGTGTCTGCGTACACTGGTGTATGAATGAGAGTGTGAATGGGCCCCCTATGAGAGACCAACAGGCCCGTTTGGAACCGTTTGGAACCATGAGGCCGTCCTCCCGTGGACCCACCACCTGCAGGAGGAGCCATAGGGGACTGGTGCAATGTGACTTGGGCAGCTCCAATAGCTGCCCCCACGACCCGGCAACGGACAAGTGGGAGAAAATGGATGGATGGATGGAGAACATCTAAATAGAGTAGGAACCCGTCTGCAGGCCCGATGAAATAATGGCAAAGTAAAGTGACACATCCAATTAGAAAAAATACAATGAGTGAGCGACTAAGCTAATCAGGATTACGAAATGGCCTGCAGGACGCTCTCTGCGTAGAACTGCTCAGAACAGGTCCAGCGATGGATAATGGATAATAGGTGGACGATAGTTTCAAGTTCCCTGTTTGATGCAACACATAATCCAAGAAATGGAGATCAGAGTGCTCGAGCATAAGCAGAACATTATCAAAGTGAACAGGATTACACACATCTGCGAGGATGGAGCATAATTAAGGTGTGTGTTTTTAATGAGGGAACAACATTATACCGTGGTGGAATGTTCCAAAAAGTTGATTTTGCTTGGCACTCACTCCACGACAAAGCACAAATCTTTATCAAAATGTAAATTAGTGTAAGCGATATTTTGCAGCTTTGACTCTATCGGTAGTCAACATTTGAAAAGCTGTACCATTTATTCTCCCATAAGCAAAAGCAATTGTATTTACTGGTAATGCAATCGGTGGCAGTGACCTCCGATGCCAAACCGAAACATATTTCTGCTATTAAGCCCAGAAAAGCCGCCCCAAAACACGACCCATCTGCCGGCGCGCTCCATAGGTCGATTCCCCGCAGAAAGGGCCCACAGCTCGGTTATAGGTCTGAGTGTAAATCCACAAATTTGTGCTGTGCTAAATGGAGCATTATGCAACGTTTGGCGTCGCTAACTGGGGCTTTTACTGAACATCTTGTCCTGTTGCTAATCCTGCCAACAGCAACCAGCCAGGGATGGAAACAAACTCTGACCCTCGAACCATGAGAGCTCTATGGAGATGAGGGGAATACTGTCACACACAAGGGGAAATTAACAAACGCCCAAATATAATATATAAATGCATATGCTGTTTATGATTGCTGGTGTTGAATACTATGCTCTCAACTTGTTCTGAAAGCAAAAAAGAAAATCTGTATCGACTAACACAATCACCAAATTGTCATCATCACAGTATTACGTGTATCCATATATCATCAATAGATATTGCAAAATCCCTGAAGTCTGACAGAGATGTACCAAAACAAAACTATAGTCATTTAAATATGCAAAACATCTCTTCTAATCCCAATTTTGACATGATAAAGTTAAATTATAATCTTGTTTTTGACACAGTTTGCGAAAAAAAAAGAATGTATTTTATTTTTCTCTTTTTTAAATAATTTTTGAGACTGTGGGGGATCACGGTCCGTGTTGATACTCTCTCCATAGGGGTTTCTGAACTGCTCTCAGTCTAACCCCTCACCAAGGACCTGTTTGCCATGGGAGACCCTGCCATGGGCATAATGCACCAGACAACATAGCTCCTATTCGGGCACTCAAACAACCCAACCACAGTAAGGTGGCAGGTTCCCGAGGTGTTTCCCTCTTCATTGAGAATGCTTTGCATTCACACAGAAGACACGACAAACACAGATGATTTCTAAGCTTATTTCAGTGCAGTGGAATTGTAATAGCACTGACATTTCATCAACATCATTTCCATATACAGGATAATTCAAAATTGGCCAGGGGAGAGAGTGGCCGGTCCTAAAGCAAGAACAAACAAAATGCAATATAACATCAGTAAAGTTGTCAGAGTTCCCTTTTTAAATCCCATCTACGTTTTGTGCAATACATTACTTCGTTTTAAAGTGGCACAACAAAACTGCACTCTGCTGTAATTTTCTGATGTGTTTGTCACAGGTTTGTGTTTGAGAGGTGGATGCAACCAATAAAAAACAGAGATAAATAAAAAAAAAAACATAAATATAACATTTATTAAAAATACTATTTAAACAATAGGCCCGTAAAAGAGGAAAAATTATTAAAACAGGCTAAACAACAGTTACAATAAAACGATCCGTCCACATCCAGGTGCCGTCGTGGGGTGTCTCACTGCGGACTCCAGGGGTCGTCTCACCACGGGTTGGGGTCATGGGGCATCTCACCGCTGTCCACCGGTGGCGGGGGGTCTCTCCACAATTTCCGCCATCTCCTTGCGTGCCATGCCAACTCTCTGCAGCAGCCACGGTGCAAGTCCTCGCTGTCGCGGCTATGCAGCCGGTCCTTTTTTATGCATGGGTCCTGCGAAGCCCTAGCTTGGCATAAAGCCAGACTGACTTTATGTATGTATTTATAAATAGGTGAGACCGGGTATGGTTGTGACACTTTTTGCTTCAGCACCTGTAACTCACTGAATTTTTTAGCTAGAGTTCTCACACTTTTATACAAAGTACCCACATGTGTTAACTACAGATGGCACCAATTCAAACCTCTGCAAGAATATCACAGACCTCGTGAGTTGATGTCAAATACATGGTGTTCATTTGTTACAGCCTACCCCACTACCGGGGTAGGTTGTAACACATGCTGGGGTAAGTTGGAACGGTTAAACAAAAGAAGGAAAAACAGAGGCCACGTCATGTGATATGCTTCAAATAGAGGTGTATTTAAATAAAAGAACAATCCAGAACAATGTCTCTCTCTGTCACCTGCTTTCCTCAGGTGGAGTCAGTCCATAATACAGGTCTGCTGTCTGAGTCAAATAGTCAGCCAACACTTCCTCCTGCCCCTCAGAGAAAACTCTGTTGATGCTTCAGTAACCTACACTGGGATGATCACTGGACCCTGGTCTCTCAGCTTCTGCTGTGTTTTGCAGTATCTGCTCAGTTTTACATTGCAGATCCCATGTGCCTTTGGAGGGCTGTCTCAGTCAATGTGGGAGGTTAAATTAAGGCATGCACAAACAGCAGACTTAGGCTAATACAAATTAAATTATAAAACACAACACAACAGAAAAAGCAAACCATCCCACACATTGGGGCTTACCCGTTGGAACCCAACATTCTGAGTCATATATACTCAACAAAAATATAAACGCAACACCTTTGTTTCTGCTCCCATTTTTCATGAGATGGACTTAAAGATCTAAAATTCATTCCAGATACACAATATTACCATTTCTCTCAAACATTGTTCACAAATCAGTCCCAATGTGTGATAGTGAGCACTTCTGCTTTGCTGAGATAATCCATCCCACCTCACAGGTGTGCCACATCAATATGCTGATCTGACATCATGATTAGTGCACAGATGTACCTTATACTGCCCACAATAAAAGGCCACCCTGAAATGTGCCGTTTTTTGCTTTATTTGGGGTCTGGGGACTCAGAACCAGTCAGTATCTGGTGTGACCACCATTTGCCTCATGCAGTGCAACACATCTTATTCGCATAGAGTTTATCAGATTGTCAATTGTGGCCTGAGGAATGTTGGTCCACTCCTCTTCAATGGCTGTGCGAAGTTGCTGGATATTAGTGGGAACTGGTACACGCTGTGGAGAAATGAACATTAAATGCACGAGCAACAGATCTGGTTGACATTCCTGCTGTCAGCATTCCAAGTGCACGCTCCCTCAATGCTTGTGGCCTTTGTGGCATTTTGCTGTGAGACAAAACTGCACATTTCAGGGTGGCCATTTATTGTGGGCAGTATAAGGTACACCTGTGCACTAATCATGATGTCAGATCAGCATCTTGATGTGGCACACCTGTGAGGTGGGATGGATTACTCACTATCACACATTTAGACTGAGTTTGTGAACAATGTTTGAGAGAAATGGTAATATTGTGTATCTGGAATGAATTTTGGATCTTTGGGTCCATCTCATGAAAAATGGGAGCAGAAACAAAGGTGTTGTGTTTATATTTTTGTAGAGTGTATTTGTACATATTAAATCTTAATTAATTGCAGAAAACATGTAAATATAATTATAATAAATTACAAATCCCTTGTTTTATTAATGGTAAGTAAAGTACCAATGTATTACTGCTCAAACTTTTGAATGCTGCCGTTCAGAAATAGCATTAAATGCGCTGCATTACAATAATGGAAAAAGACAATGGTCGGTCTCGATCTTACAACTTTGGCGTGCGCTCTACTCATTGAATTACGTGAGTGGAGCTTCTTGCTGCTACAAGACACTTATCTATTTAAACATTTTGTAATGAGAGCTAATTTCCGTGCCCAAGACATTTAGGTGGGTCCTTGAGTGCATGGCGCCAATGGCCGAGATTTTTTTTTTCTTTTGGGGTTTTGTTGGTTATTCGTTTTGGATTCGTGTTTTGCCATTGTCCTTATATGGTGAATCATAGGGGGTGACATATGCCTCACGCGCTTCTAAGTTGGGATTCACCGACTTCAGAACACAGATGCGAAGTATTTTCTCTACTAAAGAACGTGTCGTGAATCTGGCGCAGTTTCCTGACACTGCCGCCGTATTTTAAGATGTTTTTTTAAGAAGATGTTCATGAATGAATCTCCATGCCCCTTTATTGTTTTTTCAGTAAAAAAATGTGCTCTGTTGTTCTATTGATTTCTCTTTACATAGGCCAATTACATAACATTATTCTAAAAGGTAACACAACAATAAAGCACATTCACTGAAGTCACCCAATCCAAAACAGCACCTTTGATCTAATTATTTACATTTAATACAATAAGCCTCTTAGGATTAAATGCCATTTCTCGCTTGTGTTCAGAGATTCCTATTCATTGAGGTAAATCCCCAGCTTGCTTTACCGGTGCCGGTGTGTTAATGGATAATAAAGCTATATTTAAGGATATAGGAGCGTGGAAATCCAATTTGTGTCAGCGCTCTTCACCAGATCCACACTTTTATCCCCACACCGGGCCGGCCGAGGCTGTAATCGGCTTTGTGTAATAAAATGATGATGATGACTTTATCTGACATTTGTAAGGAGGAGGAGCCCCAGCTTTCTGTATAGGTCTGCCTTATCGGGCTCATAGAATTAATCCATGAACAGACACGGTGGAAATGCTGTTCTGGGGGGGTTATATACACGCCATAGGGTTATATTGAGGTGAGAGAGATATAGACGTTTGCCCAGAGAGTATGTGTTTGTTTTGGGTCATGTTGCAGGGGGCTCGCTATACTTTACCCTTCAGCTGAGGAGTGGGGGAGAATGATTATTACATAGCAACAGGTCAATATTATCGCCATGGAGAGGCCCAAAGATATAAAGAGCATGAGAAAAAAAAAAATATATATATATCCCATGTGTGGCATTATCAGTTTTCTGTATATGTATTTTATTATAAAACGTCTGTATTTTAAATATAATTAACGGTCAGCAGATGGCGCCACCCCTCAAATACCGGTAGTATAAAAGCCACTCTGGTTCACACGCACTTCCTCCGTCTCCTCACATGGTGTCCTCAGGCCTGGTTGGGCTCGGCACAGGGTGGTGCGTGCTTCTCCACGGGTCCAAGTAGCTATCGTTCACTCATTTCTTCATTCTTAAATGTTGGGTTAGCCGATAACGCAGGTTTAATTTTATCGTCGCTGGTGGTTGAGGGCCTAACACGCACCACTCCATGGCGTCCCGGGGTCTGCTGGGACCCTCACGTAACCGGGGGGCTATCGAAGCACCGCGCCGGCCGAGTAGAGCTAGAGGTGGGGTTGCGACGATTGGCCTTGCCTTGTGGTTAGCCGTTGTTTTTTAAGAACTCCTCTTTCAAATAACCAGTTTTAATGTACTTTAAGGTGGAGCCACGCTGCTGTCTTCCTTCCTCCCTCCTTTATTTTGTACAAACTGAAAAGCGAATGGAAAAACTAAGAAATGCGAACAACTGTGAACCAACTGAAAGCTTATGTGAACCAAATGTTACTAACGCCGTGAAATGAACTGAAACGTTTGTCAACTAAAGTACAAACAGAAAGTTAAAAGTAAAACATAGAAATAAATGATATATGTGAAAGGAACATGCTGCCCCTGTCCTTATGGGCCAAACCTGTGTGCCTTAAAGCACATTATTTGGCTTTATGTTAGAAAATACCACTGCCACTCGTAATGCTACACATGCAATAAAAGGCATAGGTTTCTTCATTATACCTTGACTTGCTATCGATATAATGAACAAATATTTTGTACTCTGAATAATGGTTCAAATCCAGAGAAGTAACGTATTCCTTAACCTTAAAGGAACAGGCCACTGTTTTTCCACACAGATATGTTCTTACCTGAGCTTAGACGAGTTGATACGCACCTGTCTGGTCACTGTGCGTGCCCGTGGAAGAGCGTGGTCGCTTCTAACTTCACTCCGTTTGGGGCTATAGGAATACATTGGGAGAGGCCAAATGCTAACAACATCTTTGGTCGTTTTGTGTGAGTGACGCTCAAAGACCAGATAGGTACGAATCATCTCGTCTAAGCTCAGGTAAAAACATATCTCAGTATGTAAAAACGGTGGCCTGTTCCTTTAAGCAAGTTATCCATAAAAGTTGCCTGCCCAATTTGTTTGGCCTTTTGGAGTTGGCCTAAATGCGGTTACGCCAAGGAAATTGACTTCAGAAACTAGATGAATAAGATGTAACAACTTTGAACTGCCCTATTTTCATCTCGAGGCAACTCAACCTAATGATGCCAAGACGCCCCATCATATTCATCTGCTCCGATGACTTCAAAACAAATCAACTCATGATATGCGGTTGCGGTTGTTCTCGCTCCACATCTCACAGTTTGCTTTCTATACTGCGCCGGCGAAGTATATGGGATTTCTCTGGTGCTTTTTTTACCGAGGCCCGGATTCAATTAATAATGCTGTGAGTAAAGTGGGCCCTCAGGGGTTAAACGCTGTCATGTCCGATGGATGTGTTTGTGCACATGGAACAGGAGAACACCACACTCCACTTGTCCTATGCAGAGGCAGAAGATGCCTCAGAGCCTCTCTATTCCCACCGCATGTGTAGCGCCGTGAGGGGTTTGATCTTTGAACCTTCGAGTTTCATGTACAGTACAAAGATCCTCCCGACCTCCCCGTGGAACGAACATCACATGTTTTATTTTAATTCTGTTTAAGATATCTTTAGAAAGGCATGTTTCTGCAAAAGCTACAGGGAGTTCTGAGAGCAGACAGCGCAATGGTCATAGATGTTTTTTCATGTTGGTGCAAAGTACTGGCTTGCACCAAGTAGGCTTACTGCTACACCAAATATTCATTGCTTTTCACCATTTTATTTTCAGTTTTTAAAACTAACCTTGTAATATTATTATCAAAACAGCAAATGAAACGCTCATCAGGTGGCACTTTGTGAGATTCACTGGACTCATTCCTATCATTTCCGTGCTCACATATCCTCTGTATTGCGCAATTACTTATTAATAGCTGGCAGACTGTATAGTAGGCTCGCTTTATGTATAGAGAGATAATGTAATCAAATTAAAACGGAAAAAGTAGGTACAGCGTGCAATTGATAATATGGATTGTTGGTTGATTGTTGAAAAAAAGGTCCTTGGTGTCTTATTGCATTCATTGCATTCATTGCATTTGCACACTGGTAAAATGAAAACATTCTTTTAATGCCACGGCAATTAAATTAAAGCATGCCCTGAAACGTTCGTTGAATATTGAAATTACATTTATTTGATTTAAATCAGTCAAAATGAAAAACAACCACTCAGGGCCCACCGCTTCCCTGCAGCGATTTTACTTGTGCATCTTTCTGTCCATTTGCTCTCCCACAAGGGCACAGCCAGACAAGGCCGCTTGTTTATTGAATTAACAGCTATCGGGAAGCATTAGGCGGACGGACCCCGCTTGAGTTTCCATTCACTATCGTAGCATTAGGGGCCTGCGATGGTGGTTTACGGAGGATAATATACAAGCACAGTCAAAGGAAACGGAGCTGAAGATGTTGAGGTGTTGGATAGGACAGGTGGATGGATAGGATAACGGATGAACACATCCGAGGGACAGATGTATTTCAGAAATGCCATAATGGTCAGAACAGTATGGCTTCATGTAAAAGAGGGATAGATATTACAAATAACGAGGAGGAAAGAGAAGCCAGAGGTTTGCTTACAGTGGCATGTCTTTTCCCCCCCTCGTCTACAAATGAGGGGCCAGGTTTCTCCACAACGTTGCAAATTCAAGGATTGCTTTTACAAATAAGTGTTGCATGTCATACAAACTTAAAAAGAAAGTCTTGAGGTCCTCTCTCAGAAACATTTCTGTGGATCTGACAATATTTGTTGTATTGTTGGAGTGTATTACTAGCTATTTAGATTTCTTTCACATTCAATTATTCATCTGTGGGTCAAAGTGTATATAAGATCAAGAGAAAGCTGCAGAGAAAAAGATTAATGTAGGAAAGAGATTAATGTATGTAATGACAAAGTGCATGGGCTCAGTTAATATGGAGCAGGATGCAGATGATAGCGTTAAAATGAGACAGGGGGAGATAGCTTATCACGGTGGTTCATTTATGGTTAATAGGGCAAATATTCACTTCCCATCTAGGTCCAATAGACTATTTAGATTCATTGGGAAATGAACTGACAAATAGACATTTGAATAGACAGGTTTGTCTCTGGTGGGAACACACCCAAAATCAGATGATTTAGTATGGTGAGCCCAGAATGAAGAGGCTATATAAAAGAATGGTCTGAACTTGTTTACAGGCTTGTGGTTGGAGTATTTGTGGGAAGATGTCCCCGTTTTTGATTGGATAGCTGCCCCTTGCCTTCGAGTGGCATCTCTAGGGTGGCCGCAGCAAAAGAGCCAGACATGCTCCAGCCAAGTCGCGGAGAAAGGGCATGGATTTGGTCTGAGGGCTGCTGTAGCATCTTATCACAGGCTGCTTCTCCAAGTCGCTGGCTCAGAGTCTGCTGCCTGAGGACATTGTGAAGCGGGGTTTAGCATGGCTGGGCTAAGGACACACACATTAACACACAGACTGGCACAGGGCAAGGCCTCCATTATTTCTGTAAAGCCCGGTCACCATGGCAACTACCACCCCATTAGAGAGCTGCCAGTTGGCCTTATCTGCCAATGCTTCAATATCCTTTATGTTAGACCTATATAACCACGGATTATTGATGATTTCTCAGTCTCCCACAATTCAAGCGCATATGTCAGGAGACCACATATCCTTTCTATGAGTGACTGTGCTTTTCACACGGAGAACATGCAAACAAGTCCCCATCCATTTCAGTGATCAAACCTGAGACCTTCTTGTTGAGAATGCTTACTGATGGCGCAGCAGCAGAGTGTACATGTTCTCTCCTCCTCTGCGTAGATAGCTTGCGTATGCTCTAGTTTCCCGGCTTAACACTTGTACAATAGGACTCCCCTGAGAAGATAGATTCTGAATCTCAGAAGGACTTGATGAACAACAGTCAAATAAAACAAGTTAGGTTGGTTTTGGGTCCTTGTGAAAGACACTGCACCTTGCCTGCAGTATGTGGTGGTCTAAGAGGGAGTTTTACCCAGTCAGCCAGGGCTCCAGGTTACAGCAGTACCATCAGTGGCTGTGCATGCTGAATAAGTATAAGCTTTTGTTTATTCCAAAAGTACTATATTCAAGCCTAAATACACATATCTTCATGTACTAGTCCCAAACCTGGTTAAATGATGAGGACTGATTCAGGAAGAGCATCCATTGTACAGCCGTTACAAAAAAGGTTACTCTCAACCCTCAGGCTGTTTTCTCAGTTAAGTGGAGCTGGGCTGAGGACACACACACAGACTGGCCTGGTGCAGGCCAAGGTCTCTTTGTTGGGGAATCTTATGAAGGTTGGTCACCATAGCAACTACCAACTCATTAGGAAGTCAGTGGTGGTGGCTGGTGCTTTATGCATATTTCTCTGTTTGGTATTTTAAACCCATTCTTTCCTGCAATAATTATTATATTTCAGAGCATAAATAGGATGGAGAAGTGCTAGTAGGTTTTTAGGTGGCTCTATCAATTTTCCCACGCAATGTCAAAGAATGCACCAAAACTAAAATTGCTCCATTACTGGACCTAAAATCATTTGACATTATGAAAATGTTGCAATTGTTTCCAAATGGGGGGCAATAAACCTTAAATTACCAAAAGCACAGGGACCTTCAAAATACATTTTCTGAAAACATTACACTAATCTAATCATTGTTTCGTTGCACAAAAAACATTGGTCATTGGTTCTCAATTGATGCAAAAAGCTGTCTCCAAGTACATCGGTCAAGCACATCCCTTTTGTGCCATTCTATTAGCATCAGGCATCAAGTCCATTAACAGGGGTTCCCAAACTTTTTTGGTTGAGACCCCAAAAGTTGACACATAAACACCTTGGGACCCCCATTGTATAAAGTTATTTCCTCTTCAGGGTTAGGGCAGAAAAACATTTTTAAAATCAAGTTCATATGTTTGTAAGCCATTTGCCGTTTTACTCTCAAAGATATACTAAAAAACAGTAGCATTGTGCATTGTTCTCTTCAATCATCCAGGGTCACCAGGCCTTGGGGACCTCACCCAAGGCCTGGTGACCCTCAGGAGGGTCCCGAGCCCCACTTTCTGAACCACTGCATTAATGCACAAGCTGTTTGAACTTTGAGAGTATGGATCAGTGACAGAGCATTTGCCCAGTGCATACAAGCGGTCGCTGTTTTTGTTTACTTCTGTGAATTTTGCCGGATGTTTTGGTTCATGGTAGGCAACAGCTGATGCATCCAGGCCTCTTCGTTCGTATTTGTTAATCTGTTTGGATAAAGTTCTTACAGCTGTTGATGGTGGACAGAGAAGAGACATACATGCAAGAGTTTGCTCAGGACTCTGTTTTCTGGCACGGAAGGTGTCCTTCTTCTTGATGCTGCCTTCCCAGCAGAGTCAGACCACTGCGTAAAAGAGTGGAGATGACAGTCTGGTAAAACATCTACAGCAGTTTCTGACAGATGTTAAAAGACCTTAGCCTCCGAAGGAAGTACAGCCTGCTCTGGCCCTTGCGGCAGAGCATGTCTGTATTTGGCAGACTAGTCCAGTCTGGTCCAGCTGTAGGCCCAGGTATTTATAGATCTCCACAACCTCCACACAGTCTCCCCTCGTTTTTGTTGTGTTTAGCTCGAGGTGATAGACAGGCATCCATGCATCAGTCAGTCTGCCCCAGGGCAGCTGTAGCTCGCTACCACTGAGTGTGACTGAAAAAGGGGATGAATATTCCATTATAAAGCAACTTTGAGATTTATAGAGAGTGTTTTGTTTCATTTCCCAATTTTTTAGTGTGTTCTAAATTGGTTTCTGTCCTTAAATGTATTCGTTATTTGTAACCCAAGAAAAGTCAATGTTAAGGCTTTGTACAGCCACGGGTTTCTTACTCCAGTGACACACCTAATGGCATTATTGAAACCCATAGAGTGCAGAATTGAGTACAATTACTGTAAAATAGGTTTTATGGATCAAAATGTCTTGGGAGCCACTGTACATAAAGAGTGGAGGTAATTTCATAAAGCTTATATACTTGCTCTCCCCTGGCATGTGTGCTTCACTTAGTTCTTGGGTCTTTTTATCTATTTATGCATCAAATCAAAGGGGACAGTGAAGCACATTTAGGGAGTGGAAAGTGTATCCTGAAGAATTTAATAAGAAAGGAGATCTTGATGGATTACAGACCTTCTCCACATGTGAGACATTTTCAGAATGATGAATCACAAAGGCCTTTTATACTCTTTCTCCCCGTCTGTCTCTCTATCCCTCGCTCTCTCCGTCTCTGCCTCCTCTTGCTCCTCTCATCTCCTGAGCTTTGGCTTTCAATTGTAGGAGATTACAGGAGCATAGCCGGACCGTGGCCCATCGAGGATCTTTTATTAATATTTATATGCATATGAAACAAGCCAATTCACAGCTGTCGGGGAGCAGGCGAACTCTCCAATCCCATTGTGTATATATGTATAGATGGATATAATGTATAGCTGGAGCTAGAATGTGCATGTGGTCTGATATGCGTTGTATAGTTCCGGTAATGTAATACGTCAACAATACTTCAACTGGAGTGAGAGACAGAGCAGTAGCATAAAAAATACCATTTTAATTATCTGAACCTTTAATAAGGTTAAGGCTAATATTATAGGATCTGACATTTGTGTTGAATTAAGAGAGGGGGAAAAGTCAAAGCTGTTTTCGAAAGATACTGAATGAGATTTCTATGCCTTGTGTTTGCACTCTAGGTCAATTTGTCACAAATTACAGAATATACTTGACCAGTGTATTGTGTTGGAAATCTGGGCTAACTAACAAGTGTAATATTTATAATCATATAAAGCCTAAGACTCCTGGACAGTGTGACATTTTCCTGTGCTCTTCCCGTGCAGGCGTGTGGTTTTATCTGTGTGTCTTAAATTTCCCCATTAAGATAAATGTACAATAGGCTTATCAGTGAGCTCGGCACTGCTGAAGACGATCTTGACTCGAGATCTGTAGACAGTTCCTTGAATGCTGGGTCACCAACAGCTTCCTCTCGGCAGTCGTGGCATCGTGATGGTGACATGAGAAAGTGTGTGTGTGTGTGGGGGGGGGGGGGGGGGGGACAAGTCTTTTCCATTTTGACTTCCATTGATGTCATTCTCAAATTTTTCACACCAAGCACCACCCAGTGTTGACCTCTGAGAATTGATCTCTGAGTTCATCAGCCCTAAACCAGGTCTAAAACTGAACCATGACAGGTCTAAACTTGAACAGAATCAAGCCTAAACTAAACTTATTTGTGGCAAAATGGGTCGAAATGAATCAAATAGTTATGAACAAAAACTAACAGAGAAGATGACAACAACATGGATACAATTGTCTAAACATTAAACACAGTCTAGATCTTCCAAGGAGCCAAAGTTCAGGAGCTATACCTGAATTTTCTTTCTTTTTGTAAGGTACAATTAATTTTGCCCTATAAAAGTATGTTGTAAAAGTAGTAATTTGTGAAAAAAATCAGCCTGATGCGTGACATTTGCACCATATTATGATTTGATAGTGTGTATGGTCAACTCAAATAGTCAATAAGTGACGAAAAGGGGTTTACCTTGTTGTCACATAGTGACACCGTGACGGAAAAAATACACATTTTGACTAAAAAGGTTGAAAGCAGTGTTTGTACCAGCACCGGGACCACAGTTTGAGAAGCACTGTTATATGTTAACAGTTTCCCCATAGACTGCTGTATCCACTCCTCTACCTTTCAAACCATGGATCATTCTGTTTTAAGCCATAGCCTCTATTAAGCACACATTGTCCCAGACCAGCAGAGCGACGGGTTGCGTATCAAAAGTGCTTTCTCCCACTGGGATTAGATTGTTAAATCTTACTTCTACCTTTTCTTCTTTCTTCAAGGTTAACCAGGGCTCAGAGGGCAAGGGCGGCGGTACTACTGGGGAGAGGGGGGTTCAAAATCGGCAGTCAAGGCTATCTAAGAGCTGCTATCCTGTTGGTGCATGAGCAGGAGGAGACTAATCCCTCATACATAATAGATGACCAAATCCTCTAAAACACTGAAATGGCTTGCCCGCGCCACAGAGGTCCCACCACTGCTAACGGATCACACATCAGGCAAAGCCACCTCGCGCCCCTCATTAATACTCAATTACATCTCTGCTGCTCAAGCCTGACACTATTGTCTCCACCTGAAAAGACGGCCTTTGTCACGAGATCGGCTCAAGCTAACCCCATAGGATAATGCCCTATCATATCTTGGAGTAAAAGCAGGGAAAGACCATTCACATTACCCTGCATGGAGACCTGGTTGTCAGAGTGCAATGATCAAAACAAAGTAGTGAATAGTGTAGTGTTTATGCTTGGAGCTGAGTGAAGTGGTGTGTCACTTAATGCAGATCAACATAAGCAGCGTTTCAGAGCCTCCATAGGCACTTCACAGTCTGTGCTCAGCTGAATTCAGAAGTAGTAACATGTCAGGAAGGCTCTCTTTAGTCGTAATAGAGCTTGACATAATGCATAAGGGCCTTTTGATCAAGCACCACACGTTCATGGTCCAGATAGGACCATGAACGTGTGCTTACGTGTGCTTACCTTTGTATTCTTGTTGACAACTCCTTTTTTTTCACCTTCTCATACGTACTTTTGTGTTTGATTCAAGCATTTGTTTGTATCCTTTTGAAGAAAAATATATGCCTATTGAAGCTCTTCAATACACAGTATTCCACGTCATTCAGTCATTCATAAAACATCTGTTGAAAAGACTTACCGAAAAGAAACACGCCGAAATGCAAAGGATACCAGGTCTAAACAGCACAGTGTGTGTATTATGCCCTAACACTAGTGGTGGTAATTGGCAACTCAACCAGTGTGGGTAACACTTTATTTTACACTACCTTGATACATACTTTACACAATTTAGTACAATGTAATGTGCTCTGTAACAATCTGTAATAACCTGTATCTATGTTGTACATACATAGATACATAGGCACAATGTATCAAGGTAGTGTAAAATAAAGTGTTACTCCAATGGGTTAAGATATTTAAATCACAAGAAGAAGAAGTCATCTTGAGTGGGTAGTTTGGGAAGAGGGTGTTTCGCCTTTAGACCAAGACGTTTCTTCAATTTCTTCAGTGATGCCCTACCGGATACAAACTTAATCCTTTAGATTCATAATTTATTTGTTTGTTTATTTGGTCGGGCCAGTGCATGTTAATGATCATAATGGGACACCCCACGCATGGGTTAAAGTTCACTCGTTGTCCCCCACTCGCACTCTCAAGCACACTCTCTCATCCTGGACTATTGTGCTTGTTTTTTCATATACAGGAAGGGGAAACCAAATCACAATAAACACAATGCCTATGATATGCCAATAGGAAGTCTATGGGGAACTGACCAAATACTCTTTTGCCCCAATGTAAGTTTAATATCTTTCTATATCATGTCATCCAATTTGGTGGGTTAAATGTATTTATTTATTCATTAATGGGTTTTTTTGGTCAGGATAGTGCATGTTAATGAACAAACATGAGACTCATGAATGTAAAGATGCCACGCTGTATTTCACCAATGGCCTAATTTGCATCAGTTGTCCCGCACTCGCTCTCCCAAAAAACTCTCATTCCTCCGGGCCTATTGTGTTTATTGTGGTAGGAGAAACCGGAGCACCTAGAGGAAAGGTACGCAGTCGCGGGGAGAACATGCAAACTCACTTCGGAAAGGCCCCCATCTGGCCCGGGAATTTAACTCCCGGACCTTTTAGCTGTGAAAAGCATGAACGCTAACCACCGGCAGTGTGGATTATTTTTCGATTGTGTCTTTGGGACGGGGGACGCTGGAAAAGAAGCACCTTCCCAAAATGCTTCAGTTGGACATGAGCTTCTTTAAACACACACTATTTTCTTTTACAAAACCGACAACTCTCCTCCGTTAGGGGAGGAATGAGGCATTATAAAGTAATGAAATTCATGCTCTCTGGGGTTTTCTGTCACCACTCTTAACCGTTGTAGTTACGAGGCAGCGCTGTGCTTAGTGTAAGATGTCACTAACGGTACTTCCTGGAGTAGAACTAGTCACTCAGGAATAGAGGAGTGCTGCTGTTGTTCCAATTAGCAAGTCCCTGCCTGACTTGTTCACTTGCTTCTCCTGGCGTCGCTTCTCTCGGCACCTTTTTTGCATTACACCATCTATCCCCATTATATCCAATTTCCTCCTCGTTCTCTCCCTTTTTAGCTGCAAAATGTTAGCCTTCTTGCTGCCTTTGGGGCTCGGAGCAGTTCAGACAGGAATAACCAGCACTGCTAAGGTAGAAAAAGGATCTATCTTTCAAAGAACTGCTGCACTTCCCTCGTCTTGGTATGTCTTGCCTTCTCCCCATCTACATCAGTCATGTTCCGGTGCTGGCGCAGGGATCCCCAGACAGCTATTTGAGCAAGTTTCTGAGTGTGGTTCTCAAACTGCAGGACCAGAACAGCTAGGGGTAAACTCACTGGCCTGTTAGTGAAAGGGTCATTTCCAATGTAACAATAACAATAATTTACGCTAATATACTGTAATGTCTTGCAAGAAAGAGAGTTTGGTTTACTTATTTAAAGTTGCCAAATATGTTCTGTGGGCATTGTTGTTAGTCTGATAGTCTGACTGGCAAATGCTCTGGAGGGAATGGAGGCTTTCTAACACAATCCATATGTTTGTTTTCCTATTGCTAATCCTACTCAAATGACTACAACTTTTGCATTAAGAGACTCATACCTTTATGCTGCCGCGCACACTCCAGCCGCATGAGACTGTGTCACGCTAAACTAACGGACCCCAAAGCAGAGACAGACCCAGGAAGCAATTTTACTAGTTTATTCAACAAAACTCGGCGGCGGGCAATGGTGGCAGGTAGGTGAGGCAGGGAGCTGGCCGACTGGAGCAGGACACCGGAAGGATCTAGGCGGATGGAGAACCACAGGTAAGAGTCTTGAGGTGCGAAACAAAATCTCTTTCAACAAATCCAGGTGCAGAGAAGAGCTACCGAACAGGACGGAATTATCTGGCAGTGTGGTGCTGAGACATCCAGGTATTTCTACTGTGGTTGATTAGGTAATGATGTGCAGGTTTCTAGTCTCAGTCACCAGGAGGAGTCAGCCACGCCCCTGCCACACACTGCTCTGCTGCAAAAGAAAAAAACAACAAGGGGAGGGGGACAGCACACGAGCCAAATCATAACAGACTGTATAGGAGATTTACCATAGAAGCTGTAATGCTCAGGAGGTAATGCCAGTGCCATTTGTTGAGTTGTTTTAAAGTAATCACAGCATTAAGTGGTATTTATGCCCTGAATTACCGAAGCCTAACAATACATTTTCTTCTCCACTTGCTTTTGCATCATCGTTCGACAAAGACCATTAGTTTTCATCATAACTGTATTCCTCTATTTTCACGCTATAAAAAATTAGTTTGATGGAATCAACACAACTTTATTGCAATATGAATACGGCATTTCACTTTTCACCGCCTGCACATCTGATTATTTATCTCATTCTAATAACTGGGCTGTCCCAAATAATGCAACGCCAATTGAGAGGATTTTGTCAAGAGGGACCAGCTCATTTAGTCAACAACATCAAAGATATACTTTCAGTGGTATGATTAATTACCCACAATAAAGCATTAGATACACATGCTTATTTCATAAAACATTTATTGCATGCACTTAGTATTGAAAGGCAGTGTTGTACTTGTGTTTGGCTTAATATCAAGGTACATATATAAATTCAACCAAAAACTGTACCAAGAAAACAATAATTCAGCGGATTGTGAAAATGTGGGTAATGACAAAAGGCAGTTCAGGTTGATATTTATTTTTCCCTGTATCAGCACAAACATGTAGGCAAGTTTATTTGCAGAACACAATTTGTACACAAAGTAATTTGTGTACAAACTACTTTACAGAGCAAGAAGGGTGAGTAGGTACTCACACTTGGATATGTATCCTCTAATCTGTGGTGTATCGATTCCAATAGAATTGCGAAGAGATCATCTTTATGTGACTTATTCATTGTCGGGTTCGGAAAAACATAATGTATTCAACATACTGTATACCACAACACTGTAACTTTCATCTCCCCACATCTGTTGATATTTAAAGTTTCATGCCATAGAGGAAAGTCCGCTACATAAAATGTATTTAAAGTTCTCCACGACACATATTCCAAAATGTATTCAAAACAGCTCACGTTGCTGTGACTGCTGTGACTGTTTGATTGTAGTGCGTATGAAAGTGTGATGTGGCGTTTGGATGTGGAACATGCATTTAGCTCTGTGTGTGTTAAAATGCACGCTGATCTCCTTGTTAAATGTGAGCGGTGTTAGCACTGGGAGCCGTAGCTTTGTTAGCAGCACTTGTGTGACAGCTCTGCTAGTGGAAGTGGTTGTTACTCCTGATCAGGCTGTGAAACACTGCGCCATGTCTCCAGGCAAGCCGGAAGATACCACCCCGTACACACATAAATGCCTACCTGTTTCAGACACAACCCAAAAGCTGGGCAGAAAAAAAAAAATGGTGGGGGAAATTGGATAGGGCATACTGATTTCAAAATAGACAGTGGTCCTTTCTATACTTGCACCTCAGGGTCCCATAGGCAGTGTAAGAAAACACTTCTGCCTTGCTTTGTCAAACGATACACCCCTCATTCTCTGCTTGCCTCAGTTTAGCTTTACCTCTAACTGCAGGCAAGTGGTTTGATCTCTGATCCCTTTAGCCCTGACACTTCCCCTCCACTTTCCCCGCTGTGTGCTGTCTTCTTGCAACCTATATATGGGTCCACACACAACACAAAAACACAACATACTGGAGAATATGCTCTCAGCTATCTGTTAGCCAGATATAGATTTGACCTTGCACGATACCTGTTCATTGTTGAAGAGATTTTATTGAGATTTCTGGGCGAAGTGAGCAAGAAAACACATAAATGGGCTGTTGCTGATATACTCCTGATGCTTCTAGAATATAGAAGCATCAGGAGTGCAATTTTGCAGTCTGCCTATAGTGATACCATATTATGGTATCACTATAGGCAGGCTGCACAATTGCACCTGTATCTGCCATTGTATAATACATCTCAATTAGATATCATGGAGTTAAAGTATGGAACAGACATATCCATCTTCTGGATTCACCCAAAAACTAAACTAAAACATAACTTAATGGAGTATTTGCACTGCCTACAGAGCAAAGACTCATAAAGGAAATTATTGTATGAGTATTGTATATGACTTGGTATTTTTACTATGTAGTTACTTGGCATGGCTTAAATTAACAGTTTTCTTCTACCTCTCCCATGCACATGCTATTTTATTTTTATTTTTATTTTTTTGGTAAATGCATACACCTGAATGGATGTTGTTTATATTCTTTCCTTTCTCCTTTAATGGCTACTCTAAGGTGCTAAATAAAAACACACCTGCAGCACAGTGGAGGCGTCACAAGTGGGGCTACAGGAAACAAGGAAGGGACAAACGAGAAGGTATCCGGGCGAGACTCAAAGCTAAGCCACACGTGCCTTCTATTGTTCTGGCTAATGGACGTTCACTGGAGAATAAAACAGATTAACTGCTAAGCTCTTCCCAGAAGACGGTGAAAGAGGGTTGTGGGGCGGAGGGGAAGGGCTAAGAGGAAGGGGGAGGAGCTGACCAGTGCAGGACACCACACTCTGAAACTGCCACAAACCCAGGAGGCGCTGCATCGTTTCTGAGGATCAGAGGAGACTGAAGGCCGCCAGCCAGGTTTCCTCCGGGTGCGACAGTTTCCCCGACCTCCAAAAAACATGCTGGTCAGGTTGACCCACAGTGGCAGCATGGCTCAGGACGAACACCTGAACACTATTTCGTGGTACGCTTGTACAATGAAAAATAAAGCACTTACTTACTTAAAAATAGATGATAAATAAAATAAGATAAATAAACTCTACTACGGCTATACAAATTGTAACAGAAAATATAAAAGATAAGTTCAGATAAATGTTTTCTGAAACCACAAAGCCTATTCACTTACTACATCTGCAACAATGGCCACAACTAACTTCACTTTATATCCCACCGCAACTCTACACAAAATGTTATATGTGGTGAGATCTAGAATGTATTCATGTACTACATTGGTGAGATTTAGCCCACAGCTACAGTCGGTTGTGGCATTGAAAAAAAAATAATAATGCTGTTTTGTGCTCAATAACATGCAGTGTCTTGACCAATAATAATAATAATAATAATAAAACATATAAATTAAATTAGATAAACAGTAATTACAACAATCAACTACACTCTGATTCATTGCTCACTGCCGTGTGTTTAATTACTATGATCCAGACTGAATACTCTATAATTAGGTCCTCTCCACTAAAGCATCAAGGTAAACATTGTTTTTCTTATGGATCTGCACTTTTGACACCGTGTGAAAACTACATACAGATGCCTGAGTTTATTATGCTGTGTGCCTCTCACCTAACTGGGGGCCTCTATAGTTTTGACCTTACTCTTCCTGTTGAATTAATAGGACTTGCTGTGTCTTCCTCTTTTGTTTTCAGATCATTTCCTCTGTCGACAGGTTTTCACAGTGATTCCCAGGTGAGACATGAGCCAGAGCGAGATAAGAAAAACACATAAATAGATGGTTAAATTTGCGATTCTTTGTAAACATCTGCTCTGAATAGCCTTGCCCCGGAGCACCCCGCGAGTACAGAGACTCTGATTCACATTCTGCGCCAATAACGGCACAACGGAGGCTCTATTAAGAAACATAATACAACACAATACAACCCATTCAGTTTGTGTTTAAAAATCATGAAAATAAAATTGTTTCTTTTTTTTTTTATACATTCTCAGCAGAAGAGAACAGGCTTGTTGCCGAAGAATAAACAATGGCGCTCATGCTGCAGCCTCATGCTAATAGTCTTCACTTCACTCCTATAATTATGATGATTATAATTATTCAAACAGTAGTCATCTAGACTGGGTTGTTTCGGTTTTATTTACGACCAACAAACTATTTGGCAAGGCAATTTTATTTGTAGAGAACTGTACTGTATAAGCTAAAAATGACACAAAGGTCAATCAAACAATGAAACAATGACTGCCAAGAGACCAAAGAAGAGTCACCGCCTGGATTTAACTATCATTTAACTATGATCTGAGGTGGTTCAGCAACACTAAATTAATGTGCCCAAAGCTTGATATCAGCTGATGACCTGAACATCCTGAATGATCAGCTTATTCTATCGATCAATTTCTTCTTCCCTGATGGCACAGGCATATTCCAAGATGACAATGCCAGGATTCATCTCGCTCGCCTTGTGAAAGAGTGGTGCTGGTGCTGGTGTTTTGAACATGGAGTTTCCCCCGCGCTCTTTAATACTAGCGCTGGAGTTGGACCCATCAATATATCCTCCTTTTCTTTCCTCGGGAGATGGACAATATTTCACTCGTGGGAGAAATTGTTTGTATGTCCTGCAAAAGCTTAATAACACGCAGAGCTGCTTGTTGCGCACACCTCTGCCGACCCGCTTTTTCCCCTAAGTAGCCGGCGGAAGATCTAGTCTCAGAACATAACCCCACTTAGAATGTTTGGGATTTGCTGGAGAAGGCTTTGGGTAATGGTCACACTCTCCCATCATCAATGCAAGATCTAAAAGATGAATTCAACACAGGATCTTCTGACATTGCAAAAGCTTTTTGAAACAATTCTACAGTAAATGCTTGCTGTCATTTTTTTCATGGCAACATTTATTTAATTTTATAATTCTTTTTTTTTGGGGGGGGGGGGTGGGGGGTCAGGCAGGGTAAATAAGAATCTGAATTATAAGCAGAGACATTTTGTATGCACAGATAAATGCCATTTCACCATTTGCTACTACCGCCACTGTACGAATAATGCAACTACTTCTGTTGAATGAACTCCGAGGCCTTTTCATTTTGAGTTTAATATAATATTATTAATGTGTCTTTGCATTTTTATTCACTTCACAGCAGAAGGCGTGTGAGAACTGGCCTGTTGTCAAAGATTAAACAATATGCCGTTTAATATTACACCAAAGGCCTCATAATCATAAATCCTTCCCCAGGGACCCTACAAGGATATTAAACAAAGCAACAACAACAACAACAAAAATGTTTAGTATTTTAATAATCAATTTTTCTTTGTCTGAACACAGATGATTTTGTGAAAAACATAAGAAACAAATAGTCATTAGTCATTTGGTAGAGGCCCTCCATGTTTGATAGGGGCGCATTATGCTGTAAAAACACCAGCATGTTCCCAGGATCTCAAGGGGCCCGCTGTAGCAGTTGTTGTTTAAGAGCTCCATTCATTCTGGCTTGGCGAGAACCACACACCGCGGCATATGGCGGCTTGATTCAGTTAGTTTGTAAAATGATTGGAGAAACCGCATTTGGAGGAAGATAACAAAGTAACTATAAGGGAATTACAATGAGGGTGGTCAATTTGAGACACCTGATAGTGAAGAGCCAGCTGTGGGGTAACATCTGGGGTAAGGGTTTTTACAATAAGACGTAGTGAAATCCTTGACTGTCGCTGGAGGTGTTCGAGCGACATCTCACTTCTTACACGGGCGAAAGCATCGTGACAAACACTCACTTTTTTTCACTCACGTTTCCCTGGTACCAAAGTTTACTTGAGTCTGAAGCGACCTACTCAAGCCAGTAACATAGGAAAGAGGAAAAGTTCTGACGTCACCAAAAAGGGCTTCTAAAACGACAATTTTTTCATTGACTCCATACTCCAAACGGGGGCGCAGCTGCCAATTGCCGCCATCAGACCTTCGACCACCAGCAGCAACTCGAGGCGAGGTATGGGAATTATCTTGCCAAAGGCCACGCAGACAGTACGCACCGGCTGAAGCTTGACTTGAACAGCTGATTTTTTAATCTGTGTGGACAAATGGTCCAACCCACAAAAGCCCCGTTTCCGCTGCCAGGTCCTACCCAGCCCAGCACCTGGTCTACCCTGTTAGACGAGCGTCCCCACTGCCCAGGCCAGGAATAATGACCAGGCTCAAGTTTTGGGACTGAGCACAGCCCTGGCCAAAGCGTGCTGCACTGATACTAATGTGAAGTACGCAGTTGGCCTCTAAAGCCACCTTTTCATGTAGTACACATCTACCCAGCCCTTGTCTGGCAGCTGTATGCGGCACGATACAGTTTTCAGCGTGCAGCATTCCCATGGCAAAAGGACTGCAGTCGTTGTGGGCAGCGCACCCTTGACGCGCGCGCTGGAATACACATCACTGAAGGAATAACAGAAAATGTTTGTTAGCCGCGATGAGAACAATGTGGATAAATAATGCCTTTAGGTGGGGTTAATGGAATTGTTCTGAGGTGCCAAGGCAAATAGGAAAGAAGCAGCAAAACATCATACTGGAACCCTCCTGGAACCACCAGGTTGTCGGGGGCTTCGTGCCCCTGGTAGGGTCTCCCATGGCAAACAGGTCCTAGGTGACGGGTCAGACAAAGAGCGGTTCAGAAGCCCCTTATGAGAGATCAACAGGCCCGGTTAGAACCATGAGGCCGTCCTTCTGTGGACCCACCACCTGCAGGAGGAGCCATAGGGGCTGGTGCAATGTGATTTGGGCAGCTCCAACAGCCCCCACGGCCCGGCAACGGACAAGTGGAAGAAAATGGATCGATGCAGTTTCTTATTATGAAAGATCAGAAGACCTTAAAAAAAAAAAAAAAACTAATAAAATCGATTAAAATCGTAATCATCCAAACTGCGTAAAAAAATCGAGATTTTCATTTTTGGCCATATCGCCCAGACCTGGCATGTAGCTTACCTTCATAGTCCACATTTTGCTGTTTCTTTCCTATTTGCCTAAATAGGCATTATTTATTCACATTGTTCTCATCGCGGCTAACAAACATTTTCTGTTATTCCTTGCCATTTTACCAAACTTCGAAAACCACTAAGTCACTGCCTAAACTGTATATTACTTGCATATAATTTTTTACATCACACAGACCTTGGTACTGGAGGCGATGATGAATACATTCAAGTGTAAAAAAAAAAAAGGTAGTTAGTAAAACAAATGGTGCTGATTTGAGGCTGCAATCTGTGCGAGTGCTGCATGAGAGCCTACGCGACAGCAACAAGTATTATTAATGGTAAACAGTGGATAAAAGAAGCATAATAAGGCACGCATGATTAGATAAAGAGGGAAAGGTCACGGCAGGTTGATGCATCTGTCTCATTAGCCGCTTTATTTGTGTCCCTGAGTTTACCCTTCATTAGCCTGCCACATTTATCCCCAGCTCTTTCTTCGTGTTTTCAAACTCGAGTCACTCCAATTTTTCCTTTTTTTACATTTTTTTTTGCCTGGGTATAATGCTTTCCTGCCGCGCTGTCCTGTCCGTCTCTTCGAAATGTCACTGCGGTCTCTACACTTTTGACATGCGCGATATGTGCCATAGACGGGGCAGGGGGATTAATTTGCCATGTGTGTGTACCTCAGCGGCAGACAGGGGTAGACACTGTGACTGAAGAGCGACTGACAGTGTGGCCAAAGATTTTCTTTTTCTTTCTTTTTCACCCCAAAAGACACTTCATGACACTGGCACTGCATGTCAGGGCTCAGCCCAGGCTAAGTGAGAACTAAACAGAGTCTATGCTCTGGTGAAGCTCGTTAAGGATCTATCTAGGGTCAGTCATGTCTGAAGACATTTTGGCCGAAACTTTCAGCTGGTATTCTATGGCTCAAAGCAATGTTCAAATCTAATTTAGCTTCGAGAGGAGACAATGAAACAGTAAGTCAGGACCTAAACATAAGCAAGATATCACCGGGGATTATTTGGATTATATTTTTACAGTAATGTGTGACAGGAACTAGACAGAATTCATTCATAGCTATAGATGAGGACACCAAGACGAACCTAGTAATACTTAATAAAGTCTTATCGAGAGAAAAGCCAGAAAACATATTGAAAGTGTGGCTTTTTTTTCTTCTAACTATGTCAACAGCATTTACAGGCAAACACAGGAACAGGACGTGAAGAAGAGACAGGGGTCACGGCACATGCTGCCGCCAAAAAGGGGGGAAGATATAGCACACAGTATCCAGGTAAAAAACATCTCTGCGAGGATTTCAATGCAGTGCTGCTCGATGCCAAAAGAGGTCATGTGTGTGCTGCAAATCTCTTACTTTCTGGACCTGAACATCATCTAATCATCTCCAAAGAGTGTTCAAGCTTCATTAGGCGATATCCCCATAAAGCCTGGTTAAAGTCCGAGATTAATCAAGCCACTCTCGCCATCATTTGAGATTCATTTGTCCTCACTCTAAGGCAAGCCATTTCTTTGCAGACGGTGCAGCAGGATTTCTCATTGTTGCAGCATCGTCTCTGTAGATAAGCCGGGCTTGTTATGGAATAAATGCCAGTTTGGTTTTTAATATCTGTGAAGTTTGATGCAATGACTGACTTCTAATCCAGACTATATGCAATATTTCACCTACTTCATGAAAGGTCTCCCATTCTTTTGAGCTATCTGAGCACAGGGAAGTGTTTGCAATGTCACCGCTAGCAGTAAATACAATACTGTGTATATCTCCAAATGGCTCAGTATGTTTGAGTAGCAGAATGACCTACAGATGAGCGTTATTCGCCGCTGATTGATGCATAAATGCTGTGATGATGTAGAAAATCATGCTCTATTCACACTTAATTGCATATGTGGCAACTTGTGGCACTGAAGCTCAAAGATCTGTCCAAGAAAGAAACTGAAATCTTTACACCTTAAATGCTTTTTCACAATCAACAGCTAGCAGTGAATTCTCAGAACTCGTCCTTGCAGCTGATGATGTCTATTGTGTGGAAGAATGAGATTTCATAATTAGCTGTGTTCCCTTAGCCTGTTTGCCGTTGTCACAATAACAAATCCACTGTAAACTTGTTTGTGAAAAAAAATAAAAATAAAGTAAAAGTTGTTGCCCTATTGCAGTCAGTTGTGTAACACTCCAGCAATCCATTCAATAAAGCATCTGCAAACGAAGGAACGCAAGTCGCTGGAGGTTGTAATTAATGCTCACTCGTTGCTAAGCTTTGACAGACGTTCAAGGGCCTATACGTAAGTATAAGTGACAACACATGCTTATGTATCTGCTCGAGTGTGAATCCCTGGGATAAGTTGCTCTCTTCGCTCTTGCAAAGTTACAGAAAGATGATGAAATTCCCTACATGGTGGAGCTGCAGCATTCTGACCTTTTCTCTGCCAGCGGGGAAGATGTTAATTTAGTCTGAGAGAGAAACTCGCCTTGGTGGCTTTTGCTGCGGATGATAACCACTGCATGTTCAATAAAACCAGGTTTAAAATGGACTAAACCAGAACAAATACGGGACAAACTCCTGAATAAGCCAACGCTAAAACACAAATTCCAATTATGTCCAATCTACTGACTGTGAAAAATAACATACCACATCCCATGCTATTTAGCTGGTGTTAGCATAAGATTAGCATGTAGCTTACCTTCATAGTTGTCTTTAAAGGGATATTTCAAGATTTTTGACATAGGGCCTCATTTCCTAGTCATCCTAGTTGATGTCTGGAGATATTGTTTTCTTAAATTCATGCAGTTCTGGTGCACTCCACAGTGCACCTGAGGTAAATCACTTATAACGCCAGACTACCCATATAAATGTCTGTCTAGAATAATTTTTGAAATGTAACTGACCTTGTATCACATGAATTACCGCATTTTGAGGGACTATTTTCTCGCAGATCACTCCGCCGCAGCGTTAGCTTACAGCCACAAAGCTGATGCTGCTCAAATATAAGTTATTTTAAATGAACAATGGTTATAAATGGTCTCAATTTATATAGCCCTTTTCCACCTACATTAGGCACTCAAAGCGCTTTACAGCTAGGAACCTCTCACCTATTCATACACCAATGTACGCAGACACTGGAGGCAAGGTGGGTGAAGGGTCTTGCCCAACGACAGCATGCACCTTCAGGAGGCGGGATTCGAACCCCCAACCTTCCGATCATGAGACGACCCACTCTATAATCTGCGCCACCATCGCCCCATAATAATATTATAATTATTATATCGACACAGACATTTATATCGTTAGTCTGGCGTTATACGTGATTTACCTCAGGTGCACTGTGGAGTGGGCCAGACTGTTTTTATGCAGGGTTGCTGATACCATAGAAATGCGTTAGCCTAGCATTAGCCTAGCGCCACTAGACTCTTCAAATTTAAGAACTGCATGAATTTAAGAAAAAATATCTCCAGACATCAACAACACTCTGGATAACTATAGGAAATGAGGCCCAATGTCAAAAATCCTGAAATAATATTATAATATCCCTTTAAGCTTCTTCTTACTCAACTTTGTTTTGTTCCCTCATTAAAAATATATTTCGAGAAGTATTTCACTGTATAACTTTGTAAAGATATACATCGTATTCAAGTCATAGTACTTCTATTTAACCCATAATATACTTAAGTACTGTAGGAGTACAGTACTCGGCAGAATGATTGCCTGAGGCCGCCTCGCCCTGTTAATAAGGTAATGTCTGGAGTGGATCTAAAGAGGGAAGGTTGTCTGGGCGGATGAGAAGACTATATGCAATAAGACTGGGGAGTATAATGAGCAAGTCTGCAGATAAATAATGGATCGCCGCCATTCAGATTACACAGGAAATGACTGTAATGGTGCTCAATGGGTGAGGACCTCCATCGAACACATTAACACTCCAGGACCAAAAAGAAAAAAAGAAAAAAAAAAAGCGGATGATATCAAAGACAAGTAGTTCAAAATGTCTTGGTGCACAGAAAGGATGTAATCAATGTACACATGAAAAAGAAAAATAGATTGAGGAAGGAATATCCATTTGGAGATGGATGGATGGAAATACCTTTAAAGATGTCATGTACAGCTCTGTACCAAAGGTGGTGTGTCAATGATTCAGATTACAATGGTAAAAATGTTCACTCTATAACTTATTCATGGAGTGAATGGAAATCACTGCGGCAATGACGGTAAATTTTCTGACAAAAACCTGTTACTCTTTATAAGTAATTGTTTGACCTTTTGGTAGCAAAGTTGTTATTTCTAAATCATGTACAAACACATTCAAGTGTAGCTAATCACTGTATTATTTATTTATTTTTGACATTTTAGTGTATAATGGGTTTAATTTGCACTTCGGTGCTGTAAAACCGTCTAAAACCACGTGGATGCGAGTGTTTAGTGCTGCTGGTCAGACAGATAAGATAAGACTTAACTGATCTCAGAATGGAGAAATTCACTTGGTACATCAGCTCTCAAGAACACTCAGGGGGTGCAAGTACTCAGGGAAATGTGCAATCACACAAGAACAAGTTAATGTGCAAACAAGTAATCGTGAGTTGAGGTATCTTATATATGGTACAGTGAATGAAACAAAAAAAATAATAAAAGGGGCCAAAAATATCCATCCATCCATCCATCCATCCATTTTCTTCCGCTTTATCCGGGGCCGGGTCGCGGGGGCAGCAGTCTCAGCAGAGATGCCCAGACTTCCCGATCCACGCACACCTCCTCCAGCTGTTCTGGGGGGACCCCGAGGCGACACCAGGCCAGCTCGGAGACATAGTCCCACCAGCGTGTCCTGGGCCTTCCACGAGGCCTCCTCCCAATAGGACATGCCTGGAACACCTCCCGAGGGAGGCGACCAGGAGGCATCCGGAACAGATGCCCTAGCCACCTCAGCTGGCTCCTTTCGACGTGGAGGAGTAGCGGCTCGAGTCCGAGCTCCTCCCGGGTAACTGAGCTCCTCACCCGATCTCGGAGGGTGCGCCCAGCCACCCTGCGAAGGAAACTCATTTCGGCCGCTTGTATTCGCGATCTTGTCCTTTCGGTCATTACCCAGATCTCATGACCATAGGTGAGGGTGGGAACGTAGATCGATCGGTAAATCGAGAGCTTTGCCGCTTGGCTCAGCTCCCTCTTCACCACAACAGTCCGATACAGCGACCGCATCACTGCTGACGCCGCACCGATCCGTCTACCGATCTCACGCTCCATCCGTCCCTCACTCGTGAACAGGACCCCGAGATACTTGAACTCCTCCACTTGAGGCAAGGACACCCCACCGACCTGAAGCGGGGAAGCCACCTTTTTCCGGTCGAGAACCATGGCCTCAGATTTGGAGGTGCTGATCCTCATCCCGGCCGCTTCACACTCGGCTGCAAACCGCCCCAGTGCGTGCTGAAGGTCCTGATTTGATGAAGCCAACAGAACAACATCATCTGCAAAAAGCAGAGATGAGATTCTGAGGTTCCCAAACCGGACACCCTCCGGCCCCTGGCTGCGCCTAGAAATTCTGTCCATAAAAGTAATGAACAGAACCGGTGACAAAGGGCAGCCCTGGCGGAGCCCAACACGCACCGGGAACAGGTCTGACTTACTGCCGGCAATGCGAACCAAGCTCCTGCTACGGTCATACAGGGAACGGACAGCCCTTAGTAGAGGGCCCCGGACCCCATACTCCCGGAGCACCCCCCACAGGGCACCACGAGGGACACGGTCGAACGCTTTCTCCAGGTCCACAAAGCACATGTGGACTGGTTGGGCGAACTCCCACAAACCCTCGAGCACCCGATGAAGGGTATAGAGCTGGTCCAGTGTTCCACGACCAGGACGAAAACCGCATTGTTCCTCCTGAATCCGAGGTTCGACTATTGGCCGGATCCTCCTCTCCAGCACCCTGGAATAGACCTTACCAGGGAGGCTGAGAAGTGTGATCCCTCTGTAATTGGAGCACACTCTCCGATCCCCCTTCTTGAAGAGGGGGACCACCACCCCGGTCTGCCAATCCAGAGGCACTGTCCCCAACCGCCACGCGATGTTGCAGAGACGTGTCAGCCAAGACAGCCCTACAACATCCAGAGACTTAAGGTACTCGGGACGAATCTCATCCACCCCCGGGGCCCTGCCACCGAGGAGCTTTCTAACCACCTCGGTGACTTCAGCCTGGGTGATGGATGAGCCCCCCGCCGAGTCCCCAGCCTCTGCCTCCTCATCGGAAGACGTGACAGTGGGATTGAGGAGATCCTCGAAGTACTCCTTCCACCGCCCGACCACATCCCCAGTCGAGGTCAGCAGCTCCCCACCCGCACTGTAAACAGTGTTGGTGAAGCACTGCTTCCCCCTCCTGAGGCGCCGGATGGTTTGCCAGAATCTCTTCGAGGCCGACCGATAGTCCTCCTCCATGGCTTCTCCGAACTCCTCCCAGACCTGAGTTTTTGCCTCTTTGACCACACGAGCTGCAGCACGCTTGGCCTGCCGGTACCTCTCAGCTGCCTCCGGAGTCCCACAAGCCAACAAGGCCAGATAGGACTCCTTCTTCAGCTTGACGGCATCCCTTACTTCCGGGCGCCACCACCGGGTTCGGGGGTTGCCGCCGCGACAGGCACCAGAGACCTTACGGCCACAACTACGAGCAGCCGCATCGACAATGGAGGAGGAGAACATGGTCCACTCGGACTCCATGTCCCCTACCTCCCTCGGAATCTGGATGAAGCTCTTCCGGAGGTGGGAGTTAAAGACCCTACTGACAGAGGGATCCACCAGACGTTCCCAACAGACCCAAAAATATAAATAATAAAAATGTCAACTTTGGCAATGCAAGGTTTACAGTTATACTCTGATGCACAGGTTATTGCACGTGGTTTTGCATTAAAAGTTATTGCACCTGAGTTTCTTTCCCAGTCGGTATAAGAAAATCACGACCAATCTTTTTCCATGTATTGGATCATAAAATGATGTCACTTTAAAGCCCTCTCTGTTAACAGTTTTCTGGTATCTCTCTCTTTCCTTCTCCTTTCCCCATCCCCTATCTGCTCCGGCCTCTCCTCGGGCATTAGAAACCGAGCGGCCGGATACTGAACCGAGCTTGCAATACTGAAGATAAATAGGATTTGAAGCACAGAGCTATAAGGAGTGGCAGTCATTAGACAGTAAGTGAGCCAAGCGAGTTGTTAGGACATGCAGCAGTGCTAGTCATTAGGAAAGGGGAAAGGAGAGAAGGATGCAGGGATGGAGCAGAAGAGGGGAAGCAGGCCAGTGGCTGTTTGTTCTAGGACTAAGTGCTGGATAATGAGATCAGACTGACATGACCCGGCCCAGAGCTGAGAGAGACGGACTCGCCATTACACCTCCCTCGCTCCGCCATCCATCACGTCCATTCTTTTATCTGCATCGGCTTTTCCTACATAAACTACATGTCTGTCTTCCACTGGTGATGCTTTCTGTTCTTTTAAGAGGGGATGGACTGGCTATATAATGACAAAACAACAAGGTAATATGTTTAGAGTTTATGATTTTACCCCTAACTATTTGATGACATTCTGATACGTTTTTAACACAAAGGTGATTGTATTTTGGAACTCCCAACACTCAGTTCAGGGGCCAGCAGGTTAGAAGACAGGTAGAACAGTGGATGCCGGTGTAGGCAGGCGCTCGGGAACCCATGTCCAGATGTTTAAGCTCATGTCAGAAACACCTGCCTTAATGATGAACTTATTTTACATGTTTTTAGTGGAAGGAGAAACCGGACTGCACAGAGGAAACCTGCACATACAGTATATGGGGAGAACATGAAAACTCCACACAGAAGGGCCCCATCCGGCTGGGGATCGCCACCGCGCTACACAGTTTACTGTACGTGCATTGCAAAGTTTATAATGGATCCCAAAGATTTGTCTCTCATTTAAGAGCCATGAATCACGTCACCACTGACTGAAGCTCCGGGATAGGCCCCATGGGTAGAGTGTGGTCATCAACTGATCCCTGAACGGCCATTTTAGCTGTGTGGCTTGGATGGAATGATTGTGTCTTTCAAATGGACAAAGAAAATAATCAGGAGTTTAAATTGTGCTAAAGGAAAGAACTGTATGAGAAATAGTTGTATTCATTTGTTTATTTAGAAGTGTAAAAAATGCCTCAAGTAGATCCAGACTTTTATTGACTATTAAAAACGCTATTGAGTGCTGCATAGGTCAGCCATTTGCGAGCTGCCTGTCTCTTCTGATTGAACATGTTACATAAAACACTTGCAACATCAAAGACCAAGAGATCAAACCATTTTCCTGCTTACCTACAAAACATTTTCTGTTGAGCACATCAATAAACATTTTCTTTTTATCTATGTACAAGCCAGCCTAAAATCCCAAGCAGAGAGTCTAAAACTCCTGCTACTTTCTCGGAAAAATGGCTCCTCTCAAGTACGTTTGTCTAATTAGGCCAATATTGCGTAAGTGCTAGAGCATTAAAAGCCCATTTTGCTAAATAAACGGCAATGGACAATAGCAAGACAAAAAGGCAGCAGTGAGTTACTGAGACATTTTAGACGTTGCTTTGTAATTTTGATATTTTTGATATCATGTATTAGTGTGTTGTGCTTTAGCCTAATTCTAATTCAAAGTAATCTAAAACGAGGGGCAGGAAATGTTCATGAAAAAAGTACAAATCTGAAACTGTGGCCATTTTGGAGTCGTAATATCATCGGAAAGTCCATCTGTCTTTGTTAGGCCATCATTTCACCAAATACACATCTCAAAAAACCCTGTTCTGGGCTTTGTTTTTATACAATGGGCGAGGAAAGGGCTTCTCTTTGGTCCTCATGGTGGGGAGCTAGCATCCTGGTGGCCAGGAGCAACTCCAAAAGACGCTTGTAAAACAGATTCCAATGGAGACTTTGCCCCTAGCACTGCTTAAAAGCCTGGCTCCAAAGAGTTTCTTTTTTTTTCTAAAAACAATGCTGTGAACCATGTGACAATGCTGGGCTCTGTATATATATATATATATATATATATATATATATATATATATATATATATATATATATATTCTTAAAGGAACAGGCCACCGTTTTTCCATACTGAGATTTGTTCTTACCTGAGCTTATAGACAAGTTGATAGATACCTGTCTGGTCTTTGGAAGAGTGTGGAACCTTCCAACTTCACCCCCATTTGGAGCCATATGCTGGTAGAGGCCAAATGCTAACAACATCTTTGGTCTTTTTGCATGACTGAGTGCACACACAAAGACCAGACAACAACAAGGCATCAACTTGTCTAAGCTCAGGTAAGAACATTAAGGAAAATGTTCTGTAAGAGGGCGGAATGGCTGACCGTCTATCTGTTGTCTATTTTGCATATGGATACATCCATCAATAATCTATCCATCCATTTTCTTCCACTTGTCCGTTGCCGGGTCGTGGGGGCAGCTGTTGGAGCTGCCCAAATCACATTGCACCAGCCCCTATGGCTCCTCCTGCAGGTGGTGGGTCCACAGAAGGACGGCCTCATGGTTCTATGTTGGTCTCTCATAAGGGGCTTCTGAACTGCTCTTTGTCTGACCCGTCACCTAGGACCTGTTTGCCATGGAAGACCCAGGGGCACGAAGCCCCCAACAACGTAGCTCCTAGGATCATTCGAGCACTCAAACCCCTCCACCACGTTAAGGTGTCAGTTCCAGGAAGTGTCCATCAATAATGAGTTTATTTATTTTACATAGATTAGTACAAATGTTTGAAACTTTCATGAGCAAAATTCATTTAATTTCCCGTCAGTATGGTTGAACATGAACAGTAGATTGAGCTAATAAGAAGAAAATCACCAAAAAACAAACACAAAAAACAAGTCTCCCATCAGGTTACATGAATTCGTTTATAGAATGGTCAATCACAATATGGTCCCAGAGCTGGACATTAGAAAACAAACCAAATCCTAAAGACAGAAGGTGTTTTGTTTGTTTACTTGTAATACACCTCCTCATTTATTTAGGACTAAAGATGCAGCAGTGCTTGAAAAAAAATCTCAAATATGACTAAGGTAATGACAGTATGAGACTGGCAATATGCAATCTTGGTTATTACTCTGTATGTTTGCCTTATATGTGTGCATACAGTATTATTAAAGCTACAAATGACAGCAGTGTCTTTTAAATGAATGAATCCACTGGGCATTATCGAGAAGAAGGTGTTTTTTTTCCGCTTGTTTGTGAAATAAATCGTGTCCCCATCCTGTCACACACTCCTCCACAGGTCCTGAGAGGATAATGATGTGGTAATGCATTCACTTGGTCCGGCTAAATATTTAAACTGCATTTTATTTGAATAATAGTAACACTCTTTGTGTTATATTCTACTTTCTCACCCATCCTCTATCTCTCTTCTTGTTACACAGCGGCGGAAAAAACACACATTCCCGGGTCGTGATTGGCTGCCTGCCGCTCTTCTCCCTAGCAACGGCTTCTGAGCGGGCACAACTCCGAAAGCATTCAGCGGACCTCAGAGGATCATTTGCAACGTGTGAAAAACCCAAAAAAATATTATACTTTGGGTTGAAGTAGTTTGAGTCTTATTACAGAAAGAAACATATTTCAGTTTAGTCCAGATTTAATCAAACTATTGCTCTGCCGTGTAAATGTAGTCGACGGAACGTAAATTAGTTTAGTCAAATATCACATTCACATTATTGTATTGGAACATAATATTTAATCTGCTTGGGGCTGAACAAAGCACAGACCAGTTCCTTAGAGGTGACATGATATTAGGCTGTTTCAGTCTGTGTCAAAGTTCTGATGTTTAAGCCTTTCCATTTAGTCGACGGAAACATCTGGACACTTTACTCATAATCAACTACTTTTCATTCAGTTTTAGCAGAACTATTATTTAGCTTGTTTGTTGACAAACTAAATGCTAGTTGTTATCTGTACTCATCTATCTGTACTCATCTAAATTTTTTCTAATTAAAATTATAACAGTGGTGATGAGGGGGACACAGTGGCACAGTGGTGCAGTGCTGAGTGCTCGTTCCTCCAACAAGAAGGTCCTGGATTGGATTCTGGGTCGGGTGTGGGTTTTCTGTGTGGAGTTTGCATGTTCCCCCCGTCTATGTGCTCCGGTGTCTGATATCCATATCCAATGAGAGGGTTTGTGAGAGTCAGAACAACAGATGCAAATTAGCCCATGACAACAAATCCAGCGTGGCATATTTACTTCCTACTGTCTGTCCTTCTTAGGATAGTTTGATCATACAGTACTTTTTTACTTTTTTAATGAAGAACCTATTCTGTCTCTCTCACTTGAAAAAGAAAAAATAGTAACTTTCAACTATCGGTGGGCCATATCGTATCGCATATAGTTATCGCAATATGTATTTTTTATATCGCTATGGACATGATACAAAGGACACAGGGGCAGGTGCTTAAAAAGTAAAATGAAATGAAGGATGTAAACTGCTGAGTCGATCATATTTGTGTTGGAAAGTAGTATGGCGCTAAAAAAAAAGGATGAAATATCTGTGCATTCATCTTCCCAATAGGCGTAAGGCTGGAATTTTGAAGTCATTTGTCCGTTGTCAATTGTATCGTCAAATATATCGTTATCGTGATATTTCTTATTATATATCGTGATAGAGATTTTAGGCCATATCGCCCTGCCCTTACTATCAACTGTAAAAAGCTAGCAAAAGCTTCATGCTGATATATATTTTATGTACGTTTTTCATTATTATGATCACAGCATCTTACACATTTGTGCACATTTGTTTGCTTGCTTCAGCGCCGTACCGTATGCCGCGTCTGTTTACATCTCCAGGGTGGGGGAGTCAAACTTCCTAAACTTTGCCTGAGGTCAGAATGCAATAGATGTTTTTTTAAAGGCAGTGAGCAGCAGCCGCCATTCAAGTGTTATAGTATAAGTGTGAAAAAAGACCCAATTCACACAGAGCTTACTCCTGGTGCTGAGGCTAATGCCAACAGTAATGAATGCCAAAAGTAATTGTATTGGTATCAGTTGCCGATAATTTGGGAAAGGGATTTTGAAATAGGTGGCTATGGTATAGTTTAAAATTGCTACCAGTTGCATTAATACATGTGTCAAATAAGGTAGTGTTAATTTTTAGCTTCGATTTTTAGATGATCATTTTGCGATGTTGTGATATTGCCTATAATGGTCATTTAATGGTTAAATTAAGCATTTTGAACAAGTAACGTTGCTTATCAATTTCCATATTCCAACACAACTTCATCAGAACTTTTTATTAAGAACAACCTCGCTTTTTGAAAACCAAACATAGTATTTCCACAATTTTAGGTGCATGTACTGTGCGTGTTCATTTCTGCTTGTATCGTAAGGGGAAAAGTATGGAGGCAGCTGCGGGCTATTCATTTAAAGTACAATTTTTCCGGTCCCCGCTGCCTCTTTCTGTGCTAACAAATCCAGGTGGCCATTGTTTTTGCCAAAGCGCTCAGAGTAATGGCTTAAGATTGGCAGAACAGGCCCAAATGACAGCTTCTAGTGACTGACAGTTGTTTGAATCCAGCTATCAATCATTATTTGGCACCTTAATTACAGTGTTTTAATTGTGAAATGATGTTGGCGTCTTAAAGAAGGGGGGGGGGGACAAAATTGGACAAAATTGAAGGAGTACAAGTGGAGATACTATAGGCGTTTTTCTTTGCCGAACAGTGTTGAAGTGGCAGCTGTCTGGAGCTAAGGCGACGTGTCAGTGGAGTGGACCGAGGGAGCGGGGGAATGTATTGATGCATTGAGAAAGACTCTTAGCCACAGTCCGGCCACAGTCACACCGGGTGAACAGGCCTGCTGTGGGCAACCAGGTGGAAACGACTGGATCCTGATTCGAAGAGACACAGAGGCGAGAGAGAGAGAGAGAGAGAGAGAGAGGGAAAGAGGGAAAGAGCGGGAGAGTAAACACAAGGAGAGAGCCGGAGAAAGAAGGTGCGAGCGCTCAGTGTGTGGCTGATTGTGATTCCGCGGAGAATAGTCGGGCTAATCCTGTTTCTTCTGCACACGTATCAGTATGGATGAACACGTGAGCAGTTATATCAATATTTATTTTGCTTTATGTAAAGAATGAACACGTGTGTGTGCTGAAAGACAGTTGATTCGGTGCATGCATGGCGGAATCATTTTCAGACTAATCCCCGGACAACTAGTACATGTGTAAATAACTACAGAGAAGTACTGCATATTAGGCTCATATTTTCACTTAAGCGTTGCCAAATGGTTGAGCGAAAGTGCCACTGTCAAACTGTCATACCAACCATTTGGTCACACTCATTTTCCAAAAATCATTTAATCCTCAATAGGTGTCTGATGTTGGAATACGTGAGCTGCATCTGCTATCTGATACATCATGCCTTATATATCACATAATTAGAGAGATTTTTTAAATTTTTTTATGTTCTTTAAAATCGTTCAATAAAGTGCAGGGAATCATTGCCTTAACTTTGAGGGCTGACTAAGTAGAGTCACTAAGTAGAGTGACCCCGAGTGGATTATTTTAATTAGATAGTAAACCTCATAACTCCCGCCTCAATAGTGCATTTTCTCCAATTCAGATTCACATCTAAAATGTTACATTTTATAGGCCAGAACTCATTTGAAAGCTAAGACTTAAAAAAACTCATCTAAATCAATCTTTTTCCTCCTGTTGTCACTTATTTTGTTTTACTTTTTTTTCTTAATTTTGCTTTTTGTTTTTGTCACTTTTTCATCACTTTGTTGTCACTTCTCTGTTACTCTTTTGTGCCTTTTTTGTACCATTTTCGTCACTTTTTGGTCACATTTTTATCGCTCTTTCGTTGCGTGTTTCATCCTGGTTTAGTCTCATTTTTGTTACTACTTTGATGCTTTTTTTTTTCCAAGAAGCTTTTGGGTTAGGGTAAAGTCAAACCTGAGAAAATGTGCTCGGTTCAGCTGGGGATTAAGAGGTTAACAAAGGGCTTCGGTTGAATTGATTTGATGGATCTGATATCACCAAGTAATTAAGAGTCCAGGCCCAATGTCAAAGTCGTTTGCCCAGGACCAATGTTAGGGTTAGGGTTAGGGTTAGGCTGTAATATTTTTCCACGGCAAACAACTTTACATTGGCCCTGGACTCTCAATGACTTGGTGATATCAGATCGACCGCTTTAAACACTGTTTTGAATTTAAGGCAATTTCCCTGGCCATATGATTGTGAAAACCAATAAAAAATGTTAGTTGTTACAATGTATCAGAAGTTGGAGATAATGCCCCCGAGGCAATGATGTTATTTTCAAACTCAGTTGTGAGCTTTACAGTCAAAAACACATGACGCGAGGAGCTGTACCGTCCACCACAACAGCAACTGACACCTCACCTGCCAGAGAGCCCAGCATTACTGTGTTTAACTGTGGCTGAGGTTGTCACATTCTAAGGACACAAACAACGGTTGTCCCCGGACTGGTGTGTCACGTCAATGCCTCTGCGTGTCAACAAATCTAAAATCACCAACAAACATCGCCTTGTGTGGGAAAAACAGTTTCCCATGCTTTTGTCGCAACAGTATCAATCTGGGCTCGGGTCTCGGACTTGCCGTCTCCCATCTCATCATTCGCCGAGCGCTTTCAGCAGAATCGCCGTCGATGGCGGATCTTCTGGGTTTCTGCAGATGGTTCGCTTCAGTTAGAGCTCTGTGGGGAGTCATGACAAATGGGAAGCCCGGTCTAATGCACGCAGCGAGCTGTAACGCCGGCCCATTGTCTCATTGTGCCATGTTCTGCGGAAGATCGGAGGCCCTTAACATCCTGGCGCCGCGGACCTCGCCTGATGGTTCAGCACAAATGTCATGAAATATTCCACCTCATCTACAATCTAATGGAGAAGATGAATGGATTCCTGTCCAAACGTGTTGGATACGCTACATTTTCCTTTTGTCTAATTTGTTCAAAGTTTAATTTTGTTAAAGGAGATAACGAGGTATCTAGCTTTGTAGTGTTCCCACAGAAGCAGGCTGTGTGTGACAATTTCCGAAGCTGCATCCACATTTTTAAAAGTTCATTGAATGTTAATGAAATTAAACAAAAGAGTTTGCAAGTTTTGTTGAAAAAAAAAAAAGGTTTGCTGGCATTAAGTTCTCAGTACAGTCGTACAACAGAAACGGAAACGCGTGGTCTCATTAAGTCTGCTGCTAATGGAGACTCAGAAAAGAAACCGGTTTTCTTGAGAAATCCTCCAGTTGGTGGAGTCCGAATACACTGCAGACTTTGTGCAGGGAGTACGTCATAGGAGGAAGACATGGCTTATATCAATTTCAGTTCCGGAACAAACTGACTCGGGGTGCGTTATAATAATAATAATAAAAAAACAACAACAGATCGTCGTCATCGAAGTAACACTGTGACGCAGCTAAAACTGAGGGTTCAAGAAAATGAGAATGCAATCCATCCTTTTGCACCCACGTAGAATTGGGCCTGTGCTGCGATTAGGCCTGCCACGATACGTTTTTTTTTTAGGACGATATGTCGTCCTAAAAAAATATCGCGATAAACGATAATATTGAGTATAATGCAAATACTGTAGGCAATAAAAAGAAAACTGTAAGCAACTATTTAATTGAAATGCATTGAATTTCTGACATTCAATATTAACACCTTATACCAAACAAAGCGCAAACTAGAAGGGTCGACATATTCTAGGACACTGTATCCATCTGTGCTTCTCAACCTTTTAACATAACTTACACTCTCACCAGGTTCTGTGTTTGAACTAGGCCTTTTACAGCAAATAGTCAATATACAGTATCATCTTTAAAAATATTCCAATAACTATAATATTGATATTTCATCTGCATTATTCTGGTTAAATATTTCCTCACAAAAAACTCACTTCTGTGACTTCTTCTATATTAAATGTATGGCTTCAGATCATACTGTATTACTGCAAAAGTAGAGTAGCCATATGTTGTTTTCTTTTTCCTTTTCTTTTAAAATCTAACCTCCTGTACACGGCCGTCGGAGTGAAGCAGCTTTTTTGGGAAACTTGTTGACTGTTTGTCAAACCGCTGCAGCATTTCTCAGTAACATAGTCCTAAGCCCTGAGCAATGTTCTCAGGACTCTCGCGCTTGTATTTGGACAGTGGCTAAAGCGCTCGGGTTCCTCTCGCTAACAGTAGCGCTGATCAGCTTTGATACACAGACTGGGCGGTGGTTTTGTTTCGTTCTCATGTTAGACAAACCTGCAGTTGCATTAATGTTATTCTCTCCGTGATGAGTTCTTTTGGCTGGAATTCCAAATGTTTTCACACGAGTCCCTCTTGCTCCGCGATAAAGTTCACAGAAAGTGTCGGGTTCAGCAGCTCCGTAGAAGCACTTTGTTTACACCCCGCCTCTCTCCAAAAGCAGCGCTGATCTATAAATGCTCTGGACACATGCGGGGACACGGCTGATGTGCTCAGTGCTGTCTTTAAGCACAGGGAGACGGGTTGGATGGACGCTCCGCTCACTCAGCGCTGTGATGGCGTTCATGTTTCTGTAGTTATTTTAAGCACACGCAGCACGTGCATTTATCGAGAGTAAACATTTTATCGTCCTTCATTTTACTTATCGAGCGATAACTCGATATAGTAATTATCGCGGCAGGGCTAGCTGCGATAAACCATTTGGACAAATAATCCTTTTTTTAATTGTTTTACAAACCAGCCTGTTAAACCAGCTTTATCCTAACACACAAACCTATTGGAGTGCACAGTTGGATTAGTTTGAGCGGAAAGTTCACTTTAGTTCTCTCTAAATAACAATTTATTTGCAAGCCTTTGTTGAAGTTCTAAAGTTTTTTTTGTTGTTTTTTTTTTTTTTCTTCTTCTCCTTGTTGCTACTGGCTTAATGCTGCTTTAAGTTAGCGCTTCTCTCATCACTCAGAGAGAGGCAAAGCGACAGGCACGACTTCAAAGCGGTGTCAAAAGCTCGCCGGAGTCTTTGTTGAGCTCAACTTCACTCGGTTATGTTTGCCGCGTGTTAACAGACGCGCACCTTCTCCCGAAACATGCGGGCGCGGTGAGAGGCGGCATCAAACGCGCTTGTAGAAATAGTACTAAGTCGGCGCGGCACAACACAGGAATACTGGCTGGATCCATACATGCGTCCCGGCAGCTGTGATTTCTGCACTGGAGGGAAAGAGTGAGTGAAGCGGCGCTGACTGAAACGGGAGGGGGGGGGGGGGGGGTCTGAGTCCTGCCTTTTCTTTCTCCGCGCTGCCAACAGGGGGTATTTGTAGAAAGCGCAACCATTTAGGTTTTCAAACAAGTGGTCCCGGTAGAGCGCTAACGCTCCAAAGAGAGGCGCGGGTTATCCCTTTTCCGCACGCGCTCTGGAACAAACAACGCCGGGGATTTGCATAAACGCATGCGCCACAGTCATGTGCGAGCCATGCCGATGCGATGCATATTTAGGAAACAGGGAGACACTACAATGGTGGTGTAAAGGCACCGTTTTGCCAAATGGGTGCATGTTTTGGATTGCAAATCAGGAAATTAGCATGGTGTTGATGGTGGCTGGCCACAAAATAAGCTTTCCATTTACATTTTTTATGGTCCGCTCCTTTCATCCCAGCGCAAGTTTTCCACATTTTCTCTCCACATTTTGGTGTAAACAGCACTGTGGATTTTATGTTGTCATCCAAACTATAGCAAGGGGGAATTCATCAAAGAATGGACAGATTATGCAAATGTGGCATTGCTAGTTTTTATTAACTGTAATTTAGATAATTCTATTAAATAGACGCATTTTAAATATCAAAACAGACAGCAGATGGCAGGTTTTACTTTAGCGTCGCGGGTGGTTTGAAAGCCTCAACGCGCACCACCCCATGGCGTCCATTGCTCTTGGTGCATTGGTCGGGGTCTGCTGGGCCCCTCGCGTCACCGGGGTGCTATCGAAGCACCGGACCGGCCAACTTGAGCTAGAGATGGGCGTCCGTCGGTGAGCTTGCCTGGCTTCGTGGTTAGCCTTTATTTGACTAGTGCTCCATAATTAACTTTTTATTTATATTTAGCCTCTTATGAGAGACCAACAGGCCCGGTTAAAACCATAAGGCCGTCCTTCTGTGGACCCACCACCTGCAGGTCGAGCCATAGGGGCTGGTGCTATGTGATTTGGGAAGCTCCAACAGCTGCCCCCACGACCCGGCAACGGACAAGTGGAAGAAAATGGATGGATGGATTTACGTTTAGGTGGATCTCACCACGCTGCTGTCTTGCTTCCTATTTGTTTTTGCTTTGCTCCACTATTTGTGGGGAACTCAAGACGACCTACAGTGTACAAACTGTGGTTAAATGAAAAGCGAATGTGAATTGTGTATACAATGTAAGCTAACTGAAGCTAATGTGAGCTACCAAAAACTGTGAAATTAAATGTCAAAGTATGAAATCCTAACAGAAATAAGCCCAACAAAAATAAAAACATAGAAATAAACTAAACTGTGTGAAAGGAACATCCTGCCTCTGTCCTTTTGGGTCGAACCTGTGTGCCTTAAAGGAATAGGCCACCGTTTTTACATACTGACATATGTTCTTACCTTACCTTAGACTAGTTGATATGTTCCTGTCTGGTCTTTGTCCGTGCGCTCTGTCATGCAAACGGAGCACAAACGCAGCCTCTTCCACATACTGTGTAGTTCCAAATCAGCTCCCGTTAGAAGCTACCAAACTCTTCCACGTTTTCCCTATTTAAATACAGTTACGTGACGTGTTACACTACAAAGTATAGTAACACAGAAATGTAACATGTCGATTTTCTCAGCGGATAAAAAGGGGTACTATATTGTGAGGCGTAATAATACGAGGAGCACTACGTCCGCGCACTAACACCTAAAGACTTTTCTCCCGCTCACTACAAGTCACGCTGCTTCTATTGACGGAAGTGAGCGGGAGAGAAGTCTTTAGAAGTTAGTGCGCGGACGTAGTGCTCCTCGTATTATTACGCCTCGCAATATAGTACCCCTTTTTATCCGCTGAGAAAATCAACATGTTACATTTCTGTGTTACTATACTTTGTAGTGTAACACGTCACGTAACTGTATTTAAATAGGGAAAACGTGGAAGAGTTTGGTAGCTTCTACTTCTGATTTGGAACTACACAGTATGTGGAAGAGGCTGCGTTTGTGCTCCGTTTGCATGACAGAGCGCACGGACAAAGACCAGACAGGAACATATCAACTAGTCTAAGGTAAGGTAAGAACATATGTCAGTATGTAAAAACGGTGGCCTATTCCTTTAAAGCACATGTATTTCCAGTCATACTGGATGGCGTTGTCTGGCTTTTATTTAATTTAAAATACCACTACCACTCGTCTTGTCCCACAAAGTTCAGCTTTAAAGGCCCCTTGTGTTCGGGAGTGTAACGCAGCCAGGGCTATCGACAGACAAGCTGTGACCCAGGGCAAGAAGTTTTCCACGTGTCCAATACAATGAATAAAGCTCAACGCACAGCAGGACGCAGCGCGCCGTGGCACGTCCTCTGCCGTGCGTCCATGTGGGATTTCAACACACACCGGAGCGCGCTGCGTCACGGCACTTCAGAGGCTTTTCTCAAATCATAAATAAAAGAAGACACATATGTCCGTGTTGCAGAGAGAGAGCAAACCTGGCTCTTTGTTGTATAGCGAGTTGGCGAGAGACACGTGTTTAACATGCTTCCCCAGATGCCTGAGCCCTGACGATGGTTTCTCTGTCTCCGCGGCTTCTCTCATCCCGTCCAACAAAGTTTACGGTGCCGCGTCTGGATTCAACAAATCTGAATCGTGGCGCGGGGTCCAGCATCGCCGCGCGTCACAGCAACCTCGGTGTGCGTTCTCTCATAGAAAATAAAGGAGGCGGCTCTTTTGAACTGTTTGTCTCTTTCAAGGCCCCGATTTTCCTTTTTTGTTATTTCAAGCTAAAACTTGTGTGAGTGTTTATCATCTAAAACTGATGGGAAAGAATTAACATGGAAACTTTATCATCACACATTAAACAGAACACCTCAAACTTTCTTTCTCCGAAAAAAAAAAAAACCCTCTCACAAACTCTTGACTGTCATAAATATGGGAACAATGTGTTCTTTTTGCAGATTTTTCTTTGTTGATCTGTCAAGTACCATCTTTTATAGAGTTCAACCTCCGAGAGTGCCCTTAGTAAACACTATACCAAAGCACAAGTGTTCACTCGAGTGTGGATACACTTGACTCAGGTGTTGACATTGTGTCTCAACTCCACCTGCAACAACTGAAGAAAGACAAAGTGAGAGGACTCAGTGAGCAATGCGCTTAATTCAGCAAAGCACGGCGTCCAGAAAGGAATCACAAAGAAATAGAATGGCAGTGAGAAATGCGAATGTTAATGGTTCAAGTACATTTTTCTTTTGAAAGCTTTTTCATCTCGAATGCATCTTGTATTATTCTCTTTTTCTCACGAAAACTTTTTCACAGTTGTGTAAACTTCTAATCCATTCCCAGTTGTGACTCAATTTGATAAACAGTGTTAGCAAAACAAGAGAACTCATTTGATAAGGAACACAGCCTACTTCTCCGAGCGCATTTTTTAATTTCAATCAGGTTTTATTATCGCGTTTGCAGTGGTGGAGCTCGTGAAAGGGCTTACTCACACCTAGACCAGTGCTAATGAACTGAGAAATACAGCTAAAGCGGGTGTGATAAAAATAAACTTTAATATGAACTGGAAATTTGACAGCCCCTTTTACTGCCCTTTTGTGGACAGACAACGCTCCTAAAACCCAATGATTGTGGCATGTCATTTTCATTCATCCTCCAGGAATGCATTAATAAAAGTACTGCCTGGTCTGGCCTGTCTCCGCGGTCATATTTCTCCCTCGTAAAATGTCTGGAAACCTTTGCTTTTTCACATGTCCTAATTACATCCTATGGTTATCATCATAATTAAGGAAGCACACTTTTTTGAATGTTTTTGAATACAAAAATAAAAAAGGTTTTCCTTCACACGCAGTCGTACCAAACACCGGTTTACAGTTTGATGTCTTTTCTCCAAATATGCATATTCAAATCTCAAAGACCTTCTAGTGTACAACTATGTGTCAGATCTGTGTGAGCGAGGCACAACTTACTTATCACATTTGCCGTCCCTATAACCTCAAGCCAAGCCCCCGATCGAGGGGATGGCAAGATAAGATAAAGTAAGATAATCCTTTACTGATCTCACAATGGAGAAATTCACTTGTTAAGTCAGCTCAGGGTGTGCAAAAGAAGAAAAAAAGACAGGAAATGTGCAATCAATTAAATAGGTAATGGGTATCATATATACAGTGAATAAAAAATAAAGAATAAAGTTAGAGCAGACTATAAAAAATGTCAGCAGTGCAAATTCGTTCAGTCTTAGTGCAGATAAAAGTTGGCACTGATACAGAGATTTAAAAAGGCGCTTATGCAGAGATTTTTGCACGTATTTTTCTTTTGCATAGTAGTTATTGCACATCAGTTACTTTACAGTAGTGTTGTACAGTCTGACAGCAAGTAACAGGTTAAAGCCCTACATTAGATTGTGTTTCTTTACGAGAAATGAAAGAGAGTCAGGTGATTCTTGAAGTGGGTGAGTTTATGAGCACGTTTCACGACTTCCAGGGAGCGATACTGTCACAGTACGGGGAACACCCAGAGTGCTAATTTATTACTTATAAAAAAAATGTTTTATATTTAGATGCACAAGGGTCTTTTGTCTTCCAAATGTCTACTTTTACACTATACCGAAGGACAAAACTCATTCTTTCAGTACAACAAAAAACGATGTACTTAAAAGGAATTGCGTCATACGAGTGTAATATCAATCTTTGAGTTACTTTATTGTCGAGTTACTCTGTGGAGCTAAATGTTGAACCTCGGTCACATATTTGTGCAGAAACTGATGGAGTGTATTTTGAGATAATACACAACGGTTAGTCTGACCTGAATATCATCGTATGTGACAATACATTTCTGCTCCTTCTTTGTGTGGTTTGGTATAAGTACTTAGACCATGACAATGTTTATCAGAGCTCTGATGCATACTTGGCATGCTCTGTGTTCTCCAGGTGCACATGTGAAACGAATAAACCACTCATGATTCAAGACAAGTTTATTTGTAGAGCACAATTCATACACAAGGCAATTCAAAGTGCTTCACAGTTGTATAAAATTACGAGAAAACAGATCAAATCATTAAAACATCAACATAAACATTCATCAATTACAGTAAAAGGCAAGAGTGCAGATAAAATACTTTCAGTTTTCATATGCTCGGGTAAAAAGAGCTGTTTTCAGCCTGGATTTGAACATTGTCAGAGTCGAGGCCTGTCTCACATCCTCATGAAGACTGTTCCAGATTTTAGCTGCATGAAACTGAAACGCAGCCTCACCGTGTTTAGTCCTGACTCTGGGAACCACCAGGAGACCCCTCCCTGAAGTTCTCAGGGCCCGAGATGGTTCATACGGCTCTAACATGTCAGAGATGGACTTTGGTGCTAAACCATGAAGCAACTTGTACACAAGCAGAGCTGTTTTAAATTATATTCTCTGAGTGACAGGAAGCCAGTGCAGAGACCGGAGCACTGGACTAATATGGTAGTATTTCCTGGTTCTTGTCAGGACTCGAGCAGCAGCTTTCTGGATGTACTGCAGCTCTAACAGCTCGTTCAGACTTCAACTCTCTCTTTATTTTACGTTAAAGTAGTTAGACTATATATAACCTTAGAAATTCCACAACACGGGTGCCTCTCAATTGGCTTATTTCAACCTGTTATCTTTGTCTTCACTGTTTATATTCTTCGATTATACACTATGCGCTTCTCATGTAGAACACTTTTCAAAAGAACATCACGTTGTTGTCTTAGCATTTTGCATTCAGTCCAGCTATCCGCCGCTTTACAATGTGTGCTTTCTCAAAGATATTGGTTGGATAAAGTGCTTGTACACTTCCAAGAAAACTTTTGGGTTTTTAGTTAACCAAAGAAGCGATGCAGAAAATCAAGCGTGAACACAGCCTTCTCTTCTGCAAGAAATTGTTCCATTCTAATACAGTATGCGTCCAAAAACACAGAATGAAAAATACCATGGATAATAGGGACGATGTGGCCAGGAGAAGCACAGCCAGGGAGTTGTGCTAATAAATAAAACTCGTACAGCCAGTGCAGTTTGATTTTATTGTAATTTCTTTTCCAGACTTGCACTAACTACATTTCCACAAGACAGCGGAATAATAATGTGTTCTGTGTATTATTAAAACATTATCTTTTAATATTTCCAAAGATATACCCGGCAACCTCTAACTATATATATATGTGCTGCAAATTGCATCAGGCTCTTTTTGCACAAGCCCCTATATTAAATAGTCACTTGCTGTTTTTTTTCCCATGAAATTAACAAGCATACTTTATACGGTAACACTATTGAAACTTCTCGTGGACTTGTAAGAGGGAAAAATGTCTCTTCTTTCTTGTTGCTGGACAAGAGCATGAATTTAAACTCCTATCTTTATGAACCTTCCAATTTTAAGAGCGCTCCATCATGCTGTGGTTCTCACATTTTGATTTGATCCCGTCACATGCTCTCCCTGGTTTGACCCGTCTAATAAACCTATACTGCAAAAAGCCACAAAGCTCACAGCCTTTTGGAGAGCGCCTGGGCGGCCGCAGGTCATCGCCCCACGAGAGTCGGCTCAAAGCTTTCTGAACACGTCTGCTATATCCTGCTGTAGCATCGACTATCTCGAATAATATTGGGGTGGCACTTATGTGCGGGTGGCATGAGGACCGACAGGATTTGAGTCAAATTTAGAATTAAAATTCTCCAGATCAATTTCATTCAAATCTAGACGCTTCTTGACTGGAGTTTACAGCATATAGGCCATTGCTTCATTTGAAAGCTAAGACCGACGACAAAACTGATCTGACCGAATCTTTTTTCCGTGTTGTCGCCACTTTTTTTCACATTCTTTTCATCTAATTACCCGTTTCTGTTTTTTGCTGCACTTTGATCGCTTTTTTGTCCCTATTTTGTGGCGTTCTTTTTTTTTGTCACTTGCTCTTCACTGGCTTTTTGTCAGTTTCTTTTTCTTCTCTCGTTCTTGTCGTTATTTTGAGGAGGCTTTTAGATTTGGGTAAAGCCAAACTGGAGAAAATGTGCTCGGTTCAGGCGGGGGTTAAGAGATTAAAAGGCATTAGGTTGCGTTTATGTGACACCCATAGTTTAAAACTGAGGCGACGGGTAGCTAAAAAAATCCATGGTGGTAACTATGGTAACCATCAAAATGCCAATCTATTTATTTTATCTTTTTATTTTTTTCGTCTTGGTTTATGGCTTATATCTTTGATATTACATGGACTACCCTCTTGACCTCACGGCCACAAAGTTCAACATAACACGTATGAACAATTTTATCATAAAGGTGTGCAACAATAGTGTAAATGTAAATGTGTGTGATGTTGGCCAATAGAAAGGACTGTAAGCAATAAGAAAAACATGCCAGGTTTGTGGATCCTGCCAAATAGTGATTACGTGATTAACATTTGTCAATTATCTTCTTTTTTTTTTTTTTTTTAAAGCAGTTTGTTAGCCCCTACCCTCCACCTGTGATCATGACATTATCTCATTCTCCATCGTGAACACAATCTTCCTATCAAATATTATGGGGTATAGTTGTGATGATGGTGATATAAGTAAAAAAAAAAATGAATTACCCACTATATCGCAAGATTTTAAGCTTAAACTACACAGTTTCTCAAAATGAGCCTTAATGTGATAATATGAGTGTTCGATGCCGACGTGTGGGGTCACAAATGCGTTCCTTGTTAATTAACAGCTAATATGTAGAAGCATCTGAATATAGCCTGTTTGACACACAGAATCAATAACAGTTCTGCTCTATAAACTCACCTCTTTTGTTTTATTTTTCAGAACCAGCTCTTCTAGTTTACTGTTGCCTAGCAGCTTTGATGAGTTTATAGCAACTTTCAGAGAGCAATATCGTCGAGCTTACACTGCTTCTTCAGATTAGCAAAACTGTCTATTATTATTATTACTATTTTTTCCACAAATGCTTTTACGCTAGAAATCACGAAACAAGACAAACAGAACTTTTGTGCAGACTAACTTGTTGCCTTTGAAATTACTTTTGCTTTTGTCATTAGGTTGTTGTTGTTGTTTTTTTCTTCTCGTTTTTTGTCACAGTAGTAATTATTTGTCATCGGTCATCTTTCCAACAGATCTCCACCCTTGCGTCTGTGTCTAAAACGTGCTTTCGGTCGAATGAAGGCATTTTAACTCTTGGGTATTTGAGGAAGGGGTGAGGAACCGAGACAAACAACATTTATCTTGTTGATAACCCTGGTGCCCCTCTCCTCCGCCTGTACGCCCTTTAGGAATAGTTATCTCCGGAGCAGTCTAGCCGGTATCATCCGCAATGGGTTTTTACGTAACCACTTATTGCAGTGGGGACATGTTTTGTGCCGGGTTGTGTCGTGTTTAGTTCTAATACAAAAGTTAGTAATGGATAAAGTTGGATGCTATTACCTAAGGCACACGAAGCACAGTGTCCTAGGGCAGTGGTTCTCAAACTTTTCACACCAAACAACACTTCACCATTCTGAAAGAAGGGGTCGTGAGACACATGCCTATAGCCTGGCAAATCCAGAATATACACAAGGGATATCAAGTCTGGGCTCGACACCCTCGTTCGCTGCTCGTGTAAACCGTGGAATCAGGTTTGTTTATTTGTGGATGTGGAAGTATAGTAAATGACCAAAAACACATCAATGGTAGGTAGTAGGAACCACTAATAACTTCGCAACAACGACACACTTCCGCCCTCCGCTGATTCCTGTTCACGGTCACCAGACTCAATCTCTGGCACAGTGGTGAGTCTTTATATCCAGGTTCATTTGGAAATAATAGGCGCCTAATATAGATGGAAAAAGCGCTGTATAAGTTGAGACCATTTACCATATGGGGCGAGTAAAAGAAACAGCATTTTGTTAGTAGTTTTCAGGCAACTTTCAAGTATCCTCTTCTAACTGAACTAAAGCTATGGTTCACGCTGACTTACCGTATTTATAATGCATACTTTGTCAGTGGTTGCGGACCGGATTGGGTTAGATCATGTCAAACATCCCTGATCTACGCAGGCCCATAAAGGGGGAGGAAACTCGTATCCACGGGGTCTTATCCATTCTGCCATGACTCGGAGTCCTTAGTCATAGCGTTTGCAGTGATGCGGTCTGTGTATCAGATCGTTGGGGCCAAAGCGAAGACGAGCCCAAAGGTAAAGCTCTCTCTTTACTGGGTGATCTCCAAATCCTATGCTCTCATATGTGGCTACATGCAGGAGATAGTAACGTTTTAACGTTAACTCAACAGGACCGATATCTGATATTACTGTCATCTGAAACAAAATCTGAAGGGTTTGTTTGTTTTGCGAGCCAATGCTAATACAGTCTGTTTCTAAGGCGTAAACTTTACACAAATATAGAAGAGAAACAGTGTGGTCGAAATACCAATTTAAAGGAGGACAAAAACAAGATAAAACTCTGCATCCAGCTAAATCAATATCATTAGAAGGCGCCTGTACGACGAGCAGTATTTGTAGCACAGTCTGAAAAAAAAAGCACCAACCTCACGCATACCAGGAAGCAGCTCCAAATATAATCTCCCAGTGCAAGAGACGTTTCAAAACAAGATGCTTTTTAAAGAGACTGGAAGCTTCCCAACTCGGAAAATGAGAGTGTCTTCATCTAAGCGCTGCCCTGGCACCTTTTGGCAGCAATAAAGCACGCAGCGCCTTACCTCCAACTCGCACAGCACACCAGATCAGCTTTTCTCAGTCCTCCCCGGGATTACTCCTTTACTGCCTTCCCATTTCGCCAACATATTTACTGTTATCGGGGCGTAAATCACTCTGCAATTTTTGGCGTCGCAAGCAGCACTAAGTGAAACGGAGAGGCATTGTTGTAACTTTATAGCCGCTTTAAAACCGCGTTTAAAGAAGGAGAAATCTGTGGCCATTAGGTGTTTTTTGCGGTGTTCAGTTTCGATGTAGCCAATGTGTTGATTTATAACGGAGCGGTAATGGACTTGGGTGACAGTATCCAGCTCTTAAATGTCAGGAAATAAAAGTATTGTGGCGGGCAAAAATAGCAAGGACATTCAAGGTATTAGCACAAGGTTTTTTTTAACCCGTTAATGTGGATTAAGACTGAAAGACCGAACTGAAAAAGATGTAGGCTACAGCTGCAGATGAAAAGCTCTTTATTTATTTAAATCTAGCACCTTATTATGACGTCTTAGTACTTAAACTAGCAGCTTTTAACTTCCAAAAGAGGCAAATATTGTTAATTTGTTTATGTTGGTAATCTTACAGGAAACACATGTTATGGATATTGTTAGAGGAAATACGGATGAGCCCGGAGAGACACGAGTGGAAGGATGGAACCGAGTCTGGATGTCTTAAGTAGAGAGAAGTTTTATTAACACACACATAATAATACAGGCCTGGAGACAGTTGAACAGTCAATACATTGGTTAGGGCATGGACCATTCAGAGTCTGGTTATCTATCCACATGAAGAGCGTTAAATAGCCGTGAGCGCCACGTAGGCGATAACCATCTACTCACAGACAGTGCGCCACGTGTACTAGGCCACACGTCATGTAGACGGTCGAGGCCGCCGTGTCTCATTCTAACAGTACGATATGATAAAAGGATTATGTGAAGGCCGAATGAATCTATGATTCCCCATCAGATATAAACAGTTAAAGTGATTTGATATTCCCGACAAGCCGATAATGTACTTATTAATAAAATAAGCACAGTGAATTTCAATGTCAGCAAGGTGTGAACATAAAGTCAAGGTTAGTGTATGTCATAAATATATTAGTCTCTCTTTCCCGTCGATAATTGCTGAAAATCAAAGCTGCCGTACAAAATAAGCAAGTGATTTATAGCATGCTAGTGACTAGCATGTTAGCTGCCGAAAACAAACACGCACACACACACACACAGATCTCGTGTATTCATCACAACTAGCTCCAGAAAATAATTTGTCTAAACGTCCAAACATCTCCCTCCCTGAAGAACACAGATGTGATCGCAGATGTAACAGGTTGAAAACCCACATACTGGGAATTAGATCATTTTTGCTTAATGGCACTTAATATGAAATAAAATAGTCTCTAGATGGTAGACTTGAAGATAAATATACGCTCTATGTTGTCCTTGTATTTTGTTATTTTGAAATAGAAGGACCTCCTGGAACGTGGTGGAGGGGTTTGAGCGCCCGAATGATCCTGGAGCTAAGTTGTCGGGGGCTTCGTGCCCCTGGTAGGGTCTCCCATGGCAAACAGGTCCTAGGTGACGGGTCAGACAAAGAGCGGTTCAGAAGCCCCTTATGAGAGACCAACAGGCCCGGTTAGAACCATGAGGCCGTCCTTCTGTGGACCCACCACCTGCAGGAGGAGCCATAGGGGCTAGTGCAATGTGATTTGGGCAGCTCCAACAGCCCCCACGACCCGGCAACGGACGAGTGGAAAAAATGGATGGATGGAAATAGAAGGAGGAGTTAGCTCTTGTGTTGTCATGCAAGATAATCCGCCTTTTATTACAGACCTTTCTTTGTGAATTCTGTGCAGCCCTCCTTGCTTTGCACTGTTTTATAGAAACAGGCACATCTTTCCAAGAAAAGAAAAAACTTTGGCTTTTATAATTACTGTTTTCATACACTGTGGATATGAATTAAATGGTGACTGTGAAATAATACACAAATCTGTTGACATGTTATATCTGAAAGTGTCACTGCTGCCTTAGCCAACTCGGATGGGCCATAATGACAAAAATGAAAATGTTAATTTTTGCAAACCATCAGAAATGTGCTAACATTTACGTGAATGAGTTGCTCAAAAATAACATTGACTTTACAATAAATGTCTTACACTGCCAGTTTTTGCAGCTTTGTTGTACTTGGTATTGCATTTGTGTATATCTTAAAAAAGAACATGTTGATAACACCGTGTAGTAGACTATACTGCCCACAGCCCACACTCCGCCTTAGGCCCATAGTTGTTCAGAGAAGCTCTCCCCATGACCCACTGAAAACACAAAATGCACCTTTCAGACACACGGAGGCGGGAGATCACACAAGTCTCCCATTTTGTGGTCTCTGCTGTCTGACAGTGTGTGTATTGATTCAATTACCAAATGTCATGACGGCGTTTCTCAGTCCTGTCTTTCCTCACCACACGTATCCATCCTCCTTCTACCGCCCGGTCTCGTGTCAGTCTCTCTTACTGCCCATCTACATCTCTACAGCCTCTCGCTGCTCCTTACGTTGGAAATCTCGCATCCATTTGCCTTGGCCTTGGCTCGTGCCGCACTCTTCCCTTCCGCGGTGCTCAATTACTCCGTCTTCCCAGGGCAAGCGCCGGTGTCAAGCTACTGTAATGACTTTCTGATTATCTGTCTTTATGTGATGAATGAGATGGAAATGTACCGCCGCGGCCAAACGGGGGCTGGCGCTGTGCCCAAGCTGCCACGCCACAGTGGGATCCGGCGGAAGCGCACGCGGGGAGGGCTCGGCAACAAAACAAATAACATTAGATTGTAATACAGATGCTCGAGTTGTTATCTGTGTCACTACTGAGTCAGAGCCCATTTGTGAGCCGCGTGGAGAGATGACTTACGACATAAGGAAGGCCTGACGCTGCGGAGGCCAATCATTTTTCAATAAAGAACAGATTTTCTGACAATGAAATTAGAGGGTTTTTGTCTGGGATGGTAATGCATCTTTGGCATCTGTCTTTGGAAATGCATTGGTCCGCTAAAGTCATGAAATCAGTCGGACAGTTTTACCTAATGTATGTGGCCTGTGTGCCAAAAGGGGACAGCTGAACTTTACGAAGATAAAGGGCATAGGCAACAAAAACGTGCATTCATATCAATTTGTGTGGAGAATTAAAAACTAGACTTAACATACTGCATTATTAACAGCTCAGGCGACACAGAAAGCTGCCACATATCACACTTTACCTAGATGCGACATGAACGACGTGTTACCGTTATAAATTAGGAGGAAAAGAACTTGGGTTCATCAGATTTAACCAAAACCCCGCACTAGGTGGTCAGTAGGATGACATTTTTGTAGGAACATTAATCAAGTCCATAGCTCTCAGTGCTCTGTAGTGAAAGAATTGGGGAAAACAAAATATATTTGCACAAGTCAAATACATAATGAAATATGAAATTGGCAAGAAAAACACACCATGCAAATTAAGCAAAAGGAAAAAATGAAAAATCAACGACAGAAAACACATGCAACCAAATGATTACACGGAGCAAGCTCAATCACCTCGCTGTTAGAGAAAAGATGTTTTTATTGAAACTTTATTTAACCAGGAAAGTCCCACTGAGATTAAAAACCTCTTTTTCGAGGGAGTCCTGGCCAAGAAGCAGCAAAAACAACGGCGTCTAACAGAATTAGGAGTCAGGGCCGTGGCATAAGACCCAAATCATGAGCGGACTTACCCCCGACAAGCCCCGCACCCAACAGAACGCACTCACTCACGGGAGAAGGGTGAGCCCACGGCCCTTTGTTGGCTCTGTCGGTGTCATCCACAAATCACCTGTCGGGAGGAAACACCGACATGCCGCACAGACAACTCTAATGTCTCTGTATGGCGGGAGTTATTACATTTAAAAGACTGTATTCTTCACACAAAATGTTAATTGTTCATTATGAAATCAGATTAAACAGCAAAATTAGCAGTTCATTAAGTTTGATATCTTTACGAGTTACAGAGTTATTGATGCAGTGCTTTCTTAATACAGTGTTGATGAACTGAGAAAAGTAAAATAGATTCGACACCAAAATGTGCCACTTTAACGTTGCAAGCATGCCTTTCGTCGAATGAACCCCAACTGATCTCAGTGCAAGCTAAAGAATGTGGGTTGTTTTAATGCATGAAGCCAGTTGCTCAGAAAGCGCTCACAGGTTTGAGGAAAAAAGAAAATAGACTCTTTGCCGCGTCCCGCTGAGACCTGGGCTTAACCTCGACCTAAGCAGACGTGCCCCGAGTCCAGATGTGGCCTGAAGTGCATCCCCATTACCATCATCAAGGACAAAGGCTGCTCTGCTTCTGAATGGAAACCTACCCACGATGCACCATGTTAAGCGATTGTTGATGGTTGACTTTGACCTTCTAAAACATTGTATTGATTTCCTCCCCTTTCTTTCCCTTGATGGGTGTGAATGCCTGGTTGACGGGCTGTACGGTGGAGAACAGGTTGATGTCGACTTTTTATTCAGAGGTGGATATATATATATATATATATATATATATATATATGTATGGAGATGCTTAAAATAGTTTTCATTTATTTTTGTTTTTTTCATTATTGATATTATTTAAAAAGAGACAACATTATTCCTCATCTTTGACATCTTTTAGACAGAAGGTGATTCTTTGATTGTGACAAACCTTCTGATTTGCTGAGGACATAATGGTAATGATACCCAATGAAGAGCTTAACATTAACTGCAATGATACACAGTGTTTGGAGAGTAAATTGACTCAATAATCCCAATTTGACGGTGCCAAAATGAGTACCTGACCACATGAACACTTTATTAAACAATGTGTCATAGGTGAATATGAATTATGAAGGAATTACTTTGCTTTCCTCACATTGTACAATTTTCAATCACCTTTTCACCATTTTGAAACCTATTGTTATGGCTCTACATTCACAATGTATTCCAGTTAGATGTGATCCCCATCAATTTCTAACTTTCCTAACGTATTGCAAACATCTAGATTATTTTCCTTTTTTTTTCATCATAACGGCTTGTTCCAGGTATAGGATTATGAAAAACCATAGCGCACATAGGCTGCCAACAAGAAAGTGCAAACAGCAAAATGTATTTCGCTTCCCAGGAAGTGAAAATTGGTTTGATGGGGGGGGGGGGGGGGGGGAAAGGGGCTTTTTCACTTTTCTTAAAATTTGTTTCAATATGAATACAATGTTTGGCTCTCAAACCCTGGATGCCACCCGATAGCACCCAGACACCTGAGAGACAGCGGGCCATGGGTCCAGCTCTCCATCCTGCACCTCTCCACCCACGCTTCCATTATTCATCCCTCTTTCAAATGCCTTTTATGCTGCTCAATTACCCCCGCAGCAGCCCTGTGTGGACACTGTAATGACATTCTGATTATCAGTCTGTAAATGAGAAATGAAATGAGTGTGTGTGATGCCGTGCCAGGGGAGAGAATGGGGACAGCTAGGGGCTTTTCAAAACCTGACACAGCCGAGGGAGGGCAGGAGAGAAAGGTTGAGGTAGGACACAGCCAGCATCCAAAAGACAATGCAACGGAGAGGGGAACGTTTTGTAATACGCAGCAAGTATAAAAAATTACAGACTAATTGCCCCCATTCAAAGCTTCACTGAGTGTTCTGACAATGCGAGAGGATCCTTTATGTTTGCAGACAATTGTTGGGGTAAAAAGGGAAGCCGTGTTGCAATTGAAAACACATCCTGTCATCTCCGAAAGCTAAGATGGCAGATATCGCTTTCCGAATTGGATAGAGCAGTGAAATTAAATTGTCTGCACGAAGCACTTACAAATCCAATCGTTTTCAGCCAAAAGTGGAGAATACTTTGTGGCGATGCTCATTCAGGGATTCGGCTCATTCAGTGATGATTCAGACAGAGGAGTCCTTCAGAGTTATTGGCTGATGGAGCAAGTTTGTCATGTTTCGATGAGAGCAAAAACTTAAAACAAAAAACGTATTATACTCAAATCCAAAAGTTGGCTCGACACAAGAGTTATGTTTGACTGAAAAGATCATTTGAAAAGAAAAGATTCCAGATTTTCTTTTTTTTCTGAGATAATAAATTTTTTACATGTAATATTGCCTTCATTATGTCAATGTTTTACTGTTGATTTCTTTTTTCTGCCAGATCATTATCTTTCTAGCGCAGTTGAATGTATCACAGTTTTAAACTTTTAGAAAAAGATGATCGTTCACGCTATAGTAATGTATTTAAGTAGGTGTTTTCTGGTTTAGACCCTGTTTTAACTCAGTTTAGTCTTATTTTAGATCCAGTTAAGGGGCGATATGATCTTGATCTTGTGGTAAATTTTCTATGATGAAACATTTGGGAACCACGGTTCTAGAGCACTGAACAGCCATTACGATAGGTTGTAGCGTATAGTGGAAACTCTTCTTCTGAAACACTGAAGAGGCACCAAGAGCCCCCCACACCTGCAGCACAGTGGATGCATCACAAGAGGTGCAACAGGAAACACAAACATTGAAAAATGAAGAGAAGATGGTGAAAGACTGTTGTCGAGCAGAGGGAGCTGCGAAGATATGGAGGAGCTGACCAGTGCAGGACACCATGCTCTGAAACAGGAAGGAACTCGTAAGACAATGCACCATTTCAGAGGATCAGAGGAGACTGAAGACAGCCAACCAGGTTTCCTCCGGGTGCTATGGTTTCCCCGACCTCCAAACACATGCTGGTCAGGTTTAACCCTCAGTGGCACCGGCTCAATTTCGTTGCGCAGTTACTTACTTACTTACTTATTTACTTATTTACTTATTTACTTACTTACTTAAAAAAAATGAACAGTAATGTGTTGGAAGTAAAGTGAGGTAAGCAGTGTTGCCGGCTAACAGAGTCATCTAATGGGACTATGATTGCAAAGCTGGTAATTAGATTATAAGAACTTTATCAAGTAACTATCAATTACTTTTTGTAACATTTTGACATATGAAAACATCTTTTTACTCATAAAATGTCTGAAATTTGAAAAAAAAAAAACACCTGAAAACTATCAATCCTGGCTGTAAACACAGATATTACTTTGAGTTTATCTCGGCTAAAGCAAAGAACATAGTCGGTTTTGTGGGAACCAAGATGTCCTCAACTGCGAAAGATTAAATGGGGCAGACCTCAACAGCCTGGCTTGACAAAATTAACTTTAAATCAGTAATCAGATTACTTTTGAATCAGTTATGCAAAGTTGGAATACTTTTATGGTCTAATCCCAACAACAGTGGAGGTAAAATAACAGAAAAAAAGTGAGAACTGATAATGCTCTGAACAGACTATACCACATATATCCATGTTCGTAAAACATTCTAGAGTTTAGAGGCTCAGGGTCCCCACTACAATATCCTATGGTCCAGTCTGAATTGGAGACACAAATCCATGTTGGACGTACTGAGGATCTTTTGTGGAGTGTGTGTGTTGTGTCTGTAGCATCAGTAGTGCTATGGAGAAACGGTTGAACCTGTTGAACTGTATATAGGCTCAAATGTCCAACCATATGGCTGAGCTGTTTAAACAGTGAACTAGAATGACACATTCTTAGAGAATAAAAGTGGCCTCGAGATAAGACTCTGTTGAAACAGTTTTCCTCCTTAAATACAGAAGACACTTTGAAGGTTTACTCAATCAATCTATGAATGAGAATCAGTGCTGCCTGTACCTCAACTATCACTGGCGAGGAGTTTAATGAAAGATAAACGTTGGTTTTAAAAGTTGCTGAAGTAGATTAGAAGCTTTGTCAAATACAAAATCATTATTTTAGTCTCATGACATACTCCAGTTCAATAGTTTTTATAGTTTTTGTTTTCTTTTCTTGCTTCAGTCTATCCCTTTGAGCTTCCGTAAACTGTATAATTGTGAAATTTTGAGAATAAATACAATGAAATAAATGTTAACTTCTCTAATATGTCACACCCACAGTATTGCATTTTTCATGTGCCAGTTAAATACTTTTTCTGTGCTGTTGCTACTCGCTTACACCATCTTAACCTGCCCATTGTTTGAGGCACTACTAGACACTTAAAAGTGTTCTTTCCCTAGTTTGTTTGGCTATAAAATTCCAACTATGGCACATTTCATGTTCATTAGAAAGGCAGACTAACCGGCCGGCTAAATTACATTGGCTTCATCCCGGTAAGTTGCTCCCATTTCAGCCCAATCAACAGGAATGCTCAGCCAGCCCAGACTGCTGTTTAATAGGATATTAACATCCTGATCAATCACCTTAATTGATATTTTTTAGGCATTAACGCTCTCAAACTCAAACAGATGTAATTGTCAGACTGGGACCAGGATCCCCATCGGCAGTAATTGGCCCATTATGGATGCAGCCATGACGGAGAGATTTAGACGCCAAGTCAATGACATGGGAGATGGATAGGGCAGGGACTTTGTGCAGTGGTGTATCACTCATGCTTGGTCACTCTAGGGGATTCCCATTAAACGCTGGTACACACTTTGTTTGTGTGCTGCACAGGGAGCGATAAGACTCTTGTTCTTTTAAATTGCACCACAACATAAGTTACTGTGAGCTTGAATATAACTGTGAAGTAACCGTACCTAGATGTTTTTGCTTCAGAGCACAGTGGTTGGAACTCTTGCCTCACAGCCAGTCTTTGGTTGAATTCCCGAGCTGGATTGAAACTGCATTCACTCAATTTGGCACATAAATGTAGTCGCAGCGGTTCAGAACTTGCTCCCCACCAAATAAAGCACTCTTTAACAATATATTACAAGAGACATGTTAGTCATTTAAAGCAGTGCTAAGTAACTTGTTGACCTTATTAAATCCTTTATGTAGTCCCTCTGGGGGTAATACAAGTGTTGATGGGATGATTGGGGGGTCTTTCCTCTCCCCCTGGTGTCTCTGGCTAGAAAACCACAATTGCAACGTTGCTGCCTATGGTTCAGAGGCACCAATACACACTAATGGAATCACGAAGAAGAAGCTAACAGGCAACGCTAACAGCGGGGGTAGCGCCACTTAAACAGTATTTACAGCCAAGTTTGAGTGAAAAAAAATATCTCCATTGTGTCATTGGATGTACAATATCCCTCTCTACCTTTGTCTTTTCTGTCAACGTAGTATTTACTCTCACGGACAATTAATGAGTAAAAAAAACGCAACATGCTACGACACCTGCAGTGGCGCTTATGGCCTCTAGGGGCATGAGTCACTTAGTACTGCTTTGAATCTGTGTAATTATGCTCATACAGGTTTAGGATAACACTGTGAACTAAGTCAGTGTAACTTATTATTGCGCTGACTTGTAGTAAGTCATAACTTTTAGACACCGTACATAATTATACTCATTATTGGGGATTGGAGCATATCCCTCTAAACGCTGGTCTCCATCAGAGAGGGACCCACAAATAGTTGAGCCAATATGTGTGCGGCTGTGCATGCATGACCAAAATGTGTTACAAGTGTGCCTTTTCCGCCTCAAAACTCTCCCGGTGCGAGCGTGGCGGCGGTGCCATATGGCGGCCCTGTGTTGAGTGCATTTGCGGCGTGTGATGTGCCATTACGAGCCAGGAGCCGAACGGCGACTGTGGCATCTTCATTAATCCTGGGCTAACTCCTGTTTGCCAAAGGAGGCCTGGCTTCACGGGGGACTGCTGATGCTAGCACATTGTCACAGCTCACTCAGTCACTGCTGCCTCGCCCCCTCCGCCTCTCAGTGGGAGGACAGGGACCAATTGCTCGCTAAAATACCTCGCATTACTCCGCTGGATGAAAGCTTTTGGAGTAAAATTGTGTGAATTATGGCCCAGAGCGGAGTTTAGGATGGGAAATAGTCTTAAGTGAGCCATAATGGCTTTAAGTGAAGTCTGTAAGACACAAAATATATACGCAACTCCCTGATATTCTTGTTTGACATAGATTTCAAATAAATGCGTGCTGTTTGGTACATATTGAAGCAATTGTAGATGGTTTAAACATTTCAAAACATGACATTTGTAAACAGAATATGGTAAACAGGGAAATGTCTGCGGTGTGTGTTCTTTTGAAAATGGTATACTCTGTTTGGCAGGGGCAGGCGACATAGGAAAGGTAGATATACGTTTTCAGCACAACTATTTAAAATGAAAAATGTCATTTTTCACACAGTTTGAACATTTTAAATACACATTGGGTGGTGAACTTTGCTTTTACCCTCTCGTGTCGCAGTGAACTTGTTGCTTCGTCATTAAACTTCTTGAAACCAGCATCATACATTATGTCTGCGCTCTCTCCCACCCTCCACTCTGAAGATCTTTAAGCTTTTGAACTACATCATCAAATATTTATACTCCTCCCAAGCTCACTCTATCTTTTAAATGACAGCAGCATATGCATTTTAGGTGGAAGCTGCCTTTTGAGGCTAATTCATATCCGTTCAGTTCACACCAGGATAAACCCCCCCAGAGGGATTTCTTTTTCAAGCACTTTTAATCATTCTTCCTCGTTCATCCCCTTATGCATTCGAACCATTATTGTATAGTAAAATATGCATATGACTGGTAATTTCCCATTTTGCACTGCCCATTTGAAATAAAGTGTTACAGTATTTGTATTGTATGTATTTTATTCCATCTGTATGTATGTATTTAAAGCTAGAAGATAAGGACATGTGCATTGGGTTAACATCAAACGAGCCACAGAAAGACATACCGTGTGTTAGTTTCCATGTCATGAGAAGATTCAGGTCAAACTGTCTGCTAGGTAGAACTGAGGAGGCTTCTTCAACATTCATTTAGCATAAGAGTGAAAATCTGTGCCTGATATTTTAGTCAAACTGCTGTGTCTGTGCTTCTCTGAGAGTCTTCCTGCCTGCATCCGTCTTACATGTCACCTGATTTAAGGCTTGCCTGCTCCATCACATCAACGCATGATACAGTGTTATGTTTGGGACTGGGGGGAGTCTTATGGATGTGTTATTCAGATTGGGGAATCCTTACTGATGGTATGTCTTCAGCGTGTGTTCTGTGATGCCCTGTCAAGGTTCAGGTCCATGTCTTGAAGTTGGTTTGGCTTAATTATCTGGTTTAACTTGGGTTTGGTGTCAATGTTGAAAGAGCAATACTTATCTACTTTGGGTAAAAGACCAGGTTAATATCCATATCCATGTTTATAAAATTATATGCTGCAGTTCCAACATGTTGGACTAGTATAAAACTACTTGTTTGAAACTGTGAATATCGTTCAAAAGTTCGTTTATTTCTGTAATTCTTGATTTGATTTGATTTATTTGAGCTCTTATTTACAGTGTGTTATTATTTACAATATTTACATCATTACATATACAGTTTCACAAAAAAACAAGAAAAATTAAAATAAATTATAACTCAAAAGGAGTAGGCCGAAGCAAGAAAGCGTATTAATGCCTACCCCAATCTCAAAGTACAATACAATACAGTACAATACGAAATAGACACGTTTGTGAGTTCTGATGGTGTTTACTTAGTTCTATAATGTTCTTCTTTTTTTTTTCATTGCTTATATTACCATGTAATTCTTAATAACTTAAAATGTGAAACTAATACATGATATAGACTCATTGCATGCAAAGTGACATATGCCATAAGCCTTCGTTTGTTTTAATTTTGATGATTATGTCTTACAGTCTTTTTAAAAAAAATATTCAAATTTTATGAGATTTTTAATTTGGGGTTTTCACAAGCTGAGCCATAATAATCCAAATTATAACAAATAAAGGCTTGACAAATCTCACTTTGCATGTAATTTTTCACAATATTCGAATTTTCTGAGTTCCACCTGTAGTACAGAGCTTTAACAGATTTTAAAATATTTTGCAGTATATTAAAAATTCAAAATACAGAGAGTGAGGTTTAAATCATCTTGACAGGCAATGGTGGCAGTGCTGTTAATTTATTCCTCATTGACTTGTATTTATGCAATGATTCTTGTGTTCTTTCTGAGAAAAAAAACGAAAAAACACAACCCTTACTTTCACACGAGACCTCAGACATTAACATCCGCTCAGGGCTCAATTCTGTTGATAATTGGAAAGGTTTTGACTCCTTTGATTTGGACATGAATGCCTCACTTCTTGACTGTGTTTGAGTAGCCTACGCCAGTAATGATGGCCCAAGGCAGCTCAAGGCTTTCTCCACAAAATCAATTCCCAAATGAGTGCAAGCTAAAAGCAGATATGATCAGCTTTTTGGCCTGTTTTATTCATTGTGTGTGCAATGTTAAGGCTTTCATAAAATAAATAAATAAAAAACATTTGATTTGCTCTACTACCATGAAACAATACATCATAATCTTATTGAGCACTAACATTTAATAATAAAAGTTTTAATGTACCTTAAAAAAGTATTTCACTTTATTACACTCTGTGTTTCAACAACTGCCCAGCGGGGACAAACATGTGCTTTGGGAAAACGCTTCTCTTGATTTGATCTAAGTACTTGCATGACAGCTCAGGGCAGTTCTAAAACAAATTGATTTAGTTTTAGTTTTTTTTTTTTTAAGGAAACTCATTATCTGACCTATTCCAGTGAGAGCTGTTTTCATAACTAGACTTTGTCTCAAGTGGATTTCTGCAGATGTTTACAATTAACAAGTCACGTCAGCTCGTGATATTGTTTGCAACTTTTATTATTTATTTCATTCACTTGAAATATAATTTATAAACTCCTCACAGAGTGATTATGGGGTGGTGATCAATTATTCGTATTCCCATTATGGGTCCCAAGAAAGGGAGCGCAAGAAATCGGGCACACCTTTGACACAGATTTAATACTTTGTGAAAGTTGAAAATGCATCATATATATTTTAAAGATTGTCTTGGATAGTTTTGCCTGAGGTGTGAAGCTTTCCCTGGTAGGATCAGCATGCCTTTAGCACAAAACTGAGGGCATAAGCCATAGTCTAAAATTAAGTAGTACGGTGACTGGGATTGTTCTAACCTCTTGAGTAAACACAATAAAAGACTTTACAACTGTCAAGACTCTGAAACGTTCCCAACTTGTTTTGACGTGTGTCAGAGAAAGTCAGGTTTAAAGTTGCTTTTCTTTTGTCACTAGAGAATACATGAGAGATAACGCCACTTCGTTTGACTGGGGGCATGCTTTTGGAGGCTGTCTGACTTTGCACTTCCATCTTCTGCACTCTGCGCCTCATCTTGATAATTCAAAAAAAAGGCTCTGTGAGCGAGTTTTGTGAAATAACCTTTTGTGAATATAATTTAAACTTTGTGAGGGAATGTGGCTGTGCAAATAAATACATGAAAATATGTGATTGTATAAAAAAAAAAACACACATTCTCTACTTTTGTGTGTCTAATTTGTTAAGGAGCATTGTGTTGCTTTGTAAAGATTTAAAAAGATTGTCAAAACATTTCTGAACCAGTCCCCCAGTTAAACAGGAGTCTGTTTTTTTTTTTTGGAGGGGGGGGGGGGGGGGAGGGGGGGGGCTTTGGATGCTTAAATTGGGTTTGGCTATCAGATTTTTTCAAAGGTAGATATTTCAATACTCAAGGCTCCAATGAACAAAGTGGTTGAATGGTTGTCTTTGTACTAATGGACTGCCTGTCATGGACTTGTTTTAATAGTGATCCAAAAAGCGTTATATATATTTCATTACCCAGTCTCTTGTCCAAATCAGTACGAAGTACTTAAGTTATACTGCGGGCGATTCTTTTTCCTGCTTTACATGCAGGATGGTGTTGCAGCAACAAATAGGTTAATTTATTAACCAGGTAATTGTAATTATTTTAATTGCCGCCCACCTATGGAGGTACTGCAGCAATGGCGGCCCCCTAGCGTCATAAACCAGTGCAACCAGCGGTCGTTGGTTGTCAGGGTTAGGTACGGCAAATGAGATGCAAGTTGTGTTTCGCTCACACAGATCTTACACATATTTTTAGAAGCTAGAAGGTCTTTTGAATGAGGTATCATACTGGCAAATAGGCTGTAAGCTCTCCTGTCAATAGGCTTTGAGATTTGGATATGCATTACTGGAGAAAATAACTCTAACCCTAACCTAACCCTAACCCTGAGATGGCAAATAACATGTTAACAATATAGTATGCCTCATTAAATGTGTATAATTAACCAGTGTCTTTATTTTACATAAACTGTTCTTGTTTCAGAATGTTTGTAAAAAGAAATCTTACCTAAAATGTGCTCCTGTGGATCTCTTGAAGACTTTGGCTAATATTCATTTCCTGGTGGATTAGGCCATGCTGAAAGTGTTTCATGTGTACTCCCAATAGCTGAGTTTCTAGTGAACAGGACAGTGAAGTGGTTAGATGCGACATGCAACGGTGGGGACCAGTGAGTGGTTCTATTAGGCCAAATGGAGGCCTCTTGAGCCTTGAGGGCCTCCGTAGAGTTAATCCCCATGGAAACACACATGAAGGGCCCAGCTCTACCTGTGCCACTCTTTGTCTTTTCATGTGGAAATGTTCCTCATTGAACCAATCTCCATCCAAATAAGTAGCCCGGAGCGTTTTCTCCATAACCACATGCAAGTAAGAGCGGGAAGCTGCAGAATAATTAGGCAATAAGGCGAGTTATTCAGTGGGACTTTGTTTACCTGTTTACTAATTGAACATGCATTAAAGAACTTGGGAGATGTGCTCTGTCTGCTGAGGAGAAGAACGTAAGGATTCAGAGTACATTAGCACAAAATGAGCTTGTTCCATTAGCGGGATTGTCTGAACATTCTGTCACAAAGATGCGGCTTGAAAAATAATTTTGAAGGATTCAGTTTCTTAAACTTATTTTTGGCACAGTAATGGAGGTTTAAGAGGCCGGAACGGCAGATGAACATTACATGTACGTATTTATCGAAAGAAGTGTTCCCATCTTTTAAAAGAAGTAAACTAATTGATGCAGCATGTTGATGTTCAGGCACTTTTTGTGTTCTTCCCAGCTGCCCTATGCATTTCCTACAAACAGGGAACGCAGCAGCTCAGGCATAACCATCTGATCTATGCATTTATTTGAACAGCTTTTCAAAAAAGTTTTCCCTAACTTAAAACAAAAAGGCTGCTTAGATTACAATTGCAGGTGAAGCCGTCTCTAAAGTCTCATATTGGATCTTGTACGTGTGCGTCTCTGAGTGATTTAGATGGGCTAACAGGATTTTGGTCTCGGCGCTCTATAATGTAAGGACTGGAGTCATGAAAATGAATTGCAGAGGCTCCAAGTACAGCACGGAGGGATTAGACTCACTTAAGCTGACCTTACTCTACACCTTTCTCTCCTATGAGGGGAAAAAACACAGTCATTGTACTCTTTATAGTGTGTCAAATACGTTTGGGACTTGATGAAAAGTGTTTAACAGCTTCTTGCTATGCAAATGCCTTTATGTACCATGTTTATTGCCTATCTAGTCATCCATCTATCTGTTGATCAATCTATGACTATGTACAGGTGAGTGTGGAAAATAATCTAATAGTAGAAATGTAAGCGAAATTTTAAATGAAAGCTGATGCTGCCGCAATTTTGGCATATACTGTAATTTATAATAATAATAATAATGCATCGGTTATATATAGCGCTTTTCTGGACACTCAAAGATGCTTTACATTACACTATTCATTCACTCCATACCTGGTGGTAGTAAGCTACTACTGTAGCCACAGCTGCCCTGAGGTAGACTGACGGAAGTGTCTGTGTGTCTGTGCCATCGGCCCCTCCGACCACCACCACTCACTCATTCACTCACTACATTCGCCAGGCTTCCTGGTGTTCCCAAACGGTCTCCCATCCAAGTACCGACCAGGCCCTTCCCTACTTAGCTTCCAAGGATCGGGCATAGGCGGTATGGCCAATTTATGTTCAACAATTTTATATTAAGGGCTATGTTCAAACTTCTCAAAACCTAGAAAGCGTCATTTGGTAAAAACCTTTTGTTATGGATGAAGTAAGAATGTTGAGCAGTGTTACTAAAAATATATTCTTATTATAAAATGTATAATTCTTAAAATACTTGGGGGCGACAGTGGCGCAGATGGTCGTCTCATGATCGGAAGATTGGGGGTTTGAATCCCGCATCCTGAAGGTGCACACTGACGTTGTGTCCATGGGCAAGACACTTCACCCTCCTTGCCCCCAGTGTCTCCGTACATTGATGTATGAATGAGAGTGTGAATGGGTGAGTGGTTCCGTGCTGTAAAGCGCTTTGTAGGTGGAAAAGCGCTATATAAGTTGAGACCATTTACCATACTTTTTCCCAATATTGCCTACACAGTATAACGGTCAGTTGATGCTCCCTGTGCCATACCCATCAACTCACCAAGTTTATCAAATCGTGTGCCGCGGTAACACGTACAGACCTTTTTCCCACGCCTATATTATATCTCGGGACAGTAATAGCTTGCATGTCCTTCTTTTGAGCGTCTACATTCATGCATGTGCTTACTGGTGCCATTAGAAGTCCACACTGTAGCACAAAAAGCAATTACACCTTGTGCCCCTCCGCCCAGGCCCCACCACACTGCAGCCCTGAGCTAAATTCAGCCAGTGTTGGACTTTTTAGCAGAGCCTCAGGTGATCCGGCGAATTGGAGCATGAGGCGGAAATGGGGTGAGATGGATGAAAACCAGATGAGGGTAAAAAAAAAAAAGGGGGTTGTGAGTGAAACATTCAGTCTGGAAGAGCAATGATGTGTTATAATGGCTACAGAGAGACATCTCATCTCCGGCCTGGTGAATAGCGCTCATGGTGCAAACCCATTTCTTCAATAAGTTGTGTGGGGGGTTTTAGGATGTTGTGTAAAATGTTAATAGAAACACTTCTGTGCTGCTTCTTATGAACTCAGACCACAAAGCCTTCTGGACATCTCAGTTTCACTGGGCTTAAGGTCTGCCACATGCTCCCTGAACCACTCTTTCATTATTTACATTTGATGTATCCTGGCATTGTCATTTTTGGAATTTACCAATGCCATCAACAAGGAGGAAAACAAAATACCACTGATACATTAGCTGATTATTCAGTGTGTTCACAGTCAGCTGACCTTATTAAAGTTGCTGAATTTAGACCTGACCAACTGTAGCAACACCAGAGCCAGGTGGTCAGGGCTGGACTGGCAGGAAAAATTGGCCCTGGACTTTTTAGTCAATATCGACCCTAAAAGTGTGTAATTTCCATTGCAATAGTCGAGGCCATTAGCAGAAAACATTAATTCCTTTTACACAAACAATATACAACATGTTGTTTCACTGCACTCACAATTTTAATCTTATTGTTTACAACTTGCTGCAACATTTGTAAAATGAGACCTGAGGTTCTGTGAGTCCTGGAGGGTGATAAATAAACCTTTTTTCACTTATGTTGGCAAATATGATGTGAGGAGAATGACTTACGTTATAGACGAGAGGGCCATTGCTCATTATACACGAGATTATCTGGGAATCATAACACAAGAAAGCCTGCCAACAGAACGGTCTAAAACGTGCCAGGTAGTGGATAAGTTGTCAAAGAACATCATGACATTGAACTGAACTTCAATTGATCAAGCAGTTTCTATTGTGGGCTGGTATAGTGCATTATGGGCTACAGTACATCTGGTCTGACTGGCCCAAAAGTGCATCAGCCCATTGGGAAAACTCCCGATGGCCAGTCCAGCCCTGCAGGTGTTGACTTGTTGTTTTGTTTGTTTGTTTGTTTGCCAGGCCTAGTATGGTTGTGTTTCCCAATGAAAAAGAGAGTTCAGAGCATAATGTTTATTCATCTTGCATATTCAGTAACTGCTTTTTATGAACTCAAAAGGCTCTCTTCCTCCAGCTTCTGTCATAAGGTTGAACTCTTCTATGCTTTAGAAATGATAGTATTTGAGCGGAATAAATCATCGTCTAAAATCATCAAACATGACTGAGTAAGGACTACAGGTGTATTAAACACTCCAATTTCAGTTCATGTGTTTGAAATAAATACTTATAAGCAATTTTTTGTGTTTTGTGACGTGGCCCGACTACAGCACGTGCAGGGGGGGCTTCAAGCAAAAAAGGTTTGGAACCACTGGCCTACAGCTCATTGTTGATAAGTCTGCTATAAACCTGCTTTATAGTTACATGTAGTTACCGTCTTTTTTGACATTGGATTGGAGCTAACTGCTAAGAAGCTAGTTAGCTCCGGGTGCTAAACAATCGGCTACAGCCAATTGTACATGAAATGTGAGCAATAAACTACAAAATCAACAAGCCCAGCTCTTAGCATTAGCTTTGGGAATGCTCGTGCATCATCAAGGCCCAAACACATTCCCATCGTGGATTCCAGATCCTGGAATAGGTTTTCTTGTCACCACTTTTAATCCTGGGTGTTAAGGTAAAATAAACACTTATGTGTGTCTTTGTAAAAGTCCCAGAGCTGCTGTAGCAGCTAGTTCACAACACCATGAAGCTAATCCTCCATGACTCTGACTGTTTACATCTGCGCCGGTGGTTCCGCTGCCCCCACTGTACCGACGTCTATGATCAAGGATCTTACCGCCTTTGCTTTGCCCGATCCCGTCAGACAATAGAAGCTAAGCAGGGAAGGGCCTGGTCGGTACTTGGATGGGAGACCGTTTGGAAACACCAGGAATCCTGGCGAATGTAGTGAGTGAGTGAGTGGTTGGTGGTGGTCGGAGGGGCCGATGGCGCAAACTGGTTACCCCGTTTCTGTCAGTCCACCCCAGGGCAGCTGTGGCTACAATAGTAGCTTACCACCACCAAGTATGGAGTGAATGAATAGTGCCATGTAAAGCATCTTTGAGTGCATTATTAATAATATTATTAAAATCTCATTATTCCAAGTTTAAATCTCAAAAATCAGAGTTATAAAAGTCGCAATTTTGAGATTTAAACTTGAAATTTTGTGTTTTAAACAAAGAATTATGACTTTAAATCTTGTAATTTCAACTTCCCGTTGGGCTTTATTATTTTTTTTAAATATGGCAGAAACGGGCTTCCATAGCATTAAGCATAAATTGCAAAAAAAAAAAAAATAACAATAAAAACATAAAGAAAACGTGACTATTTCCAGCTGAATGTTCTCGGACTACACAGGGCACATGCTGAAGGACTCCTGAACATCAGGCGCTCTTTCTGCAAACACGTTATTGCTCTTTACTGTATCTTCTCTCCGGGCACCACTCTGTTATGTTTAACATCCCGGATAGGTTTCAATTCGAACGAGACCAAACACACCAGTGGCGATCCTCCTGGCGAAGATTCAGGAGATGTCAAAGAAGCGTGGATGGAGGAACATAAGGTGCCGCATTCAAATGTCAGATCAAAGCTTGTAAAAGGGCAGCACATGAAAAGATTGTAGCCTTGATCCTGGAGACACACAGGCTACAGTTTGTGCATACATAGGCTCACTGCAGCGGGGAGCCCAACTGATATATCACCTCTGCGCTGTGCATCCAGATGGTTTGAATACAGAACGGCAATTAGATTCCCCACCACATAATGTAGGGCAAGGACGGAGCACGGGTGTTACAAGGCAATCGGTGATGAATGGAAAGAGTAGATTCAGAAGAAATGTTTTAAAATTTGTGTTGATGCCTAAATTATTTCTGCAAAGAAGGCTAGGGCCTTGAAATAGTTTTTTTTTATTTTTTTCTCCTCTTCTTCGGTAGTGCTAATGGAATCTGTTCCAATCTCTCTCCTTTGGGACACACAATCAATATTTACTTACCTATAGATACAGACGGCCTCGCTGGAATCGCCCATACATGCTAAGCTGACAGAGGGGGAAAACAAAGAGAGACAATAACTACTCTTTCACCCATTACTCCGCTTCTGTTTTAACATTTTTCAAAATGTGTCAATATCATGCAGAAGATCAATGTGAGCGAAGTTACCATGTACCAGTGGTAAAATAAAAAATAACTTGTTTGTGTAACGTGATAGTGCTTTAGCTTCATGCTAGCTTCATGTGCCGGTTTTTCACTTCTACTGAATAATTTGTTGTGTCAAAACATCCATATGGACCCACTGACTTGACTTTATTTGTACGTGGTTAATAGGTTTGTATTAATTTGTGGTTCCATAACAAGCTTCCTTCCCCACAATAGGTCAAGACTTTACTTATATGACCGGTTGCTGTCTGTCTCATAGGTTTTAAGACCCTTGACTAAAAATACTATACAAAATTAACTATAGGTTGTGTTGGTACCTATTAATACAAGGCTGAGTCACTTTCTTTCTTTTTTTTACATAGAAGTCGAATGTGACCTATACTACTAATATGTTAAGCACGCTGACGCCATTTAAGGCCCTATTTAAAGATCACAGCTTCCTTTGTTACGAGACAGTGAGTGCTTGTCAATGTTCCCTGTCAGGTCATCACCGTTTAACACATTTTTTTGGGGAAGTAAACCCAAAATAGGCCCGTTTCTCTTTGCACCCAGATTAATTAGCACTTTTAATGCTGCCTTCTGCTCTATTGTGCTCCGTGTTGAGTGTCTGTCTTGTTGCCATTGCCTTCATGTGTCCCTTGATTAGTCGTGTGACTCTACGCCAAATGGTAGAGATGTTGAAGAACTCGAGTAAAAAGAAACTACAGAATATGTCAACAAAGGGCTTATTCCTTTGTCACTATGATGGAATTGAATAGACTTGATTGAAATTAACTTTTATTTTATTTTTTTACTATTTATTTTCTATTTCTTTTTGACAGTAAACAGAAAAAAAACGAGAGGAAAAAAAACAAAAAACAGCAAGTAATTACAAATAATTACTTGCACATCTTTATACAAGTATCACACATATATATATATACTGTACATACGTGTATATATACACATAATACATACACATATACACACACTTTCCCACTGGTTTTATGCATATATACCGTACATAACACAGGTACAATATATCTGCACATACATGTATTATTTTTTTTTGTTTTTGTCAAAGTTTAAGTTTACCACACTATTCATTTAGGTTAGTTTTATGTCAAACCTATAATTGATTTTGTGAACCTTTTTTATCTTTTTTTTGTGTGCTCACATTGATAGGCTAAATACCCTTGTATTGTTAAACGTATCTCTTTTTCTTTTATCTTAAACTACATCAATTATCTATCTAAACCTTTGGTACTTCATTGCCTTGCATTATCTAATACTTTGCTCCATATCTGGTCTTCCAGTTTAACACCAAAGTCAACTTCCCAACTTTGTTTAATACTTACTAAACCTTTATTATTTGCTGTAATTTGATCATAAATGTATGTCATTGTTTTACTTTTCAATGCAGCTGCCTGTAATAAGATGCTATCTAGCACGTGTTTCCACCTTGTTTGTAGTATTCAATAAAACTAAGGTAACTTATCATTTTGTAAATATCGAAAGAAGTGGGCTTGAGAAATATTAAACTCGTGCTTTAATTGTTGAAAAGAATTAAGAGCATCGTCTGCATAAACATCTAATATTCTTATGATACCATCTTCTCTCCACTTGTCAAAACCAGCATCAGTACAGGTATGTCTAAAATCTGGATTATTAGCAACAGGAGCCAAGAATGAATATGTGTGAAGCCCACAATATTTACGAACGACACTGAGAGGTCTACAGATATTTTTCCATATATAATTTTTATTAATCTTGGCTTATATTTTTGTGAAACATAAAAACGGAATGTGTTCTAATTGAACCCTATCCAAACAGCGCTGTGTATTTCTGTAAACATTTTAGATGGAATATAAGTAGGTAGCATTTGGATAACATACAACAGTCGGGGGAGAACATTAATTTTAATTAAAGCTATCCGATCCAATAAAGATAGTGAAAGGTTGGTCCATCTTCGAAGGTCAGTTTTTATTTCTGCCATTACAGGTGAAAGATTATGTTTGACCAACTTTGAGAGATCTGCACTAAAATATATACCACGATATTTCAATCCTTTTGTGGTTACTTTAAAAGGGTGATAGCATAATGAGCTTATTTGATCTCCAAGCAGAAAAGCTAGGGATTTGTCATAGTTGATTTGTATGTACTGTACTTTAAACATCTTTGTAAATGTTGTGTGTATCAAGTAAAATGTTTGGACACATCTTTATAATTTTACTGAGCACAGAAATGCAGAATTGTTTTGTGGTAGTTTTAGCAGTTAAAATTGACATTTCAGTGATATTTAGGTTTATTCAGAATACGCCAAATTTATGAACTCACACTGTGGAATTGAATCTGAAACAAGAGGAGCCTGAGGTTCTGGAGGTGCTGCACACTTTACAGGGTGACATGACCCGGTGTAGGCATATCTGTTGTCGTATCTGCTGTACTGTGCATAATTAGGGACTGAACCCACAATCTTCTCAAACATGGTATTTGAATGTCCCAACATTCACAACAAATGTAAATTAGAGCCAATTACAACCAGACTTTGCAGTAGTTATGTGTTCAAAAAGACGTCATCATGCAGACTCTGTTCTCTGTGCTCATTCAGAGCTGTGTTTCTTTCCGCCTAGAGTTTTACATGCTGTTTTCAACCCTCTTCAGTGGCGTCAGGACCCCATGACTCACGACAAATGTCAGACATGTCCGCGATCCCTGCATCCGCACAATCCCCAGTCTGAAGATAATTGTTTGTGAGCAGATATTTCTGAACAGCTAAACTCAATGCTCGACATGAATGCAGAATAAAGCTCAAATGTATTCCAGTTTGAGAATTGTTGTGGAATCACATACATTGTTCACTTCACTGGACTCAAAGAAAGAAAGATAAGAAAATACAGTAACTGAATATTAGGCACATGGAGAAATTGGAAAAATGACAACCGCATCATAATCAATAATGCTCGGTATTAAACTCTGTCCCCAGGCGGCCATGGAGTCTGACCAGTGGCAATAATGAATGCTGAGTGAGATGTTTGCAAGGTCCACAAGGTGAGAGTGGGACCTTCCTGAGTGGCTCTGCTATGGAGACCGGAGCCAGACTCTAAATTAGCAGCAACTTCTGGATCAATGCCGGCTGTAATTAGCTGCTATTGATCGTGGACAGATCAGCCACTACAGTAGGCCAAAGCCAAGCACCTCTCGATGTCCATCAAGCCCCCACAGTACGGAGTAAACAAATGATATCACCCCTCTCCGGGCTGCAGGTGTGGGGATTAAGATACTGTGCAAACTTATACACTTACTGTACATATCATCGAATAGTCTTTGTTCAGACTAATTTTAGTCACAGAGTTGTGCTGATTCAATCACCAAGTCTGTTTGGTTCTCAACTGGATTAGTTTAAATTTAGTATTGGTTCTTATTCGTTAGGCTGCTTTACTCCTGGTTCAGTTTAGTCTCTTTGCTCATTTCTAAAATTAAGATCATACTTTGGTTTTGTTTTGAAAATCATTGCCATAGATTACAGTGTGTGCTGGGGAAAAGTAGTCGAAAATCTCTGGCTGTAACCTCGCTTTCACAGTCGTAAATCAGATGCCATTATGCACCGCCGCCATGGACAGCGCCTCAGATGATGGTAATGCAATCTGGCATTTGGGAAAAGAGATCCAATCTTTTCCAAAATGATCACAATCAAGACTTTTAAATACCTCATCACAGTGAAAGAAGTGATTTTGCTCTTTTCACTAATGCTAATGATGCTCATTACTCACATGGGAGGTATTTTTCTTCTTTTCTTGTATGTTATAAAGATGCACACGGCGGCAGCGTCACGGCTGTGATTGGCTCCAACATGTGTTATAATCTATTCACCCACTTTAAATTACTACATGTGAATTGTTTCTATTTGAAGATGTCATTCTGGGTGAATTTGAAATCTCAATAAGCTATGTGTACTATCATTAAAATCACTCTCTGTCAGAGACTCACATTTATAATAATGTTCAGAGGCCATTGTGTGAAGGAATGCATTTTTAAAATCTTTTTTGTGTTTATTCATGACATAATTAAGTGTATGCAGTTTAAAGTAAAACGTTCTGCTCATATTAAGTCATAGTTTCCGTAATTTCTTGTATAATAGTGGGTGGGTAGCTGTAGCAAAAAACAGATTGTAATTCCACACTTCACACTTATCTTTGAAAACCTACGGTGGCCCCGCTGGGACAAGCTGTTGTGTAGGGGGGAAATGGGTCAAAACATAGACATATTATTATAGTTTCAAACCATTTAAGAGAGTATAAAAGTGTCAAATATAAAATGAAATACATTAAAACAATGTAGGCACATACTGTATGATGTGGTTCGATGTGGGCATCATTGTTATAAAGGGTATCAAATAGACACAATTAATTAAAGTGAGTTTTTTCCATGTGATCCAAGGGACATATTGCTCATACTGTATTTGTACAGGTGTGGCAAATGCTGTTGCACACCCTTTTGCTGGAGCCCATGCACCAGGCCTCCCCGCTGCTCCTGATGAGTGCCTAATGATCCCGTTTAGTCGTGTTGTTTTATTTAAAAGTGTGTCAGACTTTTGCTAACTTCAGAGCTGAACATGAATAATTGCTTTCGCCTCTACCCAGTGCAAAGCTCCAACTTATTGAACTACTAGAATATCCAATCTCAGGCAGCCTGAATGTCCTTTAGCTGCAGTCTGGCTTGGTTAGATTCAATATTGCAGTGATGTGTGCAATTCCAGGCCCAAATGAATCTCCCAGTGCAAGGCCATCTCGGGAAAGATGTTTGCAGAGATTGAAGCGTGGGGATACAGGTGGAAGAGTACTGGTGCAAAGTGAGAGGGAGCAATTTGCGCTCACAGGTTTAACCAAACCGTCTTTCACATATAAAGAAGAAACTAGAATAAGTGAGTCAAAGAAGAAATGATAAAAGTGATATTCTCAAAGATGCTGTGAAGCGTTGGAAACTTTTTTCTCCTTTGAGCAGCACCAGATCAAAAGCAATGTTGTCTAGACAGACTACGGCACAGCCACTGAGGTGCGAGTCTAAAAATTCACAAGAACCTTTCTCATGAAAAATGTATTATTACCATATGCTTTTTCTCCATGTTTTATAAATTACGAAACTAAAGTAACATTTGTTTCAATTCACACTTTTAATGGTTTGAATTAATAGACGACAATTGAAGTTTATATACAGAGCACATTTTTCGCAAACACTGTAACACAATGTGCTTTATTAAAACAGACAAGTGCATTGTAAAATATAAAAATACCACACTCCCCAAGAACAATAATATACATACAAAACAATAATAATAATATTAATATTAATAATAATAAAAATAGATAAATAAATGTGCCACATAGCAAGAGAAGGTAGACAGTTCAACTAAGTATAAAGAAATCCAAACAATAATGTTTTTGGTTGGCTTTTAAAAGCACATATTTGAAGAGCGTTGCACTCTTGTGGAGCATAGAGCCAAAAATAGCCGGAGATGATTCAACTTATTTGTCTGCAGTGACTCTTTTTTTCTTTTCTTTTTTTTTTATCATTTTGGGAAAATATAAGTGTTTCTTTCAATTTATTGCTGCAATTACACAATATCGTTTTTTTATTATAATTATATATATATATATATATATATATATATAATCCTAGTCACACTGTATATCAAGTGACTTAAACTGATATTGGTGGCACAGTGGTACTGTAGCGGGGGTTTGATCCCCGGCCGGAGGGGTCCTTCTGTGTGGGTTTTCCTCCGGGTACTCCTACCACTAAAAACATGTACAATAAGGCCAGAATAAATGTAGTGTGTGAGTGATTGATTTGTGGTGGTGGGAGAGGCCAATTGCAGACTGGTAGCCTCTCCATCAGTCTACCTACCCCAAAGGCACCTGTGGCTATAACAGTAGCTTACCACCACCGAGTGTGGCGTGAATAATGGCTACAGTGTGGCGCTTTGAGAAACTTGGTAACGCCGGCTTGTAAAGCGCAATGTTAAAACATTAACAGCAATGTCTAAAAGACCTCCTAATGCTCAACTTGATACTTGATATTGCTATTTTTTGCAGTGGGTTATAAAAACACACACACACATTTTGAGGAATACCTAATATTTAAACCTCGTGTTTGTTTACCAAAGCAAAGTAGAAATGTCTTGCACGTCAGACCTGAGGAGAGGCAAGCACGCTCACAGAATAACCGCGTGGTATTCGCAACATGTTATACATTAGCAGTCAAACAGAGTTACACTTTGAAGAGTCTCCAACAGAATGAAAGTTATTCTTGGTTCTGTGTGTCCCTTTTGATGTCACGCTGTTGTTTCCTCTTCGCCACATTGCTCCAGCTGGGCCATTTAGGTGAAAATATAAATCTCTGCACTTACACAGGCACAATGTTACTTTATCCTGTTAACAGCCTCCGCTCTCGCATGACATATCTCCAAGCATCAGCACTTTTTTTTTACATTGGACTCGGTTTATATATGTCATCGCTTTGGCTGTGCCCGAGTGACTGCGTTTGAGATGCCGGCTGCGGCGCATCCTGTAGTGTCCACTTCACTCAGTGCTCAAGCCGGTGGAAGTGTCAGCGGCTTGTCAAGCATGCTCTCTCTCCTCTGGACGTCCCGCTCCAGCCACCGCCCCCCAGCCCCGACCCTCTCGGGACCCGGGCAGAGACAGGCCATCACAGCGCGGGTCTCTCTCATCGCCCGTCTGCCTGTCCCTTCACGAGGGCCGTTGGAGTGTGAACACCAGGATTAGGTAAATGACAGGAAGGATCCACAAAGTTGACTAGGCAAATGCCCTCTGGGTCCGGCGTCAATCTTGATGTGGAGAGTTAGGAAAGGATTTTTTATTTTTATTTTTTATTTTCTCAAAACCTCAACTAGAAAAAAAGTAATTCAACCAGTTATCAAACCTTCTGTCACAACCAAGCAAATATTGGTGCGTTTATTTTTTGCATAAATCCTACATGTTTTATGCCAACTGAGTGAAATTTTGCCAGGAGGTGTATTTTTTGGGGATCTAAAATAATGTTTATGTCATTTGGATTGTAAAAACTCATTAAAAAAATAAAAAAACTCCCGTAGTGGGTGTGAAGCACTTTGAATTGTCTTGTGTATGAATTGTGCTCTACAAATAAACTTGCCTTGCCTTGCCTTGCCTTGCTTCGATACAAAAATGTGTTTGAAACTTTAGAAAGCTATATAAAAAAAAAATGAAGGATCGATATTTTTTTAAACCTTTATTTTGAAGGTCTGACTCTCCTTTTTTTTCATACATATAAATATGGCATTACTATGACATTTTTTAAAACCCTTTAATTGTCAACTTTCTGACCCAAAGTTACTGTAGTCTATGTTCCAAAATAACAAAAAAATGTCACATGCAAATTGGGAAATTTCTGTTCTGGCTGGTGTGTGGTGTGGCCTCTGGTGTGTGTGAAGATTCATTAAAGTGGCCATTCTAAGGGAAAAACACTGCCGTTGTGGGTGCTTCTTTTTAAACGTTTTTTGTATTATTATTATTATTATTTTGTAACTCTTCTCTTGTCATACATATAAAAATAATATAACTTTTTACATATATTAACCCTTTCATTGCCAACTTTCTGACACAAAGTTACTCAAATGTATTGCCGTTGAGGGCCCCTTGACTCCATAGACTCACATTGTAATCACTATTTTTCAAACCACAACTGTCAAATGAATACATTTTTTTTTATTTAAAACTTCTGCATATTTTCTGAACCTTCAGGCTTTAAACTAATGCCCTGACACATTTTTTCACCATGAGGTATTTTTTATTTAGTATCGCAAGAGGCAGAAAATATTAGTTAGTAAACAGTTGTAAATACCATAAACAAATGCATTACTCCATTGTAACTGAATCTTGCACTTTTTTTCGGGACTTTATGCATCACAGTGAATCTGTGGAAGTGTGTTTAGGAAGCTACAAGACAGTGTTAGAGCTTTTTCAACCAGTATTTGTACAAAAAAGGAACATTTGCATATGCAAAGAAACACTTTCAGACTTAATGATCAGCTGTATGGAGAAGACCGGACAATTCCAATATGACAAAAAAAGACAATTCAGGAGTTGGAAAGTTTTGAAAAAACATGATATTTGATAATGTGAGGACAAATGTTGGTGTAATAAATGGTAAAGAAAAAAAAAGTATTTCATAAATATTCACAGCAGATGGGCTTCAATAGGAAGTCTCCGCTTGTTCCATTGATCGTAAAAGGCACAACAAAATACTTAGTGCAACCATACTAGAAGAAAATGTGTCAGAACGTTAGATTGAAGCTTTCTTACATTTAAAATCCGTTTTATAGTAGCGGTTTGAAAAAAATGTGATTGAAAGTCTATGAACTACTATGTAGTCAAAGCCCACAACGGCAATACATTTGAATGACTTTGCGACCGATAGTTGGCAATAAAAGGGTTTAAATATTTTAAAAGTTATATTATTTTTATATGTATGACGAGGAGAGTCAAACCTTCAAAATTAAATAAAAAAAATGTCGAAATACCCACAACGTAACGTGTTTTAAAGGTGTGATTACCACCACTAACTAAAAGCATTATAGTCTATATTTGTCTCAAGGTCCAAACTACTGACTTCCTCCTGGCGCAAGGACAGTCTTGGTCGTTGGCGAGGCTTCGATCTTGTGCAAATACATTTTGCGCTATTGCTTTTTCCGGTGACCTGAGGGCCTCGCTTAGGGAAAAAAGTGGGTCAGTGGAGGCGGGTACGACAAGCAGCGCTGACTTCAACGAGCGCTTGCGGCATTCCCTTCGCTCAATCTCCTTTAAGGGCGCACTCACACTTGTCCATCCGACTTTTCCTGTGCGGAAAAGCCCTTCAGCGCGTGGGGAGGAGGTAAGCCAGAGCACGGTCGCTCATGTATGCACACACACACACGGATACAAGCAGCTGTCATATGGAGGCTGCATTTGTTACAGTAAAAAAGTCAGGAAAGGCTGTATTTACAACATGTGTAAGTGCCACTCCTCATGAATGGAGAGATCATCAGCGGGGGTCATCGTAATAAGCCTTGTGTTTTCTTTTTGCATTGCTGTTCCTCGTGTACAGTTCAGTCCAAACATTGAAGCGCATTTCACAAACAGGGCACATAGCAAACTTTCATTCATTCAGCCCCTCCAAGAATCCTGCAAGTGTAGTGCGACTGTTACAATAAGTTAAAATCACCTTGCAACTACTGCAGAACTAACGTCTCTGCAGCCAATGTGACCATTTCTGATCAATGAAATAATTTTTATTTGGTGAATTTACGCATTCGAATGGTGTCCAAATGTCCGCTGGTTCAGCCTGAAGCGAGGTCTCAGCGAGGTCTCTCCCCGCCTGCCTCACGCTCATTTCGAATCTGACATTGCAGTGAGCGGCCGGCAGTCTTTACACTCTCTGCCCGCGTCTCATTTGTCTGCTAAACTGGACCCTAATTTGGTGATAGGGTTTAATCTGACAAATAAAGGACTGTGTTTAATAAAAGACTCAGAGCGACAGGTGCCTGTCTGCCCCGCCCAGTGCCACAGCTGAGCGAAGGCACGGCTCTATTTCTTTAAGCTTTATTAAAGCAGTACAAAGTAACTCTTGGCCCTAGAGGCCATAAGCGCAACTGCAGGTGTGGTAGCAAGTTAGTAGCAACTTATTAAATGTCTTGGAGAGTAAATACTACGCTGACAGAAAAGGCGGGATAGAGGGATATATTGTTTTCACTCAAACTTGGCTGTAAATACTGTTTAAAGTGGCGCTAGCCTGCAGTTAGCTTTGCCCGTTAGCCTGTTAGCTTCTTCTTCGTGATTCTATTAGTGTGTATTGGTTGCACTGACCCGGTGGCAGTCAAGTTGCAAGCATGGTTTTCTGGCCAGAGACAACAAGGGGAGATGAAAGACCCTCCAATCATCCCATTAACACTTTTATTACCCCGAGAGGGTCTACGAAAAGGATTTATTTAGGTAAACACGTTACTTAGTACTGCTTTAAACATCGCACGCCGCCTTGTGCAGGCGGGGGGCATGTCAACCCTGCAAACCCATCACCTTCCACAGTAGTGGTCTGGGGAAAGCACGGGGGGCAGCGGCGCCACAACATCGCCATGCGAGTCCACCCCCGTCCTGCCCACTTTCTGCGGCAGTTATGACTCTGCAGATTGAAAAGAGCACCACCGGTCTGTGCAAATGTCTGCTCTACGGCTTGCGTTTAGAAATACAAGATCTAGCCCCTTGTGTTTCTAATTAGTGATCTGTTATTTTGACGGCACCACCAGGTCAATCTATTGTAACCAGTTTTACGTCTGACTTTGATTGGTTGCTGCTGTAGCACAGCTTATTGGAGAAACCAGGAAATAGGCCCACACTAGATTGACTCACATCAGTTAATGTCATTACCAGTGGAGAGGAAACTGTCAAAATGAGGAGCGGCTTTGGCCCATTACACCCGCACCTCACCCGTAAATAACATGAGCAGCAGCGGCCCGGTACATGGTTAAAACTCCAGCTCGTTGGGGAAATTACTAAAAGAAACAATATTGAAACAGTCGAAATAAGGCCTGGTATCTGTAACTATCATCCACTCAAGTGTTAATTACTGTAAAACTACGAGTCCGAGGGGAGAGTTGTACAGTGGCCATTATGAGCAAGAAAAGCTTTATTCCAGCGATTTTTGTCTTCGGTAAAACCAAGAGTGGGGCAGAAAATGCACTTCGGAGAATACATAGAACTCTAGTTTTATTATGTTGATTTATTAGGAAGGAAGATGTGGAGATGAAGAGAAGTGTTGAGAGCATTTTCAGTATACTACTAATAAGGGGGGGGGGGGGTCCTGCATGTTTAAATCACTCAATCATGTCCTACACTGGCTCATGTTAATTTAGCAATGCCCGCTTTGTCTTATTGACTAAATCCTAAACACTACAGCAACTACTTAAGTCTTACAAGTGGTTCCACTATTATCAGTTCTGTCCCAATTAATGGCTGCTGCTGCTGCTGCTGCTGCTTGAGTCGCTGCTCGGTCAGCAACAATTGCTATTGTTGAATACTTTGTGAAGAGGATTGCATGTCCACCCTCACAATACATATCCTAGTTTGTGTTGTTATTAATTCGATGTAGAAATTTACCACTTAGTGCCAGATTTGCTTTGTGACACAATGTTATGCAGTAAGTACACTGTGTAGGCGCATTGAGTTCCCTTGTGTACGAAATGCGCGGTATAAAAAAAATTTGCCTTGCCTTGCCTTACACTGAAGTCCCGAGACCAGTGTGACCAGATTACACAAGTACTCTTGTATCTTGTATCAGTTTTGTAAAGTCAGTAACAAGCTAACAATTAATTTACAATCGATTTGATTATTAGGTTGTTTGTGCTTATTTCCTGCTATAGATGTACTATCTCTAGTACATATATGCATACGTTGGAGGTGTGCACAGAATCTATACAGTTCTGTTGAATCATTGGCATTTTTGATTGGCGCTAATCACTGCTGCAAGCACTAACGCTTTTCCCTTGACTCCTGATAACAATGCCATTTACATACAGCAATTATGTAATACCTATATGGGTAAACAAAGTGGGAGAAATACGCATTCAGTGATGTATTCGCTCAACATCTGTCTTTTTATCACAAGATGGCATCACTGTTGACTCGTGATGTGATTAAGATTTAAAGAATACTCTGGTAATTACCTGTGTAATGGGGCGTTCATCAGCCCTCACTCTCCAAGCTGTCTGCCTCTCTGGCTCATTGAGAGGCAGGCACATGCATAAGAGAACTGCCAATACACCATAGAGGGAAATATGTATCTTCTGTAGGGACATGTGCCTCTCTTTAAGCTGGTAAACCCAAATGATGTTAATACTTATTGCAAAGATGTTCATAGTAAATTGTGTGATGTCAAAATCTCAAAATCAGTTGAGGTGTGGTCCGCCGTCCTTCAATCATGTTGCATCGTATTTGTTTACCTTTGCTGATGCAGAGTGTGACAGCAGGGAAGGTCTCGTGTCCAGCTTATGAGCCAGAATCTTGGCCAGGAGCTGGAGAAGGAGAGTCTACTGATCAGATGTTGTGCAAGATTCATGGAGGGTGTGTTCACATTTGGTCCACTTGATGCGAACACTGATGCAAGGGGGGAAAAAATCCAGTGGGTTTTTGTGCAGCTCCTAACCCTGGTTCGCCAATATACCCACAAACTAAACAAAAGACTGATTTTAAAACGGTAATTTTGACTGACATGCTCCTGTTAGATATGTCAATGTTTCAATCTGCCCTTTTTTAATTGATATTTATTCATTTGAGGCGAACCAGGGTCAGGTGGCACATTCACGAGATCCAAACAAATGTATTTTCCCCAGGAAGTGCACCAGAATTCACTACAAGTGTGAATGTGCCCAGAGACACCACAAACCCAGCAAGAGACTCGGAAACACATGAGCACTTTACACACAGATGATATTTAGTTCTGATTCTGCCAAAGGTATATTGAATCTAATGCAGTGAGATCATTTATTCTTTACAGCTAGGGTATGCAGTATGTTGCCTACAGTTAAATCTGTGATTGAAAATGTATCATCTGCATAATCTTATTGAATAATTATCATTGTGTTATGAAGCCTAGGCGGTAATTCAGCCTGGTAGACGAACACGGCATCATCAAACTTCAGCCAATGATCACTCCCGAAAGGTCCACACCTCCACATCAGCGTCAGAGCCGCACCTCCGTAGCAGCCAATCACCGCCGTCGGTCTCGCTTTTAAGCGTCAGGAATCAGTACCTGTTTGCTTCCCAGCTGCGCTGCGACACTTCCGTGTCCCCGCGTGTTGCCTGGGGCTCCCGGTGCTCACCTGCTCTCTCTGTGGCGACGATTCTCCGGGCGCCATCATTGCCGAGGCCGGGCCGCTCGGCTCTTCCTCGTGGCTCGCTACGGTGCCCCAAGCGCGTGGTCGCGGGTTTCCTGCCGTTCGTGTTCTCCTCCATAGCGTGTCCCTGAACGCTGCTTCGCCGGACCGACGCACACTGCTATGACGCGTCCGGTTCTCGCGTGGTTCCCTCATGTGGTTCTCCCGGACCTGCTTTCTCCTCGATGGCGTTTCCCGACGCTCGCTCCCCTGGACCCCAGTGCCTGCCCCTGATGCTGCCGGGGCGGGCAACCTAGGTGAGCGTATGCACCCGCACCCGCACTCGCACGTACGCGCGCTCATGAGCTTGTCTCATGATCTTGGGCAGTAATTCATGCGCTGTTCGCAACGCGGACCGGTAGTCTATTTCTGCTCGCTTTTTGTACTCTATTCAGCGCACTTGTTCAGCATTATACTGCACCGTCGTCGTCCGCAAACTCCACCGCAGGGGCTCTTGTTTCGTTACTTTGCCGTATTTTGTCGATCACCTCGCTCTCGTTACTGTCGTGGCGCTCAGAGTGGTTTTCTGCACACAACTACGCAAAGTGCGTAGGAACCCCGCAGCGCAGGGCCCTGCACTCAGTCGTACTACGGCGTTTCGCTGATTGCACAATGCTTGTTACGGGGCCAGGCTCTCTTGACGCACGCGCTCATTCTCCGCCTACTTGCTGCGTCTTAGTGTTCCACGTGGCCGTCTGCTGACGTGGATGAGGGGGAGAGACCTACAGTTTCTCCGTCCCCTCCAGGCACGAGTGCTACTCCCCTGTCTCCGTCTGTCTGTCTCCGTTGCTCGCCGCCCCCCTGCGTGGGCCACGGCTTCGTCATGCGTCCTGGGCGCTGCTCAGGTTCCTCTGCTCGGACTTGGGGCTGCATCGCCACACATTTACACTGTCATGTCTAGCGGAGTATCGGGACAGTGGTGTATAGACAGAGTGGGCGTTCACGCGTTTTTTTCCAAGAGGAGCTGACTCCACATGGTTCTCATGAGCGCAGTTACTACAGTATGTGGTCTCATGTGCGCGGTCCGAGGCCCCGTCCATACGAAGTCAGGCGAGGACCAAACGCAAAGATGTTATCAATCAGTGAATCGTCCATACGAGTCTGGCGTTTTGGGGGCCTGTAAACGAACTTTCCAAACTTGGTCCCGGAGCGAAAGATATCAATACGCGTTTCATGGCTGTTTCAACGTCTCCGTAACCTTCACTTAAACGATAACATCATAGTACCAGAGAGGTGTCTGTTATTCTTAATCTACTGACCTTGAAATGAGTTTCATTTACGGATCATGATTTTACTTACTTCACCGTAATCGCAAGTCACGGGTGACAGTAGGGAACCGCGGCTGCGTCAGCCCGTGTTTTTTGGACCGACAGTCAGTCGGTCACTGACAGGGTTGTCTGCTTTAGTCGTTACGTTTGCAGAGAAACTCGCTTCTCCTGTAAATCTTAAATCTCAAATCCGTTTCGTTTTCCCTGGTTACATTCCACGAAGTTACTGCGCAGGTAGAGGGCGCATCCTCTACATTCTGTCCTATTACCTGTGTTGGCGTTGCAGCGCCACACACAGGCTGGCAGATGAATCACGCAGTTTTCACGGACTGAATCCAGTCACGTGGACGTACGCACTTACTAAGCTGGCTTCATGCTTACAAAGCAGCTTCTGAAGTATAAGCGTTTTGTCTCCGTATGGATAAAGAAACGACTTGGACAATGTGGCTGTCTTCTGCTCGCCGGTCTTTCGGGGCCGAAACGGCTCGTGTTTTGGGGGGGGTACTATCTCTAGGCTCCACCAAGCGCTAATTTCAACTATCGATTTTACCCAGCACAGACTAATCTCGAGTATGGAAGCTATTCCTCTTCCATCATGACAACGCTTCTGCATCGTTTTTATCGGGTCCCAAAGCGGGCGCTTATCGCCCAGCATTCGCTCCAAACATTTCTTCAGCAGCTACGCTAATTCATAGCAGCTATGCACAAATAACTGGTGGTGGTTCGTTCATCATAACATGTTCTATGTCATCAAGGTTCCGCAACTACGGCACGTCTCAAACGCCATTACAGCACTCCTTCTCTACGCTCTATGCCTACGGCACGGCGCGCTACGCCATTACCTCACGGCGCTCGACGCAATTACGGCTCAGCCTCTCCACGGCACAGCGCTCCACACCGCACAGCCTCTCTACGGCTCGGCAGCCTTACGGCACAGCCTCTCTACGCCGCACGGCAAGGCTCTCTCCGGCTCAGTGTTACGGCTCGGCCTCTATACGCCACACGGCAAGCTCCACGGCACGGCCTCTCGGCTTGGCCTCCGTGCACCACGGAACGGTCGCTGTACACCACTACGGCAGCCCCTCTACGGCCCAGCGCCTACGCCACTACGGCAAGACCTCTCTACGCCACACGGCGCTGCCTCTTGACGATAGAGAGGGCTCTCTTTGCTACTACGGCATGGCTCTCTACGGCTTGGCCTTCCACGGCTCGGCTTTCTCATGCCACTACGGCACCGCCTCTCTACGCCACACGGCACGGCCTTCTACAGCTCGGCCGCACCGCGGCTCGGCCTCTCTACGCCACTACGGCACAGCCTCTCTACGCCGCACGGCACGGCGCTCTCCGGCTCGGCCTCTATGGCTCGGCGTCTCTAGGCTACTACGGCAGCTCTCTACGCCACTACGGCACGGCTTCTCTACGGCTCGGCCTCTACGGCACGGTCGCTGTACGCCTACGGCACGACCTCTCCACGCCACACGGCGCTGCCTCTCGACGAATAGAGAGGCTCTCTTTGCTACTACGGTACCGCTCCCCACGGCTCGGCCTCCCTACGGCACCGCCCCTCTACGGCACGGCCTCTCATACGCCACACGGCACGGCCTCCCATACGCCTCTACGGCACGGCCTCTCTACGCCACTACGGCACCACGTCTCACAGGCGCTCATCTCTCCGAGTAAGCTTTAGCTTCGCTGGCTTTAAAACATTCATCGTACATCATTTCATGCGCTACGTTTCCCTTTACATTTTGCTCGACCCCAGCGTCCTCTTTTTGGGGGAAGACATCCTAACTACAAGCTGTTTAACTACACGTCTTGTACATCGATGTCTAACGCCGGGGTCTGATCGCCAAAACTAATACTTGTCAATTATCTCCCTAATCACTGCTAGTCTGTGTGAGTCTATTCAGGTTGAAATGAAGCCTAGGCGGTAATTCAGCCTGGTAGACGAACACGGCATCATCAAACTTCAGCCAATGATCACTCCCGAAAGGTCCACACCTCCACATCAGCGTCAGAGCCGCACCTCCGTAGCAGCCAATCACCGCCGTCGGTCTCGCTTTTAAGCGTCAGGAATCAGTACCTGTTTGCTTCCCAGCTGCGCTGCGACCCGCCTCCACCCCATCTCCGCGCTTTCATCTCGGCGCTAACTGAGCATTTCCGACGATCTCTACACCACCACCAGTGTCCAGGCTCCGGGGGAAGACATCCTAACTACAAGCTGTTTAACTACACGTCTTGTACATCGATGTCTAACGCCGGGGTCTGATCGCCAAAACTAATACTTGTCAATTATCTCCCTAATCACTGCTAGTCTGTGTGAGTCTATTCAGGTTGAATTGAATATAATCATCTCGGTGAACTTGAGCACACTAAACTACTGAACTGTGTTTTGACTTGGACCCCCCAATTTCTCCTATCTGAAACCTTTTGATAAACACTGGTGAAGAGATCATGTCCTGTCCGGTCTGGTTTACCTCTTCAGAAACAGAACACAACCGTAAGTCTGTCCTGTCCTTCTTGTGTTTCATTGCTTCCTTAGGAATGTTGCTACTGTGTGTCTATCTGCTTATTTTCCTATATACTGAGGGTGAAGAGAAGAAACCTCAGACTTGACTTAGGATTCTGGTGGGATCACACATTGTCTTGTCAGTCTCACTTGTTTTTGTATTGTTTTATTCATTAAAAATTATAATTTGTGAATAGCAAATTTTGCTATTCACAAATTATAATTTTTTCTACTGCTTATGATAAATCACCAACACTAGTCGGTTTAGTCATTTCTGCAACTACAAATGGCACTATAGATACAAAGACTGACCAGGTTGACTTTAACATTCAAATGTTTATGTTCAGGGACAATATAGTCTTCCACAAATTGTCATTTGGGGTTTTTCAATCATTTGAGTATGTGTCTTTCAAAATTGAGATAAAACAATCTTCCATACTGTATATGACTATTTACAAACCACCACAGAATTGTTTTATCGAGGATTTTATTGAATTACTTTCATTTTTATTGACTGATTTTGATTGTTAAGTCATTTCAGGTGATTTTAATGTGCATTTGGATGTGACCAATGACAGGCATGCAAAAGAATTTAGAGCTATTCTTAAAATGTTTGGTTTAACTCAGCACGTGAGTGAGGTGACTCACAACAAAGGTCACACTCATTACAAAAGGTGTTAATATATCAAATGTGAATGTTGTTTATGTTGCTTTATCTGATCATTTTTGTGTCTTCTCTGACCTGTCTGTTACACCCAAACCAGTGGTTGGGCCTGGAGTTATTCAAAGAAGACACATAAATGATACAACAAGGACACAGTTTATGGAAATGATCAGATTTGAAAATCCTCCATGTTCTAATGTTGATAATCTGTTGGACTCTTACACATCAGGCGTCTTAAATGTTTTGGATACTATTGCTCCTGTCAAGGTTAAAATGGTTAACAATAGACAAAAGTAATATATCAACAGCTCACTTACTTTCTCCTATCTAACAATGTGTTTGATACTTTCCAGTCAGGATTTAGGCCCTCCCACAGCACTGAGACCGCTCTGATCAAGGTGACAAATGATATCCGTATGAACACCAACGCAAGTAAGGTCTCAGTTTTGGTTCTGCTGGACCAGAGCGCTGCCTTTGACACAGTGGACCACGGGATCTTACTTCACAGGTTAGAAAATTGGGTGGGGATCTCTGGTACTGCTCTAAACTGGTTCAAGTCCTATCTGAAGGATAGGACCTACTTTGTTGAAATTGGCAACTGTGTCTCAGACAAAATTTCCATGACCTGTGGAGTCCCCCAGGGGTCAATCTTGGGACCGCTCTTATTCAACTTGTACATGCTTCCATTGGGTCAGCTAATAAACAGCAACAATGTGTCGTACCACAACTACGCAGATGACACTCAGATCTACGTGTCACTGACGGCAGATGAACATGGGCCTGTAGATACTCTCTGTCACTGCATCGAACAGATGAGTTTGTGGAGGCAAAACAACTTTCTCCAACAAAACTGAGATAATTGTTTTTGGCCCACAGACACAAAGACAACGTGTTATCTGTCACCTTGAGTCTCTCTCTCTAAAACCAAAAAATCAGGTTAGAAATCTAGGAGTAATCATGGACTCAGACCTGAACTTAAACAGCCACATCAAAGCAATAACATCATCAGCTTTTACCGTCTGAAAAACATTGCTAAGATCAGAAGAATAGTGTCAAAACCAGACTTAGAGACACTCATCCATGCATTTGTCTCCAGCAGGTTAGACGACTGTAACGGCTGCTCACTGGCCTTTCTAAACGAGCTGTTAGACAGCTGCAGTACATCCAGAACGCTGCTGCTCGAGTCCTGACAAGAACCAGGAAATACGACCATATTAGTCCAGTGCTCCGGTCCCTGCACTGGCTTCCTGTCACTCAGAGAATAGAATTTAAAACAGCTCTGCTTGTGTACAAGTCTTTTCATGGTTTAGCACCAAAGTACATCTCTGACATGTTAGAGCCGTATGAACCATCTCGGGCCCTGAGAACTTCAGGGAGGGGTCTCCTGGTGGTTCCCAGAGTCAATAATAAACACGGTGAGGCTGCGTTTCAGTTTCATGCAGCTACAATCTGGAACAGTCTTCATGAGGATGTGAGACAGGCCTCAACTCTGACAATGTTCAAATCCAGGCTGAAAACAGCTCTTTTTACCCGAGCATATGAAAACTGAAAGTATTCTATCTGCACTCTTGCCTTTTACTGTAATTGATTAATTTGTATGTTGAAGTTTTAATGATTGATTTTATCCGTTTTCTTGTAATTTTATGCAACTGTGAAAGCACTTTGAATTGCCTTGTGTATGAATTGTGCTCTACAAATAAACTTGCTTTGCCTATCTTTATTGCACAATTTTTAACAATAAAATATGGCGACTCAAAGCTCTTGCAGGGTTTCTGATTGGGCGACTGGCAGTGGGCTTCAAAACAAAAATAAAAATGTACACAAAAACAGCATTTATCCAATGTCCAATGGGTAGTAGAGTTTATTTCAACTGGATAACAAGGTAATGTTTTTTAAAATATAGAAAATAAGTCTTCCTTTCAAAAGCAGCTCTTAGGTTTCTTTTTCCTCCTCAGTTCGATCTGAACTTCTCTCCAACCGTTTTGCTCTCCCCCTGCTGCTACCAAACCCAGTCAAAGTTTCACAAATAGGAAACCAGCTCGAGCAAACTTTTCGCCTTTTTCTCTTTTTTTTGTCTGGAGTCGCAGATGCTCTACCTGTTCCTGTCACTCGAGCGGGACGACTGAAAGGAGGGCACCCAGAGGAGCGCGTCAGCGTGCCCACAGAACCATCCATATTCAGCTGTGCAGGGATGAGGGTGGCTTAGCTTCTCCATCACTCATGACACCTGAAAGACACCCCGCAGCGTCGCCCCTGACAACAGTTATGAGCCCGCGTGCCTCCCGGGGTTGTCCCAGGTCAGGGTTGAGTGACATTCCTCTCTTTCTGCTTCTTTGCTCCGGTGCCTGGCGGAGTAGACTTCAGGAGACTCTGTGTGGAAGTGCAAAAGGATGTAAGCAGGACGAGGTGTGTTGTGCGAAGTGAGTGGAGTGAGGAGTTTGAACTTTGTCACCGTTTGTAGCTGCAGGCAGAAGGCTGGAGAGGATTAGAGGACGGCTGGTTAAATACTGTAAATGGCAAAGGGGAAGGGGCAGGAGGGAACTAGAAATGAACCCGTGACCAGTGTAATTAAAACATATGTTTATACAGAGAAACGGGTGTTAACTGTGGTTTATATTTCTTTCTGGAAACATGGCACGCAAATGTGTCCGTCAGCTATTTTATCTCTCAAAATGGTTATCCAAACTGCAGCACAAGTCAACCACAAGTTTTTTTTTTTTTTGCTTTGATCCCTACTTTCTTTTCTAGTTAGTTTGAACTTTATTATAGTGCACTCTGGGCCGGAGGGGATGCAGTGTTCACATGGATTGATCAGTGGGTGGTGGTTGATTAATTTAAGTGGCCTCTGCGGAGCATCAAGTTAGTGCTTGTCAAATTATGGCCCCTAATTGATTGATTCATTTTCATTAGTCATGTAATGCAATTAACTATTGACAGAGCCACAGCCTGGTTCTGATCAATACTGAGCGGATGTAGGGCACTGCAATGGTTTTATTTGTTTTTAATATCTCTACTAAACCTGAAAGCCTTCTTGTATACTGATTTGCTTCTTGGCAGATCACCCAGATGGAGGAGTACTGTAGGACTTGCCCTAAAGATGTTAGAGAGCCCTCACCTGCGAAAAAAAAAAAAAACCTGACTAGGGCTTTTTGTAGTGGGCCCAGGGATATGCCTACAGTGTTTCAAGAAACATGATCCGTTCTCGAACCTTCTCTCACCAATAAGACGAACCGAAGCAAGGATACGAAAGGTTTTTTTTTTCAGGCTGGAAAACTGTAGAGGTCACAAGCTGCTGCAGCTGCTTGAAGACTAAACAGTCATGCACTCACTGATAGATTCCATCACGTCAAGATCGCTCTCCAAACCGCTTGAGCCGAGTCCATCTTTTGGTGAAAGGACTCAATACAGACCTAGACCGCAATTACTTTCTCTTCTTACTTACTATAAGGCCAAACAAATAGAGGCCCTTTGTAGTGGAAGTCAGATACATACAGAGAATAGTTAACAGCTTATTAAAGGCCCTATATTACAAACAATGACAAAGAAAGCCACTAAATGTATGACTTACAGGGTCACAATGCTTGAAAACGCACCTGTAAGTCAATGAAAATGATCCAAATGCAATAGTTGATGCACAATGTTGTTTTTTCCCAAAAGTCTGAGTTTACAGTATACTGAAGGACAGAAAAAATGTCGCTCCATTACAAGCAACAAACAAGAACATCTGCTTTAGTACCTTTAAAGGTGCACTGTGCAACCTTTTATATAAAAATAAGTTGATATTAATGTGACTTTTCAGTGACTCAGCAGATGCTCGGGTGGTTAGCATAGCACCTTTACTTAACATCCCGATGGCCTGTGGGACGCTCTTGGATCTGTTGTTTTCTTAGGTTTGCACTGCTGATTGAATCCATGGTCACGTATACATTCCATTCTGAAAAACCTCCCAGAAATCCTAAAAAAAAAACTGAAATCAAATTGGTCACAGGAGCCACAGGTATAGAAAGTGAAGGTGCCAAGCTAATCACCCATACAACCGCTGGGTCAATGAAAGGTCAAATACAAACTATTATCAACTTTTTTTTTTTTTGCCTAAAAAGTTGCATAGTGCATGGGAGGGGGAGAACACAACTCTGATACCTCGAATAAAACGTACCAACATTTACATTTCTGCATGCGGTGTTTCAGTCACAAAGACAGAAAAAAGTACCAATGCAAATGAAGGTAGTATAAATTCTTCACACACCTTTACGCTGGCTTACATAAATGGTGAATGCACCCTTGATGTAAGCACTTATACATGCTGTATGATTTATTCCAAGCAGCATCTAAGCATGTCAGTGGTGGGGTTCCCCTTTTTTTGCTGAAGGCATCCGCTAATGGGCACCTTGCCTGAGGCGCCTCGCCCCACACCTGCTCTAGTGGTTCTGCAGTGGATGCGCTCAACAAAACTACACCTTGATTATCTTTCTGTACTTTCCCTAGATCATATTTCTCTCTTTATGACACTGTAAGCTGAGTTGAAAACAAGCAAGATATAGGGTGAGGGGTGTGTTTGGGGACGTAGTAGCTAGCCGATAGAAATCACAAACTGAAGAGCTTTCAAATGTAGTTCTGCTTAAGTTTTTTATCAATAACATTTTTTTTAATGTCGGATTTGAAGTATCTTCCCACATATTTCACAAATACACAGGTTTGTAGACTTTTCATTTAATTACATTTTTTATTTATTTCAATCGTTCTTTCATGTTTACATAAAATAATGCGAATAGAAAAATCCTCAGACAATTGAAAAGGAGCACAAAGAAGACAAACCTATATCATGTGCCCCTTTCTCCAAAAGAAACAGACAACATTTTTCAAGATGGTCTGATGTAACAACACATCAGTCACAAATAAATAACAAACACACAACTAGCAACAAGTGGTCGCAAGTGTACACAACATGCCACAAGCAGGGTTTGCTCTTTGCTCTTTCATTTAATTTCCAGTTCATATGATTTAATTATTGTTTCCTTAAATATTAGTTTAAACTGAAAAAATATTTGTGGAGTTTTTTTAAAGTGTCTTTCATGGAGTTCCACAGCTTGACTCCAGCCACTGAGATAGCCATCCGCTTCTGGGTGGTACTGGCAAAAGGAAGAATAAAGTTAAGTCTGTGTCGGAGACGAGAGTCTGATTTAAATGAGAATAGTGTTTGTACAGTTTGTCTTGCCTTATACATTATTGTAAGTGTTTGGGCTTTTATAAGGTCAAGTACCTTTAGCAATTTGGATGTTATGAATAATTGGATAGTGTGCTTTCTTTTGTAACGTTATCAAAGGCTTCAGTGTGGTCACATACGAATTTCCCCAAACTTCCAAACAATAAGAAAGACAAGGCAATATTAATGTAAAATATAATATCCTCAGAGCTGTATAGGTAAAAAAAAAAAAATCACTTTGTGAAGGATAGAGATTGCAGTTCGTATTCCTGATCGTACACATTATACTCTTTGTAGTCAAATCTCCGATAGAATTCCCCATCCGTGAACTCAGTCATGTAAATATCAATCAGTTTTACGGGGATATTTTATCCCCTATCCTGCCCACATACCTTCTTAGGTTACGACAGTGTCCCGTTGAGCTGGGGGAAGATCAAGCAGTGTCTTTAGGCTTGAGGACAGCGCGTTCTCCTCTGCCTCTGCGGGGGCTCTCCCAGCCTGCCGCCTGCAGGATAGCCTCCAAGTCCGGCTCTTTAGGGGAACTTTCCATTGTTATCCCAAACTCACGCAACCCCTCTACTGCATCAGAAAGAAATATCTTCAACTTTGCAGGATACAGGATGCGCGTCTTGATGTTGCGCTCGTGCAGTTGCTTTACACCTGCGCTGGGAAGTCCTCGTCGAAAAAAATGCTGTCATCAAGTAGTATGTCCTTTTTGGTCCATGCGGGCTGGAGCACCCTTTGCTTCTCCACGTAACTCTGAAAGCGGACCACGATTGATCCAGGTCGCTTCGGTGTTCCGGGCCGCCTGTCGGCGCCTCCGTCAGTCACCAATGGGGCGGCTCTGTGCGCTCGTTCAATGCGAACTCCAGTGATTCCCAGCTTTTCGTTCAGGAATTTGTTAATGAATTCGACCATATTATTCCCTTCTGATTTCTCAGGAACTGAGTAAATCCGAAGGTTCCTCCAGCGCGTCCGGCTCTCTAGATCGTAGATTTAATTGACCAATTTCTTCTTTCATTCCTTTAATGTCTTTCTTTGGGGTTTCAGAGTTTTCCGTGGTCTCCGTCCGGAATATTTTTATTTCGTTCAGGATATCAAGACAGGGAAATGGAGCTTCCAGAGGGGTGTCCTCATGAGGTTGTTGTTTGCTTCTTTCCTTTAGGCCTGGTTTTGGCATCTTTCCTCTTCTTTTTTAAGAGTATTTATCCTCGGTCTTCTTACCGTCTTTATCCTCATTTTTTTTTTACGAGATCCAACTGCAGGAAGCGTAGATTTAAAGGTTTTAAGTCATTAGTAGCGTCTCAGTGCCAACCGTGTTCAGCCATCTTGGATCTTGCGGATACATTTGGTGTCATTCTTTAAGCAGCAATTCACCGTCCACTCTGAGTCTCAACAGTGACATTTCAAGAAGAGGCCAACAGAAAATCTCACAGATTTCCAGTGACAGAAACAGACCTTGGCTTTTGCACATTCTCACTGTTGTCCTGGTTTACCTCCTGCCTGCTCCGGTGATACTCGCTCTCACACTTATTGTCCTATCTGTGCCATCTTGTTCAATTTCTTTCCCTTCTACCATTGTTTGGTAGTAGCCATGTCTACTAGTCTGGTCAGATTCAAATGGCCATGTCATGCAATTTATTTGTGACAAGGGCAGCTGTTACGCCATTCTACATATTACAAAATAATAATAATAAAAGCATACAGGGTCCAAAGAGCATAAATATTTGCAATTCGTGAATGGAAGAAACAACGGCATGCGAGCTAGTATATTTTTACATGGCATCAAATATATCTGATGCCATGTAAAAATATACTGGGACTGTGAAGTTCCCTACTACTACTTTGGGCAGTTTGTTCTTTCAGTCAGGGCCTGTAACGTCTGAAACAGCGTCCCACTCACTATGAGAGAATGCCTTACATTTAACACCTGCAAGACTCCACTTAACATCGGACTGTAATCAAATCAACAACGTGCTCATTAGAACCTACAGGTCTCCTGGTGCATTAATGAGCCATGTGTCAAGATCATCCAAACAGCTGCACTGCATTAACAAGAACTTTGTTTTATAACTGTACATTCATAGTTTTTGTACATGTATATTCATAGTTTTTTAAGTGTCCATGCGCTTGTGTCTTTTCCATGGTGCAGGTCACAGAACGAGCATTGATTGTTATCAATGTCTTAAACTGCTGTATGTGAACTAATGCTATGTTATGTGGGTATGTAGCCTTAACTTTCTATCTTTTCTTTATGAACTTTTATAATTGTGTGTGGCCCTATACACTTTGCCCACAACAGTTGAAAACCAACTCTGTAGCTTATACTGACACATTTACAGAAATGGTCATTAATGTGTGCTGTCAAACTGATAAATAAGTGAATAGTTAAAACTGCAACCCACAACGAGGCAGATCGTGGTTGTTTGATGATAACTGCGATTACAAAATAATAATGCTATTACTAGTGTGTTGACGCCCTTATGGTTACACTGTTTAAATCTAGGCCACTGCTTGTAACATAACACAGGTGTAATTGGAGCAACAATAGACTTGCACATGTCCCTGAAAGGTCATGATTTACACTTTTCAAACACAGACGATTATTATGAAACACATTATGGGTACATTATTCCATAATATGAAAGCTTCAGTCAACTTAATGATTCTTATGGATTTAGTAAGTTCTGTGCGCAGTTGTACCTCAGTTGATGTTATGTGTGAGTGTGTGCATCTAATTGTAAAGCTCTTGGAGTTTGTTTTAATGGGTGTAATGTGGTGATTTTAGGGCCTTGGACAATCTAATTTCAATATGTCAGACAAATATCAAGTAAGTTTGACTTAAACATGTTCAGGAGCATTAACGCTTGGGAAAAGACTGAAACTCTATGGATTTCTTAACTGATGAAATAATGAAAAACCTAAATCAATGCAGTCTTTGCGGTCCTCTAAAAGTTTTTGAATTTTGATTAAGAATTTGGATGATAGCATTTACCCTCGCAGTCTTTCACACAAGGCATGTTCTTTCTGTGCCAGCCTTGAGCCAAGCATTGCACCTGGAAGAGCATCTGGTATAAAAATAACGATTAAAATGATGCTCTATGAGGGCCATGTTTTGACTGTTCCCTTTGCGCGTGTCAAGAAAGCTCCTGTACTGACCATCTTGACACGACTGTCTAGTTTAAAATTAATTTCTGGTTAAAAATCTGTCACATTTCGGAGCTAATCCAGATTAAAACGATCCACCCTGTCTGCACTCGTGTTGCACCCGGTTCAGTTCAAACTCCGCTCTGCTCCTCTGTGCTTTCATTAATCCCCTTGTTCGCTGTCAGTTTTCCCTCATTCAGTCACTTCCTCTTCCGTCACATCCAGACTCCGACATCACCATTTCTGACAATGCGTCTCTCGCTCATTGCCTCGCCTATCCGCTCCCAATTACTGCCCCGTGTTGCCTTTTAAACTGGCTGTATCTTATCTGTTCTTTTTTTTTAAGCCGTCCTAAGCCGTCCTATCATAAAGCAGTGTCATCGAGTTCAGATAATTTATCACACGCTGGAGGCTACACTCACCTCGAATTCTGGTCCGACCAGCGCCATCACTCCATTAGCGAACGCCAGGAAGACGGAGGTAAGAGTCTCAAGCTGTGATTTCTCCCGACCAGCAGCGTCCAGACTTCGGGGGGGGCCTATCTAATCTGCAATCGCAAGTTTAATCGGACAACAGCTTTTCTTTTTTTACATCGCTGCCTCGGAGATGATAAGAAAAAACATGATAACGTGGGTGAATGGATGTCTACGGCAAAGAGCTCTTGACCGAATCTATGCAAATGTGTTGTGCAGTCTGACAGTTTAAGTGTTTGTATCATAAGCTTTGAAAGAGGACAATTTATGGTGCCAGAGTTTACAAAATGATTTTGTTTGGACTTTGGATAAGCCATAATTGCACTGGCCAATTGAGACTCTTTTGGAAAATCATATGACTTTGTTCTTCAGAAACTAACCATCCCACCATGTCAAGAAGGTCAAAAAACTGGGGGTAAAAAATAAACCAAAAAGGAAAAAAGTGTTGTTGTTTTTTTGTCACAGTGATACAATATATCACTGTGAACATACATACAATATATACAGTGCCTTGCAAAAGTATTTGCCCCCCCTTGAACTTTTCGACCTTTTGCCACATTTCCGGCTTCAAACATAAAGATATAAAACTGTAATTTTTTGTGAAGAACCAACAACAAGTGGGACACAATCATGAAGTGAAACGAAATTTATTGGATATTTCAAAAAATTTTAACAAATACAAAACTGAAAAATTGGGCGTGCAAAATTATTTAGCCCCCTTAAGTTAATACTTTGTTGCGCCACCTTTTGCTGCGATTACTGCTGTATGTCGCTTGGGGTATGTCTTTATCAGTTTTGCACATTGAGAGACTGAAATATTTGACCATTCCTCTTTGCAAAACAGCTCGAGCTCAGTGAAGTTGGATGGACAGCGTTTGTGAACAGCAGTTTTCAGTTCTTTCCACAGATTCTCGATTGGATTCAGGTCTGGACTTTGACTTGGCCATTCTAACACCTGGATATGTTTATTTGTGAACCACTCTATTGTAGATTTTGCTTTATGTTTTGGATCATTGTCTTGTTGGAAGACAAATCTCTGTCCCAGTCTCAGGTCTTTTGCAGACTCCATCAGGTTTTCTTCCAGAATGGTCCTGTATTTGGCTCCATCCATCATCCCATCAATTTTAACCATCTTCCCTGTCCCTGCTGAAGAAAAGCAGGCCCAAACCATGATGCTGCCACCACCATGTTTGACAGTGGGGATGGTGTGTTCAGGGTGATGAGCTGTGTTGCTTTTACGCCAAACATAATGTTTTGCATTGTTGCCAAAAAGTTTGATTTTGGTTTCATCTGACCAGAGCACCTTCTTCCACATGTTTGGTGTGTCTCCCAGGTGGCTTGTGGCAAACTTTAAGCAACACTTTTTATGGATATCTTTAAGAAATGGCTTTCTTCTTGCCACTCTCCCATAAAGGCCAGAGTTGTGCAGTATACGACTGATTGTTGTCCTATGGACAGAGTCTCCCACCTCAGCTGTACATTTCTGCAGTTCATCCAGAGTGATCATGGGCCTCTTGGCAGCATCTCTGATCAGTTTTCTCCTTGTATGAGCTGAAAGTTTAGAGGGACGGCCGGGTCTTTGTAGATTTGCAGTGGTCTGATACTCCTTCCATCTCAATATTATCTCTTGCACAGTGCTCCTTGGGATGTTTAAAGCTTTGTATCCAAATCCGGCTTTAAACTTCTCTACAACAGTATCTCGGACCTGCCTGGTGTGTTCCTTGTTCTTCATGATGCTCACTGCGCTTTAAACTGACCTCTGAGACTATCATAGAGCAGGTGCATTCATACGGAGACTTGTTTACACACAGGTGGATTCCATTTATCATCATTAGTCATTTAGGTCAACATTGGATCATTCAGAGATCCTCACTGAACTTCTGGAGAGAGTTTGCTGCACTGAAAGTAAAGGGGCTGAATAATTCTGCACGCCCAATTTTTCAGTTGTTTATTTGTTAAAAATGTTTGAAATATCCAAAAAATTTCGTTTCACTTCATGATTGTGTCCCACTTGTTGTTGGTTCTTCACAAAAAAAATACAGTTTTATATCGTTATGTTTGAAGCCTGAAATGTGGCAAAAGGTCGAAAAGTTCAAGGGGGTCGAATACTTTCGCAAGGCACTGTAGTAAGTGAAAATAACAAATATACTGCTTTGTAAATGAGTTTTGTGTGTGGAAGAAATTTACAAACATAGTGAGCATCTGGGGAGGGAAAAACGGTTCGTAGACATTGCCCCCACGGTTCAAGAAACCTAAATCCAGCTACGTTAATGCTCAGTGTTGCACAGCTTCACACTTGGCCTTGTTTCATTCATCCAACTCAGTTCTTTGGGGCTTGTTCTTGTATTGCATTGTGTTAGTGTTAAGTACAGGGCTCGGTGCCACGGGTGAGAGAGTCTCCGGAGGTGTTGAACCGAGAGTGAAAGGCAGCGCTGTAGGCACGCAGAGGGGAGGGCACCAGGCCACTGGATTTGGCCGGGGCTTACGCCGTGGCAGTGGCAGTGACAGCCAGAGGCGCGGAGTGGGGTTTGTGCGAGCTGTCTGCTGGCCTGTCCTCTGTGTTGTGAAACGACGGGGATCCCTGGAGCTGTGGATGGCCTGTACCTGTGACTGCCCTCATTCCATCACCTGCTGCTTCCGCTGCAACCGAGTGGAACAAGAAGTCTGTGTACATGTGTGTGTTTGTTTTTTCTTTTTGTATCTTCTTTTCTCTCGAGCTGAATAAACTGTCGACTACTTTGCTGGTTGGAAATAATACGCCTAGGGGTGATTGGCGGCAGAAGTTAGGAAGACCACAAAGCAATTTCCAGAGGACTTCATTAGTGCAAAACTGCAGATATTTAGCAGAAGAACATAACATGGGAAATGATGTGGTTAAAGGCCCTAAATGCTGGATTTTATTATGTTTTACAGACAGTGAAACAAGGAACGTGTGGACATTAAATTGCTTGTTGTAATGAGAATATAAGCATTCAAAACATTGAGAAAGCAATAGATACAGACAGCAATGCGTCATACAAGGGGGTGTAGCCTAGAAGGGGAAGAAAATCTGTACTGTAACAATACTATAAACATATGTATCACACACAGGTAAAGTCAAGCCAAAATTGGGTCCCTATGGATGTTTATTTTTATTTTTTATTTTTACAGTAAATAGGTAGCGTTCACGTGACATCACAACATTCTAAAGATCCCATAGTTTAACATTGAGGTGGAGGGCAACTGAAAATTCCACGGCCGTAACCATAGTAACGCTCAAAATGCAGATTTATAGTCTTAAATCATTGCTAATATCTCTGTAATTACTGGGCCAATTCACATGAAACTAAAACTGACACAAAGTTCAAGGTCATATCTTCCAGCACATATGAACATATGTCTAATTATTTCTTCACAAAGGCGTCCAAAAGTGGAGACAATATTCAAAAACATGTGCTTGATGTTGGCCAGTAGAAAGGACTTTCAGCCATAAAATCCACATGTCAGGTTTGTGAATCCAATCACTATCAACTGATGATCAGAGAAAACATTTGGACGTTTTCTTTTTGGAAATTTCTTTCAAAAACTGTTTCTCTCCCATAGAGTTGTATTGGCACCTGCCCTCCAACTGAAATGGAATTCTAAATCGTGAACGCTACCTATTGACCAGTAGAAGCGAAGAACAGCAGATGCTAACATTAGCACGTTGAGGTTTCTTTGAAATGTAAAGTGCAATATAAATAAAATGTATTATTATTATTCGTAGCATGAAGCTAAGGTTAGCTCCCTCGTTGGCATTTTCTGTTTTCTCATAAGTATTTATGAGCTGTTGAACCACTCTGCTCCTTTCCATGTCTCTGCACCATTATTTTGTAGAAAAATATATTCATGATTTAGCATTTCTTGGATGGAATGGTGGAAAAATGGGAGAAAGTTCAACTTTTTCCCTTTTTTGATTCCCCCCCCCGGGTCTAGAGTATCTGGCTGCAGTCGTTAGAGAGTCACGTGATCAGTGGAGCCCAGCTGGATGTCAGCTCCACTTTTTTTCCCTGCGGCATATATTTCAGTTAATCTAAATAAAAAGCCTTTTCTATTAGGATTAGGGTTAAGTTTCGGGTTAGTTTCGATTAGTTGAAGGTAGCGTTGTCCTGCTGAGGTGACGTCATTTCCTGGAGCTCCACTGATCATGTGCCCCTCCATTTGCTGAATCCTGACCCTCCTCCCTTTGGCAGCTTCAAACAATGCTGTATACGGGCAATGCCAATGATGCTGTCTGTAGGGTAAATGTCAGTCTCGCCATTTAGGAAAATATGTTCAACTCGTTCTGCTGGATGATCAAGAACAGCGGGACCACATTTCAGGAATCAGGACCATTTCTTGATCTTACTTGAGCAAAGATATTGGTGAGGACTACCATGCTGTAGCCTGCCGTGCATGTTTTTGGTTGATGGAGTTCTTGGCGGTAACTGAGGAACATGAAGACTCCACATGTACTTTGAACTGGATCCAGGAGCTTTTGCTGTGAGTAGAGAGTAGTAACCAGTCAGCCATTAAATACCCTGTAACTTGTTCTTATTGAGTGATAACACATGTCGTATATGTGGGGGGACATTTGTGTTGAAGGAAGCTTCAGTGAACTTTAGTATCCTCAGAGTCTACATGTTAGATGAGTAGTTTAGAAAGATTCCTTGCTCACAGCTGCCTGCACAATATGAGTCTGGGACATGTCCATCTGATAGCTAGATCGTTTGGGTTCATGTAGTGACTTTGGATTAACTTGCCTGTTATAATGAGCGACTCTGCATTTCAGCCACAACACGAAGCACGGCAGTCCTGTTTGATAAGTGATGGCCATGGCTGTCCATTCCCATACATTTATCTCCATCAGCACACAGTATATTTGCGAGCCTTGTGTTCATTCATTTGGACATTTTGTTTGGGGTCTCCGAGCGTACTCTTCCACCCGAACCATAAGATTATAAATGACAGAGTCTGACGAATCCATGACAACGGTCCAAACTGCCATTTTGCTATTCAGAGGCAATTTCTTCAAGTGCGAGACGGGCAGGCCAGTCCATTTCGCAAACGACATGCTATCCATCAGCCAATTGATTTGCAAGAGTGTTGGAAAAGAAAGCTGTCCTCTTCTCACTTCAGCTGTATGGTAATGATGTCGCATCTGTTATCTGGTGCCAATAAGATTATCTATGCGGCGTTATCAGTATCTTCATTTACAAACGGGCGGCAATTATAATCTCAAAGCCCTTGATTATCTCTTTGTTATTGTATTTCATCAGCGCAATATAGCTTAAACTTTCATTCATCTGTGTGGTAATTATTTTCCTGGCCTGGTTGGTATGACAAACACCTGGGTAATGGCATTAGAATATCAAGAAATACACTGAGGAGGGCCAAACTTTCAAGTGCGCATTTAGTTTTGGGATACACTGAGAACACAGCACCTTGAATTTACAAGTTATACATACGAGAGTAGTTATATATACAAGAGTTTCCCATGTAGAAAAATGTTCTCAAGAGGTTTGATGGAGGGTACCTTTTGTGAAGAAAGTAAACCAGGAAGCAAGGTTTGAGATATGGCTTGCCCGTTATCTACAAAATACTTCTTCGTCCCAACTCAAGAACACAACATTTAGGGCACACTCGTGCCAGAGAGCCTATTTCTATAGGGTTTCCGTGGGGCATTAAAAAGCATTAAACTTCATTAAAGGAATTGTGCAAAAATCAAGGCCTTAAATGTCATGAAAAAGTATTAAATTGAATTCTGGCCTGGCATTCAATCTAATTTACGCATATATTGGAAAATTATGACACAAGTTCATCAAAAATACCAAACGGTTTTGGCTGAAACTGACCACATATTTTTGCTAACAAGTTGGCTGTTTTGTCCAATTCTCTTTCCTCTGTTTGATGAAATGTTTCATCAACTCTTGAGAAATTAAATATTATTTATTTTCTGCATTTGTTGCATTACAATATAGTATTTGGGCATTTCAAATGGCATTAAAAAGGATCAAATTGGACTGGCTTCTGCCTGTATAAACCCTGATATGCTTAAATCTTTGTTTTGTAACACTGTATTGATGGGTGGGTGATTATTGGGTTGTTTTGAAGTGATGGCACTTACGGGGGTGGGAACTTATCCGCCCACTCCTTTTTTTAAATTAAACATAATTGTTTAATTATGTACAGTTTAATTAGAAGTACATGTATACATCAGTGCATGTTAAAATGTTGTAAAAGCTGCACATACTAATGTGAAAAAAGTCGTGTATACATTATGTAATGTACACACACAATGTAAACAATCAATCAATCCATTTTCCTTTGGCTTGCAACTGTTCAGAACATACATTCATCGTAATACACTATGCTAATATACAGCAATACAGATCATTATACAGTATTATATATCTTGTATTATGTATTTTTTTTTTAAATGCACTCTCTTGGCACCTCTTATCAAATTAAATACTGTATAACTATGGTGCATTAATGTGCCCCTTCAAACAGCACTCAGAGTCAAAATATTCAGTATAAGATCTTTGTAAAAATTAATGCCATGAAAAGAATTATGTCTGGAGGAGCAACATTTATGACCTGTCTGCAAAAAAAAAAAAAGAGTGTTAAAGGTGCAGCTTCAAACACACTCAAACATGCCTTATGCTTTATGCTTTATGAGCTATATCACAGATCCTGAAGTAGCCAGCAAGCAGAGGGAGGTCTCCTTAATGTGAGAGTTTAGGCTCTCATTTCACTAAAGTGCTTTTTGAATATTGAACATCACTTTGCATTACTTCTTCCTTCAACACACACACACACACACACACACACTGTTTTAGATTATGCATTCACGATAGCAAGGCGATGAAGACATTCGGCCAAATATGCAGATTTTGGGACGTAGCTCGACACGGCTGCCCACTGTTAGTTTATCTAAAGCGTTTTGAGTAAAGGAGCTAAAGAGCCTTTTAGCGCTCAGTGACAGCAGATATTGAGTAAAGAGCTTGAACATAGATAGGCAAGATGGATGACACTCATCCAGCTACTATACAATGTTTAAATTAAAGGGCATTAACCACTACAGGTGGTTTAAAGGTCGACCTTTTTGTCAAAATAGTCGAAGTCGAGTTGACCAGTGCTGTGATGACGTCATCATATTAACAGTGGAGGAATCACGCCTCATTTACAGCGAGTACATTAAGTTCATGTCCAAATCCGTCATGCAATAATGTAGGCTCACATGTAAGCAAGTTTTGCAGCTTATTTTCTGAGTTAAACATACAATACAGTGGCTTATTTCCATTTCCTAGGCTTTAACTTAATTTTCCGGCATAGCTCAGTGTTGACCTGCGCCTCCAGAAACAAAGCAGAACTCTCCCCTCTCTCCTCGCCTCATCTGCGTACTCCTCTCTGGGATCATCCTAATTCTATATCTAATGTCTGGAGCAACCAAGCTTTGAGTCCCAGAGTGTTGGATCATAGTTGAGTCCACGTGAATGAGTCCATGTGAGAGAAAAGTTAAAAGCCGTGTTGCGCGGTGGAGAGACTGTCCCGGCTTCAGCTCGCTCATGTCGGCTGAATATGACGCGGGCGAAACTACTGTATACAGTATGTGGAGCACTAAAGGTTAACGCTAACTGGTATGTAGCACTGTGTATTGTCCCACCAAAATGCGTAAAAGTAATTCCGCCTTGACATGAATGTTAAAATTAGGCGGAGAGAGAGAGCGGGAGGTAGAGAGAGATTATTACAGTTTGTGCCTGTTGCTTGAACACTATAGACCCATACTTAGACTAAAGTAACACAACTTGAAGCTTTTGTTACCATACCTCAAACACATGTACCCATACCTTAAACAAAAGTGCTGCTTTGCAATTCTGCAACACACGTACACCTCTATGCAACACACTTGGTCCTGCATACTACACTCTATTTCATACATAAGACACTTTGTTCAAAAATAAAATCTCAGGGTGCCATTTGGAAAACACATGTATCCACAATACAAAACACATCGGGTAATTGCAACCACTCAAATAAACACCTGAAGGCACTTTCTTGCAAAACTGGACCCCAAACAGCCAGCTACAAAAAGCCTCAGTTTAGCCATTTCAACAACTTTGCAAACATGGATGGAGGGAGAGCGAGAGGCTACGGAGCCCTGGAAGTGACTTCAGACAAAAACATTTTGAGGGGTCAATAAATAAATAAATAAATTTTTTTTGAAGAAATACAATTACAGTAGAACATTTGTTTTCCTCTTTTTTTATACCACAAATTATCTCATTTCCCCGAGATGCGTAATATGTGGTAATAAAAAAAGAAAGAAAAAAAGTTAAAATAATTATATTATATTTCATCCAAAATTGTTACAGTATTTCTGTATTATCCCCCCTGCAGTGTTTTATATAAAGTAGACTAGTGTGTTCCCCCTGATCTGAAAGTGTGCGCATATGATGCAAGTGTGTGTCATTTTGTCATCAGAGTTACACTTTGACAAAGTGTGGTGTCAAGTTTACTTGTGTGTAGAGTTTCGGCGAAATGAGCGAAGTTTTGCAAAATGTGCTCAAGCAATGGGCAAAAACTGTAACACACAACTAGTCGACCCGTCTAAAATGATACCGACTGGTCAGTTAAGGCCCGACATCTCACAAAATAAAACTTTCTGTCTAAGAGTTTCTCGATTATTAGGAACAAATTCACAAAGCGCTGCACTCTGAGGTCACAAAAGTGCGCTTTATCTGTGAAAACGTTAACTTTATTGTCAAACCTCCTCCAATTGATATAGCCTTTTCAATGTTTCCTTCTCAGCCAGTTTGAGGATTCACTTTTACTGCATTCCCTTATTTTTACCTTATTTGTTATGTCATTTGTATTTTTCCCTTATTTATTTTTTTTTTTTTTGCCTCTTGTGGACATGTTGATGTGTCATGTAGTTGAAACTTTTTGCATTCATTGGACAAAATAAACTAGGTTATACTGTTCTATGTAGAACCACTCTATCCAGTTGAAACAGCACTTGTTGTCCAAGTTACGTCAGCCGTCTACAGTGGTAATTAGTGAATAGCGGACAAAACGCCCCATGCTGTGAGATCACGCCCTACACACTTCCTCCATTTTCTTTGTATCCAGTGGCCTGGATACGTCCCTGACCTCAGCCACTCACCCCGCAGTAGCCAGTTATCCTGCCTGTTAGCCAGAGACACCCCTGGGCCCTCCGCCTCAGGCCATGCACCCCCCCTCCGCTGCCCCAGATCCCTCTCAGCAGGATGCAGCCTTCTCCCTAACAGCCATCAGGTCCATTTGGGCTTGCTCCAGTTACCGCTAAAATCGGGCACGCACATTCCTTCCAATAAAATATAAAGATGGGCTTTTGTTGCCATCATCTCCGGGTGACCAATGACATTGCCGGTGATATAAGTGTTCTCTGTCTCGTGGACTGGTTGACCGGCGCGTCACATGACCTCTTAGTGGCAGCACAGCGGTTATTCTGTCTGCGTAGCATTTTGAGTAAACTAAAAGGCCCCGCTAATGCTTTCTGCTCTGTCTCCCGTTTATTTGATGCTTCAAGGCACAGCAATGCTGAAATGCCCCCTGGTGCAGTGCTCTGCGCAGTCACTCACGCAAATACCAACATAGATTTGGAAAAACAAAGCCTTAGAGTCAAGTATGCACACATATATATGGGATTTACTAGATAATACAGGTACCAAAAAGACTTGAAGAAGTGGATAACCATGAAGTGAAGCATTTGACTTTTTAAAACAATTGTAAAATTATGAACCGTTACACAGACTTTATTAAAACTTGCGTTCATGATTTCCTAATTATTTTAACAAGTTTGAGGGGATAATGGCTGTATTAAGTATTTCCCCTAAAGTTGTACTCTTAAGTTGATCGTTCAAATTAAATGTTTATGCAGTAAATGTAACACATTGAACATTATGGAAAATCTGTTCCAATTGATCAATAATAAATGCAATGAGGAGCTATGATCCTTTTGTCTATTGATACATGCAATGTCATCTCCACCTCTCGGTGTTCTGTATTCGCTATAATGTTCTTCAGAGGAACAGTTCGAGGCACATTTGATTACACAAAGCCACACGTGTACTGCTGTAAATGGGCAGTCGCAGGCCAATATCCATGCTTGCCCATACTTGTACAAACAGAGAAATAACCCCAGCATGAAAAAGCAACAGTGCACAATATGAATAATAGAGATCAACACTGACTTCTGTAATTTAAAAGAGTAAATATCCATCCATCCATCCGGGTCGTGGGGGCAGTTGTTGGAGCTGCCCAAAACACATTGCACCAGCCTCTATGGCTCCCCCTGCAGGTAATGGGTCCACAGAAGGACGGCCTCATGGTTCTAACCGGGCCTGTTGGTCTCTCATAAGGGGCTTCTGAACCGCTCTTTGTCTGACCCGTCTCCTAGGACCTGTTTGCCCTGGAAAACCCTACCAAGGGCACGAAGCCCCCGACAACAGAACCCCGAGGATCATTCGGGCGCTCAAACCCTTTCACCACTTTAAGGTGGCGGTTCCAGCTTTTGTTAATATTAAAAAAAGTGTACATTTTATGGAGGATATACAGTCGTTCTATACCCCGCCACCACTGTTCTTCATGGTGGTGCTATTGCTGTAGAGCAGTGATCCATGTCCTGGAGCTGTCCAGGGTCCTGACCAGAGACCAGTGCATTGGAGCTGTCCATGGTGCTGAAACCTGCTGCAGCGTTCCTATGCAGAGCAGAGCATGTTTCAGGCTAAAAATAGATCTGCTCTAAATGTGCTCCTCCTTCGACATATGTCTGTCTGCTTGGGAGTTGTTTCCCAACCAAAATGTTGAAGAAAACAGTCTGTGCAGTTTATATCCAACACAGATGAGGTGTGTGCTAAGAGGATGCCACACAGCTGGGTGAGGGACAGAATTATTTCCAGCCTGAGTCATGATGCTGGTGGCAGACCTAGCGTTTAATGTGATTTCTGCGACTTCTCCGTACTTAGTAATGTGGGACACAGTTCAAACGAAGAGCTCAGACAGAATATATCGGGGAGAGTGTGTACGTGCACAGAAAGTGCAGTCTGATGAAGTTTGTGTGAGCAGGCAGCCAATGTGTTTGTGCCTGTGCACACGCTCGCACTAAGTTGGGCGTAACGATGGATTCAAAGGGAGCCTTTGAAGTATTTTGATGTTCCCTGGCTGCTCTCTTGCCAGTTTCCTAAATAGGTCAGAGACTCTGCTCTCTGCCTTCTGCACTGTGCTAATGCAGTGCTGCAGTCTGCTATAAAGATCCAGAAAGGGCAAGCAAAGGAGAACAATCTACTTAACTTTGCATCAACTTATTTTAATCACAAACACTGAAAACTTGGTGCATTTAAATCAACTATGATTTTCTCATTGCCAATGTTTGTATTTGCAAATGCTTGACAGATGTACTGACGAGACCTTGCAGTTTGAGATATCAACTCTGAAAGTAAGTTTGCCAGAGGCTGGACAGATGGAGAATGAGAAATAGGTGACTCATTCTCACAGACAGAGAGACAGGGACATTTCACTGAGTAAGATGTGACTGTAGATTATCACAGCAACTATAAGTAAGAACAACTCTTTTTTCTACCACTTAAGTACGAGCGGTCATTTTAGCTGGCTTGTCCCGAGAACCGGGTCACGTAACCTTAGTGACAACTGTATGGTGCAAAGAGGCATATGTCTACCTTGGTTACCTTAAGAAATATATGAGTGTAACCTGAAAAAGGAAAGAAAATAAATGCCCACATTATAGTCTGACGTAATTTGTGACCGTCGAACTCAGTGCACACCTGGAAGATTTGCAGTGTGGGGAAAAGCCAAAGGCAAAGAAGGCCCAGCTCAGTACTAGCCACCTCCAGGGTCAGCAGAGGACAGGTTGTCATGGTTGTTATATTATACACTAAAAGCATGTTCTGCAGACAGCCCAGAGACACAGCCTGAGACAGGAGAGTGGAGCTGGAGTGGTCCGACTGGCCATCTGTCTGTGCTGCTGCTGCTGCGGGTTCTGGCTCTTTGCTACTGGTTCCATGTAGGCCAGTCATTTGCATCTTCCAGCCCAGTGATTAATTTGGTATCTGGAGGAGGTCTATTTCCCCGACACATCAGCTCAGTCAGGCTCGTTTAAGTGTGTGGCGTCTGCACGGGTCTGTGGTGCACCCCGGCCCGCCATGTGTAGCTCTTAATTTTGTACTTGGAACAGGTTTATAGTCTCAAGTCTTGACAGGTGCCAGGGTTAGTTCGGGACAGAGCCAGACTTAGGCGTGTGTGCCAACATTGGATACAGTCATTTTGTGGGAAAGCGACGGTAGACAGCTCAACAGCCTCTCCTGATCTGTGCATAAATGAACACAATCACAAACACAATACAAAAATGCAATGTAGGGTAAATAAAGCCAAGATCCGTATTTGAGTCACTGTCGGAAGACCTTTATTATTCCGTGAACTACTTTTACGTTGCAAAAAAATGGCAAAGAGCTACATATGCTTTGAATACACTTGAGGAACTGTGGGACTTTGGCAGAGCTCAGCCTGAATGCTTTTGCCAAGATGATATTTCAGTTTCCGTTTTTAGTACTTAATATAAACCAAAATATTTGAAAATTGTCTCTTGCTCATCAAGCTTATGTAGAGATATAGAAAGTCATTGGGAGCTGTATCAACTGGTTGGTCTTGGTTCGAGATGTTCTTTGTGACAGGAGAGACTAATGTTTTATCATCGTGTTACCAATGAAAACGCATTCACATTTTTGTATAGTAAGTAGCAACAAAATTTGGAAAATGGAGATGGTAAGTTGTACTTCGCCACTAATTATATTGAAGTTAGGGTGCCTTGGTAACATCTGATATAAATGGAACATTTTAATGAGGACAGTCTACATTTAATATCATATTTTAACATTTGGTTGACCATAGCAGAGGTCTTCATCACATAAACAACAAATATACGGTAATCAAATATGAAAGCTACTCTTCTTATTAGGACTACTTTCTTTTCGTTACTTTCCCCCTATGAACGGTGTATAGGTTGCAGCTGTAATGTAGTCATGGAGAACGTATGATCTAAAAAGGCTTGTTTCTTTTACGAACCCCAGTGAATGTAAAATGAACTGAAACTAAATAGAATGAAAAGAGAAAATACATGATGGAAAACAAACCCAGTTGCACTTCTCTCTCTACCTGTTTCTATCCTTGATAATGGTTTGATGTGGGTCATGTTATTCTAATTGTGCCTTTGCTAAATTAGCACTGTTTTATCCTGCGCTCTTCAAGATGTGTCCTTGCTCGTTATTTATTTATTTTTTCTTTCTTAATAAACTCTGCCTCTTTATACTCACATTTTGCTAATGTAATCCAAAAATATGAACACGTTATCAACTCACTGGACTGAATTCAAAGTACCAACCTGTTAGTTGAACCAACCTGGTGGGTAAACTTTCAGAAAAAAACTCTCTTTGGACTGTTTTGCAACTGTTTAAAGATGGAGAAAAAACACCTTTACAGAATTTAAGGAGTGAACACACAGAGACAGGCGTCGTCTTTGCACTGTTCCCTGGGACCCTGTTAGCACCTCCTCTGCTCTGTGCTAACAAACGGCAAGAATAAATCAGGCTGAGTGAAGTGCTTGTTGTTGCTTGCCAGTGGTAGCATGTCCAAACCTTCAGGGAGTGTACTATGATTTATTACAGAGTGGCACAAATCGAACCATTTCTTGCCATTGGAACAGGCAGGACACCCCCACAGAATGAGATTTGCCTTCTGCTAGCTCTGGACGGTATTAGCAAATAAGGCACATCCAGGACACACACACAACCCATTTGCTTTACACATAAAGACAAAGGAACAAGATATCAAAGAGTGAAAAAAGCATTCGATGAATTTGGTTGAGAAGTTAACTAGCTGGAGGTCTAAGTCTTCAAAAACACCCACCCAGATATGGGGAGAATTTGCCTGGAAATCCAGACTCGCCACTGTACCAGTGATCGAGTCTGGTGATCAAATCAAATCAAATCAAACTTTATTTATAAAGCGCTTTTCATACCGAAAGGTATCACAAAGTGCCACAGATAACAAACAGACAAACAGGTGCATGCACACGTGCACACACACACACACACACACACACACACACACACACACACAAAATAAATAGATGTGAGTTAAAAGCTAAGCTAAAAAGGTGGGTCTTGAGCCTGCTCTTAAATACATGAACGTTCTCTGCGGTCCTGAGCTCCTCCGGCCGGTCGTTCCAGAGGCACGATCATGGTGATCATGTCGCCAACTACGTTCTGAGGTGGAGCAAACAGGAAGCGGAGTAAACCAATCAGCGAAGGGCTGGTGCGGGTTGTTGTTGCGGGGTTATTAGCTGTTCCGCACTATAGTCAAACAGGATTATAAATCACTAAACTCGCCCACTGTTGATGTGTTGTTGGTAATTTACCGCTGATAGGGAAAATTCGGTGTCCCAAGAGTGACACTGCCTGCAAATAACATGTGACGCCAAATAAACGACTCTGATTGCACAGGTCCATTTGAGTTTTCTCAAGCAGCCAACACGGGCATGGTGCCCAGACCGATATCCCTGTGTTTAAAAAATACAGAGGGGTATCATTTTGGACTTGCCAGGCTAGAGGAGAATATGCTAACTCCCCACAGGAATGCCCAAATGGTCTTGCACGTATTTTGTGATACTGTTGTGAATCTATAAAAGGCCCCAATTTAGTATTGTTCCTCTGGCCTTGTGTAAACGCCCACATCCTGTTGACCCCGATGCGGACGCTAACGACAGTGATACATTCTAATTAATTAATGACACACAAGTAACAGACAACTGTGAAGTGAAAGCAAAATGATACATGATTCTGTTATTTTACAAAAAATAGAAAAGTGAAAAGTGGGGTGTGCATAAGTATTGATACAGCATTTTCTAAGTGCATTAAATTGCCTTTATAACATTCCTAATGACTGCAGAATGTTCACACCTTGCCCTAACCATTAAATAGAGGCCACTTATGCATAATCTACTCTCAGTATAATTCCAGCTGTTCTGTGAGGGCCTCAGAGCTATGGTCAGAGTGTATTGACCACTAAGCAGGATCATGAAGGCCAAGGAGCTCACCAGAGAGGTTAGGGATAGGACCTAAATCCTATTGAAAATCTGTGGAAACTGCTGTTCAAAAGTTCAAGGTGTATTAGTACTTTCGCAAGGCACTAGTCTATTTACAAATTCGCTCACTTTGGTTGCTAAATAAATCTTTGAAACCATTACACTTGGATGTGTAATGGTTTCATGGGTTTCATGCATGAAGCTGAACTACTGATGTTAACTTCAGACAAAGTATAAATACATGTGTCGCGAGAGATCCTCTTTATTCATTGAAAAAGTTTCTCAAGTAAAACATATGCAATTCTACTTGTTGATCCTCATCTCTGCCAACATGAGAGGTTAGCAACTGGGGCAGTTTTGGTGTCTCCAAACGTTACTTCCATGCCCCTTCTTTCTTCTTCACGTTCCTAAAAAGCACCCCCTGTTGTGGAACATGTCTGTCTGATCCTCCCCTTTTGCTTCGGCTGCTTCTCACCCAGCAGGAGGTCTGGACTCTACTCCAAACTCAGTGCCTCCCCGTGGGCTGCTGTGATCCTTCTCTGTCCCTACCGCCGTGGATGAAAGTGAGCTTACATCCGCACAGATGTTAGGCCAATTTTCCGACACTCAAGCCCAACACAGATGTACAGGTTCATGACGCATTCAAAGGCACTCTGTTCCCCACGCGCTCACACTATTTCCCATGCAGATTCCCCGGTTCATAAGTGACTGTCGCTGGTGTACATCAAAGTCCTTAGGCGTCCCAATGGACTTCTCCAGACTTAGGCTTGCATTTTGCTATGCAGCAGATTTCTGCAAAATAACCACATGGATTAAATAGAGCTGGCAAACTGGAAAAGGCTTTAATGATGTGGAAAGCAGTACATCTCTCTATTCTCCACTTCTTCTTCATATACCTCCTATGTCCTCACAAACAATGTTCAATATTTACCTGTAGTTTATTCATAGTTAGTCCCACTTCCTTCTTGCTAAGCTGACTGTGTCTGAGAGACCTGTCGACCTCCAGACTCTGCTAAAGTCTTGTGTCCTTCCCTCAACTGTTCTGAATCTCCAGACCAGACATGCCATTAACTGCACCGTCTTCAGCCCTGTCCCCAACCTTGGGCCATATATATAGCCTTGTCCGTGCATGGGGTTGGGTTTAATGTGCGAGTGCAAATTAATTCACACGCTGACATTTTGCCTTACTAAACGACATGATAACACTTTTCTGGTCTCAGATATTCGAAGGGGGAAGGGGGCTACTTGTATTTTAAGGGTTTCAGGGAAATGGGGGGATAAAACACTTCAGAATCCACTTTTATTTTGGTTTTGGTTTGCAAAAAAATAAATAAAAAAAACACTCAACACTGACAGACCCAGTGACACCTGAAGATGCAGCAGTGTTTGGTGAGAATAAAACAAGGCTGTCAATTTGACAACATAAGCACTTGTCTGCATCCTTATGAGGCCTATTCACAGTGTGTCTGTCCATTTTTTAGAATTGAAAAAAAAAAACATGAGAATTAGAGAGATTTTGTGGTCAATGTGTATATCTTTAATGGTATGTTTATGTACTAATTAATCGATTCTTTTAAGTTTAGTGTTCATTATATTACACACACTTGCTCCTGAATCTTCAAAAGTCCAGATGAAAACTGTCCTCAAAACATATGTTAAATCATTAATAATTAAATCAACGAGTATAATTGTAAAAGTGTGCAATTGCGTATGTTGTGTTCCCCCCTGCTGCGAGTATAACTGGCCCATCGGATGAACTTCCTGTTCCCTGACTTTAAGCACTTCCTGCTCTGTGCGCATCGAGGCTCCGATCTCAGGTATATCCCATTCAAACCGTTTTCAATGTAGCATTTAAACAGTAGACCCAATCCATTGCTTTTTTTAGCGCCCCTGTAGAGCCGGCTTAAACGCTGGCTCCCCTCGCCCCGTATGTCCGTCTGGCTGTGAATGAAGGCCGAAGTAGAAGTTTCAGTTCCAGCTGTTAGCCCGGCCGGCGCTAATTTGGTGCTTGTTCGTAGCCTGTGGTGCAGTTGGTTGTCATAGCTGCTGTGGTTCTCGAGTGTCCAGTTTTCCCAGTCGGACCATCGAGGCCTCCAACCAACCTGAAAGCGCCAACCTCTGGTCCGAGGCAGGGAACGGTGTGTTCACGACCGCTCATCCTCCTTTCCGGTCCAGCCAAGCCCAATAGCCGCAGCCCTTCACTAACACCCTGCAAAAACTCTCATTCATAGGTATTCCCCGGGTGTTTGGAGCCCAGAGACACTGCGCACCAACTGTTGCTCTGTTTCATCTGGACTTGTGTTTTGTTACTGGGCTGTTCAAGACTGCTTCCGATGTGAACTTGCGTTACTGATAGTGAAATAAATGTTGACTAAATGTGAACTAAAATAAATCTAACCTGGAAATGTGAACATTACTATCTGGTAAACAAAAGGAACTGTGACTACTGAAACTGACCGGAATGGAGAAACCGGCTGAACCCTAAAATGAAGTGAATTAACAACTACAACTCTGAAATAGTGTTTGTCTCAATTGAAACACACCTGTGTGACTTTAATTGCAGATGTACTTGGTTTATGGTCATTTTCTAATCATGTAAAGCTGCCTAGCTCCACCCGCACCGCCACAGAAGTATGGCAGAAATGTCCACCCTTTTTTTCCGGGCAATTCTCCGTGAACCAGAACCAACTTCTTCCAATACAATGGCCCAAAAAGTGCTAAAAAGCTCTATTTTAGGACATCCAAAGCATTGTCAAACTCATCTTGTACAAAAAGGTTCCGTGAGATGAAGGTTTGCCCAAGGCTTATCCAGGTCCTTGAGAGGCTGCTCCAATCTGAAGTTTCTCTCCACTCAAAGGAAAGACAAGTACTATTTATTTACCCGTGTTTCCTCGTGGCTGCCTTGAACTCATGGGTGCCTCTGTATCTTATAGTGTGGTAAGCTTTCCAGTCCGCTTCTAAAATAGCATTCTGACCTTTCTGTGAAGTTTTTCCTCTGCTTTTGTGCTGTCAGCCATATCCTCCTCTTCGCAATCGATGACTGTTACTAGAGCTCTCCCAGTTTGCAGCAGCGATGTGGATAGTTATGCAGAGGAAGGAAGGAAGGGACAAGTAGAAGAGATTTAGATATTGTCGACTGAATTGGATTGACAGGGTTGAGGACATTTCGCGACTCTCTTCTGAAGCCGCTTCTTGTGCTTGAAGTCATCCAACCGTCTTCTTCTAATTATTCAGGGCCGTGTCACAGAGTCATCAGTCTAAGCGGGGAGTCTCAGACTTCGCTCACCCTCCAAGCCTAAATAAAAGCGGTTGCACTGTTAAAACCTCTGCTAAATGCACCCAGTCGAATGTTTCACCGCATTGACCACTGTCTGTGAGGCCGACCGCCATAAACAATGAGAAAAGTTTGGACACCCCTGCGGTAGAGTATCCGACTGTCAATATCGCTGTGCTAAACTTTATACTTAATTATTTGTGAAAAGCAGCTGTATTTTATGAAGGCCCACACACAGACAGTATATTAAGAATGGACTGAGGGCACGTGCCTTTCACTTCCCTTTCGCTAACTGAAGCTTGTGTTTGGCTGGGTTCTTGGATCCAGCTCCAATATTTAGAATATAGGGAAAAAATAAACATACAGTAGTGAAAGGAATTAAAATGAGGACAAGTAAGTAAGTAAGTAAGTAAGTGCTTTATTTGTCATTGTACAACCATACAACAAAATTGTGTTAGTCCTGAGCTGCAGCGACTGAGCCACATCGCCATTGTGGGCCAATCTGACCTGTATGTTTATGGAGGTCGGGAAACCGTAGAACCCGGAGAAACCTGGCTGGCTGTCTTCAGTGCTCCTCTGATCCTCTGAAATGGTGCAGCGCCAACTGGGTTTGTCCCTGTTTCAAAGCGTGGTGTCCTGTACTGGTCAGCTCCTCTTCCTCCTGCAGCTCCCTCCGCCCCACAACAGTCTTTCACCATCTCCTCGTTTGTCCCTTCCTGGTTTCCTGTAGCTCCTCTTGTGACGCCTCCACTGTGCTGCAGCTGTAGGGGCTCTTGGTGCCTCTTCAGTGTCTCAGAAGAAGACATTTGTAGGTCTCAAATGGGTTTAGCTGAAAAGCTAGCATTTTGTTTACCTTTAAAAAGCTGCTTTCTTCAGGACCATTGTGGACTCTCAAAGTAAACAAATCCACTCAAACCTCCACAAAAACTCTGCAAAGACGTACAAAAGTATCCAGAAAGACATTGTGGAACACAGAAACCACAAATGCAGGTCACAGAAAAAGGTGAAAAATTAAGTTGTACCAGGAGAGAGGGAGGTTTCTAAGACAAACATGTGGAGGTAAGAATGATTGTGTTTAAATAATGACTTAAAGGGACTATATGGAGTTAAAAAAAATTAAAATTATGTAATTTCGTCCCCCAACATGTTCCAGCAATGTGTAGAATGCGCCCAGACCTATTCACCACAACCGCCACTAAAATCCTGCACTGTCACTCAAAAAGTTGTTAATTCAGGTCCGAATCGTTGTCATGTATGAGCTTAATATAGAAGCTGCAGTTACACGTTAGACCTGAGGTGGCAGTAGTGACCAACTTGTATCTAGTCCCTTTAAAGAGGGGCAAACATTTTTCAATGGAGTGTCCATTAGAGCAAGGAACGTCCGGAACTTGCACCCATTTTCTTGGGTCTTCAGGAAGAAGTAAACCACAATCAGTCCATTCTTAATCTATAGCCTATATGTCCACATCCGTGTTTCATTAAACAATGACATATTGCTCCCTACAGCATGTAGGGACGTTATTATATATGTAGACTGAGTCCCATAGACCAATAGATGAGAACGCACCCTCCAGACACTCCTGGAGGCTCGAAGAGGTGCCTGGATTACCAAGTGTGCCCCCTCCTCGCCCGTGCATTCCTTCATCGGAGAAGAAGACAACAAATTAACCAAATTCCAAACAGTTATCGCGATCAGGCCCCAGAGCAGGGTAACAAGTGGAGCCGGCAAGCACGCCGAACAAAGCAGCTGCCATTTACATATTCATTTAATTTTCCTTTGGCCCGTAGCACTGTGTACCAAATCAATCTTTCTAACTCCATTTCCAATATATTACTGGGAGACATCAGAAGAAGAAAGGGAGCTATTGATCGGCTGAGTGTTCATTGTGTCTCCGCACGGATTGCACACTTCATAAGAGCGGCGATGAAATAGTTGTTTGTTTCCTTTTCCACTGTCTTTATTTTATGTGAAAGACTAATGATGTTGTTTGATGTAGCTGAGGTGTGACAGTCGATTCACATCTCTGCCTTCCCCGAGTGTGGCTCGCCTTGTTTCGCCGTGACCCGCTAAGCACCTATTCTTTAAAAATAGTTTTGCTCAAAGATGTTGCCTTCAGTGGGAAATAAACCATGTTTTATAGCAACAACACAGCAATATGTTCAAGTGCTTCGGTTTGGGTGCATTTTAAATGTGGCTAAGGCTAAAAAGCTAAGTAAGAAAACAATCTGATTCCTATAGTCTTAACTCGCACATAACTGTTAGTAAAAATGATCTACCCTCCTATGTAGATCATTTATTGTCACGTCGCCGAAGCAGTTATGCAGATACAGTATGTAACATTCGTCTCGCCGGACTCTTCCTCCACCTCGTCTTCGGTCATTGTGATTAACCAACAGACATAGTTCCAATTAATTCTTTATTCTATTTTACAGAATATAAATTTTGTTGTCTTGCACAAAAAGACCAAAGGTGTTGTTAGTATAAGCCTCTCCTCCTCTCCTCTATGGGGCCAAACAAGGGGGAAGTTAGAAGTGACCAAGCTCTTTGGTGTAGTGTATGTTTTGTCTGTCCTGTCTGTTGCTGCCGGGGGGGGGCGTGGCATTGGAATCTGCCTCCTGTTCCCTGGTGGGTGTGGCTGCTCCTGCTCCCTGGCTGGCTTACCTGAATCCACTCTACTCATCTCATGCAGTATGTAAGCATGGGCTCTCCTCCACATCCCTGCCAGATCTTCAGTCGGCCCACATGAGAAGACTTCTCAGGCCTATTTTTTGTATTTGCTGTTTTTGAGTACAAAATGTGAAACTAACCGTCTTTTTCCTGCTCCTCGTTAGATCTTCGTGCCTGTTTTCCACCAACCTGCCAATTCTCACCTGCCCACTTCAGTTACCAGCCTCGTCCAGCACCAGCCCTTACCTACCTGCTCCACTCCAGCCTCCACCATTGTGCCTGCTCCGAACAACACCACCCCAGCCTCGCCCAACCAATCTGCAGCGATTTTCAAAATATTACTGTAATAAATCTTGTACCTACCTTCTCGCCGTCTACTCTTTGGGTCCGCGACACTCTTCCACGTTTTCTCTATTTCAATACGGTTAAATGAGTAGTTGCCCGATCTAAAATTAAACATGTCGATGTCCTAAGTGGATAAAAAGAGGTACTATATTGTAAGGCGTAATAACACCTTAGGAGCGTCAGCATCCGCGCAGATCTTCACTTTACTGCGCGGAATTATTACGCCTTACAATATAGTACCTCTTTTTATCCACTTAGAAAATCGACATGTTTAATTTTGTGTAACTAGCCTTGGATCGTTTAACTACTCATAAAACTGTATTTAAATAGGGAAAACGTGGAAGAGCTCAGTCGCTTCTAACTTCACCCTTGCTAAACTCTAACACCAGACAGTTAGGCATCAACTCGTCTAAGCTGGAAAAACGGTGGCCTGTTCCTTTATACCCACGTGTGTTCACTGTCAGTCAAACCAAAGCGCTGCCTTCACAGTGGCCTGGTCCCCGGGAGTGTGGCCGTGCTTAGAGTCGCCCTCCTCGGGATGTCTGCGCACACGGCCTCAAGAGTTTCCCGGTGTTCGAAGCTGTTCTGAGCCGGGTTCGTAGTGAATCGGTCCAGGCTGACTGTTGATGAATTTAGCCAGCGCTTCGCTTTGTCTCTCCATAATATTTCAGCGGTGAGAGAATTAAATGCATTTATTTCAGTCATTGTGCAGATGAGTTGGGTACATCCGAGAGGAACTGCGCGAGCTTTTCATCGTCCCCATGCCACAACTTTATGTTTGGATTTGGGGCTGTTATTGCGTCTTTCTCACATGGTTTTTGGACCCAGGTGCATTGTTATTGATTACATAACACAATATTCAGTATGACCATAAAAATCTTTACATTTGCCGCCCCATTGTACAGTTCAAAGCATGTGAAAAAGGTAGTGGCTTAAATTCTGGAAATTACAGTAGTTTGATTTAATTGATGATGTCAATTTAGCATCTCTCAGTTGATATGTTAAAAGGACAGAATAAAATCAAGCAATTGTATTTGAGTATCTTTAAAAAAAAGTTTTATTTCTGAAGGAGATTTCAGGCCGAGAAATTTGTGGAAGAAATTTACAGAGGCTGCTGGTGATGTAAACTCCTGGTGGGGCTGCTTTAATGCTTGGGGAAAAGTTCTCCTCCACTCCGGTGCTGTATCTTACAGGTTCCCTCCAGCAGGAAACCTGCAGGCAAACTCACACAGACAAACAGTGTGTGCTACCATCTACCTGAAAATTGCATTTATATTTGTTTTTATTAAAATCAAATCATAAAGGGGAAAACAACTGGAACATACAGCTGCAATAAACTAATTTCATATTGATTTGAAAGGATTTGAATGCAATATTCGATGAAACGCAAACTGGTCCATCCAAGAGCATTCTGTGCCCAGATATGGTACAAATATCAGTAGCTCAGTTTTCTGTTGTGATGGACATATAGTAAACAACAGAAACATGGTTGCAGAATTATATATACAAAAATTACAGTCTTGTAGTATGTCATTATTTTGGTGTACAAATATTTTAGAGATGTACCTGAGTTTCCCAGTAACTCAAATATCGTTCTCCTGTCCAGACTTCTCTCCTCCATTGTGTGCTGTCACTCGGGTGTTTGCAGCTGAAAAGCCGTCGACTGAAATCCTGACATCCATTCACGCCTCAGGTAGGCAGATCTCGGTCGGGACAGCCCACTGCAGCCCCCATTCAAATTCCCAGTGACTCTGAGAGGAGCAGGGAGTCCTAATGCAGGTGTATATTAGGAAGCCAGCTGTCTGTTAGTGTGCCTCTGTGATTGATGGGAGGAGACATGCGCCATTTACTGGGCAAGCTGCAACTAGAGGGAATCTCCATCTTCCCTTTCTAAAGCAGTCACAAGAAGCCTCACAGAGAAAATTGGCCTATTTCCATGGTAGTTGTGTCGGGTTGAGCCGCTCAATTCAAGCACGGTCACACAACCGTACAAACAAGATATACATCGGGCTGTTGACGCTCGCATGTAAATGTGTATCTCCCGGTACACATACGGGATGTCAGATGCAACGGCACAGCAATTTGGTTCACTGCACACCTTCAAAAGACAATCTGTCACTTTTACATACATGCGCGCACACATGAATATAAAACGCGAGCCTGTAAGTGTGTCTCTTTTTGCCACGTTCTGTCCGTGACCCGCAGGTATTCACAGTTTATTGCCAATGTTTCATAGTAATCTTGACAACATTTGGAGGCAGAAGCAGGTCAAAGGAAGCGAGCCTGAAGAAAACATCACACCACATCATCAGTTCAGGCCAGCTGCGCTTGCAGAAATGCGACGGCGCAGGCATTATGCTAAAGTAAGTTGAGATTGACTCAAATTTGACACAGTGGGAATGTAAACAAGTTGAAAGTCAGTAAGACGCACGTTGCTGAAGTTAGAAGTTGAGTTGAAAGTCAAATTAAAGCACCCCTGCTAACACCCGCCATTCTAGGCTAACCAAACAGTATACAAACATGACTATATCAGATAATAGAGTGGTGGTTGCCAGATGCAAAAGCAGCATCCATTTGGTTTAATGCACATCTTCAAAAGACACTTTGTTGCCTTTACATACACATGCATGCACACATGACTAGGGATGGGTACCGTTAAACGGTGCCTACTTGGAACCGACCGAAAAGCTCCGGTCGGGGGTGGTATCGAAAAACTAAAATTCTTTCGGTGCCAACTTTCGGTTCTTTTTCTCTCCAGAAGTCAATATATGACCCGCAGCGAGTCTAAAAAAAACATGAACGTGTGCGCAGATAATGAGCCGCTTCAGCGCAAATGGAGCGAAGCAAAACTATAACTTAAAACTATAACTTAAAGAGAAGCAAAGCTATAACGTACTAAACATTTGTAATAGAGACGGCTCAGCCGCGGTCTGCGCCAGGACTAAACCAGGTCCAGGACTTACACCGGTTGTAAAACCCAGAGTCAAACTAAACCAGTTATTATAAACCAGGACTGAATAAGAAATTTGAGTTTTTAGGCAAATTGAAAAACAAAACAGAGCAGTGACAACAAGAAAGACGTGTTTACCTTTAGCGACAGACCCGGAGGCTGAGTTTACGAGCTGTTGTTTACAACTTTACAAGCAGCTGCAGCGAGAGGAATATCAAAGATTGTTTGTGGAAAAGTGAGCTCTCACTCTGTATTAGACATTTTTTGTACAGTTGTTGTACATTATTAGTGGCAGAGTGAGCGCTCACACCATGTAAGGATCTTTGGCGGGAAAGTGCTTCGTCAAAGCGCAGTGTGTTTAGAAAAGTTTATCCGAAAGAAACCGTGTCCTGATGTGGATCTGTCTCTGCAGCTCAGGAGGTAATAACGTCCTTTATTTCTTTTTATCACTGCTTAAGTGGAAATTGTGCTCAAAACATGAAGTTACAGGTGACGCTGCTGCGACCTGTGGAGCTTCTGTTTTGCGGTTTTAGGACTTTTTCCTTTTATACACGTTATTTTAATTGAATTAAAATGACATAGGTACCGAAAAAAGTACCGTTAAGGAACCGGCACCGAAAAGCAGGTACCGTTAAAGTAGTGGTATCGAAAAAAAACGAACGGTACCCATCCCTACACATGACAAACACAAGAACGTAAGCATGCTGCCGCTTACTGTCCGTGGCCCTTTGCATTAACCAGCCATTTCAAGGAGGCTAAAATAAGAGCGTTGATGCAATTGAAGCTGGAAAAGCGAGCCATTTTATGTGTGTTTGTCACTTGGTTATTCTGATCGAAAGGGCATTACGATGTGTGTGTGTTGTTTGTGTTTGGGGACCGGGTATTTCTCCATTGCTATTAATAATTAGCGATATTTTGGCTCATCGGTGAACAGCATCAAGCGAACATTCAAACATGGATGACAGGCATGTATAACTTGACACTTGACACATTTATCCGGCTGTGCAGAATCCATCTCAAAGTGTCACTCAATAAAAATAAAAATTAAACAACGTGCATCTGTTGATATAAAAAAATCAGTGCTCAAAAGCAATTATATTTTTGTAGAGTGGATTTTCTTTCATTACCCAGCCACCAGTTTTTTTTTTTTTTTTTTCCCGGTGCGGCCTGTGGTTGTGGCAGCTAATTAAATCATGTCTTGTTGCCTAATATCCGTGCCGTGTCTCGTACTCCAATAGCGTGAGTTAGCCCGAGTGACTGACACACACCACGCTGTCACCCGCTCATTCATCAAGCCCTTCACCGCACAATGAGCTGTTTGGAGCCAGCTCCGAGCCAGCGCTGCCCATCCACAGAGACGCGCCGAGCAAAAAGACAGATGCAGCCTTTCTTTTGCTAATTTGATTTCTAGTGCGCGCGTCGGCTGCGGTTACGTGGCCCCGCACATTGACAACATGCAAATAAGACAGGCCTTAATCTATGTAACTATTGATTTCAATCCGCAAACTCCGTCCCCATTGTTCTCCAGTGGCATGTTTGATCTCTTTTTGGAGGACAGTTGGCATTTGATACGTTGCAGATGGCGCCGCTGGAAGATATGATTTCAAACACAGTTTTGAAAAGGGAGAACTGTCGTGGGTTGTAATTATCATTATCAAGCCCAATTCACTTGACTTGTGCTCAATAATTACAATTTTGAATACTTTTCCTAATTCTGGACAAAGGGAGAGGATTGCCGCAGGAGGTGCGTGTGGTGTAAAACCCAGAGCAAGAAACTCAATGTTTATTTGTATTGAGAGACAGTGGAGGGACTTGTACCAATCAATTCTTTTCAGTTTTATTCTAGTTTTAGATGACAAAAATGTTGTCGCCAAATCAAATATTTAACATGCATATTACTGTATTCATATTTAATCATACTCACTTCTTCATGGAGATTAAAGCAGTACGAAGTAACTCATGCCCCTAGAGGCCATAAGCGCCACTGCAGGTGTCGTAGCATGTTGCGTTTTTTTTTATTGTCTTGTTTTTTTTTATTGTCCTTGAGCGTAAATACTACGCTGACAGAAAAGACAAAGGGAGAGAGGGCTATTGTACATGCAAGTACACAATGGAGATACATTATTTTCACTCAAACTTGTCTGTAAATACCGTTTGAGTGGCGCTAGCCCGCAGTTAGCTTAGCCTGTTAGCTTCTTCTTCGCGATTCCATAAGTGTGTATTGCGCTTTTTATGAGCAAAATTATGACAGAACCCACTGATCTGTACTCTGAATGTGAGTGTGTGTGAAGAGCAGTGAGTGACCACAGTACAGCACCCAGACGCTTATCTCCAGGTATTGAGTCAAGATCATGGTATTGAGATTTGGATTACTTTTTTTGTTTTGGGAAGAGTGCGACGTGCCCTGGAAAAAAAACAGCAACAACAACAAAACAAACACCCAGGCACTGGAGGGCACGCAAACCTCAGAAAGAGAGGCCTCACTCAGTTTAATAAGTGAACACGGGCCTCTCTTGCTATGAGACAAGAATGCCAACCACCGCGGAGCCAAATGCAGTCCTTGTTGAGTGTGTCTGGTCCGCGAGTGGTCGGTCTCAATCAAAATTGGCCCGAAGAAGAGACATTGTGTGAATTGCAGACAGTTGATGCATGTGGAGAGGAAAGGCTGGCATGCGGTTCCTCTCAATAGAAAAGTGAGCTCAGATGCTGGAGAAATGGATGATGTCTGAATGCACAACACGTTATGGTTTGCTGTGCACTGGACAACACATTAACTTATACTGCAAGTGCATGACCATCGCTCTTGAGGCAGGTTGTCACAATATTATGCTTCCATGTATCCGTAGACGTAGATTAATACATGTGAACAATGCCCTTGCAGTGAATTCAAGTCTCCGCAATGGGTGATATAGATACAGTACAATGCAGTGGGTTCCTAGATTGTTGCTTTCACCTTTGTCAAGTGTGAAAACAGTTTTACTCCCTTTGTTACACGGTGTAGGGAAATAATGATGCTGCCGACAAAGCTGTCAGAATAATGTATATATTTCAAGAGGAAATACCCATAAAACCTGTATATATTATTGTCAAAAAGCAATCTGGCCAGGACTCCATGTGGATTTTTATGCTGATGCACAATGGCACATGTTCACAGTACTTGTGTCTGAAAAGTGTATGTGGATGAGATATCTCTCTCTCTCTAGTAATAACCACATAAAAAAAAAAAAAAACAGCCACCGAACTCAGGTCCAAGAAGAGTTGAGGAAAACATAAAGTCCACCTCAGTTCAAGCTCAGTTAATGTTTCAAGTTGTGTAGACATTGACATCATTATTTGTAAGTTTTTATAAGTTTTTTTTTTATCATCGGTGTTGCCTCCGGGTTTACGATTGCTAAATATAAAGCTTAGGATTTTTGCACACCTGTCTATTTGTTTTCCACATGTCTGAAATTACAACCACCATTGTATAACATGTTTTTGTTTTTACGTTCATTATTTCTATCTGTATTGTAGTTTGACTGGCAGTGTCGGATTAATGAATGTACGATAAAAAAAGAGGGATTCAGGACGGTTTGTCCCACAGGCCCATTGTCTTGGATTCCAGTGATTCATTGAACGTTGCCGGCGCAGTTTGTGAGTGTGGAGCCAATGTGAAAGTGAAGTTGTTTTGTCAGTGCACCTCTGTGTTAGCCCTGTGATTGACTGTTTTTTTTTCCAGGGTCGACCCGAGTTACCGAGCAGAGAAGAATCTACACAACATGTTGTAGAAAAAGGCTCGCAACTTTTTACTACCATTTGGCAGCAATTATAAACTGTCATGGAGCCAAGGATGTAGAATAAACACATCATTTCCCTCCTATAGAGCCGACACGAGCCCCTCCCCCCCTCCCTCCCCCTTTTTCCACTTCTCTCCCCTCCAGTGCATCTGATAAAATTAATTGAAAAGAAAAGCAAGCCGCATCCTAAGGCAGTGTTATTGTTATTATTACAATTAGCAAATGTGCCGTGGCCCAGTGTGGCTGTAGCCTGCTCGCTCATGGGCTAAAGCTCTAATGAGGTGGCAGTCATGTGGCGTCGGCTCCTCTCCGGCTCTGCGCGCTGTTTGTGTGTGGCCTCTTGTGCGTGCACGTACGAATCTCCGCACAAATTGGCATATCATGGCCGGAGCGCACAAAGGGCTCCTGACAGCATTTAGATCGGATCAAGAATAACCAAGCAGGACGCCGTGGACGGAGAGCGTATTAGTCACTTAAGGCACCAGCTGGACGGTGCTCCTCTTCTGTCGGTTACAATAGAGCTGTTACAATAAAGTTTGCGATGATTGTGCATCAAACGAGAAATGTGAAATCGTTTGAGCACAATCAAGAGTGACACTCTTGATGGGGGTGCAGCGTTTGCGCTCCAACATGAAGGTCCCGGGTTCGATTCCCACCTGGAGTTTGCATGTTCTCCCTGTGTCTGCGTAGGTTTCCTTTGGGTACTCCGGTTTCCCCTGCCGCTAAAAATATGTGCAATAGGTCCTCCATGGGGCCAGGACTCCCCTGGAAAATAAAATCCTAATCTCAGTGGTGTTTTCCTGGTTAACCTTACCTGCCACTTTAGGGTGTAGCAATTATGCATATCTAAATCTCAACGCGTGTTGACTGGAAAGCTTACAGCCTATTATGCCAGTGTGATACCTCATTTGAAAGCCGAGACCTTCTATTTCTAAACATTATGTGTGCGATCTGTGTGAGTGAAACACAATTTACATCACATTTACCCTTCCTAACCCCGACCCCCTACAGATCGGGGGGACAGCAACAGGTGAAATAAAGGTAAACAAAGAAGAAAAGTGCATTGCTGTAAAGACAAAAAAATATATAATATATAATACAATAGTAGAACTTAACTACGTCTAATTGCAGCTTATTATCACTCTTCGACACCCCGACATAGTCACTGTGTATGCTTTACAAATAAAGAGTACCTCAACTGAACAAACGAAACAATTCTTAAAGTGGACAAATAATTTAAAGTAGACTTGTTTGCGCTTTGAACCATGTTGTAACGTTGTACATGTTTTAAGTCTATTTCTATGCATGCATGTCCACTTTAAAATATCTTTTTCATTCATTTCATTTTCATTTATTCATGTATTTCAGGCAATGGGCAACAAAAGAAAGAATATACAGTATGTAAACAAGATGATCCATTTCTACCTGAAAGGGAGTGGGAAGAAGATAATTTATTTAATCCCACCCCCAGTTCCCCATTCAGAGCTTAAAACATTCAGCTTCACTGTTACTTTGTTTAAGGATTATTATACACATGTTATATCATATCTTGATTAACTTTAAAATATTTTTTTACTGAACATTACGTGATGGGCCTCAAGTTGCTGCACTGATTTTTTTTTTTTTTTACAAACAAAATAGGGAGCATATGATTTTTTTATTATTAGTTATGCTCCAAACATAATACATAACTTCCCATTTCTTTAACTGGTCGAAGGCAGTGTTGGTCAAAGTGCTTGATTTCGTTACTTGAGTTAAAGCACAGCTGATAGAGTGTGCATTATTAGGCTCTTAAAATGAACAAAACACATGGCCAAATTCCATTTTTGTTTTGTTTACTTTGGAGCCTGTAGTGGAAAAAGCTGTAGCAGAGTGCACCTGTACGTGTAAGATTCTCAGTAGCTAAAAGTGTTTATGCTTCTTTTTTTCTTATTCTTCTTCTTCTTCACTGTGAGGCTTGTGCTCTAACCAGAACATATTTATTTCCATGTGAAGCGATTTTCACAGTTTCTATAGTATATCGACGCCATGCATTTGAACTGTGCACCTCATTATTGCCAGGAAGTGTTCACTGGGCCTCATTCACAGTGCGGATCCTGGCAACATATTCTCTCATTATGTTGTGAAACTGTCTTCAGTGGTGTAATTCCGGCCATTGTATTCGGATAAATAGGTGTTAATTCACTGCATGCATATGGTGGTTCCTCCATTCAATACAGGGAAAAAAATACAGTTTGAAAAAAAAAAAGGTATAAAATGCAAATAATGAAGATGTTTTGTGCATAAAAGGCATATTAATCAGGGATAATGCTGCGTTCATGGGAACTGGGGAGCTCGTTTTCCCGAGATATGACGTCCCAGTTTGTTTGTGTTCATGTGCTCTCTCTGCCGCAAATTGGGGATTTTCATGACTGATTAGCGTTTACCTGAGCTAACCATTTGAATTTGTTGTCGGCGTCTCCAAAGCTAAAGCGTAGTTTGTTGGTTTCATAAAATGTCAGTCACGTACCTTTTCTCTTTGCCAGCATTAATGTCGGGCATTTCTCTCACAATTATGTTCCTCCGTGGGACTGTGGACGACGCCAGCTCACACTAAACTCGAGAATGTAGCGGTGTTTAAAACATTTTCCCCAGTTCCCGAGGCACATGGTCGCAGCATAACATTGTTATGTTCCTTTAACCAGCCCTGATTAAAAAATTATGTGAATTTTTACCTTGGATACTCATATACTTTTGGCGTTCTCCATCAGTGATATGTGGAGACTGGTTCCATTATTCATATTAAAAAAACTCCTCCTGTTTGAGGCAGTCATGAGGAGGTTTGACTCAGTGTTTTCCCTTTTAATGGTTTTCACTCGTAGATCGAGAGATCACTTAACAGCCCCATGTGTCATTAATAATAGACTTCTTTGCACAGTGTGTAGTTAAATAAACCTCTCAAATACCTGGTCAAGATTGGTTTCAAGCAGCTTTGTTTGAATTCTTAATGAAAGGTGAGACTGTGCGATTGAAAACGTCCAGTAATAAATCACTTCTCGGAGTAAAAGTAAATGACCAAATAATTGGTCGGGGAAAAAAAATACAATAAAATAGAAAGAGCTTCTTTGAGTGCTTTTGTGATACGGTTTCATAAAGTGATGCATTATGCTGAGCCATATCTCACAACATTAAGCTGGAACAAGAGACTGAATGTGTGTGTCCTCCCAGATCAGATAGCAGCAGGCTCAGGCAAAGGATGATACAGCAGCAGAAGCAGTTGAGGTGGAAGAGTATACCGCGTTTAAAATGATATCATTTAAGTAGCAGTACAGTATTGGCTTTTTATACAGTATATATATATATATATATATTTGTATACTTTCTTTTTATATGCAGTATATTTATAACATAACACCATTTAAGGTGCCCATAAGGAAATACTTAAAACATGTTTTTACCCTTTAATTTCTATGCCTATATTACAAAGCAAAAACAGGGGTTGGAATCCCATAGAAACACGAGGAGGACAGAATGACAAGCCTACGTTTAATAATGACTAAAAGAGGGGCAAAAAGGTTTCAATAGAAAGTCCTTCCGGAAAGAACTTCCGGAGACAGCTGTCATTTCTTTACAATTTCAATCTCTTTACAGTCTATGGGGAATCCCTATTTTCTAAACTATTTTAACGATTTTTGTAAATGTATTCTGAAAGTCTTTTGTTTGTTACCGGTCTAACAGTGGCACAGTGATTAGAGCATTCATTTACGGATCCAAAAGTTTGACACTTTGAATCAGAATCAGAATTTTTTTATTGGCCATTGTTTATTATTATTTTTTTGTTCCACCGTGCAACATGAAACATAAAACATATAACACATAACTTAGATAAATAATAAACTATAAAAACTGTAAGACTAAAAGGGGAATGCATAAGAAGATTACATTTAAAATATAATGATGACAACAACAATTTGACAAAGAACAACAGCGTCACTGTATTCACATTATGTGCAGGTGCATAGAGTGTTAGCAGGAGATATGAGTGGACAGACAACATAGTGCAATAGAGCTGTGCAAATGAGTCTGATACAGAGTTATTGGGTCTTATTATTGTCCATGAGTCTGATGGCGGAGCGGAAAAAACTGTTCATGTGGCGGGAGGTACGGGTCTGTATGGACCATAGCCTCCTGCCTGAGGGGAGCGGGATGAATAGTCCGTGTCCAGGGTGAGAAGGGTCAGCTGTGATCCGACCTATCCGCCTCCGAGTCCTGGAGTCGTACAGGTCCTGGAGAGATGGGAGCTCACAGCCAGTCACCTTCTCAGCAGTCGATGCCTGTCCCGGGCTGTAGCGCCGCGGTACCACGCGGTCATGGAGGAGAGGTGAGGATGGACTCGATGACGGCCATCTTGCACACCGTCATTGTGTCCTTGGGCAACACCTGGTCCATGCCTGAATGCGGTGCGTGAGTGAGTTGGTGGAGGTCGGACATGAAATTGGAATAGATCGGCATCTACTTTCCCAAATCAGTCGTGGCAGAGAGAGAGAGAGAGCAGAGACGGACTGGAACGTGAAATTCCATATAATTATTTGTATTATTATTTGAGCAAAGTGTATGTCCACTGCCACGAGCTGCCTTGAGTGCTCGCACTGATTGGTGAGGAAACTGCTGCCACACACAAGCTCCTCTGTGCCATCATCTGGGAAATTGCTGAGTAAAAATAAGTGCGCATGTGCGTTTTTGGCCCGCGCACACATCAGCCCGTGGTGTGGTAGGGGGGTAAACGCAATTAAAAACCAGCTGTGCCCCATCCCTCTGTAAGCCCTCCAGCATTTCTCTACCCCCCTCTCACGTGTTTTGCCCATCCCTCCCTCCAAAATACCCCCCGCACAAGCCCCCCGCTGTCCTGTAAGCTGCCTGTAAGCTCGCAGCCCCATGCCGATGGATGCCTCCCAAACACACCGTGCACAATCGGACGCACGGCAACCCATAGAGCCGCACCACCTCTCGGATATACTGTAAACGCTCATTTGCCCCCCGCTGATTGATGTAATTTCGGGCTACGACTTGTGTGTGCGCCAACCAAACCCCCCCCCCCCCCCCCCCATCCTCTGTGTACCTGTTACAGCATCAGCCAGCTCGCACTTACGGGAGCGCACGGGGGGAGAGGAGAAAATGTCAGCGGGGGACGCAAATTATAAATATTCAAAGTGTTACTTACTCCCGTGACAAACAAGAAGACAGACAGAGGGAGATAGACGGATAAACGTCCTACATTTATAATTAAGGCAGGCGTTTGGCCAACCGAAGTTCACTTAGGAAAGAAAATCATGATGTCAGCATGTTTTTATCCTGACCTCCTGTATACAGTGGCAATGGCAGACTCCCTGGCATCATTTTTGTTGTGTCCTTGGGCAATACGTGGGACTTTTATTTCCCTTTTTAAAGAACACAAAGGCGTTTTACATGGGGGACAAAAATAAAGAATGAACAGACGAAGGACCGGTGAGTAGTAACATTGATTATGAGTGATATGCTTTGCGGAACAGGTGAGTTTTTAGCATGTTTATTGAAGGTTTGCAGCGAGTTTCTGATGGGGCACAATTAAAAACACACTTCAAGTGTAAGCCATTATTATTAGAATTCCTGTTATCTGCAACACAAAGTTTTTTTGTCTGTATTTTTATGTTAAGCAATTTGGACTGTTGTTGTAAAATGCTATAGAAATAAACTTTGATTGATTGATTGACAAGGCAGAACGTATTAATCTATTTACAGTTAGTCCTGTAATCGGAGTTAAAATAAACCATTTTGTCCTGTATGTAATTGCATGTATAATTCCTCCCCCACAGTGTTTTGACCATCTGTCATCTCTGTATTCCTAATGAGAGAAAGTGAAAAGCTTCAGTTAATATAGCTTAATAAGGGTGTATCCACGGGGCAGGAATAGTGCTGATCCAGCTAATCAGTGGTAATTCTATAAGTTCAGGTCTTTAATTAGCTCATTTGCATTTTTAGAATTAATCAAATTGATTATATAATTAAGAGTTCCATGCATCTTCCTCTCATCAGCGAGCATCCACACTGCACACTTCACAGGACACACTGTGCTGTCCACATCACGGGCGTTAACCCTTCAGGACAGGGATATGATTGGGAGTGATGGATGCCCAGTGATGAAACTCATTGTAGAAGGTTAAATAGAAGCCCTGACACGCAGCAGTCTGTAGCTGTGGAGATAGCAGCATGCAGCACCACTGCTCTGTGAGGCCCAAGGACCCAAGAGCAGTGGCTATAAGCACGAGGCTTTGATATGCTATAATAGCCTCTGCTAATATTGGCTGGTGATAGGGAAAGGTCAGCTAATTTACAGCTCACATACACGGTTTGATAACGCGCCTCAGGATGATTTTTTTTTGCACGTTTGAACAAGGCAGTCATGGCGAGGTCAGGCTATATGATAACCACTGGAGTTTATGACTCCGCTCCACAATCAAGGATGAGAGAAATATCATTTCAAATCAGTCACATGGTTTGACAAATAAAACAATCTTGAATCTTGAATGATAGACATTTGCAATTACAGAAGGGAATGAGAAATTTGAGGAATGGTAAATAAGCACAAGAAGAAGCTTCATATTGGAAAGAGATCCTTTTTTTTAAGAATAGGAAGACATGAACAGTACGGTTTGATTTAAATAATAATAATATGTAATGTAGTTTAATCTTGAACTTTGACCACACTGAACCTATTAGGGCAACAATGGTGTTAAAGAGAGCGATATATGCTGTATGTAAAATCAACGTGTGTGTTTTTAACCATATTATAAGTAAATATCGGTCCCTAATAAAAAAATTACTTACACAGAGTTGTATTTTCATTCATGCAGCTTTGAGTAACCCACTTTGATCATTTCTCCCTCCAGTGCTGAAGTGCCCTGATCCGGATTTTCTGGATTTTGTTGTGTCATAGTGAACACAAAACTGCCCTCCACATTTATTAATCCATCACCAAACACAGTCTGTGTTCAAAGTGTTTCCTACATCGGCAGCAATTTTATAGCGCGCAGTTAGTTGCAAGTGAACTTGTTATCACTGTAACATGTCCCTGTTCACAGACGGCGCTCCAGGTCAATTTGAAATCTTGACCTGCTCAATCTCTCACTCTTCACTGTGGTTTTATACACTGAAGTTATTTCAAAATAAGTATATGAAAAAGATAAATATCAATGGATGAGGTAACCAAAATATTTTTTAAAGCTATGATATGTCTACTTAAACATACATGTTCAAGGTTGAATTCCCACTGATCTTGTGCCTATGTGTTATGTTTATGTCAACAATACTTCACCAACTCTGAATCATCTGCTGGTTGTAATGAAAATAGTTCATTAAGGGGATTGTCACTTCAAATTATGCATAAATGTAGGTTATATTTGAATTCCCTGAAATGTAGGAGTAATACAATGTGCCTACATGTATTAAGTCATGTAATTGCCCCCAAATGATAAAGGCAGTGTGGGTGAGAGCCAAGTCTGATTCATGTGGCGCGTGGCTGTAGAGAGGCTGGATCTATGGTGCGCAGTCGGACGTCAATACGCTGCTCACTCACCTGCAGCTACAGGACCATCCAGTCTGGACGTGTGCGCTGACCATTTCATCGCCCTGCAATGTGGGTTGGCCGCTTGTAGCTTACATTAAGGCTAATCTGGAGCTGTGTCCTAATGCAGAGATTCACATGCAGACGGCTGGAATGGACAGATTTAATAGTGCTGACATCACTACTCTCAAATCCTCCTGAGGAGGGGGCCAACCAAGGGGGGTCAGGGTACTGTTTATCGCATTAATCTACATTTCAGTGGTTGGCAGAGTTCAGGATACCTATGGCTAGCAGCAATCCATTTTAGTCAACAAGCCAGTATTGGAATATATGAGTTTGCTGCTGGTCGCTGTATGATATAGAGTTGCAGCGAATGAAATAGTTGTGGAAGTAGAATGATAGGATAGACCTAGTATTTGTCATAGTATTAGTATTACCTTGTAAGTAATAGGTCTAATAATAAGAATAATCCATCTGTCATAATGTTTATTGTCAATACTCAAAGTCGCCTAACACTGCTTTATTCATTCACTCTCCACACTGGGTGTTGTAAGCTTATACCCACAATGTTACAGAAGCACACGTGCACTGTCTTGGTCTTTAATGTTTGCTTTGCCATTGCAGGACCTGCAATGTTCCAACTTAAATTAAACCTTACCCACGAGTGACCAAAGAGGGTCAGTGTGGTATTTATTACAATAATCTACATTTCTATGCTTTGGAGAGTCCTGTGCAATTCATTTTAGTCAACATCGTGTCCTAGAATATGGCATATAGGGTTATTAGATTCAATACAAAAAGTCAGTAATAGAGTGTATGGGAAACCGCAGGCCTTTGGACAAGCTGCACCTGCCTGATTAAAAATGGCTTCTGTGCACAATTCAAAGCTTTTTTTTTTTTTAGGTTATCACTTGGGGACTTTAAAATGGTTCAATGTGGCATCCTCGCCTCATCTCCATTTTTCATCTGAATCTGCACCTGGGTAACTCCGCCGAGTCCCAGGCTGTTTCTTTCACCCTTCACTCTAGCTTTAACTGCATCCTTTGGAGAATTTACATCAGCTTTACATGCTTTAAGATTCCATATCCCGAACACTATGGCTGTTCATCTCACTCGGTTCGGAGTACAAAAAAAGTTGTAATAAATAAATAATTGGAGTCCAAAGTGGGAGGTTTACGTCCCCTGCCAATCCCTGGTTATGCATAAAAATGCCTCCAAAATGAAATCTTTATCAAAAGACCCACAAGGTTCCCCTTACAAGGTGTTTTCAAATAAGCAGGCGTTATTATCATCCCTCCATTGGGAAATATGCATTTACAGCTTGGAGAGTGAGAGGCAAGAGGCTAACTGTTAACAATGTTTTCCCTAGTTATGCTGCATAATTGCATGCTTCTGTTATTGCACCTTTCTATTGCCACTAATACAGGAAAGGCAAATGAGGCAATGTGTTAATGTAGAGTAGCCTGCAGTGCAGCGGAGCACTCTTTAGAGAGGGATGCACAAGGGCTACTGTAATGAGACCAGGGCTGCCAAAAGAGACGCTCGGAGCAGGTGCAAAACATCCATACTCTTATACCTGCTCATGGTTAAATAAAGTTAGAAAGGCATGATGTCCATCAGCTCCAGTATACAGTAACACTATTGCAAACAAGTTGTTTTTGTCTGCTTCTTTTGCAATTGTATAACACAATGCAATCCTGCAGCTAGACTTCGACGAGGATGACATTTAATTTTGTCTATGAAGGTTATAAATGTGCAAGGCATTCATAGAGATGACCATAAATCAAATCCAGTATGGCCCCAGTAAAAACTCCATAACTCTCCACCTTATTAAAAAAAAAAGGTCATGACTGACTGCAATGTTTATGTATTAGCATCTAAATGAACCACTTCCAGACAAATCCCTTTTGATATGGGATGATAATAGACGATCAATCGATGCTGCGTTTATACTCACATTTTAGATGCTCCTGTTGCTACATATCCACAATCTCCCAGGGGTCCTCTGCAGTCTATAAGCTGTGCAGTCAGACACAAAGAGAGTGGATTCAATATAAAGGTATTTCCCTTGGGATTGATTGATTTAAAGACTGATTGACAACAGTGATTTAATACGCTTAAAAACTGCACCGTCAGATAAGCTGAAACAATAATGCAAAGCAGCAGCACAATGTGTCCAAAAACAAGACGAATACAGAAAGTATTGCCCCACAGAGGGAATGGCAGGGGGCAAAGTGAAGACTGCCTCAGCAAAACAATGTGTGTGTTTTAGATGAACGTCCTCTTTGTGCACTTATCATCACACATAGGCACTGTAACTATTTGAGAGGACACACAGTCAATTGTCGTTCACCATGTCGAACATTGATTGGCTACAAAGTGTCAAGGATGAGCGCCACCAATGTCCCACATGTGCGTAAAACAGTTGTAAACACTACTGTGATTACCACCCACTTTAATGTATCTGTAATCAGTACATTATTACTATTTTACTAATGTCATGTTTCGTTTTGATTCAACCTGCACAAGACGCAGAGTTGAATGATTACGATGGTTTTAGACAGGAGATACTTGGGGAACCCACGCAGGCGGGTGACGGCAGCCTCAAGGGGGCCTCACGGGTCCTAATCAGAACATGCCCAGTGTACAGGTGAGAGATTATTAAATGCAAACGAATGATTGATTAAAATGTTTAAAACCATTGTAATTGTACGCACTTTAGACGTGCCCATTTGTATAAACCTAATCAGAATATGCCTGTATCGAGATGTTCGTTATATGAATCTCGCACAGTGCATATGGCTACTCAGTAAGCATCTAAACAGCATGACTATCTGCTGTTTTTATTTTATTTTTATTTTCGGAGAATATCTGGGTTATGAGTATAATGTGACGCTGTAGGCCTATTCGTGATAGTGAAAAAAAAAGAAGAAGAAGCCTAAAACAAAAAAAGTATGACTTAGTTCAATAGCTGTCCTGAGTGCAGCTGATTTGTGAAGTCTTAGGAACAGAGCTACTGCGGGCAGCACTCTCCAGCAGTGGATTACTCCGACATGCACCGATAATGACCATTGGACCATTGACTTTGGCTTGGCAGTGAACGCGCGCACACCCCGCCGCGGTCATCCCCTCTGCGCGCGCGGTGTATGTGTCTCTCAGCCTCCTCTGTGATCGACCGCAGCTCACGTTCATCCCGCTCTTTCTTCGTTATATACAAAAGACACTCCGCTTACGCACAGCCGTTCGGGTCGAGCCTTTTTCTTTTTTTTTCCGTTAGCTTCTCCTCACCAGCGCGGAATGGATTGCGCCGTTTGATGTCCAAATCCGCTGAGATGCTACCCTCTTTATCAGCTCACCCCGATACTCTCATCTTTCTGTTTCTGCACTAGCTACGCGCCAGATCAGACCGGGCAGCAAAAGAAGAAAAAAAAAGAAAAAAGTATGCGCCAGACAAGTGGCAAGTCGCTTCGGGCTGTACGAGTGGAGTAAAGGAAAAGTTCGAGTTGAAGAAGGAGGATTCCGCCGCTGGTTCGCGCACGTGAGAAAGCAGGTACGTGATCCTCGGACAATTGTGCGTTGGAAATTATGCCCGGGGTAACGCTCTGGTATTGTTTACACAGCGCGCGCAGCACATGTGTGTGCGCCGTGGGGACGGGGAGGGCGATGCGAAGCGATGACATTGAAGTGAAGTCATTGGAAATGGCGTTATTGGTCCCGTTGTTAGCGTGGTCCCGGTTAACATTAGTCACAGTGGAGTCTTATCCGGGGCAGGCAATGTCGTTATAGTGTCATTTGGTCCGGCTGCTCGGACGTGTGTGGAGGGACGACCCACTGCGTTATAAGACTCTGCGCACTGGATCTGTATGCTGCTGAGACTGGCATCCTCGCGAGAAAGCCACTTGAATCACTCGTGTCATTGCACGCGTTAATGGCCAGTGTTGTGTGCTGCACTCGTGTCTTCAGGGGCAGTGGCTCGCTGTAACCTTTCACTATCCCCTCGGACGCATTTCCCGCAGCAACAGCAGCAGCGGCAGCAGCAGCAGCAGCGTCCCCCCATTTATTTCATTATCGCGGCACTCAATTACGTGAGAAAGACGCCGAGTTTGCCCCAAGTAATAGATGCTTTCACTTTGCGGCGACAAAGATGGCTGTACTTGCGAGCTTTAATTGGCTGCTTCTTCTCTGTATGTGTGTCCTCGGGATGGCCACCGCTCTGCGTCGCCGCGTTGCGCACCGATTCTGACGTTTCCTCCTCACACGGCCCCCTTATATGAGATTATGCTCGGGTCTTTGTATCACCCCGCTCTCATAACCAAAACTAGGCTGTCTCTCTGTGAGTTGTGCTGAATTTTAATATTTTATCTAGGTCCCTTGGCAGGCGCAGTTTTCCAAATCAAACGCATATTTTTAAACTTTACAAAATGTGCAGAAGAAACTTAAAGAGTTAAAAAAAAAAACTACCACACTTAGAACACTGTTGTAGATTTTTTTACAAATTACTAGAGCCACATGATTGGCTATAAAACTATATTAGGGCACACAAAATTCACATCACAAGGCGCCACAATATGGTGTACAATCACTTAGATTTACACTAACACGTAGTAACTAAAAAAAAAAGTTCAGTTTTAGTATTGTTTTTGTATTTAATTGTAGCTTTGGTCCTGATTTATTTAGGACTTATTTATTTTGTCTTGTGATACAATTTGATTTCACATGAATTATGAACAAACATGTTCTTTACTCACTTCCACAGCAGTGACATACTTTACTGTGATATACTTATTAATGTTCTCAATCCGTAAGTTTGTGGCCTGGGGAACTCTCGGGATCATGTTGGGTGTCATAGGCCCAGACCCACACACCAGCTGTAGGTCCCTTCACCCGGCGCCACGGAAACACACTACTGATGCCGCGCTCAGATCGCGATAACGTTGTTGTTGATGATGATGAGGCGTCCTGCTAACATTCGCACTCCAATCTGACCAAGAGAGAGAGAGAGAGAGAGAGAGAGAGAGAGAGAGAGAGAGAGAGAGAGAGAGAGAGAGAGAGAGAGAGAGAGAGAGAGAGAGAGAGAGAGAGAGAGAGAGAGAGAGAGAGAGAGAGAGAGAGAGAGAGAGAGAGAGAGAGAGAGAGAGAGAGAGAGAGAGAGCACTCTCCCTCTGTTTGTAGGTGATTAGTAGAAAAAAACAGACTCAAGGTAATTTTACAAATCGTCTGTAATTGTTTAGGGATGTACAGTGCATTCCTGCCGGAGAAAGTGCTCTGCAAAGGCAGGGTAGGGTTTTTGTAAGAAAGGTGGCTGACACGAAGATGAAATCCACATCTCTTAGAGCAGGCTGTCTCAAAACTGGAAGGTTGGTGGTTCAAATCTCGGCTCCAGCTGTTGCAGGTGGTCATTGTGTATTTGGGCAAGACACTTCAATTACCTTGCCTGTGTCAATGTCACATGTGCGAGTGGCAGCGACCCTTCTTTCAGCCTACTCCAAGGCCACGGTGGTCACCACTGAGTGTGGAGTGAATGAATAATGGCCACAGTGTAGCACTTTGAAAACGTCTTGTAACGTGCAGTATATGCAAGTCATTATTTTATTTTATTTCTTTGTCCTTTCACATATTCACCCATGCAAACATTTCAGTCTGTGTGAACTTTCCAAGAAACAGTTTATACAGCGTGACCCATATACACTGAGATGGACATCGCATATCGATGGCCAATGCTGCAAGAAACGTAGGGGGGAAAAAAACACTTATCTGCACTTTGGGAGGCAAACAAACCTTGTATTGTTGACACATATTGCAGAAATAGGGTCTAAGAACAGTAGAATATGCTTGAATAGCTTTAAAAAAGACCATACTCTAATAGAAAGAAAGATTTTCTTCGTTTCCTGAAAAAGTGTGTTTTTTTCAGATAGGAGGTTTTGCATTCTGGCCATCGATATGGATTAATAGATCCATAAATACAACATAAGTGTCTGTCTAGATGTATCCATGTAAAGTCCTGTTCACAGTAGCCTGCTCTGTGCTTAAGCTTTAGTTGTCAACAATAATCATGCTAACGAGAGTGGGCAACTGGCCGTGCCTAAATGCGTATGTGTGTTGCCTTAACCTTAAGTGCTAATAGCAGCTCTCGGTGGACAGAAGCAGGGCCATGTCATCTGCAATCGCCAGACAGACCTTCAGGGTGTCCCATTTGGCACAGTCTGCCCCGGGAGCTTTACGCGCCTCTCCGGGGTCTGAGCCGTGCATGTCCTTAGTGGACCTTCAAAACTCCTGGACAAGATTAACTCTGAGCTGTTACTATGGAGACGCACTGTACATTGAGTATTACTTTTATTTTCTTCATAATTCAAACGCAGGCATATTGTATAGGAGCACCTCGCACACTGGTACAGGCTCTTACCCTTCACCCATTTGGTCTGTAAGAGATTATTTGTAAAGGTCGTAATTTAAATGAAAAATTGTTGCGAGGGGAAAGAAAAGCGGCACAAATGAAGAGCTGTTTAAAGAAAAAAAAAATTTCCACTAACTTCTATAGCTGCAGGCATATTAAACGTGCCACGTTTTGAAATAGAAATAGGGATCAACATAGTTATTCCATAATAACTCAACAATTTCGAAACCATTTTCAAACAGAAAGTCAAAACTGTGTTGCTCTCAAACCCTTAGTGCGAAAGGGCCAGAAAGTCGTTATGAAGTCACATAGGGCAAATGTGTTGTGGAGTTGAGCATGTAAGTATGTGATGTATGTGAATTTGGCCTTTTTGCGTATAGTGCCAAGTGTCACAAGCCAGGGTAACTCCTCGAAAACTGGAGAGAGTGGCAAAAGGAAGGGAGTCTCGTAAAAAAAATCCTGTTATAAACTAATATTATGTAAATAGTCACTAAACCTGGAAACGGCCATTGGTTGTGTCAATCCATGAGGCGTTTCTCAGCACATGTCCTTACCTGGCATTAGCAGAAGCATTGCGTGGCCATGATTTAGACTGGGCTTATTCAGGCTTGTGTGGAAAAATGCACCGAGTCCTGAGCCAGTGGAAGTTCATTTATAAACAAAATGATCGGCGAATAAATAATTTTTGTTAATGAACCTCTTGCCACGCGCTCTCTGTTGCTCTATGTGGGTTACGCATTTATACATATATTTTTTTCTGTGCAACACCTGTGAGGCCCCGGCAAGTCCTGCATCAATCTTCATTAGGCTGCAATGAGCCCGGCCCGCTGGAATAAATGACTATCATTGAGTGTGTGTGTGTGTGTGTGTGTGTCTGCCTGTGTGCATTTCTCAGTGTTTGTGTTTGTGTGCCGAGCCCCGTAGCCCGCGCCGACCTGGCTGACAGATGACTGCAGTGATTTCCAGGGTTCAGGAGATTAGAGGATTAAAGACTGAAGGATTCACACAATAACCCTAATGCAAGCACTCGCGCACACACACACACACCCACCCACACCCACATACAGACAAGTGTGCACTGTGCACTTGGGCTCCTCCAGGGTCACGTATGCCCAGAGCGACCTATTTCACGCATTGCAATTTAGCAATATATGCAATGTGTTTCGCTTATTTCTTAAGTGAAGGGTTCCCTTCTCACTCATTAGACATCGGGGTCTTGCAACTTACCCTCCATTTACAGTGGCCTCCTCCGCCCCGGGTCGAGACCACGACATCGGGGGCACTATGCTGCTAATGAGTCCGAGGCATAGCGCAGGTCATCACAATGTTTGGCTTTTTGGAACAGGTGACACTTGTGAAACTAAACAAGTGAATTCATATTTTTTTATGGCACTAAAACAGCTCTGGTCATTAAAAACACTTCACTGCACAACAGCACTTATCTGTGTTGCAACCCACAAAACACGTTCAGTAAGCAACTACTGTACACATAGTCATACAAAAGCCAGTCATCCACATCATGCATCCATTTTTATATGACCGCTCAGAGGTCAGCCCTGTCCCGCGTGACCCCGACTTGCTTTGGTTTTCCTCGATGACCCTCCACATTCAAACACAAACAGATGGGAAACAGCAAGAGGAAAACCCTCAAGGGCCCGATTTCACTAATGTCATTTTCACACCACAGCCTGACCCGGTATTGGTGCTGCGAGTCTGGTTAATGCGCTGTGTCCTTCCCCAACCAATTTTGTACCCACTCAGGGTCATGGAAATGAACTGGTACAGTGGGCTGGATGTTTGTGAGTGAGCCGAAGCAATTTCTAAGAAGGTTTGGAGCAACAAGTTCCTTTTAGAGTCACAGCAACCTTTTATGTATTACACTGAATGATAGTATCCAAAACACACACTGTGTTGAGCTTCTCTGTTAGTGAAATGGTTAGAGACTATTTATTTGGCAGCAGAATCTCCTGAGGAAAGACCACGTCATGTAAGAAAAAGTATACAATTTAGTGGTATTTTATCTTTGAAGTTACCTCGACTTTGCTTACCGAGACAGCTCCATCACAGCCACAGTTTACGTCATATTTAGTTGTATTTGGTACTGTGCTAAGATTCGCTTTTACAAGATGCCTGCTTGAATAAAGATAGCAATTACCTTCACTAACAACAGCTGCAGTCTGAAAATATCCTTTTAAGAGGCAATTCTAAAGTTATGAAAAGCAAGTGATAGGGCTACGGGCTACGTTTGTAATTTTACCAATCAATTCATTCTTTTCTTTTTTCTTCAAATGAAGTGAAGTGTGGCGCATTAGAGACGTTGTACTTGTTTCAGTTTGACAGGGAGCAGAATCAGTGGTAATGCACTTATCTGTACAGTTTGTCACCCCTTATTATCATCTCACCCTGACCTTTAGAACGGAGACCGCCGGGTTTGAATTATAGTCTGTTCATTATATGGGGAACCATTTATATCGAAAATACCTTTTGAAATCTTGTATCCAGATTCCCAACCCGTTTTGTGTACGTTCCCAATCGTTCAGCAGTTTTCCATTGTAGACACACACAAAAAATCTCTATCTGTCATCTGCACGGCTTTGTTAGCAACTGAGGATCTTTAAGCAGCAGGCGAAAGATATATACAGTGCAGAATTTGTTTTAGTCTGCACATTGTGGTTCAATATAAAGCACTGAGCTCTTAGAAATACCTCTAATTTGATACCAACATTACAACATTAAACCATTGTAGCTAACTTTGTAGGGAGATGTGTCTCTGCATTTGACCCATCTTTGGATGTCGAGCCGGACTGATGGTCAGAATCACCTGGCCGGAGGTTTAACCTATTGTGCCTGTTTTTGGTTGATGGGGGAACCAGTGAAACAGTTCGATTGATGTTAACCTCCTCAGCCCTAACGGCACCCGATCGGGGGGCAGTAATGCTCCGGGCAGTTGGACGCCACTGGGCACAAGGGGGCGCCCTTCCAACCTTCTCAGTGAAAATGTGAATTTAATTTCTTCAGAGTTAGACTTTAGGTCAGACACCATGAGTGACAGTAACATGACACTAAATAGTGAGATCTTTATTGTCTGTAAAAAAAAGCTGAGGAGTTGTTGCTCTTCAGCCAGACTGAGAAGTGAAGATTGAAGTCATGGAGATTCTGCTTTAGACAGAACTTCAGAGTTTTGCTGGATATAAGAGTCATATCGTATTCTGAAACTCCAAAAAAGGTAAAAATTAAAAATATATAAAAAAATATTTTTCCAATAAAAAAACGTAGAAATACAAATGTGAACATCCTGATATTATATAATTAAAAATATTGGTTATTTATTAATTACTCTCTTTTTACAAAAAAAAAAAAAAAAAAACCCATGACAATTATATCTGATGGAGTGTCATGTGTGTCCCAGTTCTTCTGAGTCATGGTGGGTCATGGTGGACCATGACAGATGTGGGCAGGACTGTGGTAGATCTACTTTTACTTTGGTGAAAAAAGTTACTGTAGTAACTGTGTTGAAGAAATGATCATAAGCTTCTTCTGTAACATCAGTCCTGCTGCACCACGACTGGCAAGAGTTTGTTTTTATAGAATGAGAGTAATAAATAATTAACTGACATTTCAATCACAAATTAAGGATGTTCACGACTATTACTAAGGAATACGTGAATTTTAAACGTTTAATGTTACATCCAGCAGAACTGTAATGTTCAAAATGAGAATCTCCATGACTTCCTTCTTCACTTCTCAGTCTGTGACTGAAGAGCAATGAGGCTTCACCCTTTTTACTGAAAATAAAGGGTCACTATTTAGCTTCATGTTACTGTCACTCATGGTGTCTGACCTACAGTGTAACTCTGCAGCCAATCAAATCACAATGACTCAGAGTGGGTTGGGCTCAAATGGGCACCAAACGCCAAGATCCAAGCTCTGAGACTAAAGTAATAAAACCCTGGGGTTAAGAGGTTAACGGTTAACTAGTAGTTTTAATGGACCATTTTATAGAGACTCGTCAACGTCCTCGAGCTAGGGGTTACACGGAGTACAAATCGAACGTCCAAGGGGGTACACAGGACGAAAAGGTTGGGCACCGCGGCAGTATGTCACAACCCACAGAAAAACGGCTATTGTTATTTCTATTACAGGCCTGCGCTCTTTTCTGTTCTCAGACAGAATAATGTCAGAAGTCTTTGATAAGGCTCAACTCTCTTGTTCATTTGGACTGAGTGTATCCAGTGGTGCACTTCTTATTGTCCCCCTTCACATCCGTCTGCCCCGGCTGTGAAGTCCTCAGTGGGAGCCATTCATGCTCCATTGTGCTCTTTGTTTCACATTTCAACTTGTCAACTTTCGCCATTAATTGTGCTCCTCTGGGAAGCTGTGAAAACCAAAGAGTATGTTGAAACAGTGTGACAGGCCAAAAATGACAAAGGCCTTGAGGATACTGCCTTCAGCTTTCAACAGGGCTCAATGTACTTTGTTCAGATATGATACGCTAATTTGATACATATTTTGAACGTACATTTTTTTTAATGTAATTTTATTTTGTTTTGTTTTTAATGCTTTTTATTGGATTTGTGTGTCTGGTGTTGCTGTGAGGCACATTGAGTTGTCCATCCATCCATTTTCTCCCACTTGCCCGTTGCCGGGTCGTGGGGGCAGCTGTTGGAGCTGCCCAAATCACATGGCACCAGGCTCCTATGGCTCCTCCTGCAGGTGGTGGGTCCACAGAAGGACGGCCTCATGGTTCCAAACGGGCCTGTTGGTCTCTCATATAGGGGGCTTCACCCATTCACACTCTCATTCATACACCAGTGTACTCAGACACTGGAGGCAAGGAGGGTGAAGTGTCTTGCCCAAGGCCACAACGACAATGTGCACCTTCAGGAGGCGGAATTTCGAACCCCAGACCTTCCGATCATGAGACGAACCGCTCTACCATCTGCGCCACTGTCGCCCCTACATGAAATGTGCCATACAAATAAAATTGCCTTGCCTTGCCTAATTTAGATTTCAGTTTTTATTATCACGGTCTGTGTGAGTTTAAAGTTTGTTTTAGACAAGCGATTTAACTTGTTTGTTTGCAGTGGGCAAGGTTCTCAAGCCATCATCTGTACCTGGTTGTTTCATGACTCTCACCTCAAGAGGCTTCGTCATCAACTTCAAATTGAGGTAGAAGGAGGAATGTCCATAATGTAAGCCAGTACAGATGGCGGCTTGAGAACAGCTCAAGGCCTGCACAGCGGATGCCTGACTTGTGCCCTGTGTGGCAAAATGTTGTTGCTATGGCCAATAATCTGCAGTTCTGTCAACCATCACCGTTACTCTCGTCTATTCTGAGCCTTGTCCCCCACAGTCTCCTTGACCTTTGCAGTCTGGATTTTGTTCTTTAAAGGCATTTCTGTATCTAAGTCTCCCCAGCTCTCTTTGCTCGGTCTGCGCGCGCGTGTGTGGTGTGTGTGACAGTCGGCATTAGTTGTGCTGCAGGAACAGTGACGCTGGGTGAGAGGAGCCTTCATCTTGTATTACCCTGCCCATGGATCCTGTGGGTTTTTTGCGTTGAGCGCAATGGCAGCAGAGAACGATATTTCCCACATCTGTCTGACAGCTGACCAGCTGGTTTTGACTCATACTCCGAGGATGCCTATAGCTTTTTGCGGCAGATGCTCCTGGTTGAATTGAGACTTTTTCCAATGTATTATTTTTGTAATGAAAACGTACACATGCGTTCAACCCTTTGCAGGAAAAGGGTCTCAAACTATCATCTATATTTGGTTCTTTGTGTGCTTAACAAATCACTTTCACCACTTACCTCGTGAGGCTTCATCAGCAAGTAACTCATCTTGGCAGTTCGCTGTATCTATACTGGGTTTACCCTGTCAATGGTTAGTCTAAAAAAGCTACTTTTAAGTTGTTCAGAGTAGCTTATGGTTTATTGTATAGCAATACGCTATGCAAAGCAGATACCACATCATTGCAAACGATTGTTGACACCGACAATTGTTTGCGATGATCTGATATCTGCTTTCTACTGTCTAATGTCCTGACCTCGGATGTGTCTCCGGCTCATTAGAATGACTGTGCCCTTGATGCTGTGATCTCAACTTCAGACAGAGAAGGCTACTGTGAGGGAAGGTTGTGTCTAAGAACCCCGTGTCTGCTGGGTGAAAGTTATTGTAGCAAGAAGACTGTTATTAATAAGATCGAAGAGACTGCTTTTCGAATGAGATCCAAAGGAAAGTGAAATATATTCTTTATTAGTCCTTATGTGTCTCGTGTGGACTCAAAACCCCAGTCAAATTTGCATAGCATACAAAACAAATCTGTCATAAAACAATAGCATGATGCGCACACTATTTCGGGTCCTGTTCGCCACGTTCTATTTTCCTCTCCTCGCCTCTTGAGGATAGTATCTTCTTCCCTTGTTATATTAAAACTGCCGTCAGTTTCAAAGAGAATGTATAGTCAGTTCTGGGATCAACAAGCCCGTCAGACCTCGACCCGTACACGGCTTTGACAGAAAGTGTAGTTAAAGCAATTGCAGTTGTCTCTGGAAGCTGCTCTGTACTGCAGAACTTTGCCTAATAACCCCAGTCTTTAGCATTTCAAAGGGCACTTGAGTTAGAGATATTGCGGGTTAGACGAGGACCTGTATCTATAACCCAGGGGCAATAGTTGTAAGCGCAATGCTGCATATACTCTGTGTAGACCCGCACTCCCAGTTACAGCAGCTGTATTTTCCATACTTTCAAATGAATAATTAGCATTTGAAATTAGCATAGAGACACTTCCTTTTGTCCGGGCAGAGTATGAAGCACACTACTCATGATGAATACCACGTTTCCATATCAAATATAAATAAATTGACTAAATGTGTCTTCACAGCGGCGACAAATTACTGTGGCACCCTGGTCGGCACAAACATGGGGCACCTTTTGTCTTACCACAAACGCGCCACACCTTTGATCCTCAGGCTGCTTATCCTTGTTCCCTTTCTCCTCCTACTGTCTCCGCTCCTAAGCAGACATGCCTAGTTACAGTCTAAAATGGCCTTGTGAAGGAGAACGCGAGTTAAGATGGCATCCCTGGAGACTTTTTCACTGAAGTAATTTAATAAACTGTGATATTTTCTCCCTCCACCGGGGAACAGGGAAAAGCTGGAGAAAGTAATGAAACTCAGCCGTTGAATTTTTAATATTAAAGAATCAATTTCCTGTACTCGAACCCAGCCATGGAAAGGATTCTTATTTATTTTTTTCACTACCTGGGTTGCAAGATGCCCAATAATGGAGTGACACTCTGTGGTGAAATCACAGCTGGTTAAGTCATGATGAAAACATTTGTTCTACACTATCTCCCAGCGCCGCGTGAACATTCGAGAAACAGATTGAATTATACTCTAGCAGCCCAAACCACAGTCCGTGCGGAGGAAAGTGGAAGCAACTGTCTCTCCTGAAAATGTCCGTGTCTTTTTTGCATTAATAATAAAACGAGCTGTACCAAAAGAACCAAGCCAGCAGTGAATATGCAAGTCAATATTTGAGCGTGGAGAGGAGATTCACAAACCTGTCGCCAAGCCAGTAGTTACAAGGGCAAGTTTGATTAGTATTCCCGTTTTGTCCTCTACTGAAGGTGCCCTTGATATTTACAAGTATACAGGATCCAAATGCCATTGTGTAAAATCTAAATTTCATCTTCTTCATTACGTCTACTGACTGTAATAGCAACTTTGGGCCTTGGCGAGGTGTACCCAATTGCCTGGCAGTCACAAAGGATGGCATACATTTACTAATTCCTGTGTCTTTTAGAGGGGGACTATTCTGCTTCGTCTGTGCATCTTCTTCACGTCTTTTCCCGGATTGCAAATCACCACTGTCCCGACTCCGTGGATGCAGCACGCTGTTGGGCATCGCCGCTAGTATCAGAATGGGCTGCAGCTTGTTGTATAGAAGTCGCAGATCTTTGGCAAACTTTTTACCTTTCTCTGCTCTGTAAGGGTGGGCCGAGTTGTGCTAAGAGATGGGGGCATGGGCGGGGCGGTTATGTATTTGAAGAATGCACTTCGAATAATACATGCCGTGACTCGAAGATTATAGGAGGAGAGGCACGCACATCCTAAGTTCTAAACCAGTGTGCTGGAGCCAAAAAGTGCAATGGAAAAGTGGAAAAAAGGTTCTGCACAACTGAAAAATGCTCACAGATTACTTAGATGTCCATGAATGACTGAATCACAGCTCGCATGTTTTTGATAAGGGAAACATTTTGATATACTTACATTATAAAGTGAAAAAAAAAGTATATTTGACACAATACCCTACAATTAAGAGAAACAGGGTGGGTTGCTTCATCAACATGGCTCATATTCAAGCTTACAAATCAATTTCCAATCTAAAATCTGTAGCTCCTGGCTCCTCCATGTGACTCCTTGCAAAAGAATAAGCCGACAAACACAATACATGCTGTGCTAACTGTCTGCTAACCAAGTCAATGTAGGCCAGTCACCAATGCTTTCATTGTAATGCCATTATATATTCTGGACACGGGAATGAAGCCCTCATTCAACCTGCTTACATACAATCAACACGTTCTGTATAGGTCATACCGGTATTTCTTAATTTGTTCCCCCCTCCCCCGCACATTGCTGTCAAGGCTGATGGCTGCTTGTTTACTGCGGATCCGCCATGACACCCCTTTTTACGCTGCCTGTGATGCTCCGTGTGGCAGATTGGGGGGAGATGAGGGGGTGAGGTGGGTCAGGTGATGATTTATGACCACGCCACGCCGCATTCTACCCGCGGATGATTAATCTCTTCTGGGAACCCTTCACGAGTACAAGTTTAACCTAGCCCCGGCCTTGCTCAGACGTGCGCACACAACACACACACACACACACACACACACACACAACGCCATAGGAAAACATAAATACAAAGGACATGCGCAGTGGCTGACACCCAGGACACACACCTCAGGACAGTGAGGCAGATGGTTTTGTATGCGGTACATGCATCGCCCATCCCGAACACAGCAGCGAGCACCAACCCCACGCTCTCTCCCTTTTGCTCTTTCATTCACTCGCTCTCACGATCGCTCTCTTCATTTATTGATCACAAACATTCAGATTTTCAGATGCAGCCTAGTTTGATTGTAAGTTACATAAGCAAGACAAAAACGAATGCTGTTGAATGGGATGACTGTGTGTTTTTTGGGTAAGCACATTTTACCTCCTACATCCCATTATTCCTACCGCTGATTTGAGTATTCAAACTTTAAAATGTTTCTTCTCCGACACAGCTATTCATCTATTTGCGGGTGGGTGATTTTAGTCCTGGTTGAGATGTACTTCTTTGTACAGAGTTTTCTTTCATATTGGAGTTACTGTATTCTTCAATACAGACGTACAAAACTGCCAGGTTTGTGCAACTTCCAGTCGCACAGGAGTTCTCCGTTGTAGACAGAAGTTCTCAAACTGTTACCTGTACTGGGTTGTTTTCGTGTTGAGGAGGTTTCAAGAGCTCAATAATCCAGTTAGTTGCAGTCTGAAGACCTGCCGATCTGGTAGGGCGGAAAAACAGATACACATTATAAAATTAGTTGCTATCCATTTGCCATTCGTTATTGATTATGCGGTATGTGGTAATATGCTTGGAAGTTGGGTCAATTTACCAAAATTCAATGCTTAATTATCAATGGGACTCATGTGATATGACCACGTTTGAAACTTTCACTAATGAACAATATGTCTTGGTGGTATCGTCGTGTTTTTCTTACCGGCAGTTCAATAACAAATCTCCTCACATAAGCATAACGAGTGGGTAGAGCTTGCTCTGCGTCAGGCCCGCTTGGCACCGGTAGCAGGGAGCATACGGCTATAGGATTAGTGCTGCTAGGTGCTAAAAGCGTCAGTGTCTTAATAGGCACAGAGGAGCAGGGAGGCGGCATATCGGGCCGAGACAGCTGTGCGTCTAGGTTGTGTCTATCAGGGACCTCGCAGGTGCTCAGGGATGCGACATACAGGGCTCGGGCAGACACTTTGAGAGGATAAGTGTAAATACCGCAGACTGCATAGGAAGCACTGTTCGCTGAGCACACTTCACCGCGGTGGCATTCATTGAAACACAGGGGGTGGTTGAAGACATCTTTATTGTAATGAAAGCTATTTATTCTAATGAGAACCGTTTACTGTAGCTTGGATTAGACATTGTTTTCCCCATCTCTTTTTTGGCCTTTTTTTTTTTTTCCTCGGGTGAGCTGCTGGTTAGCCGAGGTCCCTGGTGAACTGCTTTAGCTTTTGGGTGATTTTTATTTATCCTTTTTCTGCCTTAAAAAGAGGGATTTATTTTTTTTTGCTCTAATGGGATTTGCTCTGATCACAAGCATGTTTATAATAACATAGTATCACCGCAGAATTAGACTTGTTTAGCGAAGGCTCGTGTTTTCTGGCACGTAAAGAAAGAAGGATATGGAAAAGCGCAATAACTATAATAACTAACAAATGACTCAATGATTAATAGTGTAACATTAAAACGAGCTCCAAATGCTTTATAGCCTTTGCGGTATTTACTGCAGCCGGTTCGCTTTGATCCTCATCTGAATAAACTGTTCATTTACTTCAATGTGGCCTTATACGACTCGCGCTGGGGTAGTCATGATCAGTCATATCGCCGGCAGCTGCCTGTATAGACGGCAGCCTATTTCATTAACCACTGGCGATCCTCATTATTACTCCTAAAGTATATGAACACATTGAAACATATAAAACATACACTTAATCACCCGCGCCAAAAGAACACCATTTCGCGTTTATTCATTTCCATGGGGGAACTAATCCAGTAAGACAATGGCTTAGTGATTGGAGGGAAAAGCTGCTTTTAATAGACCCACAATTCAAAGGTTAATAAGTAAGTGGAGTATTAGCGCCGCACATGTATATTTAGTATGGAGGAGCTGCGCAGTGCGCCCGGGAGCTTGATCAAAATCAGCATATCATTGTGGCATATATGGCGAAGATGAGATCGAGGAATCTAGTTCATCTTTGATCTTTCATTAAACATATGTAAACAAAGGGGGTAGCTATTTTTCCATTTAAACAACATTACATGCGTTATGGGGATAATGTGTACACATGTTTTCTTTTTTTATCTGTTTTTCACATTAAGTAACATACGCTCCAGGCAGATAATTACGACTACGTTACAAAGGGCTAAGGCAAAATCTTACACAATCACTTAATATATTGGCCCGGACTCCCATTGCCTCAAGCAGACCTGAGTTTTAGCACAGTTACCTACTGTCACCTTTTGCCCATGGCTTATTATAGAACTACAGGGGAATGATCGGCTCACATTGAGAAATCCCTTGGACTCATGACAAGCTGCGACTCCAACAAATAGTCTATTTCATACCCTCTCACATATTGTTGTTAATTTAAACATTACAGTGAAACCATCCTCATAATATGTCAGCAGAACCAGTTATTTTAACAGAACTTGCTTGCAACCCACTAAACATGGTCCCCTTCTGTATCTCTATGTTCCCCTTTACAGCCGCACAAGGAAATACTGTACATAGTCCATATAATGCCGGTTCTATTATCAAACGTGCGAGCAGAGTAAGATAGAGTAATGTAATCCGCTGTGGAAGTGCCATCCTATCAGGCTCGTCCCTCTCAATCTCCTGCAGTGCTGCCGAATAGATGAATGTCTGGCTTGATTTTAATCTCATACACGCGTTGTCGGTCTGAGCCCCATTCATATGTGATGTTTACACAGACACGGCGGGAGCAATAACACACCAGTCAATGGCGTGATAGTATTGTGCCCTCACAGATTATATTGGTGGAGAGGAGCGTATTCTGTGAGCGCCGGTACAGGCTGATCTGCGCTTAAGGTTCAGCCCCTGGCAGGTGTTGATCCCATGTATTTCCACCGTGCGATGTAACAATATGAACGTGGTACATGGGAAGGTAAATGCCGAGACGAGTGGTGCTCAATATAGTGAAGGAGGCAAGCTGGAGTGCATGGTTGGATCCCCATCAAACTAAACTGTTACTGAATCTCTGAACCTCGCCTTGGATTAATCCTTCATTGGTTTACTTCCCTAAAGAGTATTGGTTTTGCCCTAATTTGTGTAAGTGCTATAGTCCTGGTTTTATACACATTATATCCTATGTTGTGTTACATAGCCTACTGGTATAGGCATAGCTATACCTTTTAAGTGTACACTGACTCGATTTAGCACTGATTTAGCCCATGGTTATCAGCTTATGGGCCTACTTGTCTTAACAAATGTTCCTACTACTTGTTGACTCTGCAAGCACTACAGACTGTGAACTAGTGCGTATAAGATAGCTGTGGCTTCCATTTATTCCAGGACATGCTTGTAACCGAGCGCAGGTCTGATAAGCTCCTTTAACAGCTCGATACATTATGAAGTAAGTTATCTTGCCTTTATACCAGCAATTGTTACATGTTTGATGTTCACGTTGGCGCGGCTGGGATTTAAATTTAATTAAAGCTAAAAAAAAAAATGCCACTGTGCCACAAGACTTCATGCTGATTCAATTAGTTTGTACTCCAGATGAAGGATTGTGATTGACGGTATGTAGCTATACTCTAATGGAACAGTGCAATGAAATGTAATAGAAAAACATGTGGGTCTCATCAGCAACAGAGCAGTCTGACCATGTGGTGCATACAGAACAATCTCTCTCTAAATGTGGAGAAGACAAAAGAGATTGTTATCAATGGTGCTGCAGTGGAGAGGGTGACCAGCACTAAGTTCCCGGGTGTGCACATCACAGAGAACCTTTCCTGGACCATGCACACCACATCACTGGTCAAGAAATGTAGTAGAGTCTCTACTTTCTCCGCAAGTTAAGAAGAGCTAGAGTCCCAGCCTCTGTTATAGAGAGCATCCTGACCAGCTCCATCACTGTGTGGTTCTTCTACAGAGGGACTATAGAGAGCATCCTGACCAGCTCCATCACTGTGTGGCACGGCGCCAGCACTGCCTCCTGCCGAAGGAGCCTCCAGCGCATTGTCAGAGCAGCGTGGAGCTCCTCTCCCCTCCATTAAGGACATGTACTCCATCCGTCTCACCCGCAAAGCCGTCAGAATCACCAGGGACCCTACGCACCCATCACACGGTCTCTTCAAGGTAATGCCTTCAGGGAGGACACTGCGGAATCTACGGGCCAGGTGCAGTCGACTGAAGAACAGTTTCATACACATGGCCATCGGGAAGCTGAACTCCCTGCCCTCCCTCCCACCCCTTTCCCCCCACCCCGCGCTCCACAATCAAGGATGAGAGGAATATCATTTCAAATCACTCACATGGTTTGACAAATAAAAAATCTTGAATCTTGAAAAATGATGACACAGTTGATACAGTATATTTACTATAGTAGTATTCTATCTGCTTTTACAGTAACAATAATACCACTACTACCCTAACCCTCACAGATCCTCCTAATTCCCCTCGTGCCTTATTCTCTTATTAACAGCCCAAGCTCTCCATATTCAATATCGACTTTCCATATTCTCCACAATCTGGAGAAGGGTCTGCACTGCCCAACGCTTCCTGGCCTAACTCACCCCAATCGATACAATGCCAAATACAGGAAAAGACCATACAATTGCAGTGCACATTGATTTTCCTCTTGGCAAAAAATATATATGTACTCATTTTGAGATCGTATTTCCCAACCCACGGACCTCAGTTGAGGTATTCCGTCTAAAGCATAAACGGTGCAAGATTGGAAAGAAAACCCCATTTGTTTGCTGTTATTTTAGCTGCACGCATGAATAAAAGTTGTGCTGTTTTGATTACAAAGTGGAGTGTAAATTGCTTAAAGGAGTTAGAATAATTACGGCGCTAACTGGTTACACTAGCCGTTTATCATGTTACTCGGATTGAAAATCAGTTCCTTTTTTATGCCAAATTAGCTTCTTAATAAACGCTATTAGCGCAGCTGCTACCTGTGAGGCGTAAAAGTGCTTTTGTCTTTTTCCAGACTTTTTTTTTTTTTCAAACACAAATACGACGACTACCCCAACACGATTTCCCTCCTTTTCCATCGCTGCCCTTGGACTGGAAAGGAGAAAATGAAAAAAATAAAACAGTAACTTGCTTTGGAAAAGAGGGATTATAAGGATTTTGGAAAGCCACTTGACTAAAGCCCCTAACCACAGCATCATAATATTTTTTAATGCGTTTTAGGCCTATAGCTCATCTAATTGAACATCTGGAGCATCTGGTAAATTTTGCAGTTCCTAAATTCATAAGGTCATAGAGAGATTCGTAATAAAGCATGCATGAAGTAAATAGCCCTTTGCTGTAAATCCACTCCATGCACACACAATAAATGTATGAATCATGTGTGCTATTTCCCCGGATTTACTTTCATGGATTTTGGTGGATTGGGATTGAACATATAATCACTTAAACTGCTTCAGTGTTTGTTATGGCATGTGCGTGTTTCGTTTTTGCGGGTGTGGATTTTTATAAGGCAAAGAGGCGCTAAAACCCAGTCAAATCTGACGCAGCCATTAAATCGGGGCTGGAGAGGGATCTGATCCACTGGATTCATTGGACAAAGACAGTCTCTCAAAGATATTAAATGCACTGCATACGGCGCCATAGGAGCCAGGAAAAGGGCTTTTGGTTTTACTGTATAGCACAGCACTTCGGATTTAACCTTCAGCCAAGTGCCGATCGGCATGGAAATGTTGCAGGAAAGTGAATTCATTTCAGTTGTTAAATTTAAAACAGAGATCAAAATTAAACTTGAATTGTATCTCTATTTCCACTCATCAGTTATAAAAATAGATGATTCAGTAGCGTATAAATATATGAGAAATGTTTTTTTGTTGTTTTTTTTTCAACATCCAAATCATGTCTGATTTCCCTATGGGGAAGTCTATTGTAACCCTAACCATGGGGCCCATAAACCTGCTAGCACCTCAGCATTTCAATTTTATAATTTGAATAATGTTCTACTACTACTTCTACTACTAATTATCTTACATGTTGCTTGGAGCGCCCTTCACTGGTTGCAGGGGAAATAAACCATGGTAAAAACAATATACAATGGATTGAAAGACGCACACATCCAAACATAAAGTTGCCGTGCTGGAATGAAAAACGATAAGCACAAAGATTAATATAATATCCGCACAGCCAGGTAGCTCCCAGGAAAAAAAAAATGTATTCACTTGCACCAATAGTGACAGGCAAAGCCCTTCATCAAACTAAAAACAAGCTACCTTTTTTTGCGAATGGCACTGACACCGACAAATCAGTGGCGGCGTGATAAACGAGGTTTGTGTGCAGAACTAGAGGGTCTGGTGACGGTTTATAGACTAGATACATGTGGTGTTCTGTCTGTTATGCCACGACATTCAGGAAATACAAATGGATACACTCATGCTAGCAGAACCCACAAAGTCGACATTTCATTATATGCTTCCTTTAAAATATGTAACCACACTTTATTGGTATAGATGCCGTTCGATTTGAAAAAAAAAAAAAACTGAACAAAACATGCTTCTGTAATGACAGCAGCTTGACTCACAAATATTGCAATGGTCTACATGCTTATTTGTCTTCTAACTAAAATCCTTCACCTTCCCTTTGCTTGTAATCAATTCCTAAATCTCAGTTAACAGTTACAGAAATGACTAGACAGGGACTGGCATCTTAACAACCTTCTAAAGGAAACATTTTCAAAAACAAGTGTATTTTTTTTTCCCCTCCATTTGCTTCATCTCTCATTGCACTGTGACCACAAACTCGGATATTTCAGCACAAAGGCGGCCCGCGGGGAGATTGAATGCCTTTCGATTATAATTGTAGACTGAAAATAATCAGAATGAAAGAGAAGAAAGTGGGTAGCAGTGTTTATGCGGATGCTCAATTGAATCTGATGAGTTTATCTGTGACCTGTGGCTTTCTTCATCTGTACCATCAATACGAGTGCGCACAAAGCAATCTGAATACCAAACAATGACCCCCAAACCACGGGGAAAAAAATAACTCTCTCTCTCTGCTTTCAGACCTGTTTAGTTCCTCGACAAAGATTACGTGGGGCTTTTAAACAGTTGCGATCCCGCTGAGTTTTAATATCTTGTGTGATCTATTTGTGTCCTAAGCTGTTAATAGCTTGAAGGAATCAGGGGAAAGCAGCAGGGGTGGTGCTCTCATAATGGATTGGGTGTTTTACTTCATCTTTTCCCCCAAAAACAGATTGAATTTGGGGATTGAGTTTCCCATCCTATCCTATCCCCTCCCACCAGCTTACCTTTCCCGATCACACTGATATCATCCTTGGGTGAGAATTAGCATACACACATCAAGACTTGGAAATGGATGGCTGTTCTGATCAGGGGTCGCTGCAGTTGGTCAGGTCTAGGTTGAGCAACACTATGTGCCCAAAGAATGAGATCAGCTGAAAACCTGAACATCCTGAATGACCAGGTTATTCCATCAATGGACGGCAATGCCAGGATTCATCGGGCTCACGTTGTGAAAGAGTGGTTCAGGGAGCAGCCTCCACAGAGTCCAGATCTTAACCCCATTGAGAATCTATGGGACGTGCTGGAGAAGGCTTTCCGCAGTGGTCACACCATTATCAATACAAGATATATTTTGTATCCCACATTGCAGAAGCTTATTGACACAATGTGCTGTAATCAAGGGAGCCCAACAACTTTTTTTTTCCTGCCTTTTTTTGGTCGGGCTGTTTATTTCACAATGTTGACTTGGTGATCGTAACATTTCTCAGGCCAACTTCCTAAAAGAGAGATCTTAAAGGATCTCTGCATCAAATATCTAATGAAACAATTGTAAACCAGATCTAAAAATAGACTAAACCATGATAACCATGACCAGTGAAGACGTTTAAACATGATCATCTTTAAAACTTTATCATATTGCTTTTAAAAAGACAACATTACTTAAAAACATAAAAGCCAAAGGACATGCTTCTTGTGATTTTGGTCAAAACAATTGCACAAATGATGAATAGTCCTCAAAATGGCTTCCAGAACAGGAAAGGTTTATGGGACTGAAACCCATCTATAGATCTAAAGAAGGACTTCAACCAGGGGTGCCGCCAGAAATTCTGGGCCCTATGGAAACAAAAATTTCTGGGCCCCCTACATTTTTTACAGATAAAATGTAACCCAATAAACATGCCCTGTATACTTTAAAAAAGATACTTAGCACATTGCATAGTTAAAATGTCTGATGAGTAAAAGCCTACAAAAACAAGAAAAAGCTATGGAAATATGTACTTGTTTACATAAAAGGAGAATATTTATTATCTCAATTGCAAACACAACAGAACATAATGTACACATATTGACATATACTTTACGTGAACAAGCTTTAACTGGGTCCAACTGCTCAATCAGGAAACATCAGCTACAACTAACCCATAATTCAATCAGTCCAAGACTAAAACTAGGCCAAGGGCTCAAAATCAAGACACACCAGGAGTAATGCCAGGCCTAAACCAGTCCAGGACTAAACAAGTACTGAACCAGACATAAACTGTTTGTTATCCAGGTATAACAAAGTTATGTTCAACATCACTTTATAATGGCCCAGCGGCGTGCCTTTCTGCTGGCAAAATCATGTATCAAATCATCAAAGTTCAGCTTTCTTGCCAGTTTGCTTTCAATGGATAGTATGGCAAGGTGACAAAGTCTGTCCTGCAACATAGCAGACCTAAGATAATTTTTAATCAGTTTCAGCTTACTGAATGCTCTCTCGCCACCAGCAACGGTCACAGGCAATGTGCAAAATATTCGCAAAACTATGCAGACCTGCCCAAAAATACTCTGCAGCTGCATCTTGTAAATGCTGTTGAGCAGATCAATTGGTGACAGACACCCTGGGAAAGTGGCCCTATATACAGAGTTGAGGTGTCTGACTTCATCTTCAAATTCACAAGTCAGATCAGTGTTGTATTTTGAAATCAATGGCTGGCATACAGAATGGATTTGATCATCACGTAACTGGCCCTCACTTCACAGAACACACGGCAAACTGTTTTTTGTAATTTTTGAAGCGTGTAGATTACTTTTTTTTTTAGTAAAGTTATCATCATGTGGAGAACACAGTAGATAAGACGTGCTTAGAGCTTTCAATCTTCGTGAAGTTTTGCGCTCAGGCTCACCTTGTTTGGCTGAGACGGGGACGGGGGCCGCGGGGGAAGGGAGACGTGGGTGTGCAGCGGCCGCTGAATCTGTGTCTACGAGACATGATAACCCGGAGACAGCAGAGACGTTATTATTGTTGGATGTAAATCATAATTCAGTAATTATTTTACTAAGCTAGCTAGATAAAAGCAGGTCATGTAGCAACAAAAATAAGTAAGTGAAAGTTTTGGAATACAGGAATAGGGCAAGCTACCTTTGTTTTTGAAAAACTGTGTGACATACTGTCGACTTCGGCGTTCTCGGTCTTCTCTTTCCTTCTTTTCTTTCCGTTTTTGATGCCCTGACTTTTGATGTGACATGCCTGCGTGTGTCACTATCTGCACTGCATCATAACAAACGCTACGCTAACGAGCGTAGCTCGGACAGCGCAGGTGGAATGAACCATTGTGAGGGGGAGGGGTGTGACTTAAACAGTAAATACATTATTTGTTTGTTAAATATTAAATCTATGGTCAAAACGGACAAAATACACATTAAGTGTATGAGGGGCCCTAGCACATTACACGTATGTATAAAAAAGAGAAAAGAAATAAGAAAAGAAAAAGAGGGTCTGCTCTTCTGGGCCCTTCATCAGCCTGGGCCCTTAGAATCGTCCTAACCTTCCACCCCTTTACGGCGCCCTAGACTTAAACACCTAGATCTAAATTAAAGGGATCTGCAGAATTTTCAAATTAAGCCTTCTAGAGTCTCGTCAGCCATATGGCGATCCGGGACGGTGCTGAAGTCGCATAGCGCTGCTGTAAAAAGGTCTACATGAGAACACAGGGCTTGTTAATGCACTGTTCCAGGGGCCGTATATTTACCCAAAACAAGCTGCACAGACACGGCACAAAGTGTTGGGTGAGCACTCAAATCTGGTGTAGGATGAAATTTCAAGGCCCCGTACTCAGTGTCAACAAGCGGATATCCAAACCGCTGCACTGAACGCGGAGAGCGTATAGGGCCGGTGGGCGGGAGCTGCAAAAGTGGATTCTTCATTTCACAGTCACAGCATTGGCCCAGCTCTGATAACAATGTGCCCTAAACCTGACTTATGCTGCTGTTTGATTTTATAGGTCTCTCCGCAGTGTCCTGATGAATATTCGGAAAGGAAGTGCCTGACTCATGCCTCGGTATAATCCCACATGTGGCAGCGCTAAAGGCGTAAAATATACACACGCTTGGTCAATGTTTCTTCTTTTAGTGCTGACAGCTGGCGGTGTTTACATCCTTGTTACCAGGCGGCAGTCTTGACAGTTTCGGGCACTATATTTCAAAAGATATATAAAAATTATAAGTGTCTGGTTATTATGGTTTTCATTGTTTTCTGACACAAATGCTAAAATGTAAACAGTTTATTACATTCTCCTTGCAAAAAAGGGAAGGTAGCAAACAAACAAAAATCTCATTATACATGGTTGTTAATATTAAACAAAAACAAAAAATGTTTTATGAGATCAACCCTTTTTTTAGTGATTGCTTCAATCTTTGAAGACGTAAAGAACAAAACAACATTATATAATCATGGTTGAATAAAATATACATACAGTATGTATACGTGGAATTGGTGAAGGTCTTTATTTTTTATTTATTATTTTGCTACAGGGCAGGTGCATTACAGAAGCAAATTATGACCAAGTGCAGCTGAAAATAATGCTCTCTTATCTTCAAGTTCAGACAATTGTTACTCTGTGTTCTCTCTCAGGTATATGCAGTCTAACAGTTTGCATGTTATTACACTAATGGCAGACTCTCTCATAGTGGACTATGTAAACGTCACATGATTACCTGATGAGGTGCACATACTATTGTGCAAGTATTCAAAAGCCCACTCTGTATTTATACCGTCTTGATTGACTGAACCTTCCATCAGTTGTGGTGAGAGCCGTAATGCTGTGCTATGTTGCATAAATGTTTCAGAATCACGCTGCTTGTTATGGGTTATAGACAAAAAACCCCAGCGGCCCAATTTAGCTTGTCTTATAATGGCATCTCTAATGCTGCAGTCTACAGGAAAATAAACAAGTCTGTTAAAGGAATATTAAATGCACTGTATTATTGCTTATTCCCAAAGAAACAAATTGATCTTTTTATGACATTGAATCTTTAAAGCACGACAGTAGCCATTTTACAACTGATGGATAAACAAACTAGCGGGCAGGACTTTACGACCTTGCGTTTCAGCATTGGGGGGTGCATTTTTAAAACTATTTATAGACACATCATTTCTGCAGACGACAACCATGGTTCTCAAACAGGTATTGGTGGTGATACGTGGGTTTCTTTTTGGCACCGTTTATTCTATTTCTGGTTAGGGATCAAAGTTGTGTTTCTGGGTTAAGCCACACCTTGGCTGAGGATTCTTCCCTGGATTGATTCTGGCTTAGTCTGGGATATGTCCTCTCAGCTCTGTCCTGATAAAGTCAATGCGAGGCTCTTATTTCTTATGTGCTTATCATGTTTTCCTTCTTTTCGATCCATTCAACCTCGATGATCTCTTCAAGTTTCCTGGCTGCTTTTACTCAACATATGTGTATCAATATTATTGTATAATGACCAGTCTGACCCCTCCAACCTTTTTTCCAATACATCTTACACAAGCTGTCTCTATATCCACATCCTATTCATATTTATCATGGGCAAAGAGTACAGACCATTTCCATTATGTCTTTTCCTCCTTGCCACTCTACTAAAAAGTTCACTATACCTCTTTTTTTTTTAAATAGGTTTTACTTTTAATAAGTGGTAGCATGTTGTGAGTGGGAAGTGATGCGTTATCTTGACATTCGCTGTATGGTTGAGGCAGGTTAAGGAGGGCTTTGGCTCTGTGCTACTGACCCATCTGGACCCATCTCTCGACCAAAGCTCCCTTATGCTCGATCCACTCACATCACATCTTTTAGCGCTGCAGCTGGTGCAGCAGTTGCGATGGACATTGGCCCGACGGACCTCGAAAAGATTTACTCAGGCTCAGGGTTTCGTACTTCCGCCTGTGCAGTTCTCACCGACAGATTACAGTGAAGGGCGTGATAAGCTATGCAACCCACGATCTTTTTTCTGTGTTGGGAATCTGCACAAAGCGATGGACGATCAAGCTGTATACAAGACAATTATCAACATTTATCAGCTTTCTGTTCCTATGTGCCAATAGTCATACTAAATGGATATGTTGAGTTATCTTCCTGTTGTAGTTAGAAATAAAGTAATAATGATGATAATACCACCCCACAACACTTGTGAAAGGCCAGTATTATCATCCGCGCCATGAAGCAGTGCTGTGTAAATCTGCTCTTGGGGACTTTCTCCCAATCCAAATCATATCTGCCCCTGCCCATCTTATCCCACAGCTCAGGCGTCATGTGACCTCCTACACACACTTAGAGAGCCAAAGAGGATCAGCGCTGGATCCACTCAGATTACCACCTCTCTCTCTCTCTCTCTCGCTCTCCCGCTTCCTCTCTCGCGCTCTCCCTCTCCCTCTGTGACTCTCGCTCTCTCTTCCTGTGGGTCTGGCTCACAGTACAGGTGGACACACTAAGAGCTGGGTGATTTAAGTTGACAAAGATCATCCATTCAGAGTACGTATGGCTGCCAAATGCACTGAGCTCCACTCCACGATAACAGAACGTAGAGGGCACAGTTTCAGGTGTTTGTAATGTCAGGTGTGGTGTTTATTTACTGGACAACAACCTGGCTAACAGACTGCAACACAAAACAGTAGTCTTTTTTAATGATACATGAGAGAGTTTAAAGAGCCATTCAGAAGCAGGTGCACAGATCCAAAACTACTGGCATAACTGAAGGAGGCAGGTTTGTTCCCTTATCAAAAACTCAAAACACTTAACTCATGTTGGAATCATCGTTGAATCATAGACATGAAACAATATTTCAGATAAATATTGCTCTTTCTAATTAACAAATTGTCAGGGAGAGATCTATTGTTTGAAATGTTTACCGGCTTTAAAATATGGAGCTTTTTTTTTTACTTTTCTTTTCACCTGTTATCTGCCATATTTGGGTTTCTCAAAGCGTAATGACAGGAGAGCTCACAGCCTTTATGCCAGTGTGATACCTCATTTGAAAGCCAAGACCTTCTTGTGTCTAAAGGTGTAAGATCTGTGTCAGTGAAACACTACTTTGCCGTCCCTAACCATAAACCTAACCCTAACCCTCTAATCAGGGAGGACGGCAAGTATCAGGTTAAAAGACAGAATCGCTGTATTACTCACAGGTGCAGGCCACCATTGTGTTGTTGGACAAGACGCTTCACCCAAGACACTTGGTGGTGGTCGGAGCCCCATGAAGTGAATGAATAATGATTACAGTGATATTCAGCTGCGTGCAGATTGTGACCTCTGTCGCTGACGAAGCCTTTTGGATGAGAGGCGAAACGTTCGAAGACTTCAACTACCGAGTACAGAAGATGAATCAAGTACCTTCATTGAAGATGGACAACCCCTGTACGACTGAGAACTTACACAGACATTACAGTGATTATTATTTTTGATAACTGCTAGTATATAAGCATAACATAATGTGGTGGCTTTTTTGCTTTACAGCTTTGGTCAGATTTTACAGAAAGAAGACACTGTCTTTAGCAATTTGTGACATTACGATTCAGTGAATGGTGCATTTCTCTGTAATCCTTGAAAGAATTCCCAAATACAAGGACAATTTTACAAAGCAATGATTGAGACACTAAGGTACTCACTTAAATGTCTTCTTGGTCAGAATAGTGCTATATAACGGTAGTTATTGACCCCTGCTTTTTAAAACGATGTTCTCTCTTTCGTGCATCTTAGTGGTTGTGATAACAAGCACTTCTGTACAAATATAAGTGTTAGGGTATAACCTCAATGGCTTTCCTTCAACACATTTCTCTCTAGCACGTATAAACTAAAGACTTTATATTGAATCTTCATTTAAAACTATTATTCTATACATCAGAAACTCCCTAAAAGCCTCTTTGGAGTCCCAGTCCACCAGTTAATAGTCCGCGCTTCAAAATATGCAGTACATTAAAACAGACAGTGTGTATAAACAGAACAGTTGAGATATATTGTCTAATCCGGTTCCGAGCAAAGAATCCCCATTGCCCACAACTGAAGGACTTAAACTACATATACATAAGGTGAATCCCTCCTTGAAAATATAGGTTAGCATTTACAGATGTCTAATCAGTACAAAAATTTGTCTATGGGCTATTGTTACTTAACTCCCTGTCATCGGCCCACGCGCAGAGCAGCAGGGCAGCCAGGCTCTTGACACCGTTCCATTTAGCCCACACTCCTGCCAGAGGATCCAGCTAATAACTCGTATAGCCCGAACGCCGCTGCCATAGTGCGAAACAATTACTTTCAAGAAGAATCAGAGGAACCGGGGGAAATGAGCGAAAGCCTAACCTTGAGAGGGAATTATTATTTTATTTAACAGCATCTACAAAAACCCGCGTGCTCAGAGTGGCGCGGAGACAAAATAAAAAAAAGTTTGTTAATAAAGCTTTTGACGAAATGAAATTGCGCTAGGCTACGGACTGCGTCAGTGTTGTGGGTAGAATTTGCTGCGCTCCCCGATGTGTCTGAATCGAACTGCTCCCCCAATGGAACGGGATTATCTTAAGTGGTTGGGGACATTTGAGGAACACACACACCATATTTGTTTGACAAAAAACAACAAACAACACAACATTTGCTGTTAGAGTATTATGAGGGGGAAATCATTCAATTCAATTAAAATCTGACACAACAAAAACATTAAAGATCTCAAAAAGGCTACGATTTCTGGGATTCCTGGTGGATATTTTAAAATGTGAAATAGTTAGTAAAATCAAAGCCTTTCGACACTACACTGTTAGATGTATTTACCAGAAGTGACTCGTTTTGGCATATGGATGTTGTTGCCTTGCACTTGCACAAAAATGGCAGGTATATATGGTAATGGTATATGTGTACACTGTATATATATATTTTATTTTTTTCACTCAAAGAAAAAGCTCCCAGGCATCGAAATGCAAAGTGGAGACCAAATGCGTTGCTATTGAGCTGTAAGTTCACAGTTTGTGCGGCGTTGGCACCTGCAGCTGATGTTCATTCATTTTGCACAAAGACACAAAGATCGCGCTACTTCTGTTCCCCGCCCGGCAGGAAAGTGTTAAGCCCTATTTACAGTGACGGATGAAGGTATAGCAGGAACGCGTGAACCCGGTGGCCTACATGCGGGAAAGGTTGGAAAGTTACAAAAAGCAACATATTGTGCAGTAACGCGGGAGAGTCTTTGTAGTTTCGCCGCTCATGGTTACAACACTGCAACTATAAAAAAAAAAAAAAAAAAACAGAGACTCTGCAGCAGCCCTGTCTTAAAGGGATAGGCCACCGTTCTCCATACTGAGCTATGTTCTTACCTGAGCTTAGACGAGTTGATGTGTACCTGTCTGGTCTCAGTCACGCAAAAACACCAAAGATGTTGTTAGCATTTAGCCTCTCCTCCTCTCCTCTATGGATACAAACGGGGGTGAAGTTAGAGGCGACCAAGCTCTTCTAAGGCAGGGCCTAAAATATATATCACGATATAAAAAATAAATTATCACGATAACGATATATTTGACGATATCATTGACAGTGGACAAATTGTACTTCAAAATCCCAGCCTTACGCCTATTGGGAAGATTAATTCAGTGAATTTTTTTTTTAATGGCATACTAATTTCCTCGCAAATAATGATCTACTCAAGCATCCTTAATCTCATTTGACTTTTTAAGCACCTGTCCCCGTGTTCTACAGTCGGTGTTTATGCTGCTCTGATAGAGCTGAGCGTAACATGGATTATATCGTGTCCACAACGATAAAAAAAAAATACAACCATATCAAATAATTATATTGCAATAACGATATGCGATACGATATGGCCCACCCCTAAGCTCTTCCACGTTTTTCTTATTTAAACAAGGTTACGAGAGTTGTTACACGATCCAAGTATAGTCACACAAAATGAAACATGTCCATTTTCTAAGCGGATAGAAAGAGGTACTATATTGTAAGGCGTCACAACACCTTAGGAGCACTTCGACGTCTGCACAGTAAAAAGAAGATATTATTGCTCTGTTTTGTTTCAGTGTCTCAGTAACATTGGTGGGGTGTTGTATTTAGCCATAAAGTGGTCATATAGAATGTCCTAGAATTTATAAATCGTTTCGTTACTGACTCCTTGTGGTTGAAATTGGTATTTCGCTGGCGCTTTTCTATTTACTGTGCCATCGCGAGTGATCCAAACGGTATTCAGAATCCACAGTGAATCGGTCAGCGTTTGTGGATTGGAGTCCCGGCACTGACATTTTGCTGAATGTCCCACTCTCTTCCACCCTCGGTTGTCGTGATGAAGCCTGTAGGTCAAACATCTCCTTCACACTGCACATGAGGCGTCTGGGTTCCGCCTGAACGTGCTTGTGTGTAAACACTCGTGTCTCTTGTTGTACCAGTTAGTTGAATATGAACTGAGCAATACTGAGCACTTTCTCTCTCTCTCACTTCTTTTTTTCTAAAAGTTGTTGACGTTAAAGAAAGCAAAACACGTCACAATAACAAGTAAATAAGCCAAGGCGTGTTTCTTTATTCGGCAAAACGCAGAAAACTACCTTGAGCATAACTGAAAGAAAGTGTACGCAACATCAAAATAAATTGCTATGTTCCATAATTAAAATAACTCACAGAGCACAAAGCATCGGGGACTGGCACTGGTGAGAAGTGAAATTAGTTTTGAGAGGTTTACATAGAGTTTTGTAGTTTGTTTACTCTGTACCACATGACACTGCGGCATTAAGTCCGCCGTTCCAATTAAAGCCAGCGCCTGCCGTTGTTTACGTTGACTCATAGGGAGAGCAGGCACACATAGTTCGGGCTAAACTTTGCGCTTTAAATAATTCAGCGTTTGCAATGGATTAGCCCTCGAGCGCGCGTAATGACAGTGATTTCGAGAATTTAATTTGACGTGTCGTCTGTTTGCCCTGCTTTGTAAGATCGTGTATTATGATGAAATTTAACGCACGTAACAATCCGCTGTTCGAGTCTGTTACAATGGGGGTTCTCGCGCACAGAGAAAACACCGTGATCAATGTGAGGAAAATGCGTTTGAGGAGGTAAACGGCGCATCTCGGATAGACCTTTCCAACGTAAATTCAACCGAGATTAATTGAATCGAATGTTGCTTTGTAGCTGCTGTTCATCCATCCATTTGCCTCCGCTCTATCCGGGGCCGGGACGCGAAGGCGGCAGTCTGAGAAGAGATACCCAGACTTCCCTATCTACGCTCACTACTGTTTTAAAGATGATATTTTGAAACCCCATAAAAAAAGACACTCTATTGCAGCATGTGCATTCATTAAAGCTAGTCCATATGGTTACCGTCTACCGTCCTCCACCTTTTTAAATAATATAATCCATCACCGGACTTGACCAGTGCTCGTAGTGTGTTCTTCACGGCGCCATTGGATTTGCTAGCATGCCATCAGATGAAAGTGAAAGCTGGTTATCAGTATTTTACAATGGGTCATAACCTCTAACGCTTGCAGAGGACGCTCCCGGTCAGTTGTAAAACCTGACAAATCTTGACCTCACCTATCCCACTGACATTATTTCACTCTTGTATAATGTTGAGATACCAAATATACAGGTGAAACCCGGACAATTAGAATATCGTTCGTTCTGTAATGCAACTTAAAATGTGAATGGTTTTTTTTTTACAAGCTGAGCCATAATAATCAAAACGATAACAAACAAAGGCTATACATATCTATCCATCCATCCATTTTCTCCCACTTGTCCGTTGCCGGGTCGTGGGGGCAGCTGTTGGAGCTGCCCAAGTCACATAGCACCAGCCCCTGTGGCTCCTCCTGCAGGTGGTGGGTAGGGGTGTCACGATTTCAATTTTTTGAGTCACGATTATTGTGAGACAAAAAATTGCGATTTTACGATTATTCACGATTATTCCCCGAATGAAAGGAAAGAACTGATATTTTTAGTTTTTGTCTTTAAAAAGCTTTTTAATACTTGTAAACAGTCACTGTTTCTAAAAATGAAAAATGCTTTAAGATTGTTTTGCATTAAAATAAATAGGCCTCCATTGAATAAAACAAAACAATGTCAACTTTACTTCTTATAATGACCATTATTATCATAATTATTTTACTATATATTATTAGGCCACAAGCTAGGCTAGGTTTTATGCTCTCAAAAGTTAAGCTGTTGCTTAATTATTTTGATGAACAGAGAATGAAACGTGTTTACAAAGTGACTAATGAACAGCTGATTCCCACATGTGCGCGGTTTCACTTTCATTTCTGCTACGCATCGCTGAAGCAGAGCGGAGCGTTAGCCTTTTGTTTACATCCTGAGCCAGTTGTGGCGGCTATTTCCGAACATTTGGACAACTTTTTTGGGAAGTATGCAGTTTGTTACCTGGACATTCAGAGCGAAGGATTATCTCCAAGATGTTGTTTATATTCGACGTAGCTGCAACTTTCTGACGACAGGGTTTGCATAACGGACGTCCATCGACAACAAAGCCTTGATCATGTTTTGGATCCTAAAGAGGTCCCACTCTGCTGACTTCAATCGTTTTTGGGTGGATACAACACTGGAGGAGAGCGTCCTTCTGCCTCGCTCAACTACCGGTGAGTTTGCGCGCTGTTTATGGCGCGCAGTGGCTCCTGCGTCCGCATGAAACATTTCCGCGGTAAACCGTGGCTTCTGAAATTCTTACGGTTAACCTACCGCGTCCTTTTATAATCGCGGTAATCGTAAAACCGGTTAATCTTGACATCCCTAGTGGTGGGCTATACATATCTCACTTTGCTTATAATGAGTCTATATTACACTGTATTAGCTTCACAGTTTAAGTTGAATAACAGAAATGAATGCACTTTTTAACGATATTCAAATGTTTCAAGTTTCACCTGTAGTGGTCAATAACGCATATGTCCAGAAAAAACATAAAACCTCATTCTAAATGAATCACTACTTGGCAGCCATTTGTCGTCAAGACCATTGAAGAGGCAAAAAGCAAAGATTAAAAGAAGCAACCTAAAATGAGGACTTTAGCCTGTGCAACCCTAATCAATAGACTAATGGTTAAAATGCAGAAGCTTTTCACATATCAATAGACTGGTGTAATGAGTTTAAACAAACTAATTGATGCATATTCTGCATAGAACATTCCAGTACACTGCACACATGATCACTATCGACTCTCACTTGTTGCAGCTTGAGCTTCTTGAGGAAAAATGCACGTCTTTACAGTGGCGTTAATAATAGATGGCGTTAAATCCGTCTTAGCCGTGCTTTACATCGCAGTTTTACAGTACGTGTCTTGAGGGCCAGTTTCTTCTGTGGTTGGGGGGAGAGAGCTCATTTGAGAAGACAAGATTTGAGGAGCGATCAGGGAATTCCTCCAACTCCGCGCTCCTATAAATCATCTCTTTAATCAGCCTGAAAACCTCCTCTCCGTGCGCTGCCGACAAACACACAAGCGAAAGCAAGCCACAAACAATGCAAAGGCGAGACCGGGGGGGGGGGGGGGGGGGGAAGGCTTGAGGGGTGTAGCATCCGGGTTTATAGGTGGGCACCGACTGAGTAAAACACTAGTGGAGGAGGAGACGTATTTGACTCGGGTTGGCAGGCCTGAGAGGAGCAGTGCCAGGGGTGGTAATTGGATCGGATAGTCTTCAGGGAGGAGGGGGGGGGAGGGAGGCGGCGGAGGGGGCGAGGCTGCTAAAGCCCGTTTCTTGATCCGATACAAGCTGTGTGGAATCACTGGACTTTATTTCTTACTCATTATGCCCGATAGGTTGCAGAATCTTTAGAAAGTGGGCTGCGTGAGCCACTAATTAGCGCCGGTTCAGTTCGGGTTTAGTATATGTGTTGTAATTTTGATTATGTGAAGTTTGAAATGGGGATTTTTAAGATGTTATAATAACGGCTTTTGGGGATTGTTATTTCACATGCACCAAAATGACGGACACGTTTGTTAAATTTAAGGTATGACTACAGCAGAATGTCAGCTGTTCAGAGGTCATTAGTAATAGTGTATAAAGGGTGTGTTTTTGTGAAAAAGCTTTCAGCATTTCCAAGAATCTAACACAATACTTTTCTAAGAACTGTTATTAATCCGTCTCTCCAGCTCTCTGAAGCCTTCAGTGCCTGTACTCTGTCCTCTTCCGCTGACAAGCTTCCTCATAAATTATGTTGTTAACAGTTGATTTTTATTTTGCATTGCTTTTAACTTTGGGATCAATCACATGTTTTTATTTTTTATTTATTTTTATTTATTTTTCGGTAGTTGTTTCATTGTCCATGTGACTGATGAATTGTGTTTGGCTAAAAGAAAACACCCTTCATCTCTCCCCCCTTGCCGTTTGCCAAAAGGCTAGCTCTTCATAATGCGGGGAACAATGACAGACAACAACAACAAAATAAATCCAGTGTGTAGACAAAATAGAAACTCGAAGTAAACCTGATCACAATCATTCCTCATCCCACAGTAATCCACATGGCTTTGTTTACAATGAATTCACCCGGAAAAAAAGAGGGAGCTGCTTGGTCCATTAAATCATAGTATTATTTTTTTTTTTTTTGAAAATCAATTTGGAACTTTATGGTTTAGAATAGGGCTGAACGATATCGAAGTAACTTGCGATATGCGATACGGCTGTGCAATATCACGGTATTATTGCGAAATTTCACTAAACCATTTCAACACGATATGTTCCATTCTAGTTAAACACAAAATGGTCAGTAAATAGTTTTTCAGAATATAGTCTCAAAATAAGACTTAAAAAAACACAAAATCAGGACCAGAACAAGACTAAAATTAAACTAAGTACATGTTTAACTAAAACGGAACTTTTACACATGTTTAAGTTCAATACATTGTTTAAAATTTTTTGAATTTGACATTTTTTGGCAGAGTTTGCAAAAAAATTGTCGATCTCAGTCCAATGAAGTCTTTAGTGATATAATGTGGCCTTTTTGCGATACGGATATTGCATCACCTAATATCGCAATACGATATTTTTTGCCGATATATCGTGCAGCCCTAGTTTAGAATGAAAATGACATAAAGTGACAGCAATGCATTGATTAACCTTTAAATATACAGAACATGTTCAAGATGTATCATTGTTTTGGATACACAATACACCATATGACACGTACTTAGAAATATATTTTTTTTTGCAAAGCTACGCCTGCGAACGTTTACCTGCATTTAGCTTTGTGCAGCATTTCCTTAACATCATCTTCGCCAGGAAACCTATTAAAGATTGAATATGTATAGGCTACTGTATGTCAATGGCCCCGCTATCCTTTGTGTGTATTGTAGCGGCACCTATACCAAGCAACCCTTTTCATCATCCCGCACCAAAGGGACCATTTCCCCATTTAAATACCAATAAGTCCTTGGCAGTTGGTCGTTTTAATCTTATATACATAGAAATGAAATGTCGGCACACTATTGCAGAATCTATATTAATAACATCATTGGGGCTGTGTGGTGTTCTCGCTGAATGGGAGATAGATAGAAAGAGATAGAGTTGTCCGATAGTTGTATTACAGTAATACCTTGGTTTAATGGATGTCTGGTTTGGAATAAGGCTGAACCCGGTCCAAGTGAGATTGTGTAGCGTTAGAGGGGCCGTCGTAAATCCGCTCTGAGATGAAATTGGGGTTCAGGACACACACACACACACACAAAAAAATTAATAAATAAAAAAAAGACAAAATGATGCACACAAATCCAGCTGAGGGGGATTTGGCTGTTGTGTCGAGCGGCCATGTTGGGGAGGGCGCCAGGCTCACATATTATAGCCCCCTTCGCTAATCCCCCGGACCGGTCTAAGCCACACATACAAGAGCTAATGTCGCTAAGATGCGGCGTCTTTGGAGGACAATATTATTTGTACTGTCTCATCCCTCTATCTCTATTACTCACAATGACATTCTTTGGCACGGCTTTTCTGGGCGCTGATGGGGAAGGAGGAATTGCTGTACAAGAGGAAGAGGAGGGGAGGGAATGGCTATGGCAATATGCAGTGTTCATGTGACATTATTACATTCTTAATCTATGATTTAATATTGAAACAGGAGGCAGGCCAGAATTCTACGGTAGAAATTAAAATGGTAGATGTTTTCACCTTGTTTATCGCTACTCTCTGTATCCTGTTTCGTGGGTCTAACCACAATTAACAAAAAACTACATGAAGTGCAACATCTGACTGACTAAGATCGGACATAATGTCAAATTAACATTATCAAACTATTAGCTGACAAAGTGTTGATATCGTAAGAAGCCACTAAGTATTTACGAATCTCCAAGGTCTTTCATCTGACACATAACAATTTAGAAATGTGCAAAAGTTCATTTTTGTAAATTTTGTAAATTATGTTTTGACATACTGGTTGGTGTTGAGACAGTGTAGGAAAATATTGCAAGATTTTAGACAGGTTTTGAATATCACAGTTTTTCTTTCTCATGTTCAGCCCAAACTAATGCAATTTTCCCTTCCCTAAACCTCTTAACCCCCGCCTTAACCGAGCACATTTTCTCCAGTTCAGCTTTACCCAAATCTAAAAGCTCACAGCCTATAGGCCAGAGTAACGCCTCATTTGCTAAGACCTACAGAACTTTTTTGACATTTTATTTTCATAGCTTTTTTGTCACTTTTTTGTTACTCTTTGTGTTGCGTTTTCATACTCGCTTTTGTCTCATTTTTAGCCTTTAGATTTGGGTAAAGCCGACCTGGCTACCAATACCTGGTATTAATTATACCAATAGAAAATAAAAAATAAACGTCAGCTGAAGAGGAGTTAAAGCACCAGATTATTATGACAAATTTGAAGAGCTAAACCCTGACAACTGATTCAACATTTTAGATGTTTTTGTTTCAGTGAAGATCTAGCGATGTTTTTTGTGTGTGTGTAGATTATGACATTGAACTCTTGAGCAGTGTGCACGGAAAGTCAGCTGCTGATCACAAACTGCACTGTAGCCAACTTCAGTGTTCAATGTCCATGCAGAGTGTACTGGAAGCAAAATACAAAGTTCTAAATGTAACCAAAGAACTGGTTATCTGAAAGCAAGTGTTTTTTTTGGTTTGAAGGAAAGAGTTAAAGCTTGCTGTATCGTGTGTCATTCCAGTGGCTTAATGCCCAGTCGTGTATGGTTTGCCATGTGCACAGCAGGAACTCGCTGGTGTCAATGTAACAACAGACATCCTGATGCTGCCTCTGAATGAAAACACTTGAAGCACAGCGTCACTCCAGGCCCTTTGTTCAGAACACAACCCTGGCCTTTAGAACAAGAGAGGACCGTGGGGGAAAAAAACAAAAAACAAAACACAGATATAAGCCACAGTCCAGATTGTCGTTTCGACCAAAACCCACCCACCCCGTCCTGTAAATATCTAAACCTGCCCAGTGCTTTTAAACTCCTTTTGCTTGGTCGGGGGTAATTGAGGACAACGTTTGAACCATTTGGAAAATTAACTGTGTTATTGTATTGGACGCCCGGCGCCTTTGTTTATGTGAAGAGGTGGTTAAAGAAGTGCGGCTGAACGAAAAAGCTCAACTTCCCACACGTTGCTTTTAAAGAAAAAACACACGCGCAAACATTTCAAACCCGAGCATCGTCGGGCAAATGAGCACACACAGAGAAAGTGCAAGGTGACTGATCGTTTTATAAACTTACATACAGATACTCTTTGATTAGGCTATGCTTCTGCAAAAAAGGTGATTTTATATTTATTTCTCTAATATGAAATGCTGTGATCAAACACTATCAGCCTTGAAATGATTCATACTTTGAGCCTTTCAACACGAGTGAAAATGAGTAATGCCAAACTTTTCGGATATCCAATATTTTGCTGAGGTCTTTTGTGTAACTTGTAGTGGATATGCAGAGGGCATGTAAACTGGACTTGCTTCCTTTCTTTTGTTCTGTAACTTTCCACACCAAGTAACACCTACACGGTTTCTGAGTGCCACGAGGTCTAAACTGCGCCTATAACACAACTTGACAAATGCATGTCTAATAGGGTCTTAAAATCCGTCACTCTGTTGCCCTACGCAGAGCCGTCGCAATGGGGTAGGCAAGATAGGCAGCTGCCTAGGGCCCCCAGCGGGCCCCCGATGTCTGTGGCATTATGGGACGTGAAGTTCTTCCCTTCTGACACTTCCTGTCACTGTAGCTTCTGCAGAGAGAAGCTTTTCAGCTTTGAAACTGATAAAGTCTCACCTCAGATCATCCATGAGCCAAGAAAGACTGACAGGACTGGCACTTGTATCAATAGAGAGCAACATTAGGAGGTTATAGAACATGGAAGATTTGGTCACTGCTTTTGTGCGAGCTAAGCGTTGCTAAACCTCTCAATTTTGGATGGTTATTTCTTGACAAAAAAAAACAAAACAAAAATCCTTGTTGTATAATGTTCTTAAAATCGTGTGTGTTGTACACCATTTTAATACCTTTCTTTTAATTCAACATAAATTGTATAGTTCCAGAAAAAAAACCTCTGCATATAAGAGAAGACAGTTCTTAAGAATGATATGAGTATGAATAATTATTCTTTTTTACCTTTTTGTTTGCCTTGTTGACAAAAATAACGATGCCTTATTGAAGACACTGTGTCCTTTACTGTAGTGGCCACTTTGTGTAGCGAACGACAGAGTAATCCATGACTCTGAAAATGCACCAGAATCCCAGAAACAAGGAATCCCATCTGAATTTAAAACAATTTCCAAAGGGAGGACTTGGGGCCTCACTTTGCTGTTTTGCCTAGGTCCCCCAAATATCTTCAAACGGCCCTGGCCCTACGCACACACTTGTTTTTCCCCATGCGTTGAATTACGTCACTGCTTGCACCGAGACTTCCAGAGCCGTCTCATTTCAAATTCAATCCGCTGAACATTCCCTCCTCAGTGCCACAAGTGGAAGGGATGAAGGGTAGATTTTTTCTCCTGCGAAAACAGCTGCCGCCTAAAGTGGCCCAGACCCCAGACTGTGTCCAACTGCACATCCAGCTCTTCCCGGTCCCCCTGTCTGCCGTCCCATCTGTTAGCCGCATCTCAGCGACTTTGGCCCTGCCCCGTACAGACTGCCGTACCAAGAAGATCAGACACTTGTATGAGGTTTTCCCGTGCGCCGGAGTCAGCAGTAAAAGCGCATACAGGCCCGGGCACGCAGCCTCATTAACACGGTGGACTCTGGCACCGGTGGGTCTTAATTGTTTTTCTCTTTAACTGCTACTACTCCATCAATAATCATTAGGGAGCCGGAGCAGGTGGGGCACTTCAGGTTCACTCTGAAACACTGAGTCATGCGAGGGCCTCTGATTCCACTGTACTAGGCAATTTGATTTATATTGACAGGAGTGGAACACAGCTAAAGATGCACTTTGTAGAAATGTTGTAGAGCTTTGAAAAACCTCTAGAAGCAGCAGCAGCAGCAGCAGTTGCATTACAATCCTCCCTTTACCCATTATATTGAAAGTAAGAGTACTTTCTTTAACTGCGTTTGATTGATAATTGAGGTGACACAGTGGTTAAAAGCTGAGAAATAGACATTGCAAGTTTGTTTGTAGAAGTGTTTTAAAGAGCATTAATGTAGTACAAGAAGGCTATATGCGAAATTAGACATGGAAAAGTAATTATTACAGAATAAAATGGGAAGGGAACAGATTATTCCTTTTATTGGTCACATGCACAGCTAAAAAGAACGGTTTTCAGTCTGCATTTGAACAAGGTCAGAAAAATACAGTATATCAGATTTTGTTTTACTTTGAGTTAAAAGGTACATACTGTTTACTGCAGCGAGGCCAATATCTTGGTTTATTCAACAGCGATACTTGGTCATATCACAGGTGATTTTAAATTACATCGTGGCATTACTTTTCCCTGAGTATTTCTACACGTCGATTTAATCCGTTTGATGTTTCAAAGCCACAAAAACCCCTCAGTGGTTAAACAGGCCTGAATAAAAGTGAATTTGATGTAGCAGTCAGAGAGAGCGCTGAATGAGGCGATGCCGAGATGACAGCAGATGAAATGACTTTACATCGCTCAGATATAAATGTTATTTTCAAACAGAATTGGCCACATTCTTCATTCTGCTCGGCTGCTAAAAGGGAGATTCGGTTTGTCAGCGTGTATAGAGCCTAAGCAATGGAGATACGCCAGGGACACCGCAACACCCAGTGACATTTCAGCTGCACAGTCAGGGAGAATCTTCGAGCTTTGTAAAGGTTTTCATCCCAAAAAACCCAACCCTCAGCTTCGCCTGTACATAGCGCGCCAGATTAGGTGGAATTAGTACGGTAAAGTGGGTGTCTTGCAAAAGAGCACAAAGGCGCTGCCAATGCTTTGTGTTTGTTCTCACAAGCAAAGCACTGAAACAAAGGAGCTTCACAAACTGAAATTGACCAGGAAATTCTGTATAATAACATTGTATTCGAAATGTGTGAGAAAGTATACAAGCACGCACATGGGCAGTAGGCAATGTTCACGCCGCTTTCTTTTACTTCACAGGTTCCTTGTAAACAAAAGAGCTTCGCGCTTCCTGAATTAACTTTCAAAAACTCCCAGCCTTAATTTAGCGTCTACCAAAAAGTTTCCCCTTAACACTTTTAATCAGGGATACTTTATTACATTTGGCAACTTTCGAAACCCGAAGTCGCCTTTTCGTTAGGCTGACTCTAATAACATATCATTATTAATCCTCCCACACTGTTCTCTTCATGGATCCATAATGCACTGTAAACATGCAGCGTTGCCTCACCACTTTTTCCTCTCTGCAAAGACTTTCTGTCAATTCCCCCTCCATTACTCCATGTGACTGTGGATTTGTACTTGATACGGCATAACATCACGGCCACTGACACAGATCATGTTTCTGCCATTGCATTCTGTTGTTGACTATTCCTTTTGGACGTATTTTTTGTGGACTATTTATGCAAACTTTTATTTTTATTTTTTTTCATCCCAAAGTTGGTGTGGAAGGGTTTGAGTAATATAATGACGGACGTGTTTGTATGGAAATGTGTACCAATTTTGGGAGGAAGCCTGAGGGCCAATAAAAAATTGGTCCGAGGGTTGCTCTTGGGCCCCCGGGCGACAATTTGGACACCTCTGGCAAAAAATAAATAAAATAAAAAAGATTTGGTCGGACCAGCTCCAAAACTGCGCACCTTTATGCATTTTCCCCAGTCTGCAGCGAGTGGTAGCTGTCATCCGCGGTCCATCAAAGCAACAAAAGTGGGAGGCAAAATGTAGCCCATGAACAAACTACAATGGCTGCAATTGCATACGCTGTGCATAGTAGAAAACTGACAGGATGTTGGCTACTTAACATAATGCAGGGAAGACAATGAGATCTGTTTGAAAGGGTTTGTTGGAGGTGTAAAGTAGCAGGCAACACACAGGTGAGAGCTTGTCCACCAGTGACACGAGCTCAAATGTGTGGTTGATGATGGGTCAGATGGTCATAATGTTATGGCCGGTGCCTGTGGTGGTCTTTTTTTACTTTTTTTATGCCGTCTCTTTCATGTACCCTCTCTCTGCCTCCCTCGGTTAGGGCACATCTCGCCTCTCGTCCTGTCATCTGTTGCTGATAGTCGTGGCGTATTAGAGGAAGCAGGCCCCGCGGCGGCCTATTTGTATGGGCCGGGTGCGCCCTCCGCCTGCAGAGCTGACAGAGGAGCTTTACTGCAAAACACATTGTGCGTTTCGCCGCCGCACTTACTCACAAATCATTCTTGTTCATTTACTTTCCCTGTCCTAGGGAGATGCTGGTGTGCCGGAGGAAAGTTCCCCTGCCTGCCGCAACATGGCACAAATCCACTGGCCATGTGTTATTTTCCTCCAGCTGGACAGTGTTAGGAGTGGCTGGGGTAATCAAATGAGCTCGCCACCGTGTAAGGAGTAGTGCTGATTCTGTAAGAGAACACGGTATGAAAATGAGCTATAATCATTAAATAAAGTTAATAGGAATAGTGATGGGGAATGCTTTAGTGTGAATGCCCTGTTACTGACCAGGGTGAATCTTTGCTGGGACCGGCTTACTTCAAAGAGACTAAGCAGAAAAGGATATTTATGAAGAAGACATGAAGTCTTTAGTAGAAACCTGTGTGTTAGTTATAAAATGTGTATGCATATGTTGGCCTAACCTTTTCTATGAAAACTTAAAGGTCCCATATATACTTAATATTTCCTGTTTCTTTGTTGTAGTTACTTTAGAATCCCTTGGCCTTGAAGCAAATCATTTTGTTGTATAGCTTAACATTACCTCTTGTTTAGGTCAGGCAATATGACTGCAGGAGCCGCACAACCCTCTCCAACTAGCAATAAAACAGGAAGTGGATAAATGGAAGTCATGATGATGATGATGACAAACAGGCTAATCCACGGTTTTTGACCACAGATCAGAACAAGTTTGGTGAAATTGAACTCAGGGAAGCTTTATGGATTGCTCTTTTTGACGTGTATCGGGGTGTGGGCTGGCGTTTTGAGGGCAAAAGAGGAAGTCAAACTGAATGTGCAGACTCATTGAAACGTGCGCCATCACTCCATGCTTTTGATGAGGATATAACATGGGGCGACGGTGGCGCAGATGGTAGAGCGGGTTGTCTCATGGTCGGGGGTTCGAATCCTGCCTCCTGAAGGTGCATGCTGTCGTTGTGTCCTTGGGCAAGACACTTCACCCACCTTGCCTCCAGTGTCTGCGTACACTGGTGTATGAATGGGTGAGAGGTTCCTTGCTGCAAAGCGCTTTGAGTGCCTAATATAGGTGGGAAAGCGCTATATAAGTTGAGACCATTTACCATAAAAGAGCCAAACACAAATGATGCAACATAGTAAAACATTTGAAAAAATAACAAAAGAAACTAGATGAATAATTACAGGCCCCTGTGGGTGGAAATGATTCAATAAGTAAATAGATTCTGAATCTGAGCTATAATAATTCACCGACATAGTAAGTTGAGATGGTAGTAATTGGAGTGTATTTATTCCAGAGAAAACAATTAATTCGAACTAAGCCACAGTGTGGGAGATAAAGTTGATAGTTTAATGACGTTTTAATTATTAGATGCCGTGTAATTGCAGGGCACGTGTAGTAAAACCCTGTGCCACGTTGTCACCTTTTGAGGAGAAATAAACTCACCCTGCCACTGGTTTTGCGTGAAAAGTGGGCGACATTTCCAGCCCCCTTTCCCCTTAATCACGCGTCCCGCGGCAGCCTCGGTGACATTTGTTGCCGCGCGAGTGAGTGACAGTGGCGAGATGTGGATCTGGAGCCGTAATTAAATCAAGGTTCTCGCTGCTGCTTAACATGGACCGACCGGACGAGGTGACGAGGCTTATTGACAAAAATCCACGCAAATGCCAACAAGCCACTTTCCCGTTCCCAATTTGATGCCGACGGACCATTTAGGTTTTAGCGGTGGGCGAGGACGAGTTCGAGCTGTCGCGTCGTGATTGAACAAGTTTGAATCTGGGTATCCTCTTTACTTTATCCGCTAGTGTTTTTCTTTCAAAGAGAACCATAGCGATTGATCGTCATTGTAATGTTTCAATGAGGTGGAAAAATAGTTTCACCAAAGCTTGTTGGTGCATTTACAAACTCTACAAGCCATTCAGAATTCGCTCGGATTATAGCAATCTATGCTTACGGCTAGTCTATCTGTAATATTTCCAAACATATTTTTAAGGCAGGTTTTACGTCAAGGACTTGTTGATGGCGTCTTTATGAAATTGCTGCCATCTGAATTTCAGTGAATAGCGGTCACCCTCCTGTATTTGCTGGTTTCAGTCACTTGACCTGTGGTAATTCAGAGTGCAACATAACATTACAATTTAAGTGCAATGATTTTACCCGTTTGTTGATGCAAACCCGTGACTTCACTTGAATGAATATCCAGTATAGTTGTTGTCATGTCTATATTTGTTGGAAAAAATATTGTAGCACTGTCCGTTTTTTTTTTGTTAGTGCTGAGAGGAGATCACGCAAAGCGACGGCGCTGAAAGTATTATTCAAGAATAGAAATTCCACGTCGCTTACCGGATTTGCCAATTGCCGCATAGACCGTTTAGGTTTTGTGGTTATGCGTGCGAGGGAGAAGACTGGAGAACACAGGTGGCGACAGAAAGACGTCTCGCTGCTATTACTGAGATGTGATCTTTCACTGTCTGCCGTGGCTGCTTCCCGGTGGCAATCTCCATTCTCTCCTCTCTCTCCTTCGGCGCCAATCTGTTCCATACAGTTAGTGGGCGACTGACAATTAGAGACATAGAAAGAAGGAAAGCAATACCACCACAGGAGGCCGCATAGACAAGCCGCAGATTAAAATGTTCGCCTCGTGTTCTCTTTTTTTCTTTTTTCGTGTGTGTGTGTATCGGATTCATTATAAGCTTTTCATGAACAAAGCTGCTAGAGATGTTTTTGGCTGAATGCTAACGGACCGCCATCGTCCGTCACCACACAACGCAAATGAGGATGAAATAATAAACGAGCCCTAGGGATCAAAGTGGCAAAGCTCCTGTGGCTCGCAAAGTTGGTTTGAAATGAGTGTGTGATGCAACATGCAAACTCTTTATATTAGAGAGATGTTCCATAATAAGTTACAGAGGAGTAGATGAGAATAGCACTTTTTCTTACATAGTTATATACTTATTTTACATGCTTTCCTTATGCAGTTGTTTTTTACTAATTCAAAACACAAGCTTTAAAGCAGTACTAAGTAACATGTTTACCTTAATACATCCTTTTCGTAGTCCCTCTGGGGGTAACACAAGTGTTGATGGGATGATTGGGGTCTTTCATCTCCCGCTGGTGTCTCTGGCCAGAAAACCACAATTGCAACTTCGCTGCTTCTGGGTCAGAGAAACCAATACACACAAATGGAATCACGAAGAACAGGCTAAGGGGCAAAGCTAACTGCGAGCTAGCGCCACTTACATCGTATTTATAGCCAAGTTTTAATGAAAAAATTATTTCCATTGTATAATTGGATGTACAATATCCCTCTCTGCCTTTGTCTTTTCTGTCAGCGTAGCATTTACTCTCACAGACAATTAATCAGTATAAAACTGCAACATGCTACGTGTAATGGTCATGTATTTCTGTTGTAATCGCGCCCATTCAAGCCGATGGGCCAGGCAGCGACGTAAACGGCCTGTCAATAAAAGTCAGGCCCTCATTAATTATGCACGATTTCTAAAATTTATACTACGATAACCAGCCCGGGCATTAAAGTTGTTTTTAACGTGTCTAAAGTCCAATGCATTCCAATGGGGGAATAGCGGTCATATGGTGGTACTACAGCAAAGGTGGAGCAATGGCGGCCTCCAGTGTCGTAGTCACAAAGCAGAGCAGTCAGCGGCCATTGGGTGCCACCCCCAAAATAAATGTCACTGATTTAGGTTCTACTTCTATCTTCTATTGCTCAATAAACAAAATAGGTGAAGACCATGCAACAAGGTCTGTTTTTTGTTGTGTTTACAACACACTCTGTGGTGGTAAAAACAAATGTATTTTACAACAAAAAGTCAGGTACCCCAGCTTTAAAGCATTAAGTTTCTCATGCCCCTAGAGGCCACTGCAGGTGTCGTCGCATTTACAGACAAAGGGAGAAAGGGATATTGTTCATTGTGCCACTCAAACCTGGCTGTAAATACTGCTAAAGTGGCGCTAGCCTGCAGTTTGCTTTGCCCATTAGCCTGTTAGCTTTTTCTTCGTGATTCCATTACCCAGGGGGAGATGAAAGACCCCCCATCAACACTTGTATTACCCCCAGAGGGACTACAAAAAGGATCTATTGTTTTGCATCTTTCTTTATTTTCATGTCAATGTTCCACCAGAAATTGGATAGAATCTCCTCAAGAAAAACGTCATAAAAAAAAAAAAATGGTAATAGTCATAATTGCAGTACCAGAATAGAAAAATGATATCTTGAAGAATAACATCTAAAAGTGACGTAAACATTGTCGCTTTAGGCCCTGTGTCTTGTTAGCTCCTAATGCAGAGCCTCATCAGGATGTAAGCCGCAGATACACGGTTTAGCAGCGGCTCACAGGTACCTACACTCATTACCACACATATGTACACGCGCGCGAAGCAGATGAGAGTGCAGCTATGCAGAGCAAAATTAACATTTAATTAGCAATAAAATCTCCACTTACAGCTTTCAGCATGAGCGGTGCACGACAGCGCGGGGTTAAATCTGTGTTTTTATGCTCCTGACTTCAGCGTGATTACGTGGAGAGGGTAGCGCTCAGAGCGAGAGAGGCGCTGGTGAGAGGGAAATGGTGAAAAAGCACTTACTGGTGTGATCCCTGTGAGGTTAGTTAGCATAAAACGGAAAAGAAAATTGAGTGCACACGGGTAGGCGCTATATAAAGTGATCAGTGGGTTGAGGAGACACAGGTCCGTGGCGCGCACTTTCTTTGTAGTTTTTTCTTTTTTTTCAGCTTCGGGAAAATGGGAAATGTTGCTTATAATGTAGGTTAAATGTTGCTTATAATGTAGGTTAAATGTTGCTTGTAATGTAGGTTAAATGTTGCTATGTCTCAAAAGCAGATGCATTGTTGTAAAATGCTGATAAGAAGACATGTACAGGGAACACCCAACAAGCTTCTAATGATCAGCCTTAAAATGCCATTTTCGCCAATGGGAGTTCGAAATAAAGTTCTTGGATTACTTTAAACCTCTTGTTTGGCCACCTGTAGCCATCGCAAATCAACACACATCCCCAGGGAAATGAGCTGGTGATTTGAGGGAATGTGCACCGATAAAAAACACCAGTGATTAAGTAATTGCTTGGGTTTATTTAGTCGGTGAAAAGATATGCCGCGCCTTAACCAAGCGCATTTCCTCCAGTGCAGCTTTACCCAAATCTAAAGCTTATGGGTAAGACCTACAAAACTGATCGTAAACTTTTGTGTCGCGTTGTTGCCGCGTCTTTGAAAAGTATTCCTAGTTTTTTCCGTCTCGTTCATTTATCGTTTATAGTTGCTTTTTCATCACTTTTTTGTTGCTTTTTTTTTTGCTTTTTTATTTTATTTTTTGTCGCGTTTATGTTACTTTTTTGTCACTCTTTGTTGGGTTTTTGTCCCTTTTTTGATGCTCTTTTGTGGCATTTTTGTTAGTTATCCGAACTGAAGAAAATGCGCTCGGTAAAGGCTGGGGGGTTGAGAGGATAAAAAAAAAAAAGCTTGTTATTAAAAGTTGTTGAAAATTGCCTTTAACAAACTGGCTTTCGAAATTGTATGTTTCACCTTAAATGTATATCATTTTAAGCATTTTTCTGTGCTCGCAATCTTTGAAAAATCTGCTAATATATTTTTGAATTGCCTAATACTTCCCAGGCATAACTGGAGTACCGCTGTCGCCCTCTTTGCCCTCCAAATAACAATAATAGCGTGGGTAAATAAAAGTTGAAGGCTCAAAGGGCGCCGTGCCTCACAAAGAGGTCTTAGAAAAAAAGTTGTTTGGCAGGTCGTCTTTCCAAAGCACCTGTGTGATGCTTAAAGTGTTGAAGAGTGGGATGAATGCAGCTCGGAGTTATCTCATCTCCCAGTTTGTAGAGTCTCTGTAAAGTCAACTCTTTTTAAATGATGTGCTCTGTGTTCCCTCTGTCCTTGTCGCTTTATCTGCCGCCGCCCGCTTCCTGCTCGCTACGGTTTATCGTCTCCATTACCCCACAGCGTGTTACGTGATGCAGAGAGGAAACCGGGCTGCGCTGAAATATATAGAAGACAATGAGTAGAGGTGAACGCCAGGTTTAGCCCATTGTGAGATTTCGGGGGGGGGGAGTTTGTGCCCGCATTAGCTTACTCACAGGAAGAAAAAAAAACATCTGACGCACAAAAAAACTAGTTCATTTCAGTTCATTGTCGTCAGCAGTTCAGATTGATTTCTCCAAACGAGTCTTAGACGTTGTTTACATTTTTGCATATCTGTTACTCTTTTATAAAGCTACGCCGCGTAGAATTTTACCCAATAAACAACATTCAAATACAAGCATTTATATTATTTTCATCAGTGAAAAATACCACATGAATGTACAAACAAACATGTGCCTTTGCTGTGAGTGGCTCAGCTCTACTAAGACATGAGTGTAACTTTACCGGGAGTGGGTACGTCTCCATGGAGATGTCGACTAAAGTTAGCAGGATTTGAGATTTAAACAGGTTAGGTCCCCATCCAAATTCATTCTTTGATTATCCACTGCAAAAAGAGTATTTTCTGTGTTCTGTGTTTTGTACTGGTGGCATTAGTAGTCCAAAATGTTACGCAGTGTGCCTTTAAGTAATATGTTAAATTACTTCTTTTTTAATGCTGAAATCCTAAACAGTCTCTGTAAACAGTGAAATAAATTAGAATAAAAGAAATAATAAGTACATACATATGACAAAATACCTGTATTCAATGTAGAAAATGTGAATGTAGTCAAATTTGTCTGGCCTGCATGCATGATAAAACATAAATAAGCTATGCATTACAAAATATTGTGTTGAGATACACAAATAATTATGTGGAAAAGTTATGACTATATACTTGATATTGCAGGATTCACGGGGCTGCGTTATTTCAGGAAAAAAAGCAAACAACGATTTTCTAGAAAAAAATTGCAATTGATTAAAAAAAATAGATTCAGTGCATGGTACACATTTTAAATACATCTAGGAGTACTTGGGAGAAGACTAAAACATGAAAAAGGATCACATGCGTTTCAGAGCTTGAGATTGGAGAGGCCTGAAGTACAGATTTAGCAGCGTTTGTCCGTAATTAAACCATATGGACACAGTTACGTCCTGAATAAACGCAGTCTGTTCAATTTTTCTTATTGCGAACAGTAAAGTTGCAATCGTAATTTGATTGGGATGAATTGCGCAGTCCTAATGCTTGACTTTGCCTCAGCCCACACGTCGCCATGTACATACACCAGTTTGCCAGTGAAGCACGGCGTGTTTGAAAAGGCCTAACATGAACCTGGTGCGTCCTGGTGCACCGAGGCAGCGCCACACGGGCGGCAGACACACTCAGTGCTGCGGACGCTCATTTGCATGACAAAGGCCTGGTTAATTATTTAAGGAGCCTTATTTGATCAATACAGGAGAGCTGTATCCGACTGCAGGGACAATCTGAGCCACTGGATTGTATAGGCCTTCATTATTCATGAGAACCACAGAGAGGACTATGTGTGAGGGAGAAAGGGAGCAAGGGATAGGCACCAACAACAGGGCCAGCGGTGTCTGGTTTCATGTGTATTAAAAGTTTTCCCTTTTCTGTGCTAATGAATATTTTACGGGGTTGGAAATTTAGATGGGACCTTTTTAACTGTAGAGGTGAGAGCCGAGGGGACGGGTTATGGTGGTGGCGCAGATGCCGTGGCAACAGGGGTTTGTTTCAGGGTACAGAGGTCGCTACCGAAAACACCTCTGGGGCGGTGTGCACTTTAGACTTGAACTTGTCTCGACGAGGAGAACAGTGTGGACCACCTCCTGTCAGCGATGTCAGAGCAGTTCAATTTGTGATTTCACTTAATTGTCCAGGCCTGATTTCCATAAATGCTATGCCGGGACTTTGTGGACTTTGGAAGTACAATAGAGCACCTCACACCTCGTCTTCCAGCGACGTCTGCTACTGCACTCCTCTGCCTTTTTACTGTTCTTATAAATAAAACGTTAACACTGTATAATTTAGCAGGCACACATGAAGCCTGTACTAATCATGAACTAATAAAAGACTAACAATGGATTAATAATGACGCATATGATGTTGTATGTTATCTGTAAATGTTTAGGAACAAGCAATTTGCATAAAGCATTGGTTTATTAGTTCACAATTAGCTTATACTAACCTAGATAGTTTCTTAAATACTGTATTTCCAAATCTAAAAAAAAAGGCGTTGCCTGTTTATTCTTAATTACTAACTTGCTTGTGTAACATTTGCAATAATCAGCTCATTATCAGCTGTGTATTAGTTCATAATTTTGTTAAGAATATAGATATTTGCATGCATGATAAAACATAAATAAGCTATGCATTACAAAATATTGTGTTGAGATACACAAATAATTATGTGGAAAAGTTATGACTATATACTTGATATTGCAGGATTCACGGGGCTGCGTTATTTCAGGAAAAAAAGCAAACAACGATTTTCTAGAAAAAAATTGCAATTGATTAAAAAAAATAGATTCAGTGCATGGTACACATTTTAAATACATCTAGGAGTACTTGGGAGAAGACTAAAACATGAAAAAGGATCACATGCGTTTCAGAGCTTGAGATTGGAGAGGCCTGAACTAATCATGAACTAATAAAAGACTAACAATGGATTAATAATGACGCATATGATGTTGTATGTTATCTGTAAATGTTTAGGAACAAGCAATTTGCATAAAGCATTGGTTTATTAGTTCACAATTAGCTTATACTAACCTAGATAGTTTCTTAAATACTGTATTTCCAAATCTAAAAAAAAAGGCGTTGCCTGTTTATTCTTAATTACTAACTTGCTTGTGTAACATTTGCAATAATCAGCTCATTATCAGCTGTGTATTAGTTCATAATTTTGTTAAGAATATAGATATTTGAGGTTAGAATGCCTTTTAAGTGTGTGGCTATACTGAAAGGCTTTGCAAATAGGATTGCTCATTATGAACCAAATGTTTGGAAATGGCATATCATTAAGTCTTCACTTGCAAAAGATTGTTATTGTATTTGTGGATGCAAAAACGTTCTCCAACTAAACTCAGACAAAACTGAGATCATTGTTTTTGGCCCACTGACACAAAGACAAAGTGTTATCAGTCACCTTGAGTCTCTCTCTCTACAACCAAAAAATCAGGTTAGAAATCTAGGAGTAATCATGGACTCAGACCTGAACTTAAACAGCCACATCAAAGCAATAACATCATCAGCTTTTACCATCTGAAAAACATGGCTAAGATCAGAGGAATAGTGTCACAACCAGACTTGGAGACACTCATCCATGCATTTGTCTCCAGCAGGTTAGACGACTGTAACGGCTGCTCACTGGCCTTTCTAAACGAGCTGTTAGAGCTGCAGAACATCCAGAACGCTGCTGCTCGCGTCCTGACAAGAACCAGGAAATACCACCATATTAGTCCAGTGCTCCGGTCTCTGCACTGGCTTCCTGTCACTCAGAGAATAGAATTTAAAACAGCTCTGCTTGTGTACAAGTCTTTTCATGGTTTAGCACCAAAGTACATCTCTGACATGATAGAGCCTTATGAACCATCTCGGGCCCTGAGAACTTCAGGGAGGGGTCTCCTGGTGGTTCCCAGAGTCAATAATAAACACGGTGAAGCTGCGTTTCAGTTTCATGCAGCTAAAATCTGGAACAGTCTTCATGAGGATGTGAGACAGGCCTCAACTCTGACAATGTTCAAATCCAGGCTGAAAACAGCTCTTTTTACCCGAGCATATGAAAACTGAAAGTATTTTATCTGCACTCTTGCCTTTTACTGTAATTGATTAATTTTTATGTTGGATGTTTTAATGATTGATTTGATCTGTTTTCTTGTAATTTTATGCAACTGTGAAAGCACTTTGAATTACCTTGTGTATGAATTGTGCTCCACAAATAAACTTGCCTTGCCTTGCCTGTTAGTTCATGAATAAATTGTGTTTGTAAATGCTTTATAGGTTTGTCCAAGTGTTGCCAGCGCACTTTTACTGTTCAGTACATTTTTCTATTAGGGAAAGAATGAATTCATACATTGGTTAGTTAAACGATCCCTATGGTTTGAGCTGATATGAGTCCTCGCTTGTTATTTTACATTGTGTCAGTGGACTCTCAACACAGCATATAGAAAAGGTGCTATGGTTCTCATTAGCATGCAGAGGCGCAGACTCGGTGCACCGCTGAGGTGGGAGTGTGTGGCCCTTGTTTGCATGTGTTTAGGATTAGTCACAGGTACATGTCTGCTCCCCAGCGCCGCCGGAAGGGCATTTTCTAAAAATAGGTGAGATCCCGCGGGAGAGAGCGCTCTGACTTGCATACCCCTCGCCCCTCTCTCCCCCCCTGGCCATGCCGTGAGCGCGAGGTATGCTTCAAGACCTCTCTCTCCCGCACGCAAAAAGCACAATCACAGCGTCGTAGTTGAAAAGTTGTCACAGAAGTGAAACTAAAGACTGAAAATACGAGCTGCTGCTGAGAATATCACAGTAAACAGAGTCTCTCTCCAAACACGTATAATTGTTCCCCAGTTGGAAATTCATCTTCTTTTATGGACCACTGCAACGTGCTCAGCTCATTTGGATCTTGCCTCATCAGGGAATTTTTTTTTTTTATGCAGCTCTGATGCGCCCGAGCCTTTTGAAGAGTAGGCGAGTTATGCCTCTGTATAATGTAAAGAACGCAGAACAGTGGAAGCGCAGCCAGCGGCCTGAAAGCAACTGAACATGAGTATACGGGTGGGGGTCTAGCTCCTACTAAAAAGTACAGCAGGTTTTCTTTTAAACCCCACATAGGCTTTCCGCCAGACACAGCAGGTTTTTGCTTTTATTAAAAAAAATGCATAAACATGTTGATGGGTAGGTTTGGCGCAGAGGTCAGAGCCAGATAACAGTCCTTCAGCGGGTCATTTGCAGACGGAACACCAGATGGTGGCTGTCTGGGCATGCATTGTGGGAATTCTGCGGATGTTACTGCATACCTGCGAGATTAAAAACAGGGATTATTTTTCGGGCGCGTGTATCATTTGCTCACCTCTGCGACGGGCGCCTCTTTTGGGGGAAAGTATGTGCTCCCTGTCATCTCTGCGTGCAGATGTGGGTGTGTGTGCGCGCGCCGCTTATATGAACATTTGACCAAACATTCATAATTGGGCCCAGCAGCTCTTTAGTGGCCGTCGTCATGCCAACCACCACTTTCCTTTTGTGCCGGGCCCATTTTGTGCAGAGATGGCAACCGCATGGAGATGCCTGACACAAAATGCACCAATCATTAGCCGTCCTGCTTCCACCTTGCGTCCTAGGGCTGCCTCCTTTGTAGCCTTTGGTAAACGCCGTGCGCTTCGGCTGCCCAGCTCCACACTGTGACTCACAGATTATTAGGTATTTTGCACGGGCTCAACCCGGTTCAAAAGCTTTAAAGAAAACAACAACAAACGAAAATAAATAAATAAAATGTGTTTAAAAAATATCAAATCCGTGAGTCGAATTACGTAATATGTGTCAGTGTTTTTAAAGGTTTATCGGCAATGTGAAACTTTTTGAAGGTATTTTTGATGTGTGCTCTGTCAGGCTGTAGAAGTGCCACATTTATAAAGTTTTTTCTAATTATTTATTTGGGGACAGTGTACAATATACATTAGCCTCAGAAAGGAGAGATGCATTGTACCAGGTTATAGCACTTGTGCTAATTTCCACCTGCACTCCCTGGGCCTATTGTAGATGTTTTTAGTGGTAGGGGAAACCGGAGTACCCGGAGGAAACCGACGCAGACACGGGGAGAACATGCAAACTCCACACAGAAAGGCCCCATCCAGGTGGGAATCGAACCCAGAACTTCTAGCTGTGAAGCACGAGCGCTAACCGCTGTGCTACCGTGCCGCCGACATGAAACGTATTGACTTCTTGAAAAAGTCTAGTACTGCTGAAGTCTTTAAATTACTCATAACAGTTTATAAGATTTGGATTATAATTATATAGACAATAGTTAAAATGAACTATTTAAAGTGTACCCCTTGTCACTTGTTTTTGCTTTACTTTTTCTTTTCTTTTTTCTTTTTTTTTTCTCTAGTCAAAAACTTGGCGGTTGTTTTTGTTTTTTTATTGTTGTTTACTTCACTCGAGCCATGTCTGTTGTGTAACCGGATGTACATGCTTGCAAGTGTGTCAGTGTGCTAGTCTCATTAGGAGATTACTCATGTCCCTGGACACCTGTTCAGACATCAGACCGAAGTGGACAGGGCCAATGTCAACACCTGCTGGGCCGTCGTCTGGGGCCTCACCAATCGCCCCCCAGGACAGGACCGGGAACAGCAGACATACCATGAGCCGAGACAGTTTCATATATGAAGTCTGAGGGTTAAAGGAATCTAAAGTTTAGCGACGTGTATGCGAGTAAGATTGGCACGCGTCACTCAAAGTCGCTGAAAGTCGTCTGCTTTAGAATTGAAGTATTTAGAAAGATGCAAGCATAAAGCACGGCGCAGATTACGGTATTTCAGAGCCGTCTGGGTCAAAGGATGTGAATTTAGTGGGATTCAATTTGCTTCGTTCTGAGGTTTTCTCGCCGGTGGTGAACTCGCGGGTTTCTTGATGCTTCCACCCGTGACCGTGACAGCGTTGCTCCCTGAGAGTTGGCGGAACGTGCTCCCAAATGTGCTTTCTTAAAAAAAATCACTTCCCGCCGATTCCTACCGATCTTCGACACTTCAACGGACCACCTTTATCTAAAAAAGACGGAAAAGTGTGAAGTGTACACGCAGCGCTTGTGATTACTTAATTGGATTTCGGTCTTGTATTTTATCGCGGCATCACAGCGACGGAGATGAAAGGAGTGTCTTACTGTAATAATAAGCCGTCTGTGAATCAAATGACGTTAAGATTGGGAGAAAAAAAAAAGGAAAACACTTAATCCAACTTAAAAGGAGAGACTAGTCTTTTGAAATATTGCTGCTATGATGCAATCCAACACAACAAGGGGCTTTCCTTTGCGGCTTGTTTTACGCTTGGTTGTTTTCCCCTTAAATTAAAGAAACGGTTTAGGAAAGTATTGCAATAATATTATCGAAATTTTCAAGAAAGTTGCTTAAAGTTATTGAATCGCTACTTCGTCTCACATCCCCGCAGCCCGTACATAAAGCAATAAACCCACATTCATGTTGGAATAGATTAGAGTTTGACTTTAATCTACTGCAAAGTGAATATTTAGTAGTAATTGCTATCTTACATGAGTGTAATCTTCACCGCGGCCCCGTTTTCCAATGCCGGCCCGCGCTTTAGCCGAGGTGGGGAAGTGCGTTAAAGAGTGAGGCTCAATCAGGCTTAATACCAGATTAACAGGCAGCGCATGTAAAAGTGGCCCCGGTGGCTCCAGCTCTCTCATGCTCCTGTAATTGTTAACTATGAAGTTCACATCAAAACTAACAGCCAGTCTGATGCCATTACCGAGCCATTCTGTCGCCATTAGCAACCGATGGAGTCAGTCATGCTTTGACGGCCGCCTGATCGAAAGCGGCGCGAGAGAAGCAAGTGTGTGTGGGGGGTAAGAGCCAAGAGTGCGCTAAAATGATACGCCGTTTTGCAAGTTGTGAAAAGAAAAAAACGGTTTGCCTTTCTTTTTATTTTGTATTCTTATTTTTTCCAGCCGATCAGCAATGAGAGCGGGCCATCCGACGCGTGATCTCTCCGGGTGGTGGAGTCCGCCCGTTCTGCCCGTGTTACTGTGTGTTCTCGCAGCCTTGTTCCCACTGTCCAAAGGCGCGCGTGTGTTAAGTGAGTCGGCTCAAACATTGCAAGGGGGGGGGGGGTTTGTCTGTGCTGTGACAATCCCCCCTGTGACCAGAATGTAACCCGCCCGAGGCCCAGAGTTGCTTTGATCTGCTCCGCCAGCGTTTATTTTTATTTGACTTTTTTTTTAGAAACAGAGAATGCTGCAGTGCTTATTGTTTACATGGGATTGTGCAATGGTTATTTATTTTTTTCATATATAATACATTTTGAATTTTTGTCAAGCTAAATCTTTATATTTGTTCGTTTGTTGCTTTGTTTGTCATTATGCATGAACTGTACAACGGAATCTGGCCTCTGCCTTTGGTGGTGGTGGTCAGAAACACCTGGCCGGAGTCAACATTTTAGCCAAGTCGAACAAGTGGTTTGAACGTGGTGTGAAGACATTTGTGTGAAGAAAAGAAACCTCTCACTCAAATGGTCATACAACTTGTCTTCTATGTATTTATTTTTTATTTAATCTAAGCCTTTTCCGCCCTAAGTTAACACCACTACAAAAAGGACAGTGATTCTCAACTGGATTGGCGGTTTTGGACCCATCATTAATGACAAGCCACGACCCAAATAACTACAATTCTATTTGATGTATAATGTAAAATACTCTATTGTTTCCACACATTATTGAGTAAGCTTTAAAAAGGCCCCAAAATAATGATATAAACAATCCTATAACAGTCATTTTAATAGACTCCAGCAACCCCATTATGGGTCCTGACCCACCAGTTGAGAACCACCGCACCAAACAATAGAGGCTATTTAACAAGTTGAGAGTTGCTTTTTTCGATTAAAGATTGGGATAACCAATAACAGAGTACACCCATGCCTAGAACAGTATATAGAGCGGTTAAGCATAAAAATGGTGCACAGTGAAGAAAGCATAACATTTCTACCAGTGTTATTACATATTATAGGCATTAATTTCAGATGTGGAGGTAAGCTTGATTTGACCTCTGGGGGCAGCCATCTTGGATTTTTCAATAATGGCCACCGTAAAACTTATTTTTTTTCTCAATTTTTTAGCTTCAATTTGACCTATAGTTTTGATCTTAGTGATCTTAGTAAAACCTACATTTTAAGGGGCAATGAATCCAATGGAACCAAATTCAATAAGCTAGATCTGACCATAATGCTGTTTTACTCTTTAATTAACAAGTCAGGATAAAAGGAGAAGGTTTCTGCCAGTAAGTAGTAGAAAAGGAGATGAGATCAAAACAGATCAAGCTTCAATTTGTAAATTGCTGCGTTTGTTTTGCTGTGACGAACCCTGGAAGCACATAATCTCTTCAATGCATATCCGTTTGGAATAAAGTCTTGTTTACAGGTTAGACAGTGTCACTAAGTTTGAAAATTGAAATGGTTAGTTTGAACATTGCAGGGAGAAACAAAATTGCTCCTTCAGATGTTATTGCCATCTTGTGTGAATGGATTTGACTTCCTATAGCTGTATACCCACTTTCCTATTGTCCAACAAAGGCTGTGGAGACCTCGACACGCAGCAGCAGTGTACAGCCGACGTGCCCACATCCCTTACCCCACTACATGTGTCAGCTTCCAATATGCATTTCACATGAAGTTTTTTTTCCCCCTCTCTCTCTCGCCTCTCTCGCTCGCGCCGTGTTTTTGGAGGTGAGGTAAAGGAGAGTTAGCTCATCACAGCGCTTATGTCTCCTGCCTTGTCTGCCGCGAGAGCGCTGGCACCCCGCTGGGAGAGATGAGAGGCTTGATTACAGTCAAATTAGCAAATGAGCAGGTTAATTACACAACCAAAATCCTCTATAAGAAGTGGCATTTCTCCGGGAGATACTGGAGGAGTGGAGAGAAAGACGAGAGGGAAGAAGAAGCTTAATTTATTTTACTTTATCGCAGTGGTTTCGAAAACTTCTCACGCCAAGTGCCATCACAGAGGAGGAACCCAGCTCTCATCTCAAACACAAAATAGGGATTCATATTGTGGAATCACATGTTACTAAACCCCTCATCCCGGAGAGTCTCATTGACAAACAAGAGGTGGTATTACAGAGGTAAATTACATGCATGTTGTAATGAATACTATTTACTTATTTCTTTATGTATCTAATTATCTGGAGTTTCTAATCCACTGCACAAAAATGAGGTTCAAACACATTTATTTCGGCAATGACTTTTTAAAAACTGTTTATAGATGACCAGAGGTGAATCTAAAAGCTGCAGTAAAACATTTTTGTCCGTTTTGGACCTATTTTTGTCAAGGCTTGATAACAATTGCACTTTTTTTTTTTCTTTTTATAAATGCAGTGCAGGTTTAACTAATTGTTGTCTAAATCATTATCAGTCATCTCCCATCACTGAACCAACCTGTGTTAAAGGATTCCTCCAATTCCAACCTTCCTGGTGCTATACAAAAAAAGTAATTTTCCTTTCCTTTTCCTTGATTGCCTTCTTTACTCGTCTTTGCTCTTGACCTTTTGTTATATGTCTACTGAATGCTCTTTTTGAAAAAAACTTTACACAAATCTTCCTCCTCTTCGCTATAGTTTTCTCAGAAAAAAATAAAGCAATAGTGTTTGTCTGGATAGTGACCCAATCATACTGCTATGACCTTTCTGACTCATGCGTTCATTCACAGAAGCAGTACTTTTTACTTTTTCAATTTATAGATGGTGAAACATAAAGTACAAAGCTCTTAATTTAGCAGCCTTAACTTTTCCATTTCCTAAATGTTTAGGTCTAAATTCTCTGCATAGTATTCACAGAAAGCTTTTCAGTTTGCGCACATAAGCTTTATGGCTTCTGTCAGCTCCCTTTGAGTTCTCATTCCTTTGTGATGATGTGATTTTCTGTAAATTTGATGTAATTTGCTCAAATAATTTGCTATTATTACTATTACCCTGCATATGAAACAGGAAGTTTCACGGCACGGTAGTACAGTGGTTAGAGCTCGTGCTTCACAGCTAGAAGGTCTGCGGTTCAATTCCCACCTGGATGGGGCCTTTCTGTGTAGAGTTTGCATGTTCTCCCCGTGTCTGCGTTAGTTTAGTTTAGTTCCCCTACCACTAAAAACATGTACAATAGGCCAGGATGAATAAGAGTGCGCATGGGGGACAACGGATGCAAATTAGCCCAAGGCTGCAATCCGGTGTGGCTTGTTTACATGCACGAGACCCATGTATGTTCATTAACATGCACTGTCCCGACCAAATAAACCAACCAATACATAAAGATAATGTGTACCACCTGTATTACCCACCCCACATTTTGAGAGCCTCAGCTTTCTCTTTTCAACCAAACTCCCAGGTTGCTGCCCCACTTCGCTGAGACACCCGTCATTTGAAGTTAAGGGAAAACCGTTGCATCAATGAGCTATTATTTTCTTTTCAGAGGACACTTTCTTTTTCCTCCTACGTTTTTCTATCTGTGTCTCTTCGTCTTTTTGCCCTCACTCATGAGACGGCATCAAACTCCTGACTTTACAAACTCTCCCGCGCACTGGCTTTCATCCTTCACTTCACACGAGCCTTTGGGAGACTTCAGATTCTTTTTTATTTGCTACAACCATGTTAGGAGAGGGGAAAAAAGAGGAAATTTCTAAGACTTTCTGGCGAAAGTTTGCAAGGACGTTTCAAAAAGATGTGGACTGCATTGGAGGACAGAGAAAAAGTAATTAAGCCTTTGGAAGGAGGACATTTTTTTTTTTTCTTTTTTTTTTTGTCTTACGCCAAGCATCAATAACTGGGTGGTGTTTGGTTCTTTTTTTTTTCATATGACACAGTTGTGTGATAAGTGCTTACCTGATGCAGCCCAGTGAACAACACCATGCTTTGCGCTGGTCTTGCTTGACGTTTCCCTGAGAGTGAGATAGAGAGAAATGGATAGATTGTGTGGGCAGATGTGTATGAAAGTCTGGAGCAAATGGAGTGAGAAGCTGTGCAGCTGGCAGAGGACAAGGAGCAGGCCTGTGGAGATGGGAGATTTACACACACACACACGCACACACACACACACACACACGCGCACGCACATACTGATTCAAGCTACATTGATCAGGCAGAACATTTGGAATATCTGACTATCATTGGTGGTCAACACTGGTGCTCTTGCTAAACAGAAGTCACAGATTTCTACGTGTTTGTGTAGTGGGCTTATCTCTTTCTGATTGGTTACCTCATTTGTCTGTCCTGCCCATTTGCAGATCAATACATTGCTAATCTTGAGCAGATCTTACTGCTTTTTGTTAATAATTCCAATTTGTAGCAGTCCAAATGGTTAATGTTGCTGCACACGTCTATGTCACACTCTCAAGGGCGGGGCTGAGTGGTTTGTGATTGAGCTGCCTTGTGTACGAAACGCGTACAGTATGCCTTGCCTATGGTCCCCGGTCCAATGCGTGTTCCTCTCCCGTGCCTGGATGGGCTTCTCCTGAGTGCATCTGGTTCGTCATCTGTAGGCGTAGACCCCGGGTAACCCTGCTGCCCACGACTGTCATCTGTGCGTCATCATTGCGACGACTTCATCAACACCACCAGCTTAATTCCTGCATGTCGTCGCCCTCGTGCCGCCGTCTGTCATCAGATGGAAGAATTAGGCTTTCACTCCAGCGTCAGTGTTTTCTGGGATTCTGTCTCGGGTGTAGTCATATCGCTTAATGGGAGCAGAAGTTGTGGAAGTTGGCAGTTGCACTTTTCAGGGCTGGCTCAGGAGTTGCCTAGGAGATGGTGTTAATATACAGTCCAAACTTGGAACGAGATCTAAAGTAATAATCAGTGGACTGGAGCAATCTTTTTCACCTAGAGGTTCACAAACGTCCAGGGGCATTAACATTTGGTGACGGAAATATATGAAGTCAAGTCAATACGAGAATGACATGCATTTCGGAACATGTTTGCAGATGGTAGTTAAACATTTGGAGACAGAGTATTACTCATACTCATCTGTAAATATAATCCCACTGTTGTATATTTTACTTTTTATTTTGTATCTTATTTATTAATATTCCTTATGCATGCCCCCTAAAGCCTTATAGTGTAAAGTTTTATAGCTTAATTTTATCTAAATTCTGTGTTATATGTTTTATGTTGCACGTCCGCATTAAGAAAAAATCCTAGCTTGTGAACCTGTTCTCAATCAATGGCGAATAAAATCTATTCTGATTCTGATTCTGATTCTGCTTCTGATTGTGTTGATGGCTAAGGATTTTGTGCTACTGAAATACAGTCCTTGCAATTTGCTATTTGCAACCGTTCAACTTGCAACTTCTATATGATTATGATTAAGTATAATAAAATATCTGTCCATCATAATCCCAAATCCATGTAGCACATAATGCATCTTGGTATATTGTCTTTGTTAACTCCCATTTTCTTAGTTCGTACCGCCATACCTCCTTTGCTCTGGCCGGTCCTGTCAGATCTCGGAAGCTAAGCAGGGAGGGGCCTGATTGGTACTTGGATGGGAGGCCGTTTGGGAACACCGGGAAGCCTGGGGTTGAAAGTAGTGAGTGAGTTAGTGGTTGGTTGTGGTCGGAGGGGCCAATGGCGCAGATTGGAAGCCTCGCTTCCGTCAGTCCGTCAGAATGAATAATGCACAAAATTGTGAAGCCACTTTGAGCATCTGGAAAAGTGCCGTGTAAGACTAAGGCATTGTTAGTTTATACATACAAAAACAATCATTTCCATTTGTTATAGTTTATGAATTGCATGGAGAGTACAGTGTGTGGATATTCCTCGGATATTACCAGGGTTGCCGGGTCAGAAGCGTATACTGATCTCCCTGCGACCCTTCGATGAAACAGATCCACACTGTTCTTTTTCACACCGAGAAAGAGCAGCTCTGATGACTTTAGATTTGTGTTTCTTTCCTTTGAAATAGGAATCTTTATACTGTGGCATATTTGAAATGGAAAATAGCACATTTAAAATATATGGGTTTTTTTGTTTTCACCCTCTGAAACGCTCAGGAATCCACCCAATTCTCTGGGGATACCGCAATGCAGTTTTGTGTTCCTGTTAATAAAAGCAGGTTATCACTATTAAGTAGAAACATCAGCTACAGCCGACCCTCATTGTTGCTCATTCTTTCTTCATTTCCCTGCGTCCACATTGTCTCCTCCTCTCCAATTCCTCTCCTCCCACTCGCAGAAAGCTATTGAATTCTGGCCCCCTTTTGCAAATGAATAGAGCCACGGCGAGCTCTTGTCGAAATGAGCCCAAGTCGATTGCCTAAATGTAACTATGCCACTGTTATCTGGACTGCTGCGCGGGCCCATTTGCGGGAAGCCTAAACATTATAAACAAATAAAGCGCAGCGCATTGCCTCGAGGCCCGTCGGTTAGGAACACACTGCAGTGTCTGGTGAATGGGCAGCCAGCGTGAAATCCAATATTGTGAGTGGAGGAGGAGGAGAGCGCTCGGGTCTAATCTTCATCAATAAAAGCTCTACAAGGCTGGTGCGACCGCTGCCACCAAAAATGTGTCCAGTCCACGCCACATCTGATACTAACTGTGCCACGCAGCTGCCGGCGGGGCTTACTTACACAGAGGAGAACAAGGCTGTTGCATTAGAGAGTGCGAAAGTTCACTACAGCACTCAAGACTGTGTGCTGCTGTTGTCTTCTTTACTTGTGGCTTTTTGCGCATGGGCCTTGTTTGTGCTGTGATTGGGACACTATTTTGAGGGGGTCAGCCCTATGTTCCCCGGGTACCCATGTTCCCCAGTACCTATGTTCCCCCACTTCTATTGATTAAGATTAGGCACCAGCCCACTATCCTTAAGGTTAGTGGCTAGGGCAGGGTCAGGGTTAAGCTGATTGATATATGTATGACATTTCACTCTTATTACTTGTGATTGGGTGAAGTACCAACTCACCTACGGAAAAAAAACATCGCACCCGGGGAACATAGGTACGCACCCATTTTGAGAGAGGAACGAATATGCAATTGCTGGTAAATATGAAATGCCCTCGTTGAAGGCCCAAATATCAACCGAATCAAATTCACAACAAAGAGGAAGAAATCACCGAAGCCTTCCAGCCCATGTTAATGATCCTCCGACCGATCAGCTCAGAGACACAGGGTTAATGAAACGTCCTCCCGTGAAGCTGTGGAAGCATATTTTTAAGATGGTAAATGGTCTCAACTTATATAGCGCTTTTTTACCTTCATCGGGCCCAAAGCGCTTTACAGCCAGGAACCATTCACTCTCTCATTCATACACCAATGTACGCAGACACTGGAGGCAGGGTGGGTGAAGTGTCATGTCCTTCCGATCATGAGACAATTCTATAACAATCCAGTTGAGGTGAGTACCTTTTGAAAACCTTATCCAGACCTTATACAGACTTGAGATCATTCGGTCTAAGCTTGTGTGTGTGTGTAAATTTACACTAATCTGCTTAGACTTTATCAAGCGATACTGGAGTTCTATGCAGCATTCAGGCCCTTAATAATACATCTTAACTTAACCCTCAGTTAATGTACCAAGCATTAATGTATAGCGTTTTATACATTTTCCATTATAGCTTTCAAATGATTTGTCCTTTTCTTTGCACGTATTCGAGAATGTTGACCTCATAGAAGAGGCAGCCCATATACTGTAGATTACAAAGGCATGCTTCTCCAAAGTGCCAGCGTAGGCGTGAGTCAAAAACCTGTGCATACTGTATTACAGAGTCCGCTGCGATCACAACAACCACCGTCAAATCAGGTTTCTCCCTCAGCAGTTATTTTGGGTGCAAGCAGAAATATTTACATTGTGCCTCTCATACTGTGGTAATTTTTTATCACTCTATTCATGCAACCACAATATTGATATAACAGACAATTATCCATCTCTGAACCGAACCTGTCTTGCTCATTCGGTCTGAGCCTAATCACTGCGTTGCTCACCATGCTCCGCTAAGAGGTTACGGGTTCAATCAAATAGCGTAACTTTTATTTGTGACAGAATCTGATATTTTTCTTTCAGCCACAACACGAGTGAACGCTTTTGAAAATAAAAAAATATACAAATTCTGCATAGAAGTTGTTACCCTGGATTCTGGTGCAAAGTTGTAATTGCATTCAAATATTTCAAAGAGCGTAAAACAGTCTTGTTGTTGAGCCTGTAAGAGTTCAATCAAAACATGCCTCTCGGCAATTATTTCTCAGGTAGCAAAATATACATATGAAATTAGAAATCATGAATTTGTCTTTCAAACAACTTGAAATGAGCTTATCCCAAAGATTTGTTTCTAGTGCTGCGAGCACCAGGGGCGGACTGAACCGTCATCGCTTTGTACTGAATCTGTGGTTTCTACGCTCCATAGACACTCATGTATAGGTCAATATGTGAAACTCAGAATGACCCATTTAAAATGAACGTCTCTGTTAGAGTGCTGCCTGCTCCGCCTAAAGCTCACAGTGGTTTGACCCCCACCTCCTGCAACCTCAGATATAAACTGAAGAACATCTGATTTGAAATATCACTGTGCTTGATACGCTTTTTATGTATAACATTTTTTTACTTACATCGTTTGGGGATGTTGTCTCTATCTCCCCTCCTGACCTCTGTAGTATGTTGTTTCTGTTATTACACTGCCCAAATCTTCTTCTTCTTCTTCTTCTTCTTCTTCTTCTTCTTCACTGGTTTGATCATGTGGCCCGTTGTCATAGAAACCTATTACTGGCAACAGTTATTGTTGCATTGACCTAAAGCAGGGGCCAGCGCTGCCTTTGAAGTTGCTACACTGTTGTTTTGTGGAGGATTGCATGTGCGGCATGGCTTTGGTATAGATCGAGGCTCCTCCAGTATCTCCATGGAATTTTAGTCCTAGTTAAATGAAGTCAAACCTATTGAATTTCAGTTAAAATTACTTATAGGCTAGACACGCCAGGTGAAAACATTGATTTTCCACGCAGTCCTCATTGTTAGGATTATCATAATGGATGAGAGACTTCAACTAAGGCCCAAGGCTATAATCCGGTGTGGCTTGTTTACATGCATGAGACCCATGTATGTTCATTAACATGCACTGTCCTTACCAAATAAAGCAATAAACCAAACTACTGAGTACAGAAGATGAAGTACCTTCATTGAAGATTATCATATAGTTTCCTCCCTCAACATCTTAGTTTTAATGTCAGAGTATAACAAAAAGAAAACGTACCCTTTACGATGTTTATTTTATGACTATTGTCTGCTAGCGAGTCGGAGATTTCCTGTAAATAACTAGAACATTGCGCCGCAATACCCGGCTTCCCACGTGTATTTATTCACAAATATTGACATATTTTGTATCTATGTACTGCAGAAGGAGAGTGAGATCACGCTGTAATCCAAATATGGTAATTTCCTAATGGGAGAAACCCGCTCCTAAGACTTGAGAAATATTTATTTTTCGGGCCGGTTTTCTCAAAAGAGGTTTTCGTTCCCCTCGTGCAACGTCTCCTACAGACTCCAAACATTCCACTATTTGGGTTAGATTTTTTTTTAACAGGATTTTAAAAAATATAACTCCCAGCCTCACCTCAATCAACCCCGTCCAGTTGAGGAGTATCTCAAAATCTCCACTACGGAAGAGGACACTTGCTTCATTGCCAGCATACAAAGATATTATTATTGAAGCCCTTCTTCCTGATCACTCCCACTGGTGGTTTAGTTCATCCACGTCTGCTCTTAACTACGGGACAAGGTTGGAGGTAACATTCGGCTGCGCTGATTGATGACCTTGGGGAGAAGTGTTGCTCTTTGTGCGGCTCAGATCACCAGATATCAACCCCACCTTCGGTCCCCGTGCTCCCAAACCATCCTCCTCTTCCCCCGAAATAGACCCACATTAATTCCCGCAACCTTCCTCTGTCTCATCACTGCAAACACATCGACACGCCATTTATTCTCATTTCATACTCTAAAAAAAAAAAAAACATATATATCTCAATACCGAGGATGCTACTTCACATGATGGGACTGACGGGTCGTTCGTCAGTATCAAGTCAAAGTGTGGCAGCTTTTAAATCACCTGCTGTGTCCTGAATAATGTTACGTAATACACATATAATTCAAGTGCTGCTTCTGAAATTGCTTTGCTCTTTAAAGTGCATATGACACACTAGACAAAATTATAGCTAAAACAAGATTAACATTTTGCTAAAAAATAATTACAGCAATGAGAAGCGAGCCCTATCGAACTCCTCTCACGAATCCTTTGGAATGGGGTTCTCAGACGTGGTACAGACATGGCTTCTTCAGGAGGTGCACTTCAATCTACACTTTGCTCGTTTAGTTTTTCTTTTTTTCTTTTATTAGATACAAGTTTGGGTCCAAGTTTAAGTCCAATTCTCTATCTCTTCTTATGTGGTGCTTGGTGTGAAATGTTTGACAAGAAGAATACAAAATACACAATTAACTTTTCAACTTAAAATTGCCACTTCACTGGTAATACTCACCTTACCTTGATGTGTGTGTGTGTGTGTTTGGGAACTAACACTAATACTATATATTTTAATTATGTCCAGATTTACCAGAATAACAAAAATAACCCTCTCTATGAATCACTACAAAAGGCAAAAGGTAAAGATAGTAAAAGGCCTTCCGAGTTATTTTGTTCCTTTTACATAACGTCCATGATATTTAAACATTCAATCCCTTTGCATAAATTGTCATTTCCACAACAACTGTGCGCCCTGCGTGGCGTGGCTTTTAATTCAACTCCAGCTGCTGCATTAATCCATTTGTCTCTACCGGGTAGCCATTATGAATATGCTTGTTTACTGTGCATTTTTTTGAGAGTTCCCATCCCGCCCTAGCGAGATGTGGCCTTTTATAAAATGCCTGACTGTCTTTCTCTCGTCGTTCCCCTTTTTCCCCCTCATTTCATTTCTTCTATGCGCCGCCCCAGCCACGTCCCCTCTAATGATGCTAAATCTAGCATGCTAAATGTGACCAGTCAGCTATGTCATTGGTGCGAGTGTTTCCATTGCTTGTCCTCTATTGGCCCCAAAAGGCACAACACTTGAAGATGACGGGTTAGTGCTACAGCAGTCCTGTCCAATACGATAAAGTAAGGACCAGCGTGATTGGTCACAGCATACGAAAGCTTCATTCACGAATTAAATATATACAGTAGATGGGATTAATGCAAATGCCCGCGTGTTGTGTTTCAATTACACACAGTTATTTCATGCAAATCTCTCTCTCCTTGTTACTAGTGAATTGTGTTTCCTTGAGACAAATCATAACTTCCTTTTTCTCTGCTTTATCTGGGGCTGAGTCGCATCGGCAGCCGTCCCAGCAGAGATTCCCAGACTTCTCAATCAGAGCACATTGCCTCCAACTCTTCCGGTTGGGTCGCAGGCCGGCCAAGAGACATAGTCCCTCCAGCATGTCTTAGGTCTTCCCCGGGGCCTCCCCCTGGTGGGACATGCTCAAAACTTTATCTCTAAGTGAGCCCTGCGGTGGAAACTCGTTTTGTATCTGCAATCTTTTGCGGTGGTGACCCAAAACTCACGGCTGTAAGTGAGAGTAGGAAAGTAGATTGACTGTTAAATTGAGAGCTTCACCTTTCCACTTAACTCTTTCTTCACCACAACAACTGCAATACTGCCGACGCTGCATTGAGCCTTGATATTTTTGGCATTCAAAGTCATTTGAGTTAACTATTAATACATGAAAATAAACAGCTTATTCTTGATTAGCCAATTTGATTGTTGGCAACAGTATAGTAGGAGCATAAGGGGACAGTGTAATATTGCTTTTGCATGTTAATGATCTTCAAGCAGCACTGCATTATAAAAAAGGTACGGCTTTACCCTGAAGGCTCTAGCACTTGAAGACGATGGGTTAATGGTACATGAGACATTTCTATTGCGGAAAAGTGAAATGGAGCCATGCTGGTAGCTCTTATACACAGCAGTGTACTTGAATCTGGTATCAGAGGCTTTGATGTGTGGGCAGCAAAGAAGAGATAAAAGTTACAGTGTCAAAATTTTTATGTGAAAGTACAACTGTAGCCACTGTTGGGATCGGCACTATATCAGGGATCAAAAGTAAGAGATGTGCTCGGCTGGAAGCCTTCGCCCGTCGATTGCAGCGCACTCAGCTTCAAAGTTTGGGGCTACAGGATGTTGTATAAAATCTAATGGTTTTGGAGTAGAACAAGTGGGGAAGCGGCAGTAATATAGGGCCCTACACGACAATCCAAAAGACTTACTCACACTTAGAGACACACACAGCGGCGGAACGCAAAGTGTGCCAAATCCCTAAGTCCAATATATCCCTCGCAAACCCATTAAAGGTGCTTCATACAACAGGCTCTCCTCGAACGCTAAGAGCCGAGTGAGAGAGCAGCACGCGCGGGGACGGAGAATGGAGAGGCCTGCATTAGCCGCTTATTGTTTTAACACAGTTTTCCCTTTTTACTTGTGAGGTTTTTTTTGTGTGTGTGTGCCCGGATTTAATTTGAGAATCTTTTAAATTGTGTTTTGACTTGTTGAGTGTGGATGTTTGAAGGATGAGTGCGGTATTGTTTAGAAGCGACTGATGGAATATTAGCGATGCCTGGTACTATAAAAGCGTACACAAAGGGGAGCACTGTATCTCGGCTTCCATAGAGGATTCTCAAAGTCATCAACTGGACTGGGTATTTTTGACTTTTCTCCAAAGCTTACCCCTCGTTCATCTTCTTGGACGATGTAACCGAACTGGTATTTCAATTCTTTAAACTTTATCTCAGCTCCGCTTTGGAGGAGGAGAAGTCAGGACTACTGTAGCCCTCACCTACACCCTACACTCAAATCAACCCCTCCCAGTCGACGCCTTTGAAAAAACCTTTACTAAACTGACACATTTTCATTACATTCACTTGGTGCATTTTCGGAGGCTGGATTGCTTTTCAGTAACAAATGTATTCGGCGCTTGCTTAAAACCAACATTGAAAGCAGGTAATGCTGGAAATCACTTCAGGGGCTTCCGGAATAAAGATTATTTTCATGAGATTTGCAAACCATCCACGTCTCAAGATTGGATTTGTACTTTGGTAATTACACTATTATGCTAAAAGACAGTCTTAAGAGTGGTCTAATTTACAATATAGCCAAAAACAATATTGACAGAAACAATAAAAAGTGGATGGCGTAAACATTAAACTAATTAAGGACAGACCGTGCCCCGAGGATCGCACTAATGCTCAGATGTATTTTTATTAACTGCCGACTTGTTGAGCGGATCGGGTGGTTTTGAAAAACGCCTCAGTGACTTTAGGATAGACTCATCTATGTTTAGAGCTCATTTCAGCGAATACTAACGCCATAATTGCACACAGTAATCCCCGTTAACATGTCTCTTAAAACATTTCCATCTTCCAAGCAATTTAGCATCCACAGTTTAAGCATTTAGCTCGGAGCAAAAATGACAGTTTACATTTCTTATTTTAGATTCAGGGTAAGTGAACCGATTTGCGAAGTTCCTTTGGTTATCTTAGTTGTTCTGTGGCCCGGTTGCTGCATTTTGCGTGTATAAAACTGGGCAGACCAGGGGAGCATGGGCCTTGGGGGATCACGCACTTTTGCGCTGGTCATAATGTGTGATAATGTGCCCTTTACGTGTCATGTCACGCTTAAAAAAAAAAATAAAAAAAATAAAAGAAGATAATCAGTGCGTAATTCATAGTTTATTTTATTACGACACATACAGTGATCTAAGTTATCTTGAACCCATGAACCCATGCGTGTTGTTGTCCATATTTTTGCCATGTCATTTTCATGGCTAAACGTTGCGTTAAAGGTCGATATTATTTATGCAAGGTGGGTGACATTTAGACAGTGTGTTAGCGCGATGCTAAATTCATTCATCAATTTTACACTCGCCACGTTTAAACCTGGCCCCTGGCACTTTCTATGATTTCAACGCTGCATTTTTTTCATTTTTTTTTAAACCACATACATCGATTTACCTTGAGTTGAAGTAAGACATCCTTATATGGCTGCTAATCCGCTCTCATCCCCACTCCTGCCCAATTTGACATTTCAGCCCGAGGAACTGTCTCCTCTTTGGCATTTATCCACTGCTGCTGGCTCACTATACACCCTATAGACACTTCCATTTGCACTTTCCAATGTATGTTTTTTTTTGTTTTTTTGTTTTGCACAGCAAGGTTCCTGTTTGTTTCCTCCTTCCCCTTTCTTATCCAAATCAAACGCTTTTAATAGTATCACTCGGCTCTTTGCATGCATGGACATTGTGGCTGCGCAACTCGCAGCGAAATTGAAATGAGAAAATCGTTAAGGCTGCAATAATTTAGGCAATGAAATGTGCTCTGGAAACAACATAATCTATAGTTTACTCCATATTAGACATGCTCTGCAATTGGTGTAAGTCTAGTATCAGCTTTTGAGTTCATATTTCAGGTGTCTCTTAAGGTCAGCGCTCCTGAACTTGTTTAAAATGTTCCCTGTGGACTGAATACACAAGTCGCAAATCTTACTGCAATTAGGGCTTCACAATATATCGCAAAATGATTAATTATGTCACAAAATGTTCCTATATCGTGCTGCCCATTACTGTATAGACAAACATTGTTCCGGAGTCAAGCCACACCAAGCAGTGCCACCTCCACTGTAGTGTTAATTAGAAAGTGTCAGAGTCTGTCCCCCGCGACATTTATTGCACATTTGAATATTTTACCCAGACAGATGGTAAGAATGTCAAGCCGTGACACCGAGATATTAAGCCCTCGCCCTCTCCCTCGGCGACGCGACGCCCGGGCCTTGTCAGCAGTCGATTGTTTTAATAACTCCGCGCTACTGAGCAAAGTTTGCCCCTGACTTTACACTGTCAGAGAGGGCTAGTAGGGCAGAGGTGAGAGAACTACCCGCTCTAAAGTGACACGTGGGACGTCTCGAAGCCATCTCCTTCACTCGCTTCCTTTAGTTCCACCCACAGCGGCGACACAGCGAGGGGAAAGGACAGGACAGATTAAAGAAGGATGAGTCAAGCCCAGTGGGACAACTTGCCCTATATTTTTGGCATGGTTTGTTAAGGATGCCATTATTGGCAAGAAGCAACACACCACCTGAAATAGGGGATACGTTTGGGTGAAAAGCACGGGGGGTTCAAGTTCAGGGGGAAATGCGTGATCCAAAAAAGATAGGTGAGGTTCATCTGCAATTTTAGACTTTATTCATTTCATTTGAGCTTTAAGTGATGCATTTACGTAAGGTGTGCTTCTGGTTTAGACAACGTTGACCTCTATAATAAACAATGTAGGACAAACCAATTTAGTAGAATGCAAGAGAAAACTGAAAAAAAAAAAAAGCAAAATACTCACTATTACTTACTTCAACCTAAAGCTGACTATCTTGTATCATCTGTTAAATTTTAGATCATTGTAGAAATAGAGAGTAATCTATCTGAGTGATCGCCGTTGTTGTTTACATCCGCGATTATCGCCAGATGTTTTGGTGAATGGCAAACAGCTGATGCATCCGAACCTCTAACGCTATAAAATGACTAATGTATTACAGAGCAATGGGAGCAATAGAGCTAGTATTATTGGTTTAATACATGAAATTGCCTACCACAGCCTCCGGAACTTGACAACACTTGTTTGGAAAAAGAGGTTGTGCATTTTAATGGGATTTCCTAGATATATAATACAAGATGTAATAATGAAAGTATACATCTTTATATAACAGTTCATGGTGAAAAAAAAAACAATGTGGCAAAAGTTGCATATATTTTCATAACTAAGAAACTTAAAAAGCAATCTTCTGCGTTCACTTTTCCTTCTCTTTAACAATGAGATGGCGCTCGCAAAAAAACAGACTTTTTACAGTGTGTGCGCAAGGGGGAGGTTGAGAATGTCAAATCAGCTAAATGAGCTCTATATCAGCCGAAGTGCATACTGTGGCAGTGTGGTCCAGTAGAGATGAGCAGGAAATCCTTCGCTGAATAAAAGAACAGGAGGCTCCGGGTGACATTATCCATCTGTAGACTGCCACTGCGCCACCATATCGCACATGACCTTCTCCTGCTCCTACACTCTGTCACATGCACCGCCAGCATGTACACTATGTGCTCTATAACCTTAAAATATGACACCGCCGCCTCCCCTCCCAGCTTAACGCGCTTATAGCATGCGTGTCCATATGGGATGGTCACCACATCCAAAGGCAGTAAATTCCAACATAAGACCATTTTACCAAAAAGGGCATCTGACGTATCCGCGTGGACACGATGAGTTTGCTGTGACCACCATAGGAAAAGGAAAGAAAAAGTATTTATTATGAATAGCTTATAATGTGACATGATAACATTCTAAACAGCAGACATGGAGGCACAGGTCACAATTTGCCCCCGAACAGGCAAGATGCAGATGGTTTAATCTGGTTGATGGCTAATCGCTGTAATTACTGGGCCCAGCCACTAGAACAAAATACAGTGACCCCCGTGCGGTGAGTTTGTTTGAGTACATGATGGGTCCGTGTGCGATCCCTGTTGAGGGGTATTAGGTGGAACAAGTGGTGCCGTTATTCAATCCCAAAGGTACAATTGTTTTCAGTTGAAAGGATTTCAAGTCTCGAGATTATTAAGGCAAAACAGGTTGTCTCACATCTCCTCAAAACAGAGAATAGCACACGGAGGCATAACAATCACAGCAATGCCTTTAGCTATCTGAGCCTGTTCCTACAAATGCGTACAAATGCGTACACCCAGTTCAAATTCTATCCCCATACAAATGAGTAGAGAAGCCAGGCACCTTTTGAAGACATTAATCATTTCTGTGGTTTCTTTATCATTAACATATTATAAGATGTTGTTTAGTGGCCATTGGATGTGTATCCAACCCCGCAAAAAGGGAACGCTTAAGTCAACTTGATTTAGCATGAACTCGGAGGCCACTTTTATAAGCGAATCTGAATCTAAAGTGAAATATCAAAAGGCCTGTACGCTCATCTATAATTTCTAACTAGGCTACGTGGTCGACGAGTTGACAACCGCTGAAAAAATTTGGATCATTCATATTTGCGATGTTTGATGGCTAATGCCAAGGGACTCTGAAACTGTCCGCATACCTTCAACACCTTCGACTTTGCAAATTTTGTGGAAAATCCTTAGATAAACAATGCAGACTGTCTCAATTTGCTGCCTGTGTCGTGATGAAATGCCATGCTGTTGCTATGTTACGACATCACATGCATAACGCTATACAGGTTTATGAAATGATTCTATTCTAGACCGCCGTGAATGCAACCGATCACTAACTTGTACTGACAGAAAGAGATTTGATCCATGATGTCATTCATTTTTATTCAAACTGTGTTCATTGATACATTATTGCTTTTTTGTCTTTCTTTCACAAATGAACGGACCAATCATCAAACGTCAAACTGACAAATAGCATAACCTTTTGCGAGGCTAATAATCAAATATATACATGGAAGGAGATTCAAGGGAGTCTTCCTCTGTCTGAAATTCAAGCACTTGGAAAGCATTCGACCTTGAGAGACTGACTCAAATTGTGATAAAGCTTCACTGCAAAATGTAACTGCAGGGACTATTTTTCTTGCGGGGAAATGCGGGCCATTGTTCATTTCCAAGTGAAAAGGAACAGGGCAAAGCATTTAGAGTAGTTGACACCAGTGAAGTTGCAAGGACAGGGTCAGGTTTAAGTACAGTGCTGCTGGCAGGTGGAAGGTGAGCTGTATGTGTGTGTGTGTGTGTGTGTGTGTGTGTGTGTGTGTGCGCAGAGGTCCTTGAAGCTCACAATTTCTACCATGATGCAACAGAGGAGTAAATATTTGGGCAGCTTATTAAAGTGTCTATTGGCTGAGCCTCACTGAAAGGGAGCTGTCAAGAAGCAAGAGTTGGCAAAGATAATGTCACTAGCCACTTTAGATGGGGGAGTTTTTAAAACTTTTTTCTGGAGGGTTTGCCGTGGATTGGGGTGAAAAAAAAAAAATTAAAAAAAGAAAAGGGAGTCCATTGCAGTTCACAGTGTTCATACGTTCACAGTGACCATACAATGTAACGGTCTCGCTCCTTCCTCTTTCGGGACATAGATGCGAAGAAAAACTGTCAATTTACGACTGATTTTGATTAACATTTGAAGCAATGGTCCAGAATTGAATTACAAAACAGTGTCATTTTGAAATTAAGTACAATACCTGCAGTCGTATAATTACTTTTCAGTACTTCAAGCCAGCCGGGTGTTGGTGGAAGTCCCAAGCCTGGATAAACCCAAACTTACCGGGCCTGCATTGAGAATAGGCACCTTGTGTGAAATGCACGCCAAATTGATTTGCTAATCACATTATGCCGCTTCATTGTGGGAGGTTGTTAAGATGCGCGCAGATGCCGGTGTACAGCACTCATCGGAGGTAATCCATATTTGCCGTACCTTTAATCCAACTTAATGATCTGTCCTTGCAGTGGCATTTACCGTAGTAAATTTTAGTAAAATTAACGCTGCGTTACATAATCTGTCTCACTTTTCACAGCGGCGTTTGAATAAGAAAGAAAATACACGATGCAGAATTAAATAGAAACTTGGGTAATTACTGTACTGTAAAAGTGTTTTCATTTCCCAATGTTTTGAAAGTCTTCATCCAACTAATTACTGTATTCAAAGCTAAAAAGAACTAATTTGGTTTTTACAAGCTATTATCTGCTACATTTGCTAAACAGACTTAGCATTAGTTAAAATGACAGTGTTAAATTAGCAATAACAACAAGTCATTCCAGCGCTGGCGGTTTTCGCATTCATCATTTTCAGAAGGAACTCCGTGGCTACGAGGCAGTATATTCCCCATTCTCATGCTCGTCACATCCCTGGCATCTGTCTTAAGTAGGTCATGCTTTTGTGGCACCATAAATTGCGATCACGTTTTTAAATAGACTTCGGGTAGATGCAGATAGTGCCTTATTGATTTTCTCCATTTCGCGTGAGTAAGTGGACTCCTGGCAACGGCGACTGTGTAAAATACATGGTCCCTCGCGTTGTTTTCTCTCTCTTTTTTTTCTTTTCCTATGGACTTTATAATAGGAGCTTAGAGTTTGTTTAGTTATTGCGTTGATATCGCCCCCACTGTCGCCGCCTGGCTCCCTCAGCTCATTCTCATCTTGTCCGTCATTTCTCCCTCGAGTTTCTGAGCTATGTGTAATTACCCAGTTTGTTTGCACCTTGGCTCTAACTGCCTGTCTCGTCACCGCTCGCGCCGGCTCCCAGGAAGAAAAATGCGTGTGTATGTGTGACAGTGCAAGCCAATCATGATTTAGCTAATAGATTCTATTGGCATTTGCAGACAACAAATGTAAACAACAGAAAAGTAGATTCTCAATTTAGTGTGAAAACATGCATTCATTTGTACCATTGAGTGAAAACTTAAAGGCTAAGTTACTTCATTAGGGTATCCTATATGCATAATTTACAATCTCATGTATTTATACAACCTTATTACACTATAAGGGCCCGATTTACCAAGTGTTTGAACATGTGCAAAATAGATGTGATGCAAAGTTGTGCAAAAAGCAGGTGCAGGTGAGAGTTACGAAGCCTAGGCGTTAATTCAACCTGGTAGACTAACTTCAGCACCACCGACCTCCAGCCAATGATCGCTTCCGAGAGGGCCACACCTCCACCTCAGCCATCAGCGTAAGAGCCGCACCTCCGTAGCAGCCTGTCGTCGCCATCGGTCCCGCTTTTAAGCCCCAGCAATCATGACCTGTTTGCTTCCCAGCTGCGCTGCGACCCGCCTCCACCCCATCTCCGCCTCTTCGGTCCACGGCTTCTACCTGCTGCATCGCCACGGGTCCTCCATACACCCCACCAGTGTCCAGGCTCCGGGGGAAGACATCCCTACCTCCAAGCTGTTCATCTACACTGACTTATACATCGATGTCTACCGCCGGGGTCTGATCGCCAAAACTCATACACATGTCAATAAATCTTCCTAATCGCTGCATTTGTCTGTGTGAGTCTGTCCAGGTTGAATTGTATCATAAAATGTATTTATACCGCGCATTTCACACACAAGGCAACTCAATGCGCCTAAAAGGCCACAGCGTAAACTAATTTACCAGATGTGTGCCTCTATTAATATGAGCAGCAGTTTCTAATGATAAATCACTCTGTAAAATAGCATGTGCTAAGTTTAAGAAATACTTGCAATTTAGCACCTGGCTTTGTAAATGAACACGTTTGCCCTCAATAACGCAGAAAGAAAAAATGAGTTGGAGTGAATTTAACCGAATATGTATTTACCGTATTGTTCGCTCACACGGTCTATTGAGCAGCTATTGCACGGTGTGTCAAATCTCCATCCATTTTTCTCCCACTTGTCCGTTGCCGGGTCGTGGGGGCAGCTATTGGAGCTGCCCAAGTCACATAGCACCAGTCCCCTATGGCTCCTTCTGCAGGTGGTGGGTCCACAGAAGGACGGCCTCATGGTTCCAAACGGGCCTGTTGGTCTCTCATAGGGGGCCCATTCACACTCTCATTCATACACCAGTGTACGCAGACACTGGAGGCAAGGAGGGTGAAGTGTCTTGCCCAAGGACACAACGACAATGTGCACCTTCAGGAGGCGGGATTCGAACCCCAGACCTTCCGATCATGAGACGACCCACTCTACCATCTGCGCCACCGTCGGTGTGTCAAATCTGAAAAACTTAATTACTCGGATTTCGCAAACCTTAGCCACAGCACTGTTCTAAAAACCGTCTCGCTTCGACCTGGGTTCAAACCTGTACGTCTTCAGGTTTTAACGGGTAAACGTTGATTCAAAACATGGTTCCTTGAAAATGTAACAAAATAACCGAGCAATTAAGCCAGCTGAAACATAAAAGGCGTTTATTCCATCATGGCTTAAAGGGGTGGTGAGACGGATGCAGTTATACGGTTGTGTGTTCTTTTGTCTCTGGACTCTGAGGAGCCTTGGGTTTGTTCTCCGTGGTTACTCTTGTTTACTTTTTAACTTGAATGACTTCGCATTTTCTACGTTCATCAAATAAATACACTCATCTCTCAAAACAGTTTATCCAACACAACTTTATCTGGACTAAACTAGCCTAGCATACTTTTGAGAATGCTATTATTGTCATTGTTATTATGGTGACGATAATATATGTATAATAAATACGTGCGGTAGTAATATATGTGTATGTATATATATGTATATCTAAAACACTATGACTATTTAAACAATAGAATTAATAGAATGGTGACCAGAATGGTACTATAAGCAATGATAAAAAAAATAAGATAAAATTATAAAACTAAGTAAATACACTCAGAACTTTTCTATTTGTTTTGTATTGTATTGTATTTTGAAATTGGGGAAGGCACTTATAAGGTTTCTTGCTTCTGCCTACTCCTTTTGAGTTATTATTTATTTATTCATGTTTTGTGATAATGTAAAGGAAATTATGTAAATATTGTAAATAATAACGCACTGTAAATAATAGCTCAAATAAATTAATCGCTATACTTTATGTTGTTTATGGTCCAGCGCAAATGTTCATGAATCTGATCTTTTGGTCTGGTGCTTTAATCTCATTTGCGATCTTTTATTTTCTGTTTGTGTGCCTTTTCTGTAAAAAAAACAAAAAAACAACAAAAGTTATATATCTGAAATTAATCAAGATGAGTTTGACTGATTAACCAATTAGAGATATGCACTGGTTGTCTGCATCAAAACAAACCTACAATACAGTCACACAGAGGAATGAGAGGGTGTGCCATCTTCTGCCAAATCAAACAGGCGGACCACTAACGCTGTCAATCAGAGGTGAGGGGGATTAGTTGAGAGGAAATGTGTTCTTCTGGCCACTATGACTGAACCGTGGTGAAAATCATTGGCTATGAGCAATTTCAGACTTCTCTGCTTTTAAAGAGAAAGTAGTCAGTGGCTGGCCAGGCTAATAATATGTACACAGAAGTACACTGAACTGAGCAGTGTGCCGTATCAAAGGGGCCGGCACAACAAAGTGATTGCTTTTTGCCAAGAACGATATTTGGCAACGCATTTGTAGCCTGATTTTTGTAACTTTGTTTTATACGTAAAGGTTTTTTCAAAGGGTAAACACCTGCCCCACAGCCCGCCTGCACGATGAACCGGTCCTCCGCACGTCTCTTTTAAATGGATGGATCCCAAAGACTCAGCTCCCACTAAAAAGCCATAATGGTCGGGTTTGGTGTTTGGTGAGGAGCTTGCTCTGACAGACGTGCGGCGGCAGAGAGAGGGACCTTGTCGTCTCTAATCCCTTTGTTTTGAGTCAGATTAGAGCCGCGCGAGGCGTCGGCGAGGCCTGCAGAATGTGGATTTAAGGATTAGTCTAATAAACACAGGCTCCGTGGCACTCGGCAGCCACAGTCCCAGAGATTACGCACAGGCACCGAGAACCGGAGAAGCCGCGTCCTCCCTCCTGAATTATTCCGACAAATAAATGAAGAGCGGGGGACTCAGAGGAGGAAGAGGAAGTTAGGATTTACACCAGTCAGTTATGGTGGAGTGCTAATGAGTTTGCTTTAAAGACCCACTTTCAATACCGCGTTGGAATGGAAAGTTTTATGTCTGGGAGCACAGTCTTAGGAACTAAAAACTCAGGAAACAAATCTAACTTCTACACAAGAAACACTGATTACACACATGACGAGTACCGCGGGGAAATGCAATATTAAGCCAGATTAGGAGCTGTTTCAATGCTCTCTCGCACGGCCTTCTATGTTACTGCGAGGCGTCCCCTTGACATTCAAAGAAGTACAGTAGGCTATAGATTGCATTGAGCAAATATTGAGGACGGGGCGACGGTGGCGCAGATGGTAGAGCGGGTCATCTCATGATCGGAAGGTCGGGGGTTCGAATCCCGCCTCCTGAAGGCACATGCTGTTGTTGTGTCCTTGGGCAAGACACTTCACCTTCCTTGCCTCCAGTGTCTGCGTACACTGGTGTATGAATGAATGGGTGAAGCCCCTATGAGAGACCAACAGTTTTGGAACCATGAGGCCGTCCTGCAGGAGGAGCCATAGGGGACTGGTGCTATGTGACTTGGGCAGCTCCGGCGGCTGCCCCCACGACCCGGCAACGGACAAGTGGGAGAAAATGGATGGATGGAAATATGGAGGAAATAAGAGCCAAGAGAAACAATGCTTCAAACAGTGTAGGAACATTTCCCTGCGAGCCTTTCAAGCGGACATTACTATGAGGCTTGTGTTTGGACCTCAAAGAATGTCACATAAGAACTGTTTACATCTACCTCCCATATAATGCTATCAACATTTTGGGAACAGACATCAAAGTGGATCTAGATAGCTCATTACGATATACAGCTCCCGTGTGACTTCCTTTGGCCAAAAAGTTTAATATCTTCACCGCAAGAACCTACACCAATGACAAACTACTTAATATTTCACACAAACTCTTATAATGACACGGCAAGTTAGTACCAAGACCAATCACGTTTAATAAGCTAGTCATTTTTGGCTCGGAGGGGTGTGCGAGGTAATGGGCCGAGGTGTGTGGCAGGAAGAGAGAGCGAGAGAGCGAGAGAGCGAGAGAGAGAGAGAGAGAGAGTGATGAAATGTGTCCTGTCCCGAGCGCCCCTCAGCTGTTGGCTCGCTCATCTTCTTGGACCCGAAATGGACTCCCGTTTCCAGTTGAATCGGAGCCATCCAAAGCAGCCCGAGCCCATCCTTTTCCCGACTTTGATGTTGTGCATGTGTGTGGTTGCCGGGTGTGTGCGGCCGTGTGTCTTTGTTGAATGTGAAGTTTCAATGCCGCCCAAGATGGTAGACATGATTAATGAGAGTTGGTGGTGAGGAGACGGGTCCAAAGTGGCCCATATACAATGCAGCGTTGTGAGTGCGGGGTCAGCGGTGAAAACAGGGGTCACGGCTCCTTTGGAGACAGACGCGCGTCAGGAATATTGATAGATGCCAGGACATGGAAAACAGACTGTATTTAGGCTGCACTGTAAATTCCAACTCATTGCGCTGACTTGGAATATGTTGTAAACCCGATGCATAATTATTAAGCCCAATGTTAAGCTATGATTACTAGTAACGCTAGTATGATCAAGAGGGATATCACAATATTCACTACTTTTGATACAAGTTCCGATTACTATACACGCAAGTCCAGGCAACTGGGAATTCCTAGTACCGATTATTTTTGTTACTTAAATACGGTCTTAACCTGTACTATTATTCTTAGTAATGGTTACTTAAATATTCCTGTTCTATTTATGGTTTATTTGTTATTCTCATTAATGAAGTTTCACAAATTCAGTACAAGATGTAAATGTTGTAATAAAGCAAAACAAAGTATAGTTATAAAGTCAATTTATTTAACATTGAACATTGTAAAACATTTTTAGATGCAATTAATGATAGAACATCTCAATTTCTGCAGTTATAGTTTACATCAGTCCGAACAGGTGGATTAGTCTGCACTGAGCCGATGAAGCCGAGGAGCTTAAGTGTCTCAGAAGGTTCCACAGACTCTGTACATGCAGCAGGTTCTGCAGACTCACAGCAGGAGGACGGGGATCTTTGTAAATCACGGTCAAAGCTCACTCCTCAAAGTCTTCATCAGCGTGGTCAGATTTCTGTAACACATATGAAGAACAAAAATACTTTAGTCATGAGTCCCTATGGCAAGACCAAACCAAAAACTTCAGGTAAAATGTTGCTTTGTCTCATCCAAACATCTCAGCTCTGACTCTGTCTCACCTCAGTGTTTTCAGCTCCAGTCTCAGCAGATCCTTCCACCGCTGCAGTCTTCAGTCTGCCACTGGACACACAAACCATTCACAAATGTTATTTCACATCCCACTTATGGCCAATTTGTCCAAATATACGATTAACAATTAGTGCTGTCTTACCTACTGCCTGGATGCTGAGATGGTCTCAAAGTTTTAACAGCGGGTCAGATTTCTGTAAAACAAAGAAATACAATCAGTAAGATCACTACAGGCATATCCACACAGGATTACATTAGCTAATCACCTCAGGTGAAAAGCACAGACTATGGATGTCCTCAGAGTTTTATGAGAAGTAGAATAAACTATATCATATAAAAATCAGGACTAATAGTTGAAGACTAAACAGTTCTGTACAAATACAAAAGTCCAAACCACAGGTAAAAGGCTTTTGACACAAACATTTGAGTACCATCTCACCTGAGAGTTCAGCTCCGTCTCATCAGGTCTTTCCACAGCTGGACTCCTCAGTCTGACACTGGACACACACAAACCATTTAAAAGATTATTTTTACTAGATTATATACTGTTTAAAAGTCTTACCTTCAGTGTTGATGCCGAGTCAGTCTCTAAATCTTCACAGCTGTCACTGTCTGCAAAAAAGAAAAACTTTAGTCATAACCAGTAGTATTAGATATACATTAATTTAATGCTGTGAGTTGTTAAATGGTGAGTGCAAACTTAAAAATATAATATACTATTTTGTGGACATGCTGCACCTGATTTAACATTTTAAATAAAGAGTATTACAGTAATAGTGCCTAAGCTAATATGTAAATGCTGCATGAATAAAAATATCACAAATCTTGTGCTGCTGCTGCTCCTTTGCATGTGAGCAAACACTTAGTAAATTACCCTTAAGTATCTATTTTCTGTCTTTAAATGACAGGTCTGGAGCTTACCACTTAAATTAGTATCACTAATATTAGACAGACCACTGTGCAGTCACCGAATTAAATAACAAATGTGTTATAAGGTAGAGCAAGAGTGTTATATATCCAAATATCCAAAGACACACTCACCTTAAGTTGATTAATGAGAAATAAAACCGGAAAGGTCCTGTTTTCTGCTGCTTCTTCCTCGATGATACACTGAGGGCTGTTGAACACTTCTCTTTTGAATTCAAAACAGTTCAGAGCAATCTGATTGGCTTATTCTGCACATGTGACATATGACCTGAACCAATCCCGGGCAACATAAGTTGTAGCTTAGTTTTGTCAGTTACAGTTACTAGACAGACAAGTTCCCGTTACAGGGGCTCAGTAGAGGACACTGGGGAGGTTAGTGAGAGTTACTAAAACCATGCACTGGATAAAGAGAAAAGCAAGTAAAGCCAATGCTAAGCCTACATTATTCAAAACTGGCAGATCCTAGTAAATGGGACAGAATCTTATAAAGGATACTTTAGAATGAGCGTGAGCACAACAGGACTATAAATAATCATTACTGGCATCATGTAAAGTTAGTCAGTACTGACAAAGCCATGTAATTGGAATGGAAACATGTTGCTGTAAAATGGAAAAGCAATTAACCACAAGTTTTCCTTGAAAATGTACTTCTTACACGGAATAGAGGGTAAATGCTGAAAATATCAGGTCTCCTAGTAATTATAACACTTTATTTCATGTTACGACCGTAATCGGAATTTACAGTGTGTGCTCGTGAGAGATGGGAAACTTTTGATTTAGGGTTTGTTACGCTGGGCTCACACTGAATACTGAACACCTTGAGTTCACGGGATAAAGACTATTAAAACAGCTCATTTAGGTGTAACAATAACAGTTAGAAAATCCAGTTAACCAACTCCCTGCCATTGCTACCCCCATTAAATCCATATGATCCAAAAACAATAATCATTTTAAATTTCCAGGATTACATTTTTTTTCAGATTTTATTCTGAAATGACATTCCCTCAGCTTGATCAGAGGCGTCTGTCAAAAACAGACTCCTTGTGGATCATTTGGCAGCACCATACGGGCTCCGTAGCCGCACTGCCCCGTGGCAAATGGAAGCTCACGACATTGACTTTAGAGACTTTGTATACGCTCGGTACCCGTTCAGTGCTCAGTCCTGCTGGGAATATCCTGCTGAGGGCGCATGTGTGAATTTGGCTTTGGTTGCTACTGGATTTGCTCAAAGAAATGATCGTAAGTGTGAATTTATGAAAATAATTGTTCTATTACACTGTTCTAGTTAATGATAATGTGTAGCATAGGTCGGTACTGGGGGAAAAAGTGTAGTAAATGCCAAATACAATGTAAGTCACATGTACAGCAGTAGAATCCCGTCTCCTGTATCTGCTCTAATTAGGTTCACCTCTAGAGTACATATTGTAAAGATGACCTTTCTCCCGCCTCGAGTTGAATATTATCCCCAAGATAAACAGCACCAACACCTCGCTCTCAGAAGTGTAATTGAGTTGAGTACAAGTCTCGTGCATCGGTTTTCCTTTGCTCTTTATTCACTGCACCTCTCCATACAGCGGCTGCTCGATGACGCCTCCTTTGTTTCGCTCAGTCACTCTTCCACTCTTTGTCTTTTATGCGCGAACTGTGTAAACAACTTAATTTGAGCCGAGACTCAAAAAGAGCAGAAAATTGAAGCCAAATGCTTTATAGCCACAATTTTGTCCTTTGTGATAACGGGGCTTGTTTTTTTTTTTTCTGAATAGGCCATCTTTTGCCTTTCAAATCCCTTTCATATTTTTAAAAAGTGCGAAAAAGAGACCAAATGAGCAGCTTCATCTTCTATTGTGGAAGAGTGTTGGAAGTGTGGACGGATTTTCAAATGATCCACGCTGAGTTTTATCAGGCTTTTGGCTGCCAGACTTGTTGGCTGATGATAGAAGTAGTTAGCACTGAAATGAAATGACCCAGGTAATGAATAGTTTTCTGCATTTTCCAAATGAGTGGGAATGAATAACATAATGATCTGTAATATTTTGTACATTGATATACAACCGCAACGTATTTATTCCATATAGTCTCGTTCACTTGTTGTGTGGCTTGGTCCACCTAATATATTGACAGCGCTGAATGTTTCACTTTGCTAATACTGATCATACATTGCGCCAGTACTTTTTACTTCTACTTAAGTAAAATATTGAATATAAACCGAACTCCTACTTGAGTAAAACATTACTCTTTCCACTGTATCGGTAGTAAATTTTCTTTGATCTTATCTTCAGAATTATTTATTGATGTCTTTTTTTGTCGGTGTACTTTAGGGATTTTTTTACACATTATTTTTGTCTGTCCTAATACGGCCCCACTAACACATAAATCAGGCCTTCATGCTTAAACACTTCACTCTTATTTGAGTAAATATTTTAAATCAATGCTACTCTATTAATTTATTCAACATATTCTGTCTTCTCCACCCACCTCCGTCTAAAGTGCAGTTTGAATGCCCTGTTAGGTGTTGGACAGAAAGCCTCCCACTGTCTTACATGGCCCCATGCAGCACCTATTGCTCTCTCCGACCGCCTCCGTGCTTATTTGTGTGATAAATGAGTGCGGCGGGCTGGATGGGATCTTCGCGGCTAATTGTCCTTGGGTATCCAGCCAACGTACACATAACCATTACAAATGCAGTGAAATCACATGCGCCGCGGAGGAGGCTCGATTGTGATCAGCACGTTCCAGGGGCTGTGGCATTTGGCTGTGCACGGATTTTGACGAATGATGCAACAAAGCAGTAAATCTCCCAGGCAGTTGGAAACTATAAGTGCGCATATACCTGCTGCTGACGAAATAATGTTTCATCATTTAAGTTTAATAAGGCTTCACTTCTAATCTGCCGGTCCTGAGTGTAAAGTTGGTCGATGCCCAATTATTTATCAATGCAGAGTACGTAAAGCCTATGCGGATAATCATTTATTTATATCTTTTAAGTGAACGACTAAGCTGTAAACCCTTAAATCCTGCAAAAAAATAAAGGCTTAAAAACTTTATATAGTTCATGTGCTAGTTCCAAGCTTCAAAAAACTGATTAATGATGGGCATCGTATACATTTCACATCCTTTAAGATTACTGTGGCAAGTATTAGCTCTTTATTCACAGGAAAATGTACGGCAAATACTGTATATAGCATTTCCAATAAATGTGCGGTTTTAATTATAATTTATTTTATACTCAAGGTTTTTCGGAAGGTGCTTCACATCCTTGTGAATCACTGTTTGTACCTTTACCTTAATTTCTCCTTTTCCATTGGTTTACTGTAAATGTTGAAGGTTTTTCATTTGTAAATGTGTATTTTATCCAAAGCTTGACAACCGGTCTGAACTTCCTCTTTGTCGTTTCCAAAATGCATTCTCCTTCCTCGCTGTCGTCTTCCAATTACAATTCTCATTCTGGCGAGATTTCACGGTCATTTGGGCGGATTTCTCCCTCTCCTGCGTCTCTACACCCCCTCTGGCTGTACGGGATGTGCGACTATAGCCACGAAAGCACACTCAGATGTTTTGCCAGTTGTTTGCATATTAATATGTACAGTGTGTCCACAATGCACCAGATTAGTATAACGTGGGATCCAAAGAACTGCAAATAAAGTGGTTAACACGTTGAAATTTGTTAATACATGTTTTGACACTCAGTCCTGAAAAGTGATGTTAAACTGCATATTATTAACATTTGTTTAAACATTCAATAATCAAGCTCCTCAAAATCTGACAGCTGACTTTAAAGTGTTTTTTTTTATTTATTTTTTATGAGGAATTGGTAGCCATTTAGTTATTTGTACAAACACTATTTAACCATCCCTTTTTTCAGAGAGGTCAAGAGGAAGGTCATGATGAATTTGTGGGTTATAAATGATCCCATTATAAACAGAACCCTCCGTTTAAGTACCGATAAATCGCATCCTTATTCCTCTCTACGATAATCTGTTCTTGTCGCAGAGTAATTAACAGCCTGAAGTTGTGTCAGGATGACCTCGAGGAAGCACCTGCCCACGTTCATGAGATTGATACCAGCAGCACCGGATGTGACCCCCTCAGTTCACGCAGCCATATCCATTTCTCATATGTATCCTCTCTCCTCCCACTGCGAACACCGCACCCGCCCAGTTGTCAAACAGAGAAAAAAAATGCCAACTCACAATCAATAAACAGCATGAGTGAACAAGTCCAAACAAAATATTATCTGGTTATTACTGTTGTCAAAGGCAATTATTGCCAAACTAAACGTGTCCTATTACCGCTCATTGTGCTTGACCTTAACTCTGCAGCTATTTAACATGTAACAAGTAGGTTGTGGGTTCAATCCTCACACTGAATCCTTCCCTACTCTGCCTCTATATCACCATCCAAAGACATGCATTAAGTAAACTGTTGACTCTAAATTGTCCTTCATGAAATAATGCAACAATATGGTCAACGTGTGTCTTGACCAAGGCCCATAGTTGCAGAGGTGGTCATTTACAAGGAACAGTGAATGATGTACATAAAACCAATAAGTGTAAATTATCTTCGCGATACCAGTGATATTGATTTTGTTTAAATCTAATACCAAATTTGGCTACAATTTTGATATTGATACCATACCAATACCAGCATGTTTTATGTAAAAATGTTCTGAAAGTAGGGAAACACAAAGCTATAATCTCACATGCTGATCACCTGCCTAAACATATTGATGAGGACAGGACAGTAAAAGTAATTCCTGTGTACAAAAACACCGATCTAACATTTTAAAATGACTGGTCTTGTTTAGACTTCAGGGAAAAATAGGTCTTCATAATAGGTTGGGGATATATATAAGAAATACATTTTAACTGAACTTGTTACTGATCCCCAACATCCTGCCTCAGCTCCCCTGAGTGGGGTGGATAATCCCACTTACAGGGGGGGGCATGTCCCTCCCCGGAGACGATCCCCCCCCCCCCCCCCCCACACACACACACACACACACTCCATCTGCCATGCAGTTGCACCCTGATGTATGTCTATAAGTTAAAATCGTCATTTTCTCTCATATCAAACTACTAGGAAAGAGAACTTGTTGCTCCTGTGCTTAGTGTCAATACAACTCTAAATAACTTGGTCCAACTATTTGCTTGATTTTTTCCAAACCTCCAAACTTATTCATTAACTGGCACCATTATTTTGCATACCCACAATGCTTTGCTGCCCTTGTAACATCAATCACGACTGTATCCTCCATTACGGAAGACACACTCCCCTTATAACACACAGCTAGGGGCTCATATAAAAGCATGTTTGCCTTATTGTTTGCATAATGCTAGCCAAAATGTCCCTCTCATTTCCGACCGGGTATCTTTCCCTGTTTCTCCTTCCTCCTTTCAAAAGGCACAAACACATTACGCTTGAACCTCTAATAGCCCGCGTGATGGATGCCAACGCATAATGAGCTCTTTATGAGACTTAATACCTACTGTTAATCAATGGACATAGCAGGGCACTTTTCAATACTACCTTCTAAGCTTTTTAGAACGAGCCCCCGTTGAAAAGATTGACTCGCGTTCTGCATCTCTTCGCTTCCTTTTCATGCTTCCTCTATCCCAGCATGCAATTAGCCACATCATGTATTCCCGATCTAATGACGCCTGCGCTCTTTAGAAATGCCCTTTGCAAGCTCTTCTTTCAACAAGCGCACTCCTCGCCGAGAGATGTTTGGATAGAAAAGCCGTCTATTTCAGTAGGTGGACCAGACGAGTCCTCAGCCCCCTCGAGCGAGACAACCGCAGACTGAGACGACCTGTTTATTATGACAAATCCACCATACAGGAGGCTGCCGCTGGAAGCGTCCCTGTCAATTAGTTATTGTACTGTTGGACTTTGATCTTTGGCGGTGAATGTGATGTGTTGCTCAAGGGCGCTGTGCTAGTTTCAAGGCGGGTTAGCGTCATCGTCGTGTACAAGAGCGCCGTTTAAGCAGATTAGATCCCTGCTTTGATGTAATGGATTTGAGCTTTTCCAAAGGACAACGTAGTCATTGACGAGGTTAGGGTTACACCGTATGTCATGGTTAAAAAACATGTGTAGTGTGATGCATAGAACTAAATCTGATCGTTTATCGTAAGAGAGGAAACCTGCTCCGGTTTTCTCTATCCATGGATCTCAAGGACGATACGCATAGACATGAATATTTTCAACTTGTTGGAAGAATAATAACAACACAGCCCTATAGAAGTTACGTCCATTACAAGTGATGCCTCAAGATCTTCCACATGTCGATCTATTGACCCAATAGAAAAAGTCGGCATCGCTGGAATCGCCCATTTGAAGCAGTTGAGGGGGGAAACAAAGAGGAAAAAAAAATCTTAACCCGCTATAATTGCTCAAAAACTAAACGCTGAATTATGAATATAGTTTCCTAACCAATAAAGATACAAAGACATGGAGAGGGGCAAAACGGTTCAACAGCCCATAAATACAAAAATAACGGAGAATGCTAACAGGACGCTTCGTGTTAGCAACATGCTACATGCTAACGCTAGCTATTATGGCGGTTTTTACGCTTCTACTGAACAATCTGTTGTGGAAAAAAAGATTCATATGGACCCAATTTAGACTTGACTCTATTTGCGAGGGATAAATATGTTTATATTCCACCAGAAAACGGTTACGCCCACTTGTATGACGCAATGCCGACTATATCTATAGATTTTGAAGAGGATGGGTCAAATGCTGAGAATGTCAGAAGCGAATTTATTGCAAAATTCATGTTAAAATAAAATGCAGCGCCAACAAATTCTTCTCCCGGATTGAAGAAGCGGCATTATCCCCTAAATGAACTGACAAGTACTCAATTTGCGCCGTTGTGACTAGACGCAACAAGTGATCCATGTGTATAAAGCAACTCAAACGTAGATCTGAGTGCTTAGCAGAAATGTAGGGGTTGAAACTTTGTCCCTAATTACTCCTGGTGTAAGTCCTGCATTATTAATGTGTTTTACTCCCCTCCATCTCCACTTGCCAAGTTTATATTGATCAAAGCATTTTGTATGAATTAGGAGGAGTGCGTCAGCAGAGTGGTTAGCACCCACGCAAAGACATCTTTAGCTTGATCCAGGTTGCTAATAATCTATTTGAGCGGAGTCTGTGCTTTACTCTTATATTCAGTCTGATAATAGTTATTCTCAAGAAACTAGTGAAGGATTATGAATAAGAAAGGTTGACTTACTGTCTGTCTGTCTGTATGCAATACTATATGGTGTCCAGGGTTCTGCCACATGAGGGAAATCGAGTAGTGATCAAGTATACATTGTCGTCTCTTGTAGTGTCTATGTGCAAAATGTTCACACCACTATGTCTCAGCATGTTATTCCTCCCTCACCTGGAATATCCCAGCTCTTTGGAAACCCGTGTTAACTCTCCGTACAAGTTATATCACATCGGTGTCCCATTTAGACGTACTGCGCTACCTCTAGACTGTACGTGTGCGTCTTGGTGGCGTTGTTTATGGTGTCTTTGCGTGCGTAGCCTGGGTCCTGGGTGCGTTTGATTACCCCCTCACAGCCTCTGAGGGAGCGCATTCATTCTCACTCTGATAATGAGGAAGAGACTCGCAATGCCCTTAAGTCATTTCTCCACTTCTGCCACACTTCCTGTTGCATCCAACGCCTTCCATTTTTTCACACTTTCTTACAGTTTTTACATCTTTCTGTCTCATTGCTGCCTCGCCACCTAATCTCCTGATATATTAATTTAGTGTATCAGAGTTGGTAGAAATAATTACTGAAGGAAATTATTCATATTAAATGTTTTAAAAGATTGTACAATACTGTATGTGCAATTTACTATAGGCTACAGGCTTAAAGTACAGCCCTATTTTTGAATGATTATATTGGATTTCAATTAGCCCAGAGACAGATGCATATTATATTCAACAACTCAACGCAATACTTGACTAAACCTTTTCAACACTGTGCATTCCATTAAAGCTACCTTGTTAACCTCTTAACCCCCACATTAACCACGCACATTTTCTCCAGTTCAGCGTTACCCAAATCCAAAAGTTCTATTTTTTGTAGCTCTTTTTGTGGCTTTTTTGTTGCGTTTTCCTCACTCACTTTTCCATCCTTTTTTGTCACTTTTCTGTTACTCTTCTGTTGTTTTTTTGCTCTTTTGCGTTTTCGTTGCTTTTTTGTCACGTTTTTGTTGCTCTTTTGATGCATTTCATTCCTTTCGTTGCCAAACTGGCATCCAATCAAACTGGAGAAAATGTGCTCGGTTCGGGTGGGGGTTAAGAGGTTAAGAATAGACTTGAAAGATAACTTAAACAAGGCTTAAATTGTCTAAAATTTGGAAAATAATGTCGATAACTTTATATATTTTTCATTATTGTGTCTATCTGTGCTAGAAAGGATCAGTTCTCTTCGCGCCGCTGCTGTGTATTTATTGCCACCTGTTTACAAGACCGTGGGGGCAGAGCTGGTTGGAGACAAACAAGGTTTTATGTCAAAGATTTAAAAGCAGGCATTTTTCATTAGTCTAGTCGAAGGAGGGCTATCTCGGAGGAGCCGTGAGCTGCCGGCCCCGCTTTTGCCCAACAATAGCCTTCTCACGTACCCTGCGTCAATGCTTTCATGCGCTGTGCATTCGCTCAGTTGCTCAAAATGTCCACTCCGCCGCAGCGCCTTTTACCTGACTTGCCCTGGAGATTCTCGAGGGGAGTACACAACGAGAATGAGTCAGAGTCGAGCGTCTGTTAGTGTTAAAGTAACGGTTTTCAAATAGTGGTGCGCAGGCTCCTTCTTGTGATAGATTGGAGTTCAAGTCCTGATTCTGGCAATGTTTTTTGGGGGTTAACTCAGGAGTCACTCGCTTTAGACTTTATCCAGTCCTGGTTTGGTCCTCTTTCTTTATATATATATTTTGTCAGACCGTTCGTCTCACACATAGGTACCTGGGTTTTTGTTGAAGTATTTGAGGGTCATTTGTTGTTCAAGGGTGCAATTCATGGACTGATTTGATATGGTATGTCAGCTATCTAAATTTTAGTCCTCGTTAAATCCCTGTTTTGGGGTTTGGACAGAGTTAAAGCCCATATACCTTTCTTGTATAATGTAATGAAAGGTTTTGTTCCTCAGTATATTGTAATATCAGATATGTGTTGGAAAAGACCACTGTGCATTGTGCATCTATAAAAACACATTTGTTATTGACATGGAACCTCTAGGCTAGTTGTGGTTAGCTTTTTGTGACAGTAACAAAAAAGTGGAGCACTTTGCCCAACCAAAGCTGTGAATCTTGCTTTTTCACTCATCCTTGTGAAGAATTGGATGGTAGAAATACTTTTACAAAGTTAGGAATGAGTTTGAACCACAACTAACAGTTTAAACTTGACTCTCTCCCTCTTTCATTGATTGTAAACCAAAATCAGGTACAGGGCATTTCATAAGCTGGCTCTAACTTATATGATTAGAAAACTAATTTTCTGACGCTAAACTCCCCCTTGTCTTTTTCACTCTCTCATCTCACAGTAACTTTTCTCCTTTTGTCTTCCAGGCGACTGAAGTGGACAGTGCCCTCACAGCGGCCCTTTAGGAGGCCCCATACCCGCTGCCTCCTCCTCTCCTGCTCCCCTCTTTCATCTCCTCCGCCTCCCTGCACCCTGCACCAGGCCCGGGCATGGATCTGAAGGACCGCAGGCACCGCTCTCTCACTAGGGGGCGCTGCTCCAAAGACTCCCAGTATAACACCTCCTCGCTGGACACCGACGAGTGCCGCGTGCCCACTCAGAAGTCCTACAGCTCCAGCGAGACGCTCAAGGCTTTCGACCACGAGCAGCGGCTGCACTACGGCGGCTGTGTCACCGACCTGGTGCATCACGAGGCGGACGAGTACTCCAGGCAAGGTCAGTGAAGAAAGCACTCAAAACACTTTTTATTTAATGTTGTAGATTGTGCTAACGTGGCCGGATGAACCGCTTCACTGTCCCGACAAAAGAACAGGTGAAGGAACCCCTTTATTACAGGTCTCTCTTCCAAAAGACACATTGAGTCTCAAAGGACCAACCTGTATGAATAAAGGAATGAATCAAACTTTTTTCATATAGCGCTTTTGAACAACCACAGTTAATCAGTGCTGCACAGTAATAAAACAACAGAAAGCTCATATCTGCTGTATAGAGTGCAGTTATCAATACAAAGTGTCAAAGTGTCAAAGCCAAACATAGTCATATTGTTCATGACAAAAAACACACCATAAAGAAGCTCTTTTACAAAGTTTAGACCAGAAAGTCCATACTAAACCACATCTATGTTTTGAATAAATGGGTGAAAATCACGCATAAACAAGGACATATGCCAACAAAGGCGTGACCTTCTTAACAGAACCTCGATAAAAAGGTTCTAGGAAAGGTTTAGCATCTCAGTCAAGGAGCAATAATTGTGTACTGAGGGACTTGGACAAAAGATTTTACTAGAGTGGCCTCACCTGCTAAAAAAAAAAAATCTCTCTGGGGAACTGATGGGCTTTGAGGTATGCCTACACAGCGACTTAATCCAGGTTGTCTTCTTCAATTCTACTACTACTACATTTCCTTCAATAGGAACCATATTAATGATTTGTACAATAGTCATAGGAGGGTGATATGATCTGGTACGGTTCGCTTTTTATTGAAGTATGCACCATAGCTTATATTGACATTTGTATGTTACGTTGAGAAAAATAAATTGGTCTAATGGTTTTCAAAACCCACTCATATCAACCTCATAGTGTAGTAGGGCTGAACGATTTTGAGAAATAATCTAATTGCGATTTTTTTTCTTCAATATTGCGATTGCGATTAAATATGCGATTATTGTTGCAAGGTCCTCTTCTCATGTATTTTTCACCTAACACAAGCAATAAATCAGCCTGTTTCATAATAAACAATATTTGAAGTGAAAATTGCAACAAAATTGTTGCTTGACCTATTCAAAATGTGTGTGGACTGCACTTCTTAAACTGTCTGAACTTAACAGTACAGTCTATAAATAAATGCTAAATTATATAGATATGAAAAAAAAATAACTCACTGATCCAGTCAGTAACATCACCCAGACTAAAGTGCAGGAAAGTAAGAACAAACGTCTGCTTTAACTAGTTGGAAAAGTTTTAGGAAATCAAACTCCCAATTAATACAAAATAAGCTATTTAATTTATTAAATAGTACTTTATTATTTCGGCCAATCAAATCCCTGTCTGAGTTGCTTCAGATGCGCGTTATTGAAGGACACGGAGAGGCCAGATGGAGCACACGCCAAATCACAGTGGAATTAAGAGCAGCATTTTGGTTTTGGGATGTAACTTTTGAGTTTATTTGTTTATTTGAGCAATACACATTGTGCTCAAAAGGAGTGGGCTGAAGCAAAAAGCTTATGAGCCCCCACCCCCAAGTGCAATACATAAACTTTGGACAATATGAAGAAAGAAAAGAACACTGACACAAGGAGACGACATGAGGTGCCAAACACAGACGCGTATCTTTGACTCGCAGCCATTTAGTGACATTTCAGCTTAAACAGCACATTTCCTCAGCAAAATAAGACATGACACGGACTCCTGCCTCGGATCCTAGTTACCAACCCTTTTCATACTGTAGTTTAGTGTTTATATCTAGCGTCTGTACGACCTACGGAGCGGATATGCGGTAGACGCAAAGGTAAATAAAGGCACATCGCCTCCGCGGTTACTTAATGGTCATGAAACGTCATTATGCTTTTGAGATAAGTTCTTTATCCACAACATTCCCAAACATAAGCCCCCTAAACTGAGCCACAAACGACTCTTTACTTTTTACAATCAGCACAGACTCACCTATATATGTCTGTGGAGGCAGAGGCGTGTGAATCCGGAGGTGAGGGAGTTTCTGTGATCACCAGAGCGTGTAGTAGCGGCGACGGAACGGCGTGATTAGCGCTGCGGCTAACGCAATGCTAACGGAGAAAAGCAATATTCCTTCGCGGTGGCTGCATGATAAAAGCTGATATTTTCACTGTACATCCACAATCTACCGCGCACCTTAACTAGACTGAGACGTAAACAAAAGCACGCGACGGAGCGGACTTTGCTGCCATATCTCGTTGCTCTATTTACTTCCCAAATCGCGTGCCCTGCGATTACGAAATCGCGTTGTGTAATATCGCGATAAAATTGCAAATGCAATTAATCGTTCAGCCCTATAGTGTAGTTTCATGGTATGAAGTGACACTCCATGCAATCACTGACTATGACACTCAAAAGCTCTAATGTGTGACAATTACACAGATAGAAATTAGAATAGGCATGGTCTATTTACAAATGCAGTATCCCCCCACATTTCTCTTCTTTTCTTGCCATCCTGACTAGTATGTTAATGGTCTCCACAATCGCTTACTTCAAGGTTTTAGGCTGGAAGGCCACAACTACATTTCAAGGATGTTGTCATTTCCTTCAAAAGTGTTACCAATACCAATAGTTTTTTTCCTTCTTCTTCTTCAATGACAGTAGCCATGGCAATTCTTTTTTCTAGCCTTACCTTTTCAGTGCACACTGACTTTCAGAACTTAAAGGGATGCCTGCTCATATGTCTGTTTTATTTCAGTTTAATGTGATTTTCTTTAGGCTTTGATGCATTCCCTAAAAGTGCTGTTTAGCTGCTCAAATAAGTAACACACTGTCCGTCACGTCATCTTGAAATGATAATGTATTTGATTAGGGCTAATTCTTCATAGGAAAATAACAGGAGCAGCAAGTCATGTGCCGCTTCTTTGCATCCAGCCAACACCCTCTCTTTTATACTTTGCGTGAACGAAAACTTTACTCGAGTGCAGTTTTGCTGACTTTCCCCACCGCTTCTGTCTCGTAGCATATTCAGATCAGAATAAACGCTGGAGCACTGCACCAAAGCAGACCTTTAGCTGCAGCAAAGCCTGTCATAATGAACTTCTGTATCCCCCGGTGAGCGAGCGATCCGATAGGCCGATAGGTCATCTCTAAAGGGGTGCGTCCGCCCTCAGCCATGCCTTTAAACTGCACGAGTGTCTACGTGCAGTGCGGGACGTGTGCGCTGTGTGTTGGAGCGAGACATGAAAGCGCCTCTATTGATCCCTGGCTACTGAAAGGAGTCAGACTCGATGGGATTGATTGGCGCTAAGCTCTGTTTTCTCCGCATGGACACAGCAGCACAGACATACAACACGGGTAAATAGTGCCACCAACCTCTGGTCACATTTTAGACTTGAACCTGTCATCATGTTAAAGTGTATTGGCCAAACTCTGAAGATTTTTCAACCAACATGTGGCACAGATTTTTAAAGGCGTCCAAATCCACGCTAGAAAAGTATAATGCCTTACTTACGTGTACCAATTAAAGCATTAAAGGCTATATTTTTATTGTCCGAAATAATATATATATAAAAAAAAGAAATGTTTAATAAAAGTGCTGTTTGAAAAATGTGTCCCATTTTAGTAGCAGTAGTAGTAGTTTATTCGGTCATTTTCATTTTCATTCTTTTAAACATAAAACAAGCACGACTGAAAGGGTTTAGGCTGAAGTAAATACGTATTGTCCCTAACCCAATTTACAGACTTCCACGAGAAAACAAACACAAACATTAATAGTAAACAATATCAAGTGTCAAACAGAAGAGAAATAAGCATGTATTTAAAATTGATTTTAACATAAATTTCAACGCTCCAATATATATGTAAATATACATTTTGTTTTACGTTAATTTATTTTAACTAAATCATGTCATCATTTAAATTCATTCATTATAGATCTATTAAAGTATTTTCAAAACTTTGTTCATCCTTAACTTATATATTTTTGAATGATAGTAGATTTATACAACTTTTTGAAAGCTTTGACTGTTTTAGACTGTTTTAAATGATCTTCCAAATCGACTTTTATGTATTTTCATAGACAGAAATGACCTATAATGTAGGTTTTTTCCGGGTGCTCTGGTTTCCCCTGTCCTCCTAAATTTACCCAGAGGATCAAAATAGGTCATCCTTAAGTATTTGATCTGCAAAACTGAATAAAATGATCAGAATGGCCTGATTAAGGTGCTACATTGTCAGGGTTTTGCATTTTACATAAAGATAAAAAGTGAGATATACCATGGCCTATCACTTAGGGCAGTGGTTCTCAAACTTTCACCTGTCTCATAAAATGTTTGGATTTTTAAGTACATTTTCAGTAAATTATGACTTAACTGGTTGTTTACCAAGCTAAATCTGGATAAGACCAATATCTGATTAAAATAAAGTCTAAAATTAGTGTTAGACTTCTTTAGACTGAGTTCTATGGCTTCCTTCATACAAGGTGAATCTTTGTGAAGCCATATGTGCCGTGGGGGTAAATGGTTTTAATGTGAAAGTTATCGTTGGTTGAACTCAAATCTGCAGTCACAAACATACTGTGTAAAACACAGCCAATCTTGACCTGAGATGGTTCAGGTCAAGTCAATATTTCATGTGGAAACCCCTCACACAGAAAATGCAGTTGACTGCTTTTCTATAAACTGCTCCATCTGGAAGACCTTCCATAAAATACACAGATATGTTCCGTGGGAGCATGGCAAGAAATCACAGAGACGGATCAATCTGACATAATTATTTCTAACACTTGCTCACACGCAGACTCCAAGAAAGCCAGAGAGTGCTAAGGATACCTGACCAGGAGGGATTCAAAACTATTTCACATCCAGGGCTTAGGGATTTCCTGTTTTATCTGTGGAGTAAATGTGCCTCATGTTTGCGAAACCAGGAAGAATAGAGGACGGAATTTAACCCCAATGTAATAGTAGTAGAAAAGGGAAATAGACTAGAACCAGAACTGAAATAGGATTTAACTAGCCTGTGGTTAATCGCGCTTGGCAGCTTTCAGTTCTACAGTGAGCCATTGTTCCTTCAAACACTAATGTTTACATAATTTATTGTTTTGTTCTTGAAGAAGCAAGATCAATTGTTTTTCATGTTATTAAATGGTTCAGTTACAGGAAATATTGAATCTTTATTTATTACTACACATTGTCCAAATCCCATCTCGTATTGTTCTCCTGAATCCAATCTCGACCCACCCTTAATACACAGTCTTTTTGGGGATCGAAACACAGACCTTTGAATCCATGGATGGACGCTCCAAAACAGGGATCTCCAACCACTATCTCCTAGTTGCTCAAAAGCCCTTTCCAAATCGCTCCTCAAAGACATTTCTACATGTGATGAAGTAAAAAGCTCTCGGTTGAACGTCTTTCGCCAAACCTTGGTCAATCTAAATAAACACAGAAGCAGCAAATTCCAAAACCAAAAAAACATTTGGCTAGACTGAACTGCAGAAGACTCAGAGGATGCCCGTGTAACCCGAAGAGTCCCACGCCTCAGTTTGAGAACCCAGCCCTCAGAGATGAAGATAAGGGACAGTGCGGCCGAATTATCAGGGGGTGTTGAGGACTCAGTGGCGTGTGGCGTTTCGGACACACTCCAGCGCCGCGCCATGCTGACCTCACACTCGGCAATAGCTGATCGATAGCTCACTGCTCTCAGCCTATCAGCTCCTCTGTAAGCCCAGAGCCGCAGATGCATCGTGGGAAGTGTGGCCACAGGAGACCAACAGTGTTGCCGCACCATATGGACTGTGACACCACGAGAGAGGAGGAGAATTACTGGAAGGAGACAGAGAAAGAGTTGGAGTGAAAAATAAAAATAAAATATCCTATGAAAACATGTATCCAGTTGGTGGTTTATCAATTTTAGTTTTGTAGATGACATTTCAGTGGTTTCAAAACAACATACCACTGATTTAAAACGCCAGAGAGCTAATCTATGAGATTGGCTCTCATCTTGTTAGAGCGCATTTATGACGCACCGACACCAACTCAGTTACAGAATTAAACCAATGCTGTTGATATACAGTAGTTATGGGGGATTGTCTTGGTCATGGAAATTGTCTTGGTCTATAAAGCGCAATAAAATGGAAACATTCACAACGTTGTAAGGCTCAAAGTTTGTAACAACTAAGGGTCATTTATCAAGAAGGGTGCTTAATAGCGAGTGCGAGCTGAAAAAAGAAAATACTATTTAGTGGCTGCGCTGCACCTGATTTACCATTTGAAACTATGTGTATTACAGTGTAAGGGCCACAAATCTCATATGTGTCTGTGAAAGGGTGCACAAGCTGGAATAGTCTAGTACTATTCGAGAGTCTTACACCTTCACAGTGTTTAGAAAAGAGCTTATCAGAATCAGATCACATGTAAGACCTGATTTACTGTTATAGAGGGGAACTTTATATAATGCAGGTTGGTTTTAAATGGTGTAAATACTATATATTATGTCCCCGTTTGTTTGTTTTCTACCTCCAGGAATGTCACCTGAAAAGAATCACTGATACTCATGAGCTAAAAGGCTATGTCAGGGCATTGCACTTTTTTATGTATTTATTTATTTTTGTCATTGCACCCCGATGTCTCTTCAGGCGTGTGTTCTCTGTAAGCACTTCACAGACTGTCTCTATACTTCATTGGGGTCTTTGTTGTTGAGAATACAGAGAATTTACTCCTAAATAATCAGAGGGTTCTGATGCAAGTTGGGGCAACATCTTAACCATTCTGAGATGTTGTCAACAGCTTGGTAAATTTCATCTTCTAGTTTTTTGTTTTTGTTTCACTACTTAATAAACCAGCTTTTATCGCTCTGCTCTGCTCTGATTTTTTATTTTATTTTTTATATATAAATTCAGCACACACACACACACACACACGCTCCGCATTAAAAGAGAGGAAAAAAAAAGTTCTTTAGAATTCTCTCATGCCAGATACATTGAACGAGGGAAAGAGCCCTTTTTATTTTCGCCATAAAATATGTTTGACCTTGTTCATCATTTTTTTTTAACATCCGTCAGATATTTGACTAATTCATGCGCCCATAGACAAAGCGCGGAAAATGTGATGTTTTTTTTTGATTAAATATAATGATTGTTTGGCCTGCCGTCGGGCCAGCATTTTCTCTCTTCCTGATGTTAGAGTTTTGAGGTCGCCGACTGCTATTCTCACATTGATTTAATGGTTATATGCGCCACAGCTAATTTACAGCTCTGTCCTGCGTTAACGCTTATTGACCCGCCTTTAACGTGTCATCAGATTTATGCGCTAGACAAGGAGGTGCGATTCATCCGTGTGGGAGCTGGTGACCAGGGGCTGCACGTAGACACTAAGTTGTGAGGTACTGCGTTGGGACGTGACGGTTCGGATTTACTCGAGAAACTTTGCGAGTGGGTGGCGCTTCCTAGAGTCGTCTCATTGCCTTGTGCTTTTGAGGTATCGTTTCAATAAGGCAAACGAGTGATGTGTGAGGTTCGGAAAATGGTTAGACTCCTATCATAGAGAACATTGAGAACATGCGAAGGCCACCCAGACGGACCCCACCCCGGACCCCCTGGCTGTGTGGAGAGAATGATGTCACCGAAACAAAATGATTTTCTATTGCTGATTATTACCCTCTTAACCCCCGCCTGAACCAAGTGCATTTTTCTCCAGCTCGGCTTGGGCCAAATCTAAACGCTCCTCGACTCGAGAGCAACAGTGTAGTGCCTCATTTAAAGTTAAGACCTCCAAAGCTGATTGTAACTTTTAAGCGTTCTTGTCGTGTTTTCGTCTCTTTTCTTGTCGCTTTTTAACGTTTTTTGCTGCCTTTTCATCCTTGCTTTTTTGATGCTTGTTTGTCATGTTTCCGTCACTTTTTTCATGTATTTTGGATGTAGCTTTGGTGTTCTCTCTTATGCCTTGGTTGTGGCTATTCCATCACTCTTTAGTTGTGCTTTAGTCCCTTGTTTATTGTGTTATTGTGAGTTTTTCGGCACGTTTTCTGTAACTTTTTTGTAGTGTTTTTATCCTCTTTTTCATCGCTATTTTTTGAGGCTTTTTTCAAGAAGCAAGAAGATGTGGGTGATGCCAAACTGGACACAATAAGCTCGGTTCAGGCGGGGGTTAAGAGGGTAATAGAAGCTATGCAATGATGTATGAGGATCATTTGTGATAGTTGATTATGGTAGATTTCACCGAACATGGCAAAGGCCGATGTAAATATCAATGTGGAAATGCAGCTGGTCGAGAAGGGGATGGGATTTCCTCAGAGCAGGACAAAACTTCGTGTGTGCGTGTTTTGTAAATAAGTTGTAGCAGAGCTTGCTACAGTGTGTGGCGTCTTCTCGTTTAAAAAGTATCAATAAAACTGCTTGTTGTTGCCAGCAAATATAAAGTCCACCCACTCACGGCAACCACCGGCGGTGCGGACTTAAACGAAGCGATCCAAGACGGAGACTTTCGTGAGAATTGTAAACTTACCAAATCCATCGACAATCCAGCTCACGGGCGCAATGTGCGAAATCTCCCTTTGGGGCTCAGACTTTGGTGGTTGTAAAGAGGAGATAAAGAAGAGGGAATCTATTGCATGTTTGCTTACGTGAATGCTGGAGTATAAAGTTGGGGGACAAAGAAAAAACTCAGCTTGAACCAGATTCTCAGGTGAATGCTTAGTCTTTGGCACTACTCCCACTCTTATTAACCTCCTAACCCCCAGCACATTTTCTCCAGTTCGACATTACCCAAATCTAAAAACGTCTCGACCTGAGAGTTTACAGCCAATAGGCCAGAGTAAAGCCTCATTTTAAAGGCCTAATCCCTTTTTATTTTCTTCTTTTTGTCAAGTTTCCGTTGCGTTTCCGTTGCTCGTTTTTTGTGGCTTCATCACAGGTACGTTACACTAAAAACTGAAATGCAAACGCTACAAAAAAAAGCAATGAGAACGTGAGAAAAGTGCAACGAAAATGTGACAAAAACACAACAAAATCGATTAAAACAAAACAAGGAAGGCGTGCAGAGGAGTTTTGTAGGTCTCAGCTTTCAAATGAGGCATTACTCTGGCCTATAGGCTGTAAACTCCCACGTTAATTAGCTTTATGATTTGGATAAAGCCAAACTGCAGAAAACGGTGGGTACAGAGGGTAAATTATACCAAATAAAAAATAAAAAAATGTGTTTCCTGTTCTACCCACCTCTGTCTACCCATTGCACGTATAATGTTAGTAATTAGTCCAGTTTCAATTTTAATTAATATTTTCCCTTCAGATTTTCACTCCTCTTACTCCTCGGCGCTTAGGGAAAAAGCCCGGCACAATACACATTTCACAAGTACATTTCTTCATCTTTTTTGTTTTGTTTTTTTTCTTGTCCCATTTCAAAACTATCCATTTGCATGAGTTATGCGGTGCAAATTATTAGGAGTACAGCAGATGTCCTGAGGATATGTTCCCAGCCAAATCCAGGATCTGGGGGATCTGTGATTCTTCAAGCAAAAAAACTCCAAACGCAAACATTTCATTATTTAAGCAGATCTCACTTCGTGGCAACTGTGTAAACATTGGACACACTATTGATTCACTGACTGCATTTCATAATATACCGTCTGATGCCAGGAGTGACAGCTGAATTTATAGTGGAATTGCACAGTAGTGTCTCGTCTTGCAACAGACAAGAAGGATCAACGCATTTATCAGACATAGAACATGTTATAGTGACGCCCCCTTCCCCCTTCCCCTTACCCAAATCTAAAGGCTTCTTGAAAAAGTGTCAAAATAGCAACAAAAATTCGACGAATACAAGGATGAAAATGCAACAGAAAAGTGACAAAAAAAGCGTCGGTTTAGATGAGTTATGTGGGCTGTCAAATGAGGCTGTGAGCTTTCAGATTTGGGTACATTTGGTTCGGGCATGGGTTAAGAGGTTAAACATTATGTACGCTTTTCTTCCTCTTTTCTTTTCTGTGAATCATTCATAACCATGACCCATTCGTGCCCTGGGTTATGAGGTAGACTTGTTCAAATCACCTCATGGTTTTACTGTTATAAGATCAGATAAAATAAGATAAGATTTACTTATCTCACAATGGAGAAATTCACTTGTTTCAACAGCTCTCAAGAACTCTCAGGGGGTGCAAAGAATCAAAGAAAATGTGCAAATAAATATAGTAGATAAAGGTATTGTATCTTTTTTTGGTAATTGGTAAATGCTAATTTGGTAAATAGTAGATAACATAAGGGAGACTCAGGAAACCCGGCATCTGTCCCCAGTCAAGCTCAAAACAGTGTCCCTCGCCAGAAGCTAAAGCTGCAGTAACCGAATTTCAGAGGTTCTTAGCTTTCAAATTTATATTCGCTTAATTGTGACCCTTTGTGCTCTACCTATAATGGGAAGGATAGCACCTACCTAGTGATTGCATTTCCCCATTCAAAGGTGTGGATTTCAGCTTACAGCGTAGAATTATTGCTTTGCTTCATACTCTTGACATTTTCTTTAGGCAATACTGATAAGCTGTGACCAGCTTTTTTCGCTGAAGTGGAAGATGGCTTTAGGAAACCTTTTCAAGTGTTTTAAAAAGTAAGTCAATGTAGTAAGCATTTCCTGTCTCGTTAAATAATAAAACAACTCTGGAGTTATACCCTGTCTGCAAATGTGGGAGCTATAATGCATTTTGACCAGTTCATTTTGTCTATCGTTTACTCTTACACCATTTCTGACTCTAAAACCCGCTGTCAGCTTATAAACTACCTGTATGTGTTTAATGCTGACACATAGGAGGCAGTCCATGGCTTATACTACTACATCATGTTTCTCTCAAACTCCATTAGGCAAACTGTGGGAAGGCAGTGTCACGAAAATTCAGCGTAACAGTAATTCTCATTTTTTGGGGGGGGCTGATTGTGCGACAGTATGGTGCAGTATTTTACACAAGCTTACCTAATCAAAAAATACTTGTATCTTGTACCAAGACAGTCGACGGAAATGCAATGTAGCCAATTACTGTGGCAGTGGCAGAGAAAATGCCACTGTCCACAAAATGCTGGACGGCCAAAATGTTTTGCTTGAAATTTATGTTGATGCAATCAGGAGTGCATGAGTCTGCCTAATAAAACAGCACTTATATAGATAGAGTAGTTTATGAATACCGAAGGCAAATAAAAGTGTAACTAAGAGCACTTTTCATAAATCAAAATACATAAACAATATAGGCGGTAAATGAATGAGTTCCGAGTTAAGCTCTAGGAGGCAGATTTGGCACAGGTAAACTCGTTTGAGCAATTAGTTTATCAAGCTGCAAATGACTGTCACGTCAATGTAAATTCATGGTCTTGGCGGAGAAGTGAAATATGTTTAGTGTTTCATGTTAAAAAAAAAAAAAAAGAAGAAAAAAAACTTGCCACCATTTCTATTTCTGTTATTTTCCCCTGAGGGCTACTTGTAAAACAGGTTTGGTTTTCTAAAGAGACCTCCCGCAGTGTCCGTATCTGATCACAGTCTTATTACCATACACAGGAATCTGAAATAACTCCCTAAATTCATTTTTACTCAAGCCATACTCTGTGGTGGTAAGCTACTATTGAAACCAAGCTGCACTGAGGGATGGCAATCTGTGCCCTTCTGACCCCCCTAGGTGGTTGTTTGTTTGTTTTTTGCTTTCACTTATTGTACATATACCGCTTTCTTTTTTTTACTATTTAACTGTTTGCACATTTCCTGTCTATTTTGCACACCCTGAGTGATCTTATTGAATGCCGAATGTGCTTTTCTTTCTTTCCTCCTTTCCTCAATTCTTTCTTTCTTTCTGTTTTTGTTTAAAGTAAACCATAGGGTGTCATTCATCAAGACAGGTGCTATTTTGTGGGCATTGCACTCATTTTTACCATTTGAAATTGCCTGTATTACAGTATTAGGGCCCCAAATCTGACATGTCAGTGAGAGAATGATGTGTGAATGACTGCTGATCCGCTTTTGCACGTGCTAATCTTTCTGCACGGGAGCAAACGCTCGGTAAATGATCCCTTTAGTCGCCTACAACCATTGAATATGGAGTTACAAAAAAGCGATCCACGTTCTTAGTCGTACTGTGATAACCTTTGCCAAAATATATCTTAAAACTCATTCTAATGTTGAACTATACTAAATCACACTGACTTTGGTCCACTCACTTCTTTTTAACCCATGTGTTTTCCTCTTCACTTTTGCTCCTTAATGCGTTTCTCCCAGTCCATCCGTGGCACCACTTCCCTGTTGATTCCCCCAGGCGTAGAAGCACTGCCCCCAATTCTGTAGCCGCGTCCCCCTCCCCTCCGACCGGCAGGTATTATCAGGTGCTCAGCACTCTCTGGAAGCTTTGGCCTTTCCTCCATGGACCTTTGAATGAGCACCTCTCCATTCTCCTCCAATTTTGCAATGCGGATGTTGCCTTTGTCCCCCCGGGTAGCAATGCACAAGAGGGGATCAACCAAACACCAACTCCCAACCACCTGCTTCCATCTGAGTGCCCGGACAACATTCACCATCACACGCACCGCTTATTTGGCCCCCGCGCTATGGTTCGTCCAAAGGCCTTTTCCCCTTTTCATTTTCAGTTTCTTTTATGGCGTCCTTTGCTCCTCCGTCACACCTCTCATGGCTGCTTTCACCTCCTGGTCTTGGTTCCCCGTCGCTGCTCTCGCTCGTGCTGCTCTTTTATTGCTGCTTTAGTGGTCATATCACACATGTGTTATGTGGAGAGCCTCTGTGGAGAACATGTTCCTTTGTGTTACATTTCACACCGGCTCTATAGGCTTGAACTCACGCCATTATGCGCCAAAGTGGAACTATATACTCAGCTCATTGGCGGAATGACAAAGGAGCAAAGCCCTATAGATACTGTACATTTCACTTCGAGTTCATTGACCAAAGTTCCGAACCTCCTTTGACAAAACGTTGTCTTGCTTTCTACATTGTATCAGAGAGGGTATTACAATAGAGAAAGCAAGTTTGTAATGTGTCTATAATAAATGTATTGATTTTATAATAAACATATCTTAAATGGACAGTGTCAGCCATTTAGCAACGAGGGTGAAAAATACAATATTTTAAATAGGCATGATGAAAAGACCAGTAATTAAAGATAGATTTGTCTGTATTATATCTTCCTTCATGTAAAACATTATTTTAATTGGCTCTTCACCCACTAAGACACTTTAATTGTTGCCCTCGAAAAAAAAATAAAAAATAAAAATAAAAAGACACCTCACATCATAATGACTGAATTTTCTCCGGAAAAAATTACAATCTATTCACAAACTCAACACACAATGATGTTTTTTTTTTTTTTTTCGCGCCCTAGCCAAAACTGTGAAACAGCTTGAACTATCCACAAAATAGCAAATCATGTCATTTAGTGTGTTAACAAATCACCAGCACCACATGTTCAAAAACCTGAAAATTCCCATATTTTTGGCCAGCTTCCTTTCACCTTGGACAGTCCACCATTGTCTGTAATAATGATGAGCGCAGCCGTGTTGCCATAGTCCTCTCTAACTGAACGCAATGGACACAGATCTTTAATAGATATAATTAACTCCAAAGTGCCTCTTAGTAAAAGCACCTGCAGAAGTATTTGGAGCCTTCATTTGAGTGTCAAGCATTTTTTAATGGGTGCAGCCTGTAAGTCAGCCGTATATTCCACCACCGCTGCAGAGTTTGATTTGTGTTAGTGGGGGACTCCTGTTAAGTCAACCCTGCCAGGAAGCATATGTCTGTGTTTTGGAGAAAGGCTTATTGCAGCAGTTGCTTCACTTGTTGTCGCACCTGCACGGTCTAAGCCTCATGTAAAAAAAAAAAAAAAAAAAAAAACAATTGGGGGCTTTTATAATACATGCCTCATTGGGCTATATGTGCACCAATCAGGCATACACATCACCACTGAAAAAGATTACTGCATATCTTCCTCACTGCACAGATTATCCCTCCCAATGTGCATCCTGTTTTTTACAAATGCACTAACATTTAATTACATGCTTGTGTAGGCAATATGTAATTAAATGTTAGATGTGTTTCACGACAAAGGCCAATCTGTTACAACAGCTGAGTGGCATAGAATAAGTGTGTAACATATAACACACATGGAGATAGTGTCCAACACAACCACTATTCAAATTACTTAACCTGTTACCTGCCATCTTAGGGTTAGGTTTAGGGTTAGCCAGTGTGATACATCATTTGGAAGCCAAGACCTTCTAGTTTCTAAAACTAAGTGGGAAATCTGTGTGAGATTTGCTGTTCCTAATCCTAATCTTAACCCTAACCCCTGACTGGGGGGACGGCAAGTAACAGGTTAAGAAGAGTCTGGTGTCTTGATACCGTTTGATATGCAATAAGAGGCATTGCAGGAGTGGTCAAGTGCAGGAGCTTATTTTTCCATCGATAAAGAAGGCACAAAAGTTGCCGCGCCTATTTTTTCCATTTCATTTCGTTTGCTCCAGCCCTAGTTTGTTCACAAAAATGACCGCACGTCCCCTTTGCTCATACAATTCAGTGCTCATACAATTGCATGACGTGATGAAGCAAAGCAGCGCTGGCCCCCCTACATTTTTAGATTCTGCTGTATTGTTCTGTGCAAGAAATGTGCTTTATGTAGATGCGAATACCACCCGTACTTTCCTTAATAAGACTTTTGAGTCGCAGAGATTTGTTTTTACTGAATAAGCTTCAAACTAAACTTACATTATTACCCTACTGATGTTTCATTATTTCTAAATAGAGACTGCGGAAAAATCAGGCAGCCTGGCCATTAAATTAAAAATGAAAATGGGGTATTGTTCTGTTAAAAAAGCCATTCTGGGGGACGCTTGTTGCTCGCAGCAGCTGGCGTGTCGCAGATGTACAGTCACATATGATTGTAGGTACTGTAGGCCAAGCGTGTGCTAACAATGATAAAGACTGTGACCCCGTTCAGAGCTGGCATTAGCATGTGCTCAGTGCGATCTGTGCGAGTGGACGCGGCTAACATCTGTTCACATCTGGCACCTCCTCTTGCGTCTCCAGTGACCGCCCCCTGTCCAGTTTCATTTTTTTTTATTTTTTTTTTATGCCAATCCACAAGTCGTAAAACAAGCTTGGACCCATTTAATCAAGCTTTTAAATTCTACTCAACGTGCATTACATGTTGGAGAATGGTGATACACCTACCTTTTGTTTTTGTTTAGAGTGGAGCTTTAATTATGGTTTGATGTTAAAATTGTAATTTTCACCATCTGTTCTTGCTCTAAAAAGATTTCACAGGAGTAAACAGAACATTTTTCATTACATCCGACTGGCTTCGAAAACAAATGTTGAAGACTTACTCACACTTTGACAATACCAAATGTCTTGAACTGATTTATTGTTGAGAAATTACATGATTTAAGGGTGTCAACAGTAGCTCTGTACCAGTTTTTTGGTTTAGTTTTAAATTTTCCAATGCTTAGTGCAGTCACCAATAGGCGACTGGTCACCATGGGCCAAATCAGGCCCCCCAGAGCTCCCGTCTGGCACTTATTCGCACTAAGCAGGTCTCCAGTTCCATCGTTAGTCTTATGAAAAATAGTCACTGTTTTTGGACATAAATGATGATGAACATGCTCCCATTGTATGCTTATTAATTGTCATATTAATTAAAATTAAGCAGAAAAGGTGCTTGAAATAACATTGCAGTGCTTCAACCTTCATTGAAGATTACATTGCATTAAAAAAAAATCTTTTGATGATTTTATGAAAGCGTGGCCATCTTTTAAGTGCTAGCCATTAGAGCACTAAAGATAAGTAAAATGGATGTTTGCCCCAAAATTATTGTGTACACCAAGACCACCATTCTCACCCTTGTGTCTCTTAGCCATGTAGGAGGTCACTTGAATTAAAAAATCGCTGCCAATAGTTTTAATATTTAAATGTTGAAATAATCTAATCTGTTTGTAATTAGTGTTGGAAACAATTTATCATTAAGTGATCTCCAGTCCCCACATTTTTGAGAACCCCACTACGATGTCGTGCTGGTTGCTGCGTAAAGCCAAAAGAAAGAAGAATGTTGTGTTTGTTTGTTTTTTAATAAACTAGTAACTTGATCTAAATTGAATGCCACCTTAAACACATTAGTATTAGAATCCTCGTTCAGAGTGGATTATAAATATCACAGTCACATTACCGTTTAAAACACGAACCAGAGCAATTGACTAAACGTCATACTGAAGCGTGTTTTGCATGCACACCTACTTCAGAGCGCTCCATTGGGCTGCAGTCAACCTGGACTCTCCATGATCAAAGAAAGAACAAAGCAGCTGAATGTTCTTAAAAATAAATGGCGCTGTGAGATATAACACAATCCCTCCCTCTTCCTGTGATCCGCTTTTTATTTGTCTTCTGCCTCACTTTCTGCCTCTTTGCCAGCTGCTGACACTCCAAAGCATCCCAGAGAGGCGGCGGTACTGGAGAGGATTTGCTAGAGAATGTCCTGGGGCAAACATGGCGCCCCTCGTCAAATGCTCGCTGTGCTCCCACTTATCCCATCCTCATATTTTCTCTTTCATAAACATATAACAGCTCACGAGGGTGTGCGTGCGTCGCCCCAGTACATGCAAAAGGCTCTTAAAATGAAAGCTTAACTCAAAGTAACATCTGGTCGAGCATTTGGTCGCACAGACAAATAAACAGGCGCGCGCTGTGTGAATGGACCAAGTTTACCCCCCAAAATCTTCACTTTTCTCTATCCACAAACTATAATTTGAGGGCCGAATTCAAAATATTTACTCTCAAGATGGTGTCTGTTTTTGAAGCAATACTAATAGATATTTGTGTCACCGTCGCGAGCCCTTTAGAATTGGCCCGCAGACGAAGATACTAAATAACTACAGCTGGAGACACAAAGTTAATTCAGGGCTAAAAATGGAAGACAAACATCTGTGCTTACCGAAGAGTGAGGAGGTTTGTGCTGTTTGTTTGACTGTTTGGGCAGCCTGGCTGTGCATACATCAACATGCATGGCTAATCTGACTATGGTAAACGCAACTCCAAAACTCCCGCTTATAAAGATGCACAGCTATCTAGTGGTTCTCAAACTATTCGCACCAAGTACCTCGTATGATATTTGACCACCAGGTAAAATAAGTACCACCAGGCCGAGATACAGATAAAATCAAGAGTAAAGCGGGTGCATAATCATCCCCGAGATCACCCGAAGTACCACAGTCGGAGAACCACACCGATAGATACGGACGGCATCTTTGGAATTAGCCCCATATGGTCATGTTTGAAGCAGCCAGAGGGGGAAAACAAAGAAGAAAAAAAACTGGCCTTTCTCCCATTTCTCCACCATTACTTAGCCGTACTAAGTAACTCATGCCCCCAGGGGCCATAATCGGCACTGCAGGTGTCGTAGCATGTTGCGTTTTTTTTTACATTATTGTCCATGAGAGTAAATACTACGCTGACAGAAAAGACAAAGGGAGAGAGGGATGTTTTACATCCAAATACACAATGGAGATATATTTTTTTCACTCAAACTCGGCTGTAAATACTGTTTAAGTGGTGCTAGCCCGCAGTTTGCCCATTAGCCTGTTAGCTTCTCCTTCGTGATTCAATTAGTGTGAGAGACACCAGGGGGAGAAAAAAGACCCCCTGGTCTTGCATTAGCACCAGAGGGACTACGAAAATGATGTATCAAGGTAAACAAGTTGATTGAGTACTGTTTTAACAAATGCTGAATTATGAATACATCTGTTCTACTAAATAAAGATACAGAGACATCCACCATGGAGCAAAGTTGTTCAACAACCCACGAATACTTAAAAAACGGACAATGCTAGTCAGGAGGCACATTAGCATACATGTTACATAATGCTAACGTTAGCAACGAATGCTGTTTTTTGCTTCTACTGAACAATTTGATGTGAAAAAAACATACATTTTGACCCAATTTTGGCTTGACTTTTTTTGTGTGTGATTAATATTTAGTCTGCCGGAAAACGGATAAAAAGAGTGAAAAATTGTGATTCCATAAGAGCTTTTCCTCCTCCCCGGCTAGGCCAGGCCCCCTTGTGTGACGCGTTGCTGTTTTTGTTTCCAGCCGTGTAAAAAAAGGCATACTTATTTATTCATATACTTATTTGTGTATTTGTTTTGGATCACCAACTCCTCTTTATTTTCCTTAACCAAGGTTGTATTTTCTTACTGAGGATATTAGAGAAATGGGCCGAGCTGTGTGATTGCAGCCAGGCCAGTCTTGCATGGTTGAACGCATCAGTGCATCCCACAGTCAGTCAAAGAAAGCACCCTGACACCCGTCAATCAAAGTCACCTCTTGCACAATGCAGGAGCTTAATAGAGCGTAAATGGACGTATTCAAAGCCCATCCCCCGCATGTATAATTATTAGCAAACAAGACACTGCCTCCGGAGGTCAGTGGACTCTAAAGTTACATTTGTTTATTCATTTCATTATTTTTCACTTGGACTCACTTTGTCTTTGTAAAAATACATAAATAAACAATGGTTTTAGTTAGTTCACAAAATCGGTTCTTTGTCCTGAGTTTTTAAATTTAGACGTGTTTGTGGAAGCAGCAAAACACGAGCAACTGGTAACAAGGAGAGGTGTTACTAAGACCAGGCTCCTCCGCCAAACAAATTTACAAAGTTCATTTAATATCAGTGGTCAGCGTAATTTGGATAGAAAATCATTTTTCTCTCAAGCTAATTTAGGGCACCTATTCTTTCAACACATTTGAGAGAGCTAAAATCAATTTGTTTTAGTTTTTCCTCTTTTGGCCTCATGTCCTTTCGCTCCGCTGCTGCTAATGATTGGAATTCGGCCCAAAATGCACTAAAGCTGGAATCACTGATCTCACACTCTGCTTTTAAACACAGGCTAAATAATTTGCTACTGTAAAATGTTTTTCTTATTAATGATTTTGATTTCAAATCCCTGTATATCTGTGTCCCTTCAAATGCACTTTCAGCACTATCAGCCCAACATTATGAATACAAATTTGTTTTTAATGTTCTGTATGATGAAAGGAAGGAAATATTAAATACAGAAAAGTGACATTTAATTTCCACAATTCAACTCATCTTGGCAACAGTAGGTTCTGGACTTGAACCGCGCGAAGGGGCAATGGTATAATTGTAATGATTGTGGCATTGTGTGCTCATGTCTTTTTTTAATGGTCATGTATTCAGAGCTATTTTATTCTAAATGATGAATAATTTTTTCCCCCTCTATTCACAGTGCATTTTTGAGCCAATGGAGTGTAATTTCTAAAATGCTGGTGATTCAATTTAAACCATCCACATAACACCACATTAAGTCTGTGAAATCCGGCGTATGCTACAGAAGTGTTAGCTATTAGCACTGGCGCTGGCACAGGTGCATAGAGCCACATGCAAACAGTGGGTAACAAATGAGAGGAATAATAGGAAGAGGCCTGGGATATTCGGGTGGAAGGTGCCAGCTATTTGGCTCCAGCGCCAACCCCTATTTATTCGCACACACAAATATAGTGGGGTTACAAACAAGACAATTAATTGACAGAGTCTGGGGAAACGCATGCTGACATCTGCAAATTTCCTGGAATAAAATCATTTATCAAACAATATTGTTTGGGTTTTGGGAGAGTTGAGCTAATCTGTGTTTACTATGTAATGACCCTCTTTGACTCGGCGTTGGCAGCTTTTGATAAATGAGGCAGATTGTAAATGTCAGTGTTATCAAGTGTTTTTTTTTTTTTTCCCCATCGCTTCTCGCTTCCTAGGTTGTAATTAAAGTTGTTCCCAGCCGCAGAGTTTAGCGCGTGAGTGTGAATGAGTGCCATTCTTTATATTTCATGAAAAAGGGAAACATGTTGACGATTGTGTTGCTGCCGTTTTTTTTTTTTTTTTACTGTAAATCAGTCACAAACCATTTACTCTCAAGAGTTTTGGAATAATGGTCCATTGTGTTATTATTGTGCTGATAAAGAGCCTTTGTTCCATTGAACTCTTTGAGCAGTTGTTTGGTATGTAAATGTATACAGCAACAAAACGTGTATTCTATAATGAAAGATGCACATGAATAATCCTCGGAAGTCACATAACTCAGGTGTATGTTTGTGTCAGCTCTCAGCCGTCCAGGAGCTTTCCATTGCTGTAACCGTTATTTGAGGGAGTTTTGCCTCTCTTGTCGGAAGCTTCTTTTCGCTCATCTGATCTGATCTGATTGCAACGGCGGTATTTAAACTCCAGAACGGTCTGGATTAGAGCTGGGGGAAGTGTGAACAATATGCCCTGACTGTTGCCCCATGACCTGGTCCTAAAAAAAAAAAAAAAAGATAGAAGAAAGGATTTTATTGTAAAATTAGCTACAAGTGCAATGGCTGCATACTTACCAATTATCCAGGATATAAGTGAAACAAGCTACAATAATCCGACACTTTAAATTGCTGTAAATTTCCTGTTTGTCCACCATATGTCCCACTTAAACGTGTGAAACCGTGTAAAAGTTGTTAAAAACAATCTTGAGTGGGAGCAACGCCGCAGTAGATCCAGTGTCTAATTTCTCTCAATATATGTACAGTATGATATTGATATTCTCTGAAAGATCATTTATCCACAATGTACATAACAACTAACACTTATTGATTTGCATGGTTGGACACTGTTGGATGAGAACACGCTTCAATATATGCTCTCCAGTGGATTAAAGATCGGCGTTGTGATTGTGCAGTGATGGACTATGTGGGCCATTTGCCAAACTAAAAATGATTCCCTGGTTTAAAAGTAGATTGTAGATACAGTATTTAGCTTAGAGGAGCAAACTATAATGTGACTATAATATGAATATTTAAATTCAACTCACGTTTTTTTTTGTGTGTGTACAATAACCCCTATCCGGACAAGGCAGCAGAGTTTCTTTAGATGGGGAGCAAGCGGAGGATTTTTGCCATGCATTGAATAGAAGACTAAGTATTACTTTGAATAAACAATTTTAGATCAACACATTTTCCAACTAACAAAATATAACTGTTTGAAATGGTCACCAAATACTTTAAAAAAAGGCATTCCCCACTATATCTTACCTGAAAAAGAAAGGTAATTTCGACCTGAAAAGACAGAATGTGTTCGGAAGTTTTATTGAACATGGATCATGATTGGAGCTCAGACCAATTGCATTGACGACATGGAATACATGGCGATGATGGATGATAGCAAGATTCTTCCCCCGCAGCCCGGACACTGGTGGTGGTAGGAAAGTACCCGGGGCGGCCTGTCAATACGGCCGAGGAGGAGGCACGGAGGAGGGTCACAGCACGGGTGGGAAACGGCCGAATGATTGACATAGGAGCGTACGAAGGGGATCATGGGTGATGAATGGCTGAAGTAGGATGAGCAGCTGCGGTGATTGGCTGACTCGAAGGTGCAGCTCGAGATGGTGCCGTGATTGGATGATTGGATATTGAAGGCTGCGCTGAAGCTTCATTTGGGGCATGCTAACGTCTGGTGAACTTAGTTTTTACTATAGTGTGCACTCTTTTTGTGTTCCAAATTTAGAATTTATATGAAGAATACGCACGTTTGTGCTGCTTTTCTGTGTGGATGGTTTTGGAAATGGGAAGCTGGAAGCGGGACAGTTCTCTTCGTAAGGCCTCTCAGTATATGAACAATCCATTGTAATTCCAAAACTTTTTGAGACTGTTTTCCATGTTAAAAATACACATTTGCCACTTTGTCGTGTTCTCTAAAAATATGAGGAAACAAAAGTGCTGTGACCTCCTTGCCCTATCTCAAAGTAATGGTCCTGGAGGTGGTCCCCAATGACCTGAGGGGGAGACAGATTCAAAAGGCTTCCTACAGAGGGAGACATCCTTGATCGAGGCTCCGCGGGCCACTAGCCCCCCTGGCCTTAATGAGGAGATAGATTTCTCCCCCTTCCTCTGACTACGATTTCCTTGGTGACCATTGATTCCTTTTGTGGGTGTCCCACCGGTTCTTTGCTCTATAGGTGTCCTTTAAGACTCCTGATGTGCTATGATGTGCTTTTGGTATTTTTTAGAAGTGATCACTTCAGGTCCATACTTGTGTGTGTTTGTACATGTTTTTTCTTTTGTGGCTCACGTGACACCCCTCACGTGAGCCATATGGGTATTTAGCGCACCTGTAAGTAATTCATTCACACAAACTGCCCTGATGAAGACACATCTGTCGAAACGCGTTGGCGTCTTTTAAATGACCTTGTCCATGCCTTTTACTTTTTTGATAACCACGGAGTGCCTCGTCAACCCTTTTTTTTTTACTGTATCTGGCACTCACCACCAGTCATGTTTCTGTTTTCATAGGTCTATTTATGTTTTATAAAAAGGTTTAATTATCTGCCAAACATAGAATAAAAACTCGTATCTGGGAAAATCAGTCATAGTTTGGTAATTTCCTTTTATTCATTTATTATTTTATTCTCTTTTTCTTATATTTGTACAGATTTGGAGAATAATTACCTGGTAATTGTCAAACTTGGTAAGGTCATTAAAAGCCAAACTATTTACGCAAGAGTAACATTAAGAACAAGTAATAATAAGTGTATGAAATAATTGTTCAAATAAAAGTTAAAAAGTACTCTACTTTTGACTAACTTTGGGACGTAAAAGCCTGATTTATTTCCAAAGAATATGCCATGAAATGTGATAAAAGAAATGATTCTCAAGATAAGATACAAGGAAATAATTGAAATGGAAATTAATTAAGCTTTGGTTCATGTTAATTTGTCGCATGACTCTTTTGTCGCTTACAGATTTACTCACCGTGGAAAGAGTAACCAAATGTGTTACAAGAAGTGAGAGTATAATTTCTTCAAATTAATATTACTCAAGTAGAAGTAAATATATGGCGATTAAACTACTCCAACTTCACAGAGCTCTGTCTGGGCTATGGTTAATGGAATATATGCAGCAGACTTTGTCCTGTTCCTGTCGTCTTAAATGTTCATCCAATCAAACAGATGGTGATGTTTCAAAAACCTGGGTCGTAAATCTGTGGTCTTGAATCTGCAGTGTGCTCCTTTCTGCAGATTCAACCTCCTTTGGGCAGGAGTAGAGCTGGTCCAGGGATAGATGACATTTGTCACACCTATTCTGGTCCCTCATTAGGAGGCGCAGGGGCCCTGTGGTTCAGCGGGAGCCAAAAGAACGGATGTCATCTGTGAGGTGTGGGAAGTGTCTGACCATGACAGTCCTGTTTGAGCAGATCTGTTAGCTTGTGAGCATGCTGCTAATAATGGTGATAATCACAGGCCACATGCTATTGGCGGTGTTGTACTATGTTGTTACCAGGGTGCTAAACGTACATAAATTACAGTAATGAGGAAAACAACAACAAAAAAACACCAATTTTTTTATAAAACGGCCCCTCCAAAGCCAGAAAACTGAGAGATAGGTAATCATTTCTGTCCCAGCGTATAGCGTATAACCTGTGGTCACACTGGACGTGGCTTAATATTTTTTCCACCCGGTTGCACCAAAAGCCACGCCCTTCATTCCACGACACTCCTAGTGGGGCATTTTCATTTAGCTCTATAGTTAATATGTTAGTTTTAAATAATATTCATCTATAGTCCTAACCGTATTATGGTTAGGACTATTATGTTAGGGTCAGGGAGTTAAGGTGGGTTTGTTAGTCCACTATCCAAAACTTTTTATTTAGTTGAAAAAATGTATGAATTAATTGGAAGGCTAGAGTGCTACTTGGATGGAGAAAAATAAAAGTGGTGTCAAACCTTGCCCTTTGGGAGCTCTTCAGTGCAGGGATCATCCATCCATCCATTTTCTTCCACTTTTTCCGGGGCCGGGTCGCGGGGCCAGCAGTCTCAGCAGAGATCAGTTTCAGCAAAAATAAATAAATAAAAAAAGGCTAGATCAGATAAAAACATCTGTTTAATTTTTTTAGCCTCAGTCCTGTATTCGGTCACGAAAAAAAACTTGGTTTGAGTTCTCATCTTACAAATATATTTCTCTATGGTCTTGTAAAGAATGTATAGTAATGAATTGTGTCTTATATTGCATATATTGTACATATTTTAAAGAGTTGTTTTCTATGAACCAGATGACAACGAAATAGAATGCTAGTCTAGCTGTTCAGAGGCAGCCATCTCAAGTTTGCCCTGAGGAAGGCCAAGAGCCGAAACGCGTTGGCAATGTTTTTATCTGATCTAGCCATGTATCAATAAAGGCTTTTTATTATGTATGTTTTTGGAGTGCCTCAGTTTTTTGTATCTATTTTTATTTTATTTTTCTTTACTTTTAATCATTACTTTATTTTATTTATTTATTTCATTCCTCAGAACTTACATTTTGGTGCACACTGTTGCCAGCAATGCAAAACAAGCTCCTAAGACAGCAAAGACACGTTGTTTGTTCCTTTTTTTTCTTCGATTAATATATCTGTAATGAAATAAATGTTTGTATTTTATTTCATTTTTTTTCACCTGGTGAAATGTTAAGGCCCCATGGCTTTATCAACCCTCCCCCACCGCCTCACCCCACGCCGCTTTTCTTTATTACTTTGGCCCATTTTCTTCACAAAAGTGTCATCGGTTTTTGTGTGCCCAAGAAAAAAAAACATCATACATTTAAATCTCCGTGCACCTCAGAAGTTTCTATGTGGTAATTAGAGAGGAACTAAACGAAACATAATAATGTAATAATGATTTACTGTGACATCATTTTAAAGAGATTTAGAGCGCGTCCTCATTGTATAAATATCAGCATCTTGCCGCTGTCCCTTAATTTCCTGTTGAGGTCACGCAGGCGCACGGCACTAACTTCATAGTCATAGTCGACAAGAGATGTTAATTGATCCGGTGGGAATTGTCCTATTTAATGCACTAGCAGTCATATTCACATTTACATTCTAAATTAGATCCCACTGTTCGCTGTGATCTAATTTAAGCATTTCATAATTCAACATGAAACAATTATGGAGTCATTGTTACGAACGGGAAACACGAATGCGGCGACATCTGTGTTCATAATGCGCAGTTTGATGCATTTATTAGCGCTGAATAAAAGTGTAAACACGGTATTTGGTTTCTAATACAAACCTTTGGAGCGGCAGCAGGCTGTCAGATAATTACCACTATTGACTTAAAGGTCAGGTTTGCTGCGCAACAGGGCTATCAGCTGCCTTTTAGAGCATCTTAACCCTTTGCATTGCCGCCTTTGCTTATAATTGTCATGTAGTAGCTAAGCATTTGTTGACTCAGTTCGTCGTAATAAGCTGCCAAATTAAATTATTATCAAGGCAATTAATGATGTGCTTTCTTAACACATTATTTCCAGGGACATCACATGACAACATTAGCCTTTACTTTTATTACACAGCCATTAGGACATACACATTTAGATATAAAATATACTATTATAGTAGAGAGAGGCCAGCATAACGGTGAAGGGAATGACATTTAAATTGGGACTCGAGCCTATGACACTAAGGAGGGCTTTGTGACTGATAGCTACAACACAGAGCAAGCTCTTACGCCGAATTTACACCAGAGGAATTACAGCGCGTAAGCGTTGTAGCGCAGCAGACGCGCGTCACTTTTTTCCATTCTAACCTATCATGATATTTACACTAGCAGTGTTATACGCGCGTCAGACGGACGTATTGACGCGAGGCTGTGCCTAAATTAGAATGGAGTTCTAATTTTGACGCTTATACGCGGCAAACTCCGTAATTTTAGACGGGAAAATGGCACAGTCTTTCAAAGTAAACTTCCGACACCCTGTCAAAATAAGTTTTCTGTTGATTTGTCGAAGTTCACAACACGCATATTGGTGGTGTCTTTGGCTGTCAAGCCCCAGCTCATCAGCAAGGGGGTAGAAGTCCCCTTGCTGATGAGCTGCTGGTTAATTGGACCCATAGTCGCCTGGTCTGTTGTCTCTCCTGTCTCCTCACTTCTTCTACCAAAAGAAGAAAGGCCAAGGTGCGCCTTCTACTCGGCACAGTTTCTATAAATAAATGCACAAGCTAAGCTACGGTAAGCTAAAAAAATATGCAAATCATTTCATAAATTGGCAGAGTTCGATGTACGACTAGCAAAACGTATTAACATGAGAAATGTTATTACTTACCCATTTTTATAAGCAAAATTATTCCAAGTGATTTGGGGAAGAGACACCCGAACACAAGCGTAGCTTTAGCTGCTCTGACGCCGTATGTGTAAATTTGCGCTTTCGAAAATGCGCGCGTATAACGCGCCGCGTACGTAACGTCCAGTAATAGCTCCTGGTGTAAATTCGGCGTTAGAGGGTCACAGGTTTTTGAACTGACCAGGGGGCCGAGTCGGTTGCGGTTTGGGACGATTTAAGCAACTACAATTCTCCAATAGACTATCATCGCCTTAAGACACACAAAAAGGCAGCGGACCAATAACAGCTTGACATGATCTTTCTTTATGTCATTGAACACATCAGAGACCAGAGTTAGGCCTGGTCATGTTTAGACGGACCACATTTAGCTCTGGGGCCTATAGGTTTGCCCATCTCTGACATATCGTATTTTCCGGACTATAAGTCGCACTTGTTGTCATAGTTCGGCTGGAGGTTCGTCTCCGGAGCAATGAATATGTGATTTAAAAAATAAAAAAAACATTTTTCGTTGAAATATATATCTTACCGCAATGAAGAAAACAGAAAAAAGCTAATCGCGGGCTAAAAGCTCGACGGACACAGCTAGAGGAACGAGTTCGCAAATGAGAGCTTGAAAAACGTGCTGCCGGGAGAGGCTTGTCAACGGTGCAGTTACGCCTCCATGCCCAGGTTGTTGCCAAGGCGATTGGAAGTGACACCGAGGATGAAGATTTCAATGGATTTAGTGATTTGGAGTGAGATGGAGAGTTTGGTATGTTCTTTATGCTATATAGTTATCTGATCTGTTTATGTGACGTTAGCATACCAGACACCTATTTAGTTCATTTATGCTTCATGTAGCTAACCATCAATGTGTTACGCTAGCATACCGTACACTTATTCAGCCTGATGCTCTTTTCTTCATTAGGCAGTTTTTGGCTGGTGCGTCCTATCCTCCGGAGCGACTTATAGTCCGGAACATAGTCCGGAACATACCTTAAAAAGCCCACCTTAAAAAGCCCAGCACGGGCTGGGCTTTTTAAGATTTGTTTCATAGTTTAATCCCTGTAAAGCCGTGCTGCAAGAAACATACACGGTGCTCTATTTGGATTTTGGGCAAAGGAAATCGTTAGACAACATTGTGTGAGGCATAATAAAAAAATCAAAAGCAAATACGCATTATAACTTGTGCTATCCCAGTCTTTCCTGCATTCAAACAAACAGGAAGCTCCCAAATTGTTTATTACACATACTACAGTGAAAATAATGCGTTTGCTTTGCTTCTATTATTTAGGAACTTCAACAAAAGTCAAAAAGCGCTCCTGTAAAATCAACATGCTAAAGATAGCTGCCTCATTAGCCACGTCTGAACAAGTATCAGTGGCGCCGTGTGAGCTACGTACGCACCTGTCGGCGTGTTAAACACCCCATCGTCATGGAAACGTTCTCACACACACACACACACACACACACACACACACAAAATCAGAATTTGCCACAGCTGCGTTCGAGAAGACTGGGAACATGTGTGTGCTGTAAAAAAGGTTCTCTGGGGAATATTGAGGGAAAAGACTTAATTGAAGCGTCGCACTGTGGCAGAGAAAGTTATTTGTTCGGCTTAGTAAAACAGTCGTGTGTTTCATTCCTGAAAAAGGGCATAGCCTCTTCCCCTGCATCAAAACACGCAGATTTTGTGAGTTGGTGAATTGGTGACTCTAAGCTGATGAGGCTATACCACGTTGAGTGTGACCGTCTTTCTGAAGAGATAATATTTTTATACGATGTTTTGTTCCTTTGGCTATTTAGCAAACTAACCAAAAGTTTTCATTCAGTGCAGTATAAAGGTGTGGTTTCCCCAAAAAAGTCCTTTGTTTCAGGGAAGATTGAGACACAGCGACCCCCACCCAGTCCACTGGCCACATGGTCAATAAAGGGTTCAAATTACAAGGGAGACCAAGGTGGAGCTGAATGCACAGCTGTGGGAGCCAATGGGAACGATGAAAACATTACATGTGGTCTTAGACTCATAAATCTTGTAAACAATGGAATGTGTAAAAATACTGTGCTTCCCCAGGAAGAGTCAGTATGCCCATTGGGAACGGCTGCTGACAGACACATTTGATAGGGCACTGGGAAAGACAGAATTCTGTATTAAGATGACATGTTAGGGAATAAAGCGTCTAAGTTGAACTCCTTGATTTGTCATCAATTCCTGGTATGTATTTTTATTAGTTTTACGTAGCGTAGAAATTTGACGGTTCTGAACTCCTTTTTCAGTTTGAATGCGCAGTGTTGTCAATTAAAGGTAATGTTTAAAATAGGGGAAAAGTAAACTCGTCGTAGTGATACTCTTTATTGTGTACAAGGACAACACAGGAAAACGGCTGTTTTTCTTCATTTTGGTGACCGCGACGGGCTGAAGGGGGTGCTGAAGAGCCGTCAAACGGAGACGCGACGAGGTTCGGTCTTCGAGAAAAAAAAAACCCACTTTTGCGGCAGGCATACCAGGTCCTTATCATTCCACATCATACAACAACAATTTCATGGACGTCCATCTAGAAAAGGTAAGACTGCTTTTGACCCCTACTATTGTGTGAGTCTCAAAGTACGTCTATTTGGCATATTTTTCCAAATTTTAGATTACTTTTTAACGGAGTTGTCTGTTGTGTGGTGTAATCTGTGAATTGATGGTGGAATTAAGGAAAGAAACGTTATAATTTGATATCTTAGATACCACAAAAAAAAAAAAAAGTGGGATAAATTGAAATTACGAGTAATTAACGGGCTGCGCGTTGGGGTTTTACCCCTGTAAAAGCTGAAATGCACGTAGGCAGAACCGCCCAAGGCCGTGGACGCACGGTCTGAAATAAAACGTTGAAATATAGTCGTTGACAGATTTGGGGTCTGTCTAAAATAAACGGTTGGAGGCCGTTAGGACGGGGATCCTATAAATTCTACATAGAAACAGGTTTGAGGCCTTTAGAACGGGGTTCTATAAATTCTAAAAAAAATACGGGATTAAGTGGTATAAAAAAATTAATTAATAAAAAAAAAAAAAAAAAAAAAAAAACGAAAAAAAAAAACCCATAGTGAATTCGGTGAATTTATGTTTGGTTTTTGGAAATCATAAACGGTATTAAGGTGAGTTGGAGTGGTGGTAAGTATAAACTTGTGTGACGCGACAAAGAAGGTAAGAAAATGCTGGAATTAATGGACTGTGAAGGTTGGGGGAAGGCAGTCACAGAGGCGTCGCCTCTCTTAACAAAGACCACGCGAAAAGACTTGAACAAGGCGATTTTGGCCTGTTTTCAAGGCTTTGAGCTGCTTCAGAGGGACCCCACGGTCCCACATTCACTGGAGTTTTTCTGCGGGGTTTTGACTGGTGCAGTGGAGTTCTGCACGAGGGAATTGCAGGACGAGGACAAATTAAAGGGGAGTAATGGACTCTCGAAGAGTGAGAAGAAACTGCTGAAACTCACGATCAGTAAGTATCAAAAACTGAGAAAACGCATCGACCCGGTCCTTGCACTTGCTTCAGCACAATGGTTGAAAGAGAGACAGGTTTTTTCCCCAACTCAAGGGGGAGGGGTTCAAAAGTCCCTCCCGAGAGGAGGGGCTCCCGCCGTGGAGCCGAAGGCCCCTGCTACAATCTCCCCCACTTCAGGGGGAGGGATTCAAGAGCCCCTCCCGAGCGGAGGAGCTCCCGCTTTGGCCCCACAGGCCCCTCCTCCGTATGACCAGAGCGGAGCGTGTGGGTCCTCTCTATACCCACAGTTAACCCTTCATGGACTGGTGGACGTGGACGTGGCGGCTTCAAACTTGTTATCAGCGGACGAGCATAAACATGTTAGGTCCTTGATAACACGCGCTTACACTGACTCCAAGACAATACCAAGGGATCCAGGCGGACAGTTGTGGGGGACAAAGGTGGTGGAACAAACAGAAAAATGCGCCAAGGAAACAATGCAAGCCCTTGAAGAATTGAAGACACACTCGCTGTCTCAGACACAGAAGGTGACTGAAGATCATCTAAAAGCGCAACAACAATTAATGGAAAGATTTAATGAAGAGACGGAAGCAAGAAAGGCTGAGGTTCACGAGCTGACTGAAAGGCTACAGGAACTTGCGCTTAAGGCCAACGTGGCCCAGCCGGCCCCAGTGGTGAAACAAAAGAAGACAGTAACTGAAAAGATTAGTCTTTCCCAGTTCTCGGATGATAGCGAGGACGAAGGCCACTGTCGGGCCAATGTGGAGTCATACAAAATATCGGATGAATTAAGCGCACTTTACACCGAAAAAAGAGGCGCTTTGGATCGCGTATTTGAACTTAAGAATAGAGACTATGAGGAGGATGAGGAGGAGGACTGGAAAGTGGAGCTGAAACAGGCAAAAAAGGTGGTAGCGGACCTACAGGTGAAAATTGAAAAAAAGACTAAGGAATTGGCCAAGCTCCCACAAGGAGCTACATATCGAGGTACTTATCCTCTTATTCAGACGGGACCCCCAGTAAATGCAGGGGGCCCGGTCCCAGTGGCCTATAAACCACTGAGTAGTATTGAATTACGACACCTTAGGGACACCTTACCCCCCCTACAAGAAGGGGGCAAAAAATGGTTTAGCACATTACAGCTACAGTGCGCCAACGCGCAGCTGGCGGTCGGCGATATTAAGGGCCTGGTGTCCGCGTGTGCAGCCCCTCACGCTGTAAGCCACCTACTGAGAACCGCGAACCTGCACAACGTGCAGGTCCATGAACCCTTTGATCCACTGGCGGAGAATTTCCTGACAGTAGTGGATCTTATGTATCCACCACCATCCCCCCAACCTCCCACATTCCCATCATTTGTACCGGGCACCTGCCCTACCCAATTTCTGGATAAATGTATCCAACTTTACATTGCATCCATGCATGTACACCCGTACAGACACCCACAGACATCCTGTCTGTTCCTTCAGAACGTGCTGGACGTTCTTCCAGAACCTATTAAGACCTGTCTGACCAATGTCCCAGGACTGACTTCAGACTCCCCTAACACATAAACTTAACAAGGTTCTGGACTGGGAGCAGACTGGTATGGATGGGGTAATGTACAGTTCCAGTACACAGGCATACAAGGTCGAGTTAGGTTTAGCGATAGACGAAACAATGGCTGAAGAAGAGATTCTTTCTCGGTCTCATGGCCGCGAGTTGACCGACCATGAAGGTGCGGAGGACATGTTAAAGCGCTTCTCAGAGGACTTGTGGGCGAGGGGCCCATCGGACATCGGTTATTGCACGAAAGTGGACCCGGTAACTTTGGATGTTGCCCCGGGGTCTCGTGTTTATGTCCCGCAAAGACCTTTTCGTAAAGAAAAACAGCGGGAGGGCATTGAAACTGCCCTGACAGACTTATGGGAAGCTGGGGTATTAGAGCTTTCTGATTCTCCTTGGAATACTCCTTTAAACCCAGTGCCAAAGCCTGATGGCACTTTTAGACCTGCACATGACCTAAGAAAGGTAAATGAAGTCACAACCACACCTCTCTTGCCTGTTCCAGACCCTCACAAATGTCTCTCTATCCTGACTCCTGTGATGAAGTACTTTACAGTCATTGACCTGAAACATGCATTCTTCACCATTCCCTTGGCTAAGGAGTGTAGATATCAATTTGCATTTACATATGGTGGAGTGAAATTGCAGTACAAGGTCTTACCTCAAGGTCATCGGAACTCACCAGGAATCTTCAATAAAGTTTTGAAGGACTGTTTGTCCCCTATTGAAGTACTTCCCGGTGCTGTTGTGTCACAGTACGTTGATGATATTTTAATTGGCGCTGAAAGTGCCAAAGATTGTTTGGACGTGACGGCCGCTGTCCTGTCACGTCTCCTTGAATGTGGCTTTAAGGTCTCAAAGGAGAAGCTACAATGTTGCCGACCCCAAGTTCTCTTTTTGGGTAAGGTTATTTCGGCTGGTCATATTACCCCTAGTGCCACCCAGAGGCAGTCCATTCTTACGGCCGACCGTCCGGATACGGTACGGTCCCTTCTTTCCTTTTTAGGGTTGGCGAATTACTCCAGACACCATGTCTTGGACTACACAGGTAAGACTGCTCCCTTGCGAGAAATCATCCGCGCAGCTGGGGTTCGAGATCTTCGAGCCTCCCTGTCTTGGACGGAGGAGGCTGACAAAGCCTTTACTGACCTAAAGGCAGCTTTGGCTTCCTGTGCGGACCTTGCCATTCCTGATTACGGTAAGCCTTTTCATCTTGATACCACCATCACCAATTGCTCCGGACATGCGGTCTTGTGGCAGAAAGGAGCGAGTGGTCAGCGTAATATCATACTTTACGCATCCACCTTGTTGGACCCAATTGCCAAGAAGGCCACTGATTGTGCGCTGTTTGCTGATACATTGGCTTCCTTATTGAAGAAGGTGGCTCATGTAGTGATGGGTCATCCATTGGTGGTGTATACCTCTCACTCGGTGGTAGCTTATGTACAATCTAAAACCTTTGCCCTGACTCCTCAAAGACAATTGAGACTTGCAAGGGAACTGAATGCCCCAAATTTAACTTTTGCTGCCGATGACGCTCCTAACGTTTCGGCAGGGCTGACCCTTACTGGCTCCCCACATTGCTGTGAGTCTTTCTCTCAATCTCAGGTTCGGATTAGGCCTGACTTGTCAGACCAACCTTTACCGGGCTCTCGTTTGCTTTTCACGGACGGACATTGTCACAGGCTCCCGGATGGGTCCCTGTCAGCTGGGGCTGCGGTTGTTGAACTTTCGCCACCGAACCACACTCGCACAGTTTCCAGCTGGGGCCCCTATGGTGGCTCCTCCGCCCAGTTTGCGGAGTTGATGGCGCTGAAATTGGCGTTGGAGGTTGCTTCGGGTCAGCGTGTCACGATTTACACCGACTCGGCTTATGTGTGTGGCCTAGTGTTGCGTGATTTGTCGTCTTGGAAAAGGAACGGCTTTTTGACCGCTAAGGGCACTCCTGTAGCCCATAAAGAACTTTGCGAAGAAGTAGCTGACAGTCTGTTGCTCCCTGCTGCTGTGGCGGTAGTGAAGGTTCCTGGTCATTCTAAGGCGGACACAATGACTGCCATTGGCAACAGGGCGGCGGATGTTGCGGCGAAAATGGCGGGTGATTATCATTTTGACTCTCCCGGTGAAGGGGAGTGTAATCCTTTGATGTTGGTAGGACTTGTTCAGGCTCCTTTGTTGGAGTCCTTGCAGCTGGTCTCGGATGTATGGGTCAGTATTTCTACAATTGACGGTCATGATGTTGCTCTGACTGACTCAGGTCATCTCTGGATGCCCATGGAAGTGTGGGATCGCTTGGGAACCTTGGTGGAGAACTTGCCGCCAGGCAGGGCGCACAGCCTTAAATTTCATTTAGACACCTTTTGGAAGCCCCACTTAACGCTTGTTGCTTTTCAGGGACTTCTGAGTGTCGACGAGTGCCGTTCTTATCATGATGAATACGGTGAGGACTTTTGGTCACGAAATCGCCTTGCTGACGCGTACGTTGATGGGGTCTATCGTGGCCCTAATGGCCTGCCATTCTTGACGCCATCAATGGAACAACGTGTTCTAGAGGAAATACATGGTTTGAATCACCTTGGTCCGAAGGGCATGGCCAGCATCTTGGAACAGTTCTACTACCATAAGATGCCTCTCTTTTTGTGTAAAGACTTTGTACGTGCGTGTCAGACATGTGGTGCCTTTAATCCTCACCCACACCACAAACGAGGTGCGGGTGCGGTGAAAACGGGACGCTACCCTGGTGATGTGATCCAGATTGATTTCACGGACATGATCGTGCCTCACCAAGGTAAGCGATTTCTGTTGGGTATTGTAGATACGTTCTCGGGATGGCCGGCGTTCTTCCCATGCAAAAGGGAAAGCTCAGCTGAGGTCATGGCTGTACTTCTGAAAGACTGGATCCCTCTCTTTGGGGTTCCCTCGGAGTTACACAGTGATTCCGGGACCCACTTCACGGCCCATGATGTTAAGACTCTCTGTGGTCTCTTGGGTGTTCACAAATCGTTCTCCTGTGTATATTACCCTAAAGGTAACGCTAAAGTGGAGAGAATGAATCGGTCACTGAAGAGTGTTCTTGCCAAAATGCTGCGTGACAACCCTAAAGCCACTTGGTTGTCCTCGCTCCCCGCTGCGTTACTTCACCTTAGGTCCACTGTGAATAACACGACTCATTTCACCCCATTTGAACTTGTGTTTGGCAGGGCCATGCCCGGGTGCCTGCCTAAGTCTAACTCAGCGACCTTGCCTGAAGTTACTAACATCTTCCAGTTCAGACCGTATTTTGAGGCTCTCAATACACTTTTGAAGGAACTAACACCCATTGTGGCGACTGACACCACTGTTTCTGATTACACAGCGGACTTACCATCGAGGGTCTACATTAAAAACCACACCAGGACCTGTTGGAACGCTCCCAGATACTTAGGACCTTTTGAAGTGACTCAAAGGACTGCCACCGCGGTTAAGGTTGAGGGGCGTGACAACTGGTACCACTGGTCACACTTGAAGCCCTGTTCTGAGAAAACAGGCTTACATTGGACTCATACGCATCCCAGACGGTTGACACATCCTGCTGAATATGATAGTGGGTCTAACAGCCCCACTGAAGGGGGTGGGGGACACCAACCCCAACCCAGACGATCACAAAGACATAAAAAAGACTAACAAATATGGACTTAAGGCCTGGGTTTTAAAACCAGGACCTTTAAGGTGTCCATACGGGGTGTGGGCCCTGACACTTGCTCTTTGCTTGCTCATCATACCAACAGTAATAAAAATAGACGATCCACATAGTTGTGAGGGACGGGTCAGAGGACACCCTATCAAAGAATTGAAATTGGCCCTCTACAAGGTATGCAAAGAAGTAGGTAAAACACCTGGAGAAAATCTGGTCATCTACTGCAACAATGCAGGTACAATGTTGGTGAAAATGAGAGAAGCAGTGTCGGACCAACACACCCTAGACTGGATCACCCATTGTACAGAAAAAATGATAAAAACATGGGAAAACAAAGAAGGAACAAATTATGCTGTTTTGAAACCTGTGATTTATGATGTATCTAACATGTCTGTTTCCACAGAGGGAGATGGATCTAGGAAGCGACGGTCTTTCGATACGGGGGGTCATAAGCCAGGAGAGAATAAATGGGTAAAATTAGCTAAGCACACGGCCATGATTACCAACTCAACCCCGCCCTGTTGGGTGTGCTCCCTCAGGCCCCATCATGCTGCAGAAGTGCCGTCCACTGTCCCAGTCCCGATTTCGGTAAGGGCCTCGGTGTGTCTATTGTGGCTCTACCATTGGTGGAGGTGGACTGATAGGGTCCTACCGGGGTGCGAGCCATACAAAAAGTATGCTAGTCCCTTACAATGGGTCTGGCCAGGGAATTGGACGACCGGAACCAATGACACCTTGAGGAAGGGGATACGGTTTGCTGGCGTGACACATTTTAGGAAGGAGCTAGTAGCGCCCCTCGGGTTTAAGCGGGAATGTGGGCAGGGGGACAGGTACTTGGGTAAAACATCGTGCTTAGATTACATAGGTGATGGGTTTTCTGTAAGAAACCAAACATGGGCCGAGAGAGTAGTGAAATTCCACAGTGACCTCGTAGAAAAAGCGAGATAAAACATAGAAGGCATCCGTTTTTCGGACAAACATGGCCGTTGAACCGAACCACTTGGGCTAGGGTAGTGGAAATGACTCCCCTAACCTACTCCGCGGTAGTATCAGTCCCACTGAGAGGGGGATTTCCCACCCCGGTCGGACACATCTGGCTATGCGGCGATAATAGTTATTTGACCCTGCCGCGGGGGTGGTGTGGGACCTGCACTCTGGCTCGTTTGAAGCCCTCATCTATTGTGGTGTCAGATGCACTAATGCAAGACGCCGTACGAGAATATAGACACCATAACCTACATAAGCACGGCATGAGAAAAAGGGACACCCTGAAGGTGGGAGATCGTACCCTCGGTCAATCATACGTACCTTTCTCTGATAACGGCGGACGTAAGCCCCTGTTCGGAGATGGGAAAGGATTTATCGCCACGCTGATCCCTATGATCGGTGTGGCGGCCTCCATGCAGCGTCTAAATGAGGTATGGTGGATCCTGGAGGACCTAACTGAGGTAATAGGCGACATCTTGGACCAAATGGAACGGAGTCCAGAACTTAAGGCAGTGGCTGTTGTGGCTATGCAAAATAGAGTGGCGTTAGACGCGCTGTACGCTGAACAGGGTGGTATGTGCGCAGCAGTTGGCCTTGACCACTGCTGTACATATATTCCCGACGACACTGGCAATTGGACAGCCATTAAAAATAAAGTAAAGGAACTCAAAGACTTCCTCGCGTCTCAAGAAGACCAGGGTCCTCAGTGGACCTGGCTAAATTGGTTGAATTCCGGTTCCTGGATCCATATCCTTCAAAAGGTGGGTATTCTTATAGGTGTAATACTCTTGTTTTGTTGTGTTTTGTTTTGTTGTGTTGTGCCTCTCATTCGCAGCATGGTCTCCAGGGCTCTGGGTTCCACTGGGGGCATCTATACCATGGGTGATGCGTTCCAGGGGGACACGGAGCTCAGGACAAGGGAAACGCAAGAAGGGGGTGGTCCCAGCCTGTACTTGGAAAGAGTACGGCAGGCTTTGAAAAATGAATGGAACGACCCCCGACAAGGCTGTGATGGAGAATATTGTGGTGGAGATAATATCTAAACAACACTGTTCGGTGTTGTTGTGCTTGTTGTGTTTTGTGTTGCAGGAATGTTTATTTTTGTGTCAAACAGAGACGGTCCCAGGGGGACGTAAAAGGTGAAATGTACCGTTGACACGGAATAAAAACCAGCCAAGTTCCGCTTGGAAAGATTAGTAAGCGGAAGTTACACATGGGAAGAGAGAGATGATTTTGTAACCACTCAGCGGCTGGTTGAGTATGCCCTACATAAAGTGAACATGTTTATTTGGTGTTATAATATGTGAAATTGTACTGTGATTTTTGATACAGGCTGTACTTTTGTGAACTTGAAAATATTATGGTTTTGTTGACCTCCTTTTAGAGGTCAGAAAGGGGTCTGAAGAGATAATATTTTTATACGATGTTTTGTTCCTTTGGCTATTTAGCAAACTAACCAAAAGTTTTCATTCAGTGCAGTATAAAGGTGTGGTTTCCCCAAAAAAGTCCTTTGTTTCAGGGAAGATTGAGACACAGCGACCCCCACCCAGTCCACTGGCCACATGGTCAATAAAGGGTTCAAATTACAAGGGAGACCAAGGTGGAGCTGAATGCACAGCTGTGGGAGCCAATGGGAACGATGAAAACATTACATGTGGTCTTAGACTCATAAATCTTGTAAACAATGGAATGTGTAAAAATACTGTGCTTCCCCAGGAAGAGTCAGTATGCCCATTGGGAACGGCTGCTGACAGACACATTTGATAGGGCACTGGGAAAGACAGAATTCTGTATTAAGATGACATGTTAGGGAATAAAGCGTCTAAGTTGAACTCCTTGATTTGTCATCAATTCCTGGTATGTATTTTTATTAGTTTTACGTAGCGTAGAAATTTGACGGTTCTGAACTCCTTTTTCAGTTTGAATGCGCAGTGTTGTCAATTAAAGGTAATGTTTAAAATAGGGGAAAAGTAAACTCGTCGTAGTGATACTCTTTATTGTGTACAAGGACAACACAGGAAAACGGCTGTTTTTCTTCATTTCCAAATTGAGTTTTGGAAAGCAATTGACACAAATCAAGTGAGTTTTAAAGTCTGCTGTAAATGATTGATGAAGTTGTTAGGAGCAGAACATTGAAATGAAAATTGACCAAAGGATGTGGGAACTTCGGGAACAGAGAGGTTCCTGTAACTACTGGGGCAAAGCGTGCGTGTGGGGTTATGGATGTTTAACAGTGGGGGGGGGGGGGGGGGGCGAGGTATGGGGGGAGTTTGCCAATTAAAGATTTGTAGATAAACAGCAACCAATGTGAATATGGAGGGACGGCCATTTCACCAGGGAGTATAGATCACAGGGACGAGTGGCACCTGTGACAAACCGGATTGTGGAGAGATATATGACGTCAAGTTTATGGAGCAATGTTTGTGAAGCTGATCTGTAGACTATGCCACTGACTATGTCCAGGATCGGCAGAACTAAAGTTTCGCCCAAGAGCTGTTTGGCTGTAAGAGTGAATGACGTCTTATTATAAAGTCTTATAAAGAAAACCAATGTTGCTTCTGACTTTGGTGAGCAGAGCGTTTGTGTGTGTTTAAAATGACAATGAGGAATCAAGCCAAACAACACCCAGGTACTTGTACTGAGTAACGAGTTGAATTTCTGAGTCATCCAAAGATACAGTTTTAACCGGATTACCAGTTTGTGGGAGAGTTCAATTGAAAACCATACATTTTGTTTTACTTGTGTTGAGCTATAAACAGAGCTTATAACTCAGAGCTTTTTTTTTTTTTATCTGAAAGCCAATAGGAATACAATGATAACAATAGAAATAGCTGCAGTGGTGATGGTAGCGCTAGTAACTAGAAGTATTTTTGATATGCATACTATTATATTCGATTGTTTAACGTGTTATACCAGGGGCATGCCAGGGCCTCATTTTGGCCTCAGTTGGAGATTTAGCTCATCTTGGAGGAGCAGGGGCTCTACTTGGAGATCCCCCAACTTCTCAACTCATTACACTTTCATCACTTTTGTATAGCTCTTTCACTTCTCTCGCCAATTCCATTAAAGTTTGTTGTTGTGCTGAAATGTTCTGCATCACTTCGGTCAAAGCATTCAGTGAAGTTTGTATTCATCCAAATCACCCTCCAGTAGTATTATGTACGAAGAACTGCATTCCTCAGTCTGTAGTTATATGTAGTTTCCTTTACAGTGACCACAGATTTCTTCATAAAAAAAAAAAAAGTGCTTCTGCAATGATTGGCATTTTCATCACTGGCCCACGTTTGGACTCTTGGCATGAAGCCTGTCTTCACAGCAGTAATCAACAGGAACTTTCATTTCATTTTCCATTGATTTGGACAGAAAATGAATGCACTGACCACGTCTCTCCAAAACCGTATCACCTTAAATGAATAGGTAACTGCTTCAACAAACAGCAATAACAAAAGAGAAGAGGTGCTCTTAAAGGTGCACATAGAGAAGAAGATGAACTGTAACCTTGCACTGTGTGAAACATAATACAAAATAGAGAAATTTTTTGAAGAGATATTTCTATTCAAGATTTAACAGAAAGAAATCACATCATAGATTGAACGATATAAAGCGTGGTTTCATATCGCTCCCAGACTGTACGAGTGCATGTAAGTATAGCCGCAGTATATCAAAATCCGTAATGAGATTGAAAACGCAAAGAAAATGATTGGTGAAAATACTCTTATTTTTGGCTAAAACCTTGACTGTGGGATTCAGCCCTGGGCCTTTCATCGCGGAAAGCCTGATAGCTCTACCAGGATGCAGCTTTAAAACACTGTAGGTGGTCACATGCACCACTGGAGCTCATGCCGTCGGCCGATGCAACACATATGAGCAACATTTCAAAATTAAGAAATGACATGACAAGACAATAGGCAAGCAATATTACATTTTGATACAATTCTTGAAACAAATATGAACAATGAGCTTCTATGTGTATTGTGTGTAGAGTAGAACAGATTTTAGCCACGGTTTTGACAGACACTTGGTTTAATTAAAGCAAAACCAGGCACTGTTATTAAGAAATGAAATGGTATGTACTGTAATATATGCAGCTGTAATAAACCCACGTTTCTTAAGTCAGGACTTGTCCTATAATTATAACCTCCCAGCTTTGTTTCCTTCAAGACTTTTGGGTGAAACATTTACCAGCGAAGCACTTGACGGTAAAGTTCTGTATAGGTAGAGCTATACAGATATAAAGATTGTGGCAGTTTTTTTTTTTTTTCTACTTTGTCATTTGCACTTTTCCCAACTTCCCACTTTTGCTTCTGTCCCCCGTCTCTTTCCCATTTCTCTGCTTAAGCTCTTTACTCTTGCATGGCAAGGAATACAGATGTATATTTTATTGCCTGGTAATTCACAGCAAAGACAACACAAATGAGAAGTTCATTTTCCTCTCCTGGGCTCCTAAGTGCATGCAGATGAATTGTGAATTGGATGCAAATGAAAATGGAAAATATTAAGAAATGACAAACTTTTGGCTGCTATTAGCTTAAACGTTGGCATTCACTTGGCTATTTAAATTGGAAACACGGCTTTCGCTCGTATTAGTAACACCTATTTTGCGGTATTATTAGAAAACGCACTGTGCACGGTTGTATTTTTCGTCCTGATTTTTGAGACGTCAGAGCGGAAGCAAATAATTTTTTCTCAGCAAACGTATGTTAGGCCAAATCAGCCTCGGCTTTGAGCTCCAGCTCCCTGCGAGGCTTAAAATGGCAAGTCTGAGGGTGGCCTTGGCTGTAAACGGTCGAACGGGGGGGCCGTAATTGCAGGCATTGAAGCCCACAGGTTGCTGCTGCTTTGCATCCTTTTTACCGAATTGCGCGGCGAGGTGAGGAAAAAGTCAAGCGGCAGAATGGCGAGTCCCGCTGCCCGCACTTTCCCCGTCAAACCGCTAACAAGCACAAATGATTTCATAATGATAGGTCCCCGCATTCCCGCAAACACGAGCGGTCGGCGTACGTGCATTTTCTCCCACACAACACACCTATAATGCTTTTATCAAGGGAAGTGCATTTAGTGCCAGTGGATTGCAGAAAAAAAAACATTGCCACCTGTGCGACAGTATTCACATTGTCAGAAGATTTCCTTACAAGTTGGACTTAATCACAGTATTCAACCATACAACGCCTCATCGAAGGTCTTTGGAGTTCAATGACCTCGTGCAAAGTGCATGTCCTCAGATGTGCGAGGACAGCAGCGTTGTCCTTCATGTAAATACTGAGAAAAAACTACTTCTGTGAGAAAATGAAAATGGAGGTCGCTAATAAGTGCTTAACATAACAGTGGGCAAGTGCATTTGGTGAAGGGCAAACATCTAAGTAACGGTCTCTCTGTCCCTGTAAAACATAAAAATAATTATCCTTTTCGGGGGTATTGGGTAATAATCTCGAACACATCTTTATCACTGTCTTATACTTTGTCGGTTGGAAAATGTAATATTGATCTTAAACAGGTCCTCCCTCCTTCCCCCACCGAGAAGAAAAGAAAGAAATCAACAAAAACATCTTTTTCCTCGAGAGCTTCTGAGAGCTTGAGGGTTCCAAGCAGTATCTTTGCTGTTCCTAGAAGTGTGCCCTTCTGGATATACAATGCAGTCTGTGTGTACGTCGAGTGTTTTTTACCCCGCAATGAAAGGATTCAGCTTAGCGGGAGATCGAGAGGTGGGGCTACGTAGGGCCCCAGGGTGCTGTTACTACATTGTTAACACGGTACAATATTGCGGTATCTTTTTTTATACATTTGTTGTTTTTAAATATTAGTTTGTTGTTGTTTTTTTTGTTTTTTTTCTTCTTTTGTGCATCAGACTGTGATTGTTCTGATGGCAAGAAAGAGTCTTGTCAAAAGCATACGGCGAGTAAAGCGAGCCCCACACATGGAAAGGTTGCAATAGTAAGGATTGGATAGGGATCTAATGCAACACCACATTTGGATAGAAGACAGCTTGCTTTTCCTGCCTCCTTTCCATTTCCGCGTATTACGCCTTTGGTGGGACACGTTGACAATGACACTTGACAGCGACTTTCTTTTGCAATGGATAACTGAGAAAAAAAAAAAAAAATCCCACGCAAAATTGAACAAATTGTCATTTCCGCTTTCTGACTGGAAAACTTACAAACTTTTCTAATGACAGTTTCCTCGGTTCATTGTTGCGACATACATCAAAAGCACAGGGAGGCTCACAGATGCGCCTGGCCCTGCAGCAGCTGCCCTGGGCTCCACACTCGCATTAACACGCATCATAAGTGCGCCAGTGACAGCCACAGTGTGTGCCGAAAGAGAAAGGGATTGATCTGATTATAATGCAGCGCTGTATTTTCCTCCACATCTGTCATAATATCATGTAGCAAACATGCGATCGGTTTTCTATTTGCGGCATGAGGGAAATAGATTTTTGCGTCTGATTCAGGGCACTGTGCCAATCCATCATTCCTGGAGCGCATGTAGATTGCTGCGGCACCGGCCTTTCTTTATGCTCGCTCTGATGGTGATAAGCAGTGATTGGGCTTTGCATATGTAATCACTGGTTATGGGATGTTAATTGTACAGAACAGAGGCCTGTGGGGTGTAACAGTATATGGTGCGCGTATACACAGACGGGCACGATTTTCTATTTCTTATTGAACGTCGAATTAGAAACAATATCAATTCCAAATGTCAAATGAATATGGATATTGTAAAGACGCAAATCTTTTAATGATTTATTATAAGTGCAGCACAAATATAACACCAGTAACTCGGTAGAAAAAGGAGCAAATAGAACTTGTTTATGTACATGTGTAAGTATAGCTGTGTTTGTGTAACTTCTCTTTAGGGCCCGACCGATATAAATATTTGGGATCTGATACCGATATGAAAGGGCTATATACATGTATAGATATTTTAATTGATTTAATGTGATGTTTTGTTTTTATCTTTCAAATAGCCTATAGTTAAAGATGTATTATTATAATAAAGGTGTCAATTATAGAATTATATTTAATAGATCGACCAATGTGGGTTTTTCTAAGGCGGATGCCGACAGAAACATAACACTTTTAGTTTTGGAATCTACTGATTTGTGTCTTTCAAACAAGCTTCCTTTAAAGTACATGTGCATGTAAATGAACATACATGGGTCTCATGCATGTAAACACGCCACACCGGATTAGGACTGGGCAATATGGCCAAAAAATCTAGGTTTTAAATATATAATAATGTTCTGTTTTAAATATTCCTTGTCTGTTCTCAAAAGTAAAACTTCCTCATGAGCTCTGCTGTGATTGACATCCGTCTCCATGGAGACTCAAGGGGAAAGGGGCGGAGCTACATGGTGCCGCTGCTGCTGTGTCTCCGCCATGTCTCCGCCCTGAGTGGGAGAAGGCCAGGGGATCAGACCGGAGGGAAACTGTGTTTTAGCAAAGTAAACTCCATCGCGCTCAACAAAAACACAACACACGGCCTTTGTGTTGTCACAGTTCAACACTGACACGTTTAGAAACACAGGATTATACACAAGATTTTTATATATATATATTTATAAATATCAGCTTATGGTTACAATCACTTTCGGTTGTGGAGATATCGGCCCGATATATCGCTCCGATATATCGGCCGGGCCTACTTATCTGTTAGCTTCAACCAGTCAATTGTATTCCTACTTGTTTAATACCATATACATGTTTTTAAAAATGCAGTATTTTGTAGCTTACTATTAATTAGGCCAACCTATTTTCAAGTTAACTCAACTTGATAATTACCTTTCAATCTGTCGGAAGTAATGCATTCTGTGTTTTTGTTGCATATATTCTCACCATAGCACGTATCAAATCAACAGCTAATAATAATATATATAATAAGCTAATTGTGACATAAATTGTAATTACTCTGCACATCTTTGCACCTATCCCTACTGTCTTGTATCGTATGACTGACATATAGAAGTAGTAGCTGCCAGTCGTATTCTGATGACTTAAAGACAAAATGTGTGCTCTGCTCTCCCAGGCGTCCTGGAGTTCTCGCCTGTCCTCCTACGTTACCTCATGTCAGGTATGGCTTCAGTAGACGGTTCGGGATAGTTTTTCCTTCACGTATCCCGCCATGTGGTGTTAATTGGAAACAGACTGTAGCTCCCTTGTGTCATGTCTTACAAAGTAGATTCCTTTAGTCGTCTTTTTTTACACATAAGTATAGTGCAAACACAAAGAAGGAAAAGTGGATTGGAGAACCATTCCCAGACGACTCCGCTGCACCGCTCGGGCGTCTTCAGAGTCGATAGCCGTGTTGTAGCAGAAACCACCTGTGGAGTATTAGCTAGCCCCCTTAGCTTATCCCATCTGTTCGTCTGAGTAGAAGTGCTATGTAGTGCCTCTCCCCACTTTGTAAATAAGTTTGCCTCTGTGCCCTCCCCGGTACTTCCAGCACTATAACTCTCCAGCTTTCAGCGCAAGAGGAGGCACGGAGACGGAGCAGACGATTTTCATCTGTCTAATTCCTTCGCCGCTGATTGCGTCCGTACGCCTGATGAGTCACAGTTAACCCAGTCGCACAGCTGCACACTGAATCATATAATGTGCCACTAGATCGCCCCGGCACCGCACTCGCCTCTCTCACCAACTGCTAATAAAGTGAAGCACAACTGTTTTTTTTTTCACCCCACCCCCCGGTCCCTTTACTCCAACAGCTGATGGTGAGCGATTGCATCCACAATACTCTTTTAATTAGTATAGAGAATAAATTGGTTGAGCATGCCTTTTTCCTTAATTGCTTTTTCCTCAGCTTGGATTTAATTGGGCTGCAGCTCTGTTTATTGATCTCCTTTGATGTGCTTTAATTTGGATAATTTTATATATTTATTTTGGATGCTAGGACTCGGTTTGTCTTAAGGGGTGCAAGCCAGCAGGCGGTTGGGCAGCAGAGTCAGTCGCGATTGAATCAGAACAATGTTAATGGTCACAAAACCGGCTGTTTAGACAATAGTAATGTCCTCTGGGAAAAAGGAAAAACATACTTCCTACTACTACTTATTAGGCATGATAACAAAATTGAAAGTTTGAAGATGATATATTGAGGCAGGAAAAAATAGAGAAAAATCATATTATTGAGGACCTCTTTTTGCCACCGACTTTAAAAATGGAAATCTTAGGAATCTCCTTTTTCTAAAAGTATGTATTAATATTAAAATGATAAAAAACTGAGGCACTCAGAAAGAAAATGAATGGTAAAAGGCCTTTATTATAGCATGATTTGATAAAAACATGCCTACATGTTTAAGCCCTATTGGGCCTTCGTCACCATTTCAAAATACAAGAACAGTAATGGCCATATACAAATACAATTGGCATTTCAACCACATTATACAATTATTTACAAACATCTGCTGTAAACAGAAGCATTATAGAAAAAGGGGTAAAGTACAATTCCCCATTTGAGGCCTGGATGTCTTCAAACACACAAGTTGTAATTGACATGAAACTCAATGAAAAACCTTACTTCGACAAAATGGTATAACAAAAATAGCACCAAAAAAACAAACAAGGTAAAATGTAAATAAATGTTCTGAAAATAAATATTGAGCCAGCCAACTTGTTATCTCAATATTAGGTGACGCACTATCCCCCTGCGGAACAAGCCACAATAACTGAAATTAGCATTTTTTATAACATAACCAGAAACAAGAGGTAGAGTGTTATCAAGACGTAGGCCCTTCGACTCCCGCCTCCTGCAGGCACAGACATAGACCGTAAAGTTAAGAATGGACTTAATCGTGGCCTACTTCTTCCTGTAACCGTAAGGAAACGGCGGCTGGCTCCGGAAGTTCCTGGCTACTATGGACTTTCCATCGAAACTTCTTTGCCCCTGTTTAAATTATTATTGAACACAGGCTTGTTCTGACCTCCATGTGTTTGACTTAACACACGCAACATCATCCTACTTTTATCCTTTCACTATTTTTATTTTTGCCTTATTCTAAATAATTGAGCTGGCTCCAAAAACCCGGTCAAATGGCTAGCATGAACAAGCTTCAGCTAGCCCGCGCTGAACACTATGGGGGAAGCATCACTCCCTCAGTGTATTCTTAATTTTACAGTCTATGGGTGCAGACTGTCGTTGTGCCTTTGGGCAACACACCTCACCCACTGAAGTGTCTGTGTGTGCGAGTGTTTGGTGGCGGTCCAATGTAGGAGATTGGCAGCGTCACATCTGTCTCTACCCCAGGGCAGCAGTGATTGCAATCGTAGATGGAATCACTTTACATGACGACCCGGTAACTGCTAGATAATTACCTGGTGATTACAGTAGTAACTACTAGTAATAAATATCAATAAAAGTGGTAGTTCTTAGGTAATTAAAGTAGCAGTTAATAGTAATTCATTACAACAATTGTAATTGCGTAACCCTAATCCTACACTTTAATTGACATGTATTACTAGTAATTACTAGACAATTACCTAGCAGTTATTGTGCTGAGTTACCATTAACTAATACTTTAATTACCCAAGAACTACCACTTTTATTGATATGTATTACTGTTACTACTGTAATTACTACTGTAATTACTAGGTAATTACTTAGCAGTTACCGGGTCGGCGGGTAAAAAGCGCTTTTCCGTTTAAGCCTTGTTTTAGTCCTTTAGCATTGAACTCAAAAACAAAACGTTGATTTAGTTCACATAAACCTACATCCAGCAAATGACTACAATCGCGATGCTTAAGATAAATAGCAATTAGATATTCTTCCAAATCCGTGCAGCTCCAGCCGACACAGCCGTGTAATGAGCGCATGCGTATGTCGGTGGCTGGTGGTGAACAGGCAGGAGATGATCAAACCCAGAAGGCAGCACAGGCGCTCCTCCACAGTCTGAACGGCCCCGAGTGAGCCCCTCTTTGATCCCACATCCACACCTGGTGAATGCCAATGCGCCGCGCTGCAGCCAGGGAGCGCGGTCTTCTGAAGCAGCCCTAACAGGCCCACAGGCCAGTACATATTCCTTCCAGCAGCCCGCTTGTACTTTCGCCTGATTCACGCTGCGTCATCTCTCCCCCCCTGCCTGCCACAACAAAGCCTAATTTTCAGCCTCCGCCTCCGTAGTTTCATAATTAGTGTGCTTCTCTGCGTGCGATTGTGGGTTTCTGTGCTTCATATGCAAGGTTTACTTGCGCGGATACTTGTATGGCTTTATCTCCACAATCAAGGATGAGAGAAATCTAATTTCAAATCATTCACAGTTTTATTGGTTTATTTGGTCGGGACAGACAAATAAAAAAAATCTGGAATCTCGTATCTTGAATCTTCTGTCCCCTAGTAGATATAAAATGGAGTGGGGCTTTTCTAGCCCTTCATCTCCCTGTATTTTGTTACGTTGTTACAGTGTTAGCTTAGAGGCAGTTAAAAGCATTATATTTTATATCCCATCCTTTTTTTATGACGCTCCTACCACTGTGCTAAGATTGCACACTTTCAAACTCCTAATTGCAACAGATTTTAAAGATCTTTTTGAAAAAATTATCAGTTTCAATTTCAAGAAGCAGTTTGTACAGTTTTATTTAAATCAAAATCAACATAATACGTTAGCACTGACTTTTTTTACAATCTAATAGTAGTAGTTTCCGTAAATGTGCACTGTGTACTTTTGTGTCCAATTCTTCAACATTGTTATATCAAGCAATGCACTTTTAAACTCTCTCTCACAGGGGGTAACTTCACTCTGGCGGAGCTGGGAGTCTGTGAACCCAACCCCCCTCCTCACCCCGCGGCCGTGCCGTACTGTCCCGACCTGGGCCTGCTGCAGGGGGGCTACTCCCTCGGCGCGGGCTCCGACGCGGACTCTGATCCGGAGGGGCCGCTCTCTCCGGACCGCGCCATCCAGCTGTGGGCCGGCCGCGGAGGGGTGAAGTCCCGCCGAAGCTCAGGCGTGTCCAGCCGCGAGAACTCTGCCCTCACACTCACCGACTCCGAGAATGAGAACAAGTCGGACGACGAAACAGGTAGGGACACAGAACCTGACTGCTGACGTCCACCGGGAGGCTGGTGTTATTTGACAAGGCTTGAGTCTTGGGCTGCAGAACGTATCACCAAACTATCATCATATTAGATGTTGCAATATCCAATATCGCAAGAAGCCACAATATATCATAAAATCACTGAGGTCTTCCATCCGCCTGAGACTTAAGCATAACAAAAATGCGTGGCGACATAAAAGGTGCAAAAAGTGTATTTCCATTTTAGCCTTTACTAGTCCTAAGTTTGCAACTTCGCATTTAGTTCAGCTTTGCTTTCACACGGTTTTATGAAAAGAAAGCTTCCTTTTTAAATAACGAAACGCGATGTGTTGAAATATTGCAATAATGCTGTCTGCAATATTCTATCATTGGTCCTGCCCTACTGGGTTGGAATGGAGGGAAGAGAAGTCGTTTTAAATAAATGTGTGAGGACAGAAAAAATCAGAAAAGTGGGACTTGATCTTGATCATTTTCATTTACAGTCTCAGCCTGTGCGACTAATTAACAATATATTTACCATGACATATTTCTCTTTCTCATGCCGCTTATGTTTAGATGAGGTTGAGGCTGATCATGGCTCAGACTTTTAAGTGTTTGTATAGACAATGTGTCTTTGCCTTTGTGTTGGATATGTCGTCCCTGCATGGCCAATGCTTGCACCAACGTCCCTATTGACGTTGAAAGGAACAATAATATAACAATCCAGTTGCATAAGGATCCTACTGCCTCAGGACTGTACCAGCAGATTCTCTGTGTGCCACAGGATGAGCTGTGGAGCACAAAATCTGGTCTCCAATAACTTTCTGCTCCAGTGCCAGTGGTCCATGCTGATAAATTCTGTTTCTCGATAATGGCTTGTATTTCCCATGCACCAAAGACAACAGGCAGATTCACGAGGCGCACTCTGGCACATCAACTGTGCTGTAAGCTTTGACAGTGCCGTACAAAGGCAAGCCTCATTAATTGGGGTTTCATTCTCTGACCCATTAGCTGTTAAATAGTCACACTGGCTGCTTTTTACTGGATTTTTTTTTTTATTCTTATTGAAGAACCTTGCTGTTTTTGAAATAGATTTTCTCTTTCAATCAAATGTTTCACAACTAAACGTTTGTGCGGCGCGACTTGAGAAGATATTTGGGAGAAACCCTTTAGCCCACCTGTCAGACAAGCATGCTATGAACAGTACTTGAGCTGGATTTATTGAGCGAGTGTGTTTTTGATCTGACGAGCAGTGGCCGGACCACCCCCCGAGAGCCATCCTGGCTTCCATCAATAGCACTTAGCAAATGCCCTCAGACACGAGTCGTGCTGCTTCCGAGGTGAGATTTCAACACTGGTCAGCCAGTCCACAAAATAACAGAGAATACTACATCCTTTAACTTGCAAAAGTACATTTTTTTACTCGGAACGTGTTTCATGTCTTTCCATTTTTCAACAACATGTGGATGTGAGCCCCCTGAGGAAATATCTTTGTTTATAACCAACTTTTAATTATCTTGTGAATCCTGGCACCTAAACCTGTCATAAACCTGTGTGCATCTAGCTAAGATGTCAGTGAAGTGAAGGAAAGAAACAGTGGCATTAATTGAATCAGCATACTGGATCAACCTAGGCCGGGTTATGAGTCCTCCCGATCAGGCAAGTTCTATCGACTATAATCAAACTACTCAACACCTATTAAACATGTCAGAAAACACCTTTGCAACTGCCTCTTCTCCAGATGATAATTGCTTTGTGGTTAATTACCGGCTAATCGCAGTGGCGCAGATATCAGCAGCAGACGCCGCTCCCACTGACTCAGGGCCAGGAACGCACGCCACGCTCTGTCAGCCCCGCACTCAGGCCTTGTAAAATAAGCTTCTTAATCCAACCCCATCCTCGTAATCATTCGCCCGCAGTCTGTCATCGAGTTTCGATTGAGGAGATGAGAAGTTTTCCTTCTCTTTTTCGCCCCCAACTTTTCATCTTCAAAATGCCACTTACGTCCTTGTGTTTCTGGGCGTTTCGTCAGAGACACGGGGGGCCAGGTTCGTAGAAATACAAATGCCACTCAAGTGTATAGACAGTAAACACTTTCCCTGCACTATTTACTCTATCTTTGTGGCCTGATATTAGAAGAGAAGATGTGTCTATTGTAGTTTATTGCTCTCATTGTCGTTACATTCAAAGATCTCTGCAGGACATTCTTATTGTGTTGTATTGTACAGGCACTAAGCAAATTTGGTAATACTGATAAATTACTTACACAGAAAGTCACCTATGTGCACATGTATGTATATAAGGTTTTATTTCAATTTGATCCGTTTGGACCACCGTATATTAACAAGCACTGGTTGCAAAAATGTGACGATAACTTTTCCCAGGTCTTATCATATCACACAGTCGCTGGGAGTTGGGCTGTTGCAGCGGCATTCGGAAACAACACACATTTTCTCTTGTCTATTTTCACAACAGAGAGATTCAGATCAGCCTCAGCTTGAAAAGATCAGAGCAGTCGTTTCAACCTGATATCAGCCATCTCAGTGTGTCAGATTAGGCCAATTGTTCACTTACTGAAACACTCTGAAACAAAAAAAGACTTTCCTTTCTCCTACCAAACAACACATCTGATTATAGAAGATTGTGCGGAGTTCTTCAACAGGCTCCTCATGGTTCAGCACATGGGCCAACGTCTGCAAGACATGTCACATCACACCTCAAAGCCCCGAGGAGTCTCTCACATTCAGTTGACTTTATACCAGCCCCATTGCCCAAAGCAGCTTTACCTCCTGTCAGAGTTTCCTCTATGTATTTAGTTTTTTTTTTTCTTACCTACAAAATGGCGTGTGCGTGTGGAGGTGTGAAGCTGGAGCCGCGCTATAGTGTCAAAACAGCAGGGGGGCGGATCTGAGCGTCTAATAATAGAGATTGACAGAGGTAGATGGAGCGATGTCATAAACACATGGCAAATCAAACGAGACAGTGATGCGCTAAAGTGGCAAACGGCGAAATGCTCTTCTCGCATCTGACGAGCTTCACAAGTCTCACCTCCAAATCCTCGCTCCCGCCTCCGCCGCGTTTTTAACTTTCTTTTTCTTTACGCTGTTTGTCTGTTTGTCTCCCCGTTCCTCGTTATGGCCCCCCGTCAGAGCCGCGGTGAGTGGCAGGTGTCAGTTTAAAAGGGCTAGAGATCTCCTCCGGGGCACGGGGTGCAAGAGAGAGCGAGAGAGCGCGTGTCCGCCGCCGCACATTTCACTACCAAAATAGTTTGAAAAAAAAAAAAGGAAAAAAAACCTCCCAACAAGAGCTATTGACAGCCGTCTCAAACCAGAGGGGAAAGATTGTTTGTCGGAGACTTTTTCATCACTGTCGACATGCCCCGCAGCCACCCGTTACTTATAGAGAGTCAACATAGAAAGGCAAACACATTGGTGGTTCTCGGTTTGTGTACATTTTTAACTCTCACGCCTCTCTGTGTTGTGTCTTTTTATGTGATATATGTAGTTTCCAGCTCCTTAAGGGAAAGCAAACCTATCGACTTGTTTTTTTTTCCACGGATGCCACTGTAAAAAGTAAGGCTGCTTTGTGGTTGCTCATTCATATATGCTTCAAAATAATTGTGAAAGCTGGTAAACAATACATTAAGGTGGGACACGGCAGGTGAAAGTATTGATTTTTCATGCAGTGGTCGATGTTTTCTCCCTTAACATCTTGGTTTTCATGTCAGAGTATAAAGATGTCAAAACTCACCCCAGGCCGTTCATTCACTCCCATTCACACATCTGCATGCTGAATCTCCATCCATCCATCCATCTTCTCCCACTTGTCCGTTGCCGGGTCGTGGGGGCAGCTGTTGGAGCTGCCCAAGTCACATTGCACCAGTCCCCTATGGCTCCTTCTGCAGGTGGTGGGTCCACGGAAGGACGGCCCCATGGTTCCAAACGGGCCTGTTGGTCTCTCATAGGGGGCCCATTCACTCTCTCATTCATACACCAGTGTACGCAGACACTGGTGGCGGTGGCGCAGATGGTAGAGCGGGTCGTCTCATGATCGGAAAGTCAGGGGTTCGAATCCCGCCTCCTGAAGGTGCACATTGTCGTTGTGTCCTTGGGCAAGACACTTCACCCTCCTTGCCTCCAGTGTCTGCGCATGCTGAATCTGAAATCTCAAAAATAAAAATCATCCACCTTCCTTTTTAATTAAAATTTGATTGTACCCAATTGAACAGGCTTCATAACATCATATAACACATTAATATAGGTTGGAGGGTTTTTCTTATTCCAATTCTATATATCAGCACTCCAAAACTCCAAAACGTGCAAGCACAGGGTCAGGCTGTAACTGTGTTCCACAAACATCGGAACATCTTGGAGAGGTGTAGCCTGTGCAGAACTTTGGCCCAATCCCATTTCTCTCACTTGGTCTGAGAACACTCGCTATGAGTTCCCTCCACATTAGAGTCCTCTCAGTGAGGGAAGTGCAAGTAAAGATTCTCCCCTAAGGAATGGGATAACACTAGTATGCAAATTGGGGCAGAGAACGTGTTCCTTACGTCACGCGCAACATCGACGTGTCTGATTTCACCCCCGTCTAGTAGATAGCGGTAATACACAGTTTATACACATAAACTACAATAACAAGAAATACGTAGCTCCTGCCTCTGGTGTGTGCTAATTTTGATAAATCAACGGAGAGGAAATATACGAAACAGTATCCGCGTTCGCCGTATGTTTGTGACGGTCGGGATGTTTCAGGTTTGTTGTTTGTTTAATTTTGGCACTTGGCTCAACTTAGCTGCCAACTACCATTGTGTCTAAAAACAAGACGACCTACACATTCAGACCGTATAGTTTGCATCCAGTCTGTTAAACAATTAAACATGATGCATTACTGTTTTCAATCAATAATCATCTATGTCACATAAGTAGAACGTAAACAAGCAACAGTCCTCACAGGAGAAAGGGTTCAGCTTGTGACCATTTTATTTACTGAAAGCTTGAATCAGAGTCAGTAGATTGAGAACCTGAATAAGCGCCAAACATCCACATGTACACCGGGGCGCACCGGGACACACACCCGGCCGTGAGTGTCTATTGACGGGCAGACTCTGGCGAAGCACTCGGCATTTTTACGAACGTCGTCAAATAGCGACTTTCAAACTATAACTTAGAGGTCCATTGCATATACATCTAACTAAGATATTCCAACACATTTCAGAATTTTGACAGGCTTATTTGCGTATATATTCTTACATTTGTAGTTGTCGCTTCCACCGGTAGCCGCCATGTTTATACTCCCTCGGCCGCAAGTCAGCTCCTGACCGGACTCGCTGCGGAGGGGCCTTTTCAAGGGGAGATAGCCACTTCCTCTTGCTCCCTAAAGTATTGGGACACCCTACCCTTAAACGTGAACGCGCATAACCGAGTGCTAGGGTCTAAAACGAGTGCAAGTGAGAGAAATGGGATTGGGCCTTTGAATTGGAGCAGTCCATGACGAGCACAGACTGAAGATGAGTGGGCGTTGTCTTGGGCTTTAGTCCATTGAGAGGCTGTGATGTTTATTCCAATGTCCTATTGCCAAGCTTCTTTTAGGTGATCAAGTGAATATCATATATAAGTGCATATATTCCATATCTGACAGTTCATTAGATATTTTAGAAATGTACCCTTTTTTTCCACTGATCCCTAGTGTTCACGACTGACCTGGGAGGCTTAGAAAGATGGGAACATTGATGTAACCAAACTACGGATTTGTAAATATAAAAAAATAATCTGTGTTCCCGATTTGATGCTTCTGACGCAACTGATCAAAACACAAACACACCCATAAACAAATCCTGTATTGAATCTAGTCCCTTGGTTTTCCACTGAGAAAGAGCAACTTCACGAAGTAATCGTAATTGTGGTTAATACTGAAATATCTTGCCATTTAAAAGGTTTTCTAATTTGATGCCAAATGTTTACAGTAGTAGAGACTAGACATTTAACTTTGGGAGTAATAGTCTTTGAAGAAGAATAATTCACTGCTTATAACGAGGTAATACAACTCATTACAATCTCAACCCGGTCAGCTCCCTTTGCGTTACTAAACTTGGAAGACAACTTTGAAGACCAGAAAGAGGGATTTTTTGTTTAATATCCAATTCCTAGCCTAGCTAAAATCTCGGTCTATCCATTATTTAGATTTAGTCGCTGAAAATAATATTTGGCCATTTTCAATCAATCATGAAGTGAAACGAAATTTATTGGATATTTCAAACATTTTTAACAAATACAAAACTGAAAAATTGGGCGTGCAAAATTATTTAGCCTCCTTAAGTTAATACTTTGTTGCGCCACCTTTTGCTGCGATTACTGCTGTAAGTCCTTGGGGTATGTCTCTATCAGTTTTGCACATTGAGAGACTGAAATATTTGCCCATTCCTCATTGCAAAACAGCTCGAGCTCAGTGAAGTTGGATGGACAGCGTTTGTGAACAGCAGTTTGCAGTTCTTTCCACAGATTCTCGATTGGATTCAGGTCTGGACTTTGACTTGGCCATTCTAACACCTGGATAGGTTTATTTGTGAACCACTCTATTGTAGATTTTGCTTTATGTTTTGGATCATTGTCTTGTTGGAAGACAAATCTCCGTCTCAGTCTCAGGTCTTTTGCAGACTCCATCAGGTTTTCTTCCAGAATGGTCCTGTATTTGGCTCCATCCATCTTCCCGTGGCTTCATGGCTTTCTTCTTGCCACTCTTCCATAAAGGCCAGAGTTGTGCAGTATACGACTGATTGTTGTCCTATGGACAGAGTCTCCCACCTCAGCTGTACATTTCTGCAGTTCATCCAGAGTGATCATGGGCCTCTTGGCAGCATCTCTGATCAGTTTTCTCCTTGTATGAGCTGAAAGTTTAGAGGGACAGACGGGTCTTTGTAGATTTGCAGTGGTCTGATACTCCTTCCATTTCAATATTATCGCTTGCACAGTGCTCCTTGGGATGTTTAAAGCTTGGGAATTTTTTTTTTATCCAAATCCGGCTTTAAACTTCTCCACAACAGTATCTGGGACCTGCCTGGTGTGTTCCTTGTTCTTCATGATGCTCTCTGCGCTTTAAACTGACCTCTGAGACTATCACAGAGCAGGTGCATTTATACGGAGACTTGTTTACACACAGGCGGATTCTATTTATCATCATTAGTCATTTAGGTCAACATTGGATCATTCAGAGATCCTCACTGAACTTCTGGAGAGAGTTTGCTGCACTGAAAGTAAAGGGGCTGGATAATTTTGCACGCCCAATTTTTCAGTTGTTTATTTGTTAAATTTTTTTGAAACATCCAATTAATTTCTTTTCACTTCATGATTGTGTCCCACTTGTTGTTGGTTCTTCACAAAAAATTTGAGTTTTATATCTTTATGTTTGAAGCCTGAAGTGTGGCAAAAGTTCGAAAAGTTCAAGGGATCCGAATACTTTCGCAAGGCACTGTGTATACCACACAATGATATATTTGGCATCATCTCTGTATCCGCCTATAGGCTCTATGTGTGACATTTTGCGGCTGACTTCCTGCTCCCTTGTTAAAGCTTGTCTTCTTAATGCTACTTTGTTCCTGTGTCTAATTGTTTGATGGAGAGGTTGTGAAGTCTGTAAAATAGGACAAACTACAGTGAAGTCAATAACAAATTAAATGGTGTGATCGTCTGAACTGACAGCAGTCGTCATTCAAAGTGCCTGGTGCCTCCTCAAGTCTCAACACAATTAACACGACATACTGTGTACAGCTAAAGCCGGGGAAAGAACTTTTCCTATATGAGAAATATAGGGAGGAAATTACACGAATTGATTTCGAGGCATGTGCTTTCAACCATGGCTGTATCGGCTTCTATTAAGTTCCAAATTGTATATCTGTCTATTATCTTTTACGGATTTGGGCTTGTATTTTTACTTGCTGATAAAGTTAATAGTAGAGATGCACCGATCCAGCTTTATTGCTACCGATACCGATACTGGGTTTTGAGTATCTGCCGATACCCGATATTCTCTGAGTGAAACATTGAATTGATGCTTTTCTCAATTTTAAGACCAATAAAGTCATGTATTATATACTCATACTCTTGGATAAACATTTAACAAGGATCACTGGACTTTTCTACACTAAATATCCTGACAGGCTATAGGTTATATTAATATAAACAACTTACATGAAGTGATCTGATCATTACAAATTTGTTAGATCGGTTGTTTCTTAAACTAAAATACAAGCACTTGGCTTTAGCAGTGGTCGATTTTATTATATTAGGCTACTTTCTATGAGCTACTTTCTATGTTAGTTTCTGTCCCAGCTATGATCACTTTTCGTTAGCATGCTAGCTTTAGCATACTGATGCGATCAACAATTCGTTTGCAGAGGTTGAAACTCATCGATTGAATTCTCCTGGTTCTTAGCTTTCCAACGCATGCAGCACGCCCATATTCACTTAGATTTAGTTAAAGCTGTGTTTTTAAGGCGTTGGGAGCCAAAACTGGTATCGGTTCTGTATCGGATATTTGTAGCTGATACCCAATATCGTATTTTTTTTAGTATCGGCTCTGATATCGGATACCAGTATCGGATCCTAGTTAATAGTTAAATGCCTAAAGACAAAACGGGTAATGTTTAATTAGAAGAAAAATTGCACTGACTTTTCATGTGTAAATGTACTGTCACATTTGGTTGACAGTACTTCTGAACCGCTGTTGATTAAAACTGTTTGGCGTTAGGATAATAACATTTTGAAGATATTTCTGTCATTTTTGCCACAGGCTGCAAAACTTTTAAACAAACATTTTAAAGAGGTTGGAATCTCGTTTACTCCAAAATTCCAATTACCTCAAAGTATGTCGAGCCGGCTTAACGACTGGTGTAAATGCGACGCGGGGATTTTAGTTCCTCCTCAAACCGCATTATTATTGAGAATTGAATAAAGACACTTGGCTTTTATTGTCCCTTCCAGACACCATTAAAATAAAGGGGACTTGAACGTTCAGCCACCGAACACACGTGCAGTTTGCAAAGGCAACAAACTGCGAGGCGATCAAATGTGGGGCACGGCGAGCAGGCGGCAGCGGCAGCTCCGGGGGGATTTTCATTTTGGCAAAGTGGAGGAGGAGATTTACGGTCGCACCACGCGCCGCCTCGTAAAACGTCCGTCTGGAAACACAAGCGGCAGAACAGAGGAGCACTTGTAAATTCCCCCGGCGGTTGCCCGATCGCTGCATCCAAACGGCATTGATCAGGAGGCACAATGATTAAAACATGCATTAGATGAAATAAGAGCCCGACTGCGACATTGATTTAGTCCTGAAGCCACGGCGAGACTTTATGGCCCGGATCACTGGAGTCAGTACATGCGTGGGCTGCACATGTCTGACTCTGTCTCGATACTGGATCAAGTAGACACAATGTGGTTTGTTAGATTTGTTATTATTAACGGATCTTTCCTCATGGTACTTTCCAAGTTTTTTTGTCTCATGTTTTGCAGGATTTTGTATTCACTTTTGTCCGCTCCAGGGCGTTTAGAAAATTCACTTTCCATTCACGAGTGTAGTAAGGAATTAGGGCTGGGTACCGATACTTTAACGATACTCGGTTTTCGATACCGATACTGAAATATTTGTTAGAACCAGAAAACAGAACAATAATGTAGGGAAGATCTGCAAATTTACATTATCAGGTTCATCGTCAGGAAATGTGTGAAAAATTGGGCATCATTTGGGGGGGAAATTGGGGGAATTTCGGAATGAAATTAACAAAAAAATAAAAAAGGGAAAAAAATATATATATATAAAAAAAGGGATTGAATTGGGCAAATAAATGGGAGAAAATTGGGGGAAAATATGGAAATTATAAGAAAAGTTGGGAAAACAAGAAAAAATGGGGCAAAATAAAAATAAAAAAAATTGGGCATACGTTTTATTTGAGCTGTAACAACTAAGTCACTTCCTATAAAACAGTTGCTGGACCAACTTGGATCTAAAGATATACGATTTTTTTCGGTACCTGCTTTCGATACTTTTATTTTTTCGATTCCGGTAGTACCTAAACTTTTTTATTTCAATACCAGACTGGTATCGTCTAACCAGCCCTAAGCAAGATTGAAACAGTGTAAAATATATTGCTGTAGTCAAAAACATCACAATAACTACATGCCTCTCGATTGACATAACCCCCACCGTATATGTCGTCTCTCTCTCCACTACAATACCAGCTTATCATTATTCCCGGTCAATAAATCTCGCATTCGCTCTCATGACTGTTTTTTTTTTTTACACACACACTCACACCACTGACCGCTGGGGCCGCTCCAGTCAGACGTGAATGCTGATGAGATCCCTTCAGACACGAGCTTCACCCTTTTCCTTCCTCTGCCTCAATCTCTCCATCTGCTCGGCCTGGTAATAAATCACAGGCTCGTATTGTGACGTATGTGACAGGACGTATTAATCTCCTAATTAGAGAATGAAAAGGTGGCGCTAAATTTAGTCTGGCCTTTATGCCTAACCCTGCCCCGATCGCCTGGTTTCGCTCACTGTGTTAGTGGTTCTCAAAAGGCAGTAAAAGTAACACAGATGGAGCGCAGGCTTATTCTGAGACTTCTTTGGTGTTTGAACTATGATCAATTTAGGGACATTATTTATTTATCTTTTAATCTCTTAACAACCAGCACATTCTCTCTAGTTTGGCTTAACCCAAATCTTAAAGCAAAAGGGCGACGCAAATGAGACAAACAACTAGGATGAAAATGCAACAAAAGAGTGACATAAACATGACGAAAAAGGGATGAAAAATTGACCAAAATGTGTGAGGAAAACGCAACATAATCGCAATGAAAAAGTGACAAAAATGTGATTACAGTGCATCCGGAAAGTATTCACAGCGCTTCACTTTTTTCACATTTTGTTATGTTACAGCCTTATTCCAAAATTGATGCAATCCATTTTTTCCCTCAAAATTCTACACATAACACCCCAGAATGACAATGTGAAAAAAAAGTTTAGATTTTTGCAAATTCATTACAAACAAAAAACAAACAACATCACATGTACATAAGTATTCACAGCCTTTTCTCAATACTTTGTTGAGGCACCTTTGGCAGCAATTACAGCCTCAAGTCTTTTTGAATAATGATGCCACAGGCTTGGCGCACCCATCTTTGGCAAGGTTTTGCCCATTCCTCTTTGCAGCACCTCTCAAGCTCCATCAAGTTGGGTGGGGAGCGTCGGTGCACAGCCATTTTCAGATCTTCAAGAGATGTTCAATCGGATTCAAGTCTGGGCTCTGGCTGGGCCACTCAAGGACATTCACAGAGTTGTCCTGAAGCCACTTCTTTGTTATGTTGGCTGTTTGCTTAGGGTCGTTGTCCTGCTGAAAGATGAACCGTCGCCCCAGTCTGAGGTCAAGAGTGCTTTGGAACAGGTTTTCATCCAGGATGTCTCTATACATTGCTGCATTCATCTTTCCCTCTATCCTGACCAGTCTCCCAGTTCCTGCCGCTGAAAAACATCCCCACAGCATGATGCTTCCACCACCATGCTTCTTCTGTGGTTCTCCTCAAGGTTTCTCGTTTCTCCCACTGGGTTTTTGAGTTTTTCCTTGCCGGGCTGGAGAGTCTAAGGACAGGGGACACCCGAGCTGCTCGTCGCCACCCACTGCTCGTCGCCACCCACTGCTGACGCTTATTTGGACATTATGTTTGCCTGGATATTTGATTCACCGGAACTTTACATTGTCTTATTTACTGTTCTGTTTTATTGCCTTAATGTTTGTTACAGCCCTATGAGGCAACTCCTGTTGTGATATTGGGCTATACAAAACCATTGATTGATTGATTGATTGATGCTTCACTGTAGGGATAGTATTGGCCAGGTGATGAGCAGTGCCTGGTTTCCTCCAAGCATAACGCCTGGCATTCACGCCAAAGAGTTCAATCTTTGTCTCATCAGACCAGAGAATTGTCTTACTCATGGTCTGAGAGTCTTTCAGGTGCCTTTGGCAAACTCCAGACGGGCTGCCATGTGCCTTTTACTAAGGAGCGGCTTCCGTCTGGCCACTCTACCATACAGGCCTGATTTGTGGATTGCTGCAGAGATGGTTGTCCTTCTGGAAGGTTCTCCTCGCTCCACAGAGGAACGCTGGAGCTCTGACAGAGTGACCATCGGGTTCTTAGTCACCTCCCTGACTAAGGCCCTTCTCCCCCGATCGCTCAGTTTAGATGGCCGGCCAGCTCTAGGAAGAGTCCTGGTGGTTCCAAACTTCTTCCATTTACGGATGATGGAGGCCACTCCATGGGCATTGGGACCTTCAAAGCAGCAGAAATCTTTCTGTACCCTTCCCCAGACTTGTGCCTCGAGACAATCCTGTTTCGGAGGTCTACAGACAATTCCTTTGACTTCATGCTTGGTTCGTGCTCTGACATGCACTGTCAACTGTGGGACCTTATATAGACAGGTGTGTGCCTTTCCAAATCATGTCCAATCCACTTCATTTACCACAGGTGGACTCCAATGAAGCTGTAGAACCATCTCAAGGATGAGCAGTGGAAATACGATGTACCCGAGCTCAAGTTTGAGCTTCATGGCAAAGGCTGTGAATACTTAAGTACATGTGATTTTTTTGTTTTTTATTTGTAATAAATTTGCAAAAAATCTCAAAAAAGTTTTTTCACATTGTCATTATGGGGTGTTATGTGTAGAATTTTGAGGGAAAAAATGGATTGAATCGATTTTGGAATAAGGCTGTAACATAACAACATGTGAAAAAAGTGAAGCGCTGTGAATACTTTCCGGATGCACTGTACATGCAAGGAAAAATATCTGTTTAGATGAGTTTTGTAGGTCTTAGCTTTCAAATGAGGTATTACGCTGGCTAAATTTGGGTAAAGTCAGACTGTACTTGTGTAAGGCAGTGTTAATAAGAGTGTGTGTAAGTTGTGAGTCTACTTTAGCGGGATATTTGATTATATGATTGATTATAAATAGGTTTAGGATAAATATATATATACTGTATATATGTTCTTGACTTGATCCCGGTGTTAGAGGCTTAAGTCGGTGCAGCTTCTGGTTTTGCCCTGGTGTAGAACGGGTGAGTTCTCAAATTCACCCGGTTTACTTCACAATTGTTTTAGCTCTGGTTTAGTCTATAGCTTAGTCCTGGTTTTGTACAAGTTTAGACCCCATTATGACATTGTCTTTAGTCCAGGCGTAGATTTGATGTGATCTTGAAATTTTGTCACGGTTCAGGACCCAGTTGTAGGAGTTTCTGAGCCAGTTCTGTGAAAGTTTGATTTCTTGCTTGCTCTTTTATGTTGAGGTAAATCGGTTTCTCCGAGTAATTGCTATAGTCGGGCAGCCAAACACTTTTTGAGGTGTAACTGTGAGTGAAAAGTTTGCCTTGCATAGAGTTTAGCGTATATAAAAAGAGAAAATCGCCTTTGCTCAATTTGAGCCAATTTAAAACATCTGCACTCAAAAGTTTGTGTTTTTCTTGTTTTTTTACAGTTGCTGCAGTAATTATGCTTTATAAAATCCAAGATGGGCCCGGAATTTCTGATTAACTAATCAAATCCACAAGCACAGGTGGCAGAGTGCAACACAAAATGCACCACAAATCAAAGCCAAATCAGTCAAGTTTGAAGCCCTTTGCTGCACACTTACCACACAGTAAATTTAAAGTAGGAAAGATAGTCATGTAATCAAAGGGAATTAAGTAAATTATGATTCAGTCATTTCATTTGTGCCCCATATATTTTTGAGCAGCTTAATTTTGTGGCACACGTTGATTGTGAAATGTTCATTGTGCAGTTGTTTTCGCTATCAGCATGAGCAAGTCGGCGTGTCAATCAAATGAAATTTTCAGACAAAAAACAAACAAATTTGAACTAAATTTCAAGGATTCTCGGTTTAGTTGATTTTTATAGTTGCGTAATAGCACAAATGACAAGGCAGCGTTATCTATTCCCTTATTTCCTTATTCACACGTCAAATAAATAATCTAATGCTCAGAGAATGGTGCCAAATAAACTGTAGTGGTGTAATATTTTTGAATCTTTGCATTTTGCTGGTCCTATTATGCTTTATCAGCGCTTTACTGTCGATTGACGAACAGGGAAGAGTTTGACCATGTACAGGACCCGAACAAGTTTAGCGAAGGGGTCTAGGCTTTAGAACTCGGTGAAACTTAATGGATTACTCTGCGTGATATGGGTCAGACGTATATTGTGGTTTTGCAAGAGGGAGATGGACTAAGTATGTAGGATTATTGAAACATGCACAAATGAAACAAAACAACACTGCATTAAAACATGATTTAAAGGTGCATTATGGAACTTCTTATGTGGGAATTTTTTGTTTTATATTTTTTGCGTATTTTACCTTGTAGTGACCCAGCGTCTGTATGAGTGGTCAGCATGGCGACTTTACTTTCCATCACAGTGGTCTCTAGGATCAACTGTCTGGAAGGTTTTCATTGCTGACGGACCCTCTCACCAAAAAACCTACAAAACAATTGATCCTGGAGCGTCCTAGAGACCGCTGTGATGGAAAGTACAGATAAACTGCTCAAATAAATAAATAAAATAAACTAAAGTAAAAGCACCATGCTGACCACTCATACAGCCGCTGAGTCACTACAAGATAGAATACGCATATGCATCAACTTTACTTTCACATAAAATCACATAATGCACCTTTTAAGAGCAGTACTAACTTGTTTACCTTAATAAATCCTTTGCGCAGTTCCTCTGGGGTAATACAAATATTAATGGGATGATTTCAGGGTCTTTCATCTCCCCCTGGTGTCTCTGGCCAGAAAACCACATTTGCAACTTGACTGCCACCGGACCGGAGCAACCAATACACACTAATGGAATCATGAAGAAGAAGCTAACAGGCTAACGGGCAAAGCTAAATGCGGGCTAGCACCACTTTAAACAGTATTTACAGCCAAGTTTGAGTGAAAAAGAAATATTTCCATTGTGTAATTGGATGTACAATATCCCTCTCCCCCCTTCCCCTTTTCTGTCAGCGTAGTATTTACTCTCACAGACAATTAATAAGTAAAAAAATCGCAACTTGCTACGACACCTGCAGTTGCGCTTATGGCCTCTAGGGGCAAGAGTTACTTAGTACTGCTTTAAATCTCGAAAACACAATTTTGCCTGTATGTGCCCTTTAAGATCGACTTCCCTCCTTCTCGGTGAACACCTGTACCCTCTAATTGTTTTGAACATCTGACTGAAACTACCCAAGCAGTCCATTGTTTCCCTCTGTCAGCTTCACCACAGTAACTTGTTCATGTCAATCAAATTGCACTAGTTCCTACTGACTTCTGCTGGTGGTCTGAGCGGCTCACCGCTGTCCCCGCCGGCCAGAGCATGTGTAGACCTCTGAGTGGTGTGAGAGGCTGAGGGCATTAGGCTCTGATTGAGTTTTCACACAGCTACGTGGGGTGCAAAAGCCTCCACAATGGTCTAACAGAATTAGTAGCTTGTGATGAATGGTGTGTGAGAGCAGCCCTGACAGCTCGCTTTCTCAAACACGCCGTGCCGCTGTTTGCGAGCGTGCACGTGCCTCTGTGAGCGTGCGCGTGCTTCTGTGAGCATGCATGAGTGTGCGGGCGTGCACGCGTCGGATTCAAGGACTTGCGGTAAAGAGCTGTGCACGCGCTCGGGCGAAATACTGATGTATGAACAAGTCATGTCTCTAAAAGGGTTAAGGCTCAAGTTTGAAAATTGCCCCATGCACTGTCATAATCCTCACGTATTAATCATCGCACTGGTGTGCTCTTCTGGAGGGTGCTCAAAGTGTGACTCAAGTTTAGTCGTTTAGTCAAGGGATCATCTCAAACACCTGCAATTTCTTGGGTTTTGCAACAACAACAAAAACAAAAAAATGATGACAACAAAAAACAGCTGTTGCTGCACTACAAGTGTTAGTGTCAGTCTCTTAATTAAGTCTGTCTGTTCTTGGGCGTACAGAAGTTTTAATCATCGTAGACAAAAGATCTGAAGCCATCATCTGTACCGAAAATCTTTCGCCTCATACCGCAAAAGACTTTGATGATCTTTTAGCTGCAAGATGAATATCTACCAATCCAGTATAGGAAACTAACATGTTATTGGTAACACCCATCTTTATTCCGAAAAACTACTCTTAATCGATAATACGGATCCTCACTTTACAATATCAATATATGTTTTATGATGAATTTTATTTTCTTTGGCTTTGCTAGATAAGACAGCACAGGTTGAAAGGAGATGAAGAGTGGAGGAGACTTTCAGCAAATTGTCAGGAACCCACAATGCTGAGGACAGACAGGCGCTCTGCCATATGTGCAGCCGCCTTAACCACTAGTCTATTGGCCTCCTTTCTAGATCAGTACATAAAAAAACCTGCTGCTGAACTGTCATTAGTTGCTGAAGAAGCCAACGTCAAAACCCAAACAATGATGACGGATTGAGAATATGTGTCTATGGTACAAGCCATACACTACACTGGCAGTTGATGGTATATACTCTCATTCACTCATTGGCAGAATTGCATGAACACATTGCAGGACCCGGTTTGATACTGAGGGGAAGGATAAGTTACATATAAAGATGGGGCATGAAACAAGACAGCCAAAAAAAATATATACTTGGTTACATCACAAAAAGAAATGTCTGATTCTGAAAAATAGTCAAACGGTAATGAAAAAAGACAAATGTCTGATGAGGAGTTGTTTCGAAAGGATTTAATCAAAATGGCTATTCACAAAGATCCCATTATGTATACACTCAAACCAGCCCGTACCAGTGTCACAGTATTATATTCTGGGAAAAGAGAGTCAAAAGAGCGGCTGGATGTGATTGGAAACTGGTCTCCGGCTCTAATGGGAGGTTTTAGTGAGCCGTAATGGCCTCTCATGCCATCTTTATACCTGCCAGGAAATAAAAGAGAAAGAGCGGGAGAGGGGGAAGGAGCACCGGAGGAAAATGAGAATTCTCCAGCTAATTATGACTGATCATATTTTCAACAGCGTGAAGCTCAAAATACTTTTTTATAGTTTAATAATCAGAGCCGGGCTCCGTAATGCTGGCTGCAAGACAGACTCAAAGCTTGAAGTGATAGGACAGGAGCAGTTTGAGTAATCCACATGTGACAATTTGTGTGCAGGGATATATGTGAAATTAGACCGTACTATTATTGGAACTACGGGGCTAATTCTGCTGCTACTACTACTGCCACTGGTATAAGCAGTACTGTAAAATAGCCACTTTATATAGCTATTATTTGTGAAGAAGGCGCATGAGTATGATTCAGTATGACGATATCTGCATTGTCCATTAAAAAAATTACAATTCTAGACATTTGTATTGTAACATTCATACAGACAAAGGAAATCAAAGTGTTTTACAGAGCAAGAAGGATGAATTAAAGAAAAAATAAAATTAATGAAACATACATTATATCTATTATGAAACATACTGTAAATCAAAATAACACTTTAAGCTTTTATATGCACAGCAAAATAGAAAAATGTTTTATTCCGGATTTGAACATTGTCAGAGTTGAGGCTTGTATCACATCTTCAGGAAGACAGAGGAACACAACCTCACCATGTTTAGTCCAGTCTGGTATCGAAAGAAAGGTTTAGCTCCAAGTTTTGATGCTGTCGGTCCAGGGACAGCGTTAAAGGAAGTGATTTTGTTGTTTCAAGCTCAGATAGATATTTTTTACCCCCCATTTTCTCCCATTTTTTGGTCAATTTTTTTTCTTATTTTGCTCATTTTTTTATGCTAATATTATTCAATTTTTCCCAATGTTTTTCCTTAATTTATTCCCCCACAAAATGTACACAACAATTCCTTATTTTTGCCACAATTTCTCCAAAATTATTCCCATTTTTCACACATTTCTTGACACTGGAGATGAACCCGATATTTTAAATTTGCAGATCTTCCACATATTCTTGTTTCCGGTTCTAGACGACAAATGTTTTAACATAGGTATTGGGAAATGTATCGGGAAAAGTGCAATGTTATAGAAGTATGAAAATTAGACATGAATAATGTGAGATATTTGATTTGAACAAACATGAATATGGTTTGTTTCTTTTTTGACCATTTGTAAACATTCAGGAATATGACGGTTCGGTATTGTATTGTATATATATTGTAAATCATTAAATATAGAATGCAAAAAACATCAGAAAATACTGTAAATATGTGTAAGTCTTACATATTCTTTTAAAAGACAGCATAGCATGTAAAGTGTGAAGTAACAAAAGCGGCAGATATTATAAGACTTGTTCTTCTCCTCTGCTCCGTTTCATTCATGCTGTGCTGGCTTGGCGGTCTTTTGGTAATTGCATGATGTCACTCTTTAAATGAAATAAATAAATAAAATGAAACAAATTTAATGAAATGAAGTATAGGAAAAAGTATCGTTCTGGTATCGGTATCGTTAAAGTACCGGTAACGTTCAAAATGTTCCCTATAAAGTTTTGTGTCTGTGTAGGACTCACATGGACTCTCTGTCATCCAGCTGGACAATCTTCTTAATTCATGTTATTTTGTCCATTTTTGTCACGATTTCATTTAAAGTGTTGAAATCCCTGTCTGTTTCTTTTTTTTTTCTGTCCTTTGCCTCCCCGTCATTCATTCCCCTCAAGCGTATCTGGATGAGGAGGACGAGGACCCGTTCGGAGACTATGTGATCAGTAAGTTACATGTGCTGTATCCCGTTAGCTCTGTAGCTGCTACCCGTGATTGTGTGTTTGTGCGGACGTCATTTGTGCAAAGTTAAATGTTTCCAAATATGTTTGTAACAAGGGCACAACTCAACAAGTAACACATGTAATCGCTTTGTGCTTTAATTGTGCGATCCCGCCTCCGAAAGTGTTGAGTCATTTCGTCAAATAATTGGTTTCCGTACATAATTCCTACGCCTGGTGAGATCCTGTTCCCTTGGCCACCAAAGGGTTAATCTGTCTGCTCTTGATCGGGGGTAAATTTCCAATTCAATCTCGTTCTCATTCCAAAGGCGTAGTTGTATATATTTACTCTTGTTATGGAGGATGTTTGTTTCTAAGTGTGAATTAGTCAGTGTTATTGGGTCGCACCGGTTTGATTAGCGGGTAGAGCGCGAGGGTGACTGGAGCGCATGAAGGTTAAATGCACATATGCGCGGCGGCCTTAGGGGAATACGCTTCTGCGGTGAGAAGGTTGCTTAAATTTAGGATTCAATCAGGACTATGATTGTTAAAGGCAAGGCAAGGCAACTTTATTTATACACTTCGTACACAAGGCAACTCAATGCGAAGATATGCGAAATTACAATGAGGAATTTTTTCTTGGGGAGGGTAAGGACGACCGGCCATTGACTGGGGGGCGGGGCTGAGGAAACGCGTTGAGGCAGACGCAGAACGACGGGGGCGTGGTTAGGGAGGGGGTTTGTGTGTGCGGCTATTTACAGTCTGAAAGTCAGTGTTTTGCAAAATATGACCCAGAGAGCTCAGTCCTTATCAGGTTTAGCTCCGTGTTTTGGCCTTGAAGGGAAGTGTTGTCTGTGTAGGAGAGATAAGCGATCCAGCTGCTTCAAACCTCCTCTCTCAGGAGGAAGAGAATTATTCCAGAATAGTTCATAAATGTATAATTAATTAGCTTTTACTTGTCTCAGCATTAGGTCCGTTCTCCAGAGCAGGTAGTTCCCTTTACAGTTCAACCCTTTTCCTCCCAAAATATAGTCCAACTATTGTCCGTCTCCACAGCGAGCTGCCAGGTCGTACATAACAGTTCATCATTGTGCGTTACTTTCCGGTTTAATTCCATCACTCGGTCACTCCTTAAATTGTATTTCAAATTAGGATTTTTTACTCCTTCAACAACAACAACAAAAAAACATCTTCCGTAGAGTGTGTTGCTTGGCCGTGCGCCGCTTCCGACAGATCGCCCAAAAAAGAATGGATTAATTTCAGACGACCCAGGACGAAACACTGCTATTTCAGCTCCCGAGAATGTTGTGAACACACAGAAGAGCTTCTAAAATGGCAAACAAGCTCTTTAGATATTTTATCGATTGACCAGTATTTACATCAAAACGGTTTGGAAATACTCAGGCACCGAAATAACATTTTTGATCAAAGTCCAGATAAAAACGTGACCTCCTGCCAAGTGCCATATGTCAGTATGACTTGCTAAAGTGCAGATATTAATCCTCTCAGACTCTAATCCTGAGGTTAAATTAAAACAAGTCAAAAAACCATTTCCACGTGTGATATTTACCGACTGCCATTTCCCCTATTGCCTTATCTTATTACTTTCTGTCTAGGAGCAGATCGCGAAAACATACTGTACTATTTGCGTTGTTTCCTTGACTCTGTGCAAGTAAATACTCATTTTATTTCTGGCAACTGAAACTCCTAAGCCTTATACTGAAGTGTATAGCATTACAGCGCGTTTGATATTGATTTGTGTATATTGATTAAAAGCAATGTAAGGATGAATGTCACATAAGCATTAACCAAAGCTCAAAGAGCCATGAGATTGAAGTAAAAAAGTGGTGAAAGGTGTTACAAAGCCGGGAATAAAGGTAGGACTAACTAAGTGATATAAATCAAACACCCCCATTTTCCTAAAATGACTTTTCCGATAATTAAAGCATGGTTTCATTATAGTTTAAGCCTTTTTTTTCTATTCAATTTTCCAGAAGCTGACACCACAAGATTCCTCCCCCATATCCCCGTGTTAATATAAGGGCTTCTAAGCACAAGGCAGAGAATCAAACATGTTAAATTTGTAATTTCATCAGTGTTGTAGACTCAAATCTGAGACCTGGCACTTAATCAGAAAAAGAAAAAGAAAAAAAAAAAGTGGTAGGAAATTGGTTTGCCGAAGCGGCTGCCAAGAATAACACCAAAAGGTTGTCAGAATGTGAGGTCGATGATCACAAAGAAAATATGTGGAAACACCAAACTTGTTTTAAACAGTTGACAGTTTTTTTATTAATGTTGGCACATCTGAACATGCATCTCTGTGGCTTGGATCTTCATTTAGTTATTCGATCCAACTGGTTCCTGAAATTCGGATCGATATATCCGTTTTGAATAAGCCTGAGTCGTAAGTAACACATAATATGCAACATTTATATATTATATAAATGTTGCTTTGTCTTGCAGTTTGCCCTTTGTGTGGCTTATTTATTTTCATTTCAGTTTTGCTTTGACCTTCATTTAAAAAAAAAAGTCCCACTGAGATTCAGAATTCTAAGAAATGCCCAAAAAGATGATTCCCCCCCAAACCCAGCACTATTCATGCTTGGATTCAGTGTTATTATAAAAGCTAATCTAATTGTATTGAATGGAGTGTGATTTTCTTAAAACTCATCAGTGTATTCAAATCATCATCATAAGACATTGGTACTGAGTGGTTAATTTTGTACCGTTTGTTTACCCGAATGCCACACGGGACCAGAAATGGTGCCAACAGTGTTTTCATCATTTCAAGAAGAAACACTTCCAACATTTGTGACTCCGCTGATCTGGGGCTCAGATAAAAATAAATGAAAATCAGAATAATGAGTAAGAGAACAGAGCCGACCATGTAGTTAATGATCCCAGAGGTAATTTTAGTGCTTTTGAAAATCTCACTCTCAGAAGTAGGACGTGTTGTTAGCCCTGGCTGCCCCTCTCGGCTTAGTCCCCGCTTCAACACGTCGCAGCTGCTCGTCTCGTCCTGCCGTCAGTGGCTGTGATGGGTTGAATGGTGTTTTGTTTTCTTTGGGATGAGCAGATCAATGTTGCGCCGCTATCGGGCCGGACTGGGGAGGATCAGATAAGAGGCGAAGGGATGAGGCCTGGCAGCTGTAGCGAAAGGACAGGGATCAAGTGAGTGCAGCCGCGGAGAGGATGGAGTTAAAACCATCATACAGCGAGGACACAGGAATTTGGGCAAAAGATTTCGGTGGATTTCTAGCAGCGGATTGAACACAGAGAGCCAAGGAGGAGGAGGAGAAAGCGGGAGAAGATCCTGGTTTAACAGAACAGTAGAAGAGATGGAGAAGGATTAACATTCTGTGACTGTCTGCTGGTGCAGGGATAATCTCTGGTGGCCCGCGGAGCTCAGCGGGACGCCCCACTGCCACAGGGGCGAGGGCCCAGCGCCAGCCTGTCACTCTGTGCCTGAGCATGCTCAGTGCAGCTCGGTGCAGCTCAGTGTGAGTGGTGTGTTGCTGAGGTGTGGCAGGTGGATGATGATACCCCCCTCTCCCTCACGGCGCTCCAGCAGCTGGAGAGAGCTGCCTCTTGGGGGGCACTGGGGCCTGATGGGCGTGGCACCAGCATTGTCTTACTCCTAACAATAGGTCCTGATATACAGTTTTATGCCATAATTCTCCTCTCCTCCTTTGCTCTTAAAACGGAAAAGAAAAAGTACAGCCCGGCTTAATAAATGCATGTGTTTCTTTGCACAGAAGACAAGCCACTAGATAACACCTAACAGAGTTTTAATCCATATTGATTTGTGCTTCATGCTGTCTTATCGAATGGTGTGAAGCTCCACAGGGCTCCACACAGCAGGGCAAAACATGGCTGAATCTTCTGAGGCTCTGCTGGCCACTGTTTGTTTCTGAGCAAAAGATAAAGATGAAACAAAATGAAATCAGTGATGCACGCAGCAGAAATGTCACAGTCGTCCGAGTGGAGTGTATGTTTCACATAGACGAGGCTGGAGCCAGGTGAGCTTAAGCTATATTTCTGTGTCTGATTCAGTTTTGCATCCAGTTATTGAAAATGTATCTGTGACCCGCTGACAATGGGCTTGAGCTTTGTTCTGTATAAGGAACACAGAAAAGCAACTGTAAGAACAAGTTTGTAACAATCCGCAAAGCAACATCTTGATAATTAGCACATAATATCTTGTTTATATAATTTAACTCCCCACACACACAAAAAAACATGTTAAAACACACATTTATGATTTGACGAGTGCTGCAATGGCACATTGTTTGGCTCTGGGCACAAACTTCCAAGAAGCCTCACTAGTTGCCTGGCAACCATTTGGAGCCAAAAATTTCGGGGACACAGATCGACAGGAATTCTGGACTAATGCTCACGGCCATACACAACACATACTAAATCCTTATGTTGTTTTCAATCTTATCTTTGGAAACAATAATACAGTGACTGTATTACCAAACCCAGTCACAACAATAATCTACGAGGCATGTTCTTAGATCTCAATTAAATAAAAATACATAGGCCTGTAGATACATGGAACTAGCAATAAAGTCCTTTTGCCAATGGCTCACCGAAGAAGGGAAGAAAAATAAAATAATGATAATAAAGCATAACATTATAGCTGGAGGGGGTAGTTCATGTTCATGTAAAACAGAAAAGCTCACTCTGGTTTCATTTAGTTTGTGGATCCGTGCTTATGCCCTCATTTTCTCAGCAGCCCTTGTTCTGATGAGCAACATAATCTTGTCTTGCGCTTAAAATTAGAAAATGTCTTTAAGGTGTTGTGTCTCGGAGAATAATGTGATGAGTGTTTTATTATTGTTTTACTTCCAATTTCCCTGCAGCATCAACACAGTAATCCTTCCACTTTGCCAGCCGTTTGTAGTGTGAAATGACCACCCCATATCTTGTAATTATAGCCTTAAATATGACTATTTATAACCAGGAACATTGCACATGCGGCAGATAGGCTTAAACCAGCGTCTCTGTTATGGTAACGGCTGTGTAGGTGAACGGCCAAAGAGAAAACAATCAATGGGCTATTTGGTCACACTCTACATAAGCGGATTTGGGCTAACCGTTAGCCACTTTAGCCTCTTAAATAATCGACCGCTGTAATTGTCTTTTGGTAAGGGAGGAAAATGGGGGGGGGGGGGGGGGGGATTGTTGTCAATATTCCTGTTTAAACCATTTGCGAACCACTCAATACTCTCTTTAATAGGCGGCTTTTGTTTAGCAGAAGCAAGAGACGGGCTGGGTGAATCTACATCCGGGCGGGCCGAACCTCCGCTGCGTGTTTTGCCAGTTAATACTCAGTGCTGGCTAATCATCACACGATTACCAGAGTTCCACCCCTGCCATCGAAGCCGAGATAGAGAGAAAGGCTGGCATCCCGTTTTGAACTTCTCCCCTGTTTGGGTCAAAGGAGAGACAAGGGATTTCTGTCGAAGTTGGGGGTTTTGCTGTTGACTCCATGAACACTATATCAAATCCGAAGTATGTGGTTATCGATAGAGCACTACCCAATTTGGAAATGCGGCGCGATTACTTGGACTCTCACCGGCGTGGTCACAGCAGCAGACTTTGACAAACAACCTTTCAAACAAAATGACAAAATAGAATAGAGCACTTTTTACCTATTCTAGCCATGTGATTTAATAAAGGCTTTTTATATTTCATAGATGAGTGCCTTGGCCATTTTTTTCCTTTTGTTGCCTATGGACTTAGCCCTTTACCAAAGAGCACCATTGTTTAACAAGAAATAAGTAAAACAGTTCCAAGCAGCACTCCTACCTTCTGTTTTTTCACATAACAAAATAGAATAATATGAATGAAATAATAAGTAGATCATCAGCAGGACAGGTACCGTGATGTAAATGTTTATAGCTGTTACTTACGCGTCTTCATTAGCCTGCATATCACCTGTCATAATTGAATTAAATTACAGCCTTACTTTCAAAGGGTAGTCACGTGGGTTCTTTTCATTCTAAACAGATCCCTCAACATTACGTTCTGCATGGAAAAAAAGTAAACAATACAAATGAATCGCCACCAGTTTACCTTGCCGTTGCTATGCCATGACGTCATTCACGTTCCCTCTATAGACTTGGCGCTCTCAGCCTTTACAGCAAGAAGGTTCTAGGTTCAATCCTGGGTCGAGTGTTTCTGTGTGGAGCCCTGGACTCTGAATAAGAGGTTCTAAATCGAAATAACATTTTAAAACATGACTTGTTGATTGCTATACTGTTCATGCACAGCTGCCCGGGACCTGACAGTCGCATTTTGAAGTATTACAGTTGTAATAAAAAGAGGTGGGGGAATAAAGGAGTTAGTTTTCACCGTTGGTTTCATTGCAGTCAACATGTTGTAACTTCTATTCTGGTGATATAATACTTTTACTTTGTGCCTGTGTGCGCACCTGTCCCACTTGTTAAGATCAATAGAACACCGCGGTCACCTTTAAACTTAATCAATGGCGTGTCCAGGCCGCTCCCGCCGCTGTCCTCTCTTCTGGGGCCTTTGCAAAGTCATAACTATCTATTTTAGGAGCCGCTGCAGCATGTCACCGTGTAATCAATAGCGATGCATATAGTTCACAAGTCCCAGGACCAATTCCAAGATCAGATGCAGCGCAAAACGATCCATCTGCCATAGATTGCTATCAGTCAAATTGGTTTCTGATGTTGTTGATGGAAAACAAGTCAATGGTATTCTTAAGCTTTGCCGCAAAACTAGGCACTCGCAAAGATTGATTCATTGGTAAATGTATGGTACAGTAAGTTTGATTTTATATCATGCATGAGGAAACACCGCTGTGCATTGGAAGTCACTGTAAAAAACAGATATTTGGATATTTGATATTTGGGTACATTGTGCATCTAAAACAATACATTGACTAAAATACATGTTTGCTGTATTTTAAATGACTTTGGTGCTGTACAATATACATTATTATCAATATAGCAACATTAGTTGATGCAATATTGACATTGCAAGAAGCAGTATTTGCAATCTCACTGAGCTCTTCTAATTTACTGTTTTTGGATTTATTTTGTCAAAAAAAAAAACTAAAACAAAAGTAAACACAAATAAATAAATAGCCAAAGCTCAATTGTCAATTAATGATTTTCCTATTTAAATGAAATTTTAGTCTCTTTTAAGTCCTTAGTTTGTATCGTTTTGTAACAAGATTTAAAAAATACTACATTTTATCTCATTTCTTGCTGCCCTATTGTCTGCTTTTCCATTTAAAACATTCATCGAGTATTCACTCGATTCAGATTTAAGCTATTACAATGCACTATGTCCCTCGTGAAGGACAGATATGAAAGGGCTTTTGGATGACTGCAGCTTTAACCATCCAGCTGCAAACCAGTCATATGTTTGGATTAGCACAAACACAGGCTTTGTATCTATTTCAGCAACACTTTGTGGGATTACCACACCACTAAAGTGTTACCATCGGCCCCAAACTACCGCCGGAGATCAAGGCAAATCCCTTTCCAAATCTTTACACACTGGCTCTCACTATTCAAGCTGTACTAGAGAATATGTTCACCGACCTTTTATATCCATGTAACAATTACTCTGCCGTTGGGCATGGGTAAGGCCAAGTATTATTTATTGTTAGTTCATCAATGTGTTAATGTTTATTTGTGTGTTGCTCTATCACATTTCATTACACACAAATTTACACACACAGTATTATACACCATTTGTTTTAACATGAGTTTTAAATCTACTTATTGACTGCTACGATAAGTTTATGTTTAATGCTTTCTGTTCTTTCCGTAGATATTTTTTTTTTATTGCTGTAAAGCACTTTATAATTTCCTCTGTCGGTGAATCAACTTTGCGTTCTCACTTGAACCAGCAATTTGACCTCCCAAATTTGTCACTAAAGTCCGTACTCACTCACCAGCAATAGGGTCGCACCAGTTTATGAATTAACACTGCATTTGCACATTCTGACAAGGCCTTTGAGTGGCAGTCACATTTTAATTGATGCAGCTGGACGCTTCACAGTGGCCAATAACGCGCTGACATCGGTCCAATCTCTGCAGTCAGTTTTGATAACACTGACGATTTATATTCTTCCTTTGGCCTCGTGTTGCGTTCCCCTGCCCACCTCAGCAATAGACCACATCACAATCGTTCATCAAAATCAATATTAGTATGCGGCAGTCACCTTTGGGTGTAATTAATGTGCCCGGCCCTCTGAACCTATTAAAACAAGGATTGACCAATTGCTGATCGGGAGATTGCTGGATTGCAACGTCTATACAAATACTGGGACAGTACGGCATTGTGAACAAAAATACTTAAAGGGATATTTCAGGATTTTTGACATAGGGCCTCATGTCCAAGTTATCCAGAGTGTTGTTGATGTCTGGAGATATTTTTTTTTCTTAAATTCATGCAGTTATATTTATTATATTTGAAGAGCTTAGTGGCGCTAGGCTAGTCTTAGGCTAGTGCATATCTATGGTATCAGTTAGCCTGCACCTGAGGTAAATCACTTATAACACCAGACTAATGATATAAATGTCGATGAAGCATCTGCTTCGTGGTTGTAAGCTACACAGGAACTAGGAAACTAGGAAATGAGGCCCTATGTCAAAAATCCTGAAATATCCCTTTGAGTAGATACCTTAAGCGAAGGTGTTGGACTTATTGCAGGTATTTGGTGATCATTTCCAACACATCTTGATCATTTTATTGCTTCATGACTCTTGTTCCCTCGCTCCCCATCAAAACAGAATATCTGCTGCTTTTCCAACTCTGCGGATGCGGCTACTGTTGGACATCGGTGCTAGTATCAGAAATGCAGACGCCACAGCACCTCAAATAGCTGCTGCGAGCAATCCAAAGATGACTCAAACACGCATTATATTCTTAGATCCAAATTGTAATCTTCCTAATGTCATAATCAATGACATCCAACAGCAGACCGGTGGGCAGGGGAGAGACTGCTTTTGTGGTATTGGCTTTAAAAAGACACTCTGATTTGCAAACAGGCGACACAATGTAGAAACGTAGGCAATATGTATACTATAGAGTCAAGTATTCCTGGGTAGATTTAGGGCCCCCCCGTTGCTCTCTTCACCTGTAGCTGTAAACTGCATCGTACCAACCTGAGTAGTCGACTTCAGCTGTTTCTGTATAAGCACGATTCTTTGTCTGCTGCCACGGGACATTTGCGCCGCTAGTCTGTTGCTTCTATTTTATCATATTTTATTCAGTTTTCCCCTCAAAACTACCTCTTTTCTCAATCCGTGCCCACAGCTTGCTTGTTTGTGTCAGAGGAAAAATCCTATCTGGCCTATTAGAGTGAAGGGTTGGAAAGTACCCTGCTTCCGTGCTTTGTGGATTCACCCAATCTTTGCACTGCCAATAATATGTCAGCATTTGTGCAGTCTCGTACCTCAATAAGTGTGTTTTTTTGTGTGTTTTTTTGTTTGGTCTGTTGCCGTCTCGCTCTGCGTAGGCGGGCGTGTCTGAAACCACGTCTCAAAGACATACTGTTTGACTCTTTCCAATCTTTCTTCTTCCATCTTTCATTTGAATCTTTGTTCCTACGTCTTTAAGGTGCGTCATCATACATCCGCGAGATCTTTTAGTCAACATTCGAAACCTAAAGTCATGTTACAAGTCTTGTATCGCCTTTGAGTTCAAATACAGCGTTCTTTTGTTTGATTTCTTTGAGTTCCCTATATTCCTCTTATGTCCCTTTCAAGTTGTCGTCTTCATCTTCCTTGGACAAAGTTTGAGGAAGAAGGAGAGAGAGAGAGCGAGAGATGAAAATGTTTGGCCATGTTGGAACGGGCGCACGATGGTACTCAGTGTTCCTACACACAATCAAACCAATCTCTCTGTGAAACTTTGTTGCTATTCAGGAGCTCTGTGATGCGAAATTATGAAGTTTGGTGCAGAGAAACGCTCCTCTGATGTTCGGGATTGTGTTGGATCAGTTGGTATCAATCGTCAGAGAGGCACTTTAGACTCCTGTGGTGCTTAAAATAACGTGTATATTATTTGTGCGTGAGCTCTCAGTCGCACAGGAGTTTCCCTTTGTAGAAAGGTTTTGCAACCATCATCTTTGCATGGTTGTTTTCGAATAGAGGATGTTTTGGATTTGATTTGAAATGAACTATCTCTAGAAACTATCTCTACTGTTCTTGTATTTATTGGAAAAGTTTGGCACATTATCGCTTAGTGATTACTTATGGTAATTTCTGCACACTTTACATATGGCCTCCCTGCTGCACATCAGTAAGGTAAAGAAGCACGTACTCAGTCAATCAGAAGAGATCACCCTACATGACAGATCCCACTACTGTGGCATTTGACCAATCAGCAGAGACCGGTCGTGCCCTCAACTTCCTATTTTCTCTGAAGTCTGAAAAAAAAAACATGCCCGGCTAAATTCATGGTACATTTCTTTGCATAACTTCAAAACTAACCATGGTAAGTTGATGAAACTCACACCTTTTATTGGTGAATAATTGTGCTCAGTGATGTGGTGGTTTTGGGGGATGTTGTGAAATGAGTGGAATTACATCATAAACCGTAAACCTAAAGTTAATTAGTTTTGTCCTTATTTTGACATGCCTGTTGCACCTATTATTCAAAAAGTACTAATAAACCATTGGATTTTTGTAGAACTTAAGGGCAAGGAACCAAATATAGTAACTTCGCTCACACTGATGTTCTGCATGATATTGAAACATTAAAAAAAAATAACAACAGAACTGAACTTGTGTTATGTCCCCCAATAACACTCTTTAGTATTTTAATAATTTCTATATAAAGGGTTAATTGCTAACACAGAAGTAAGCCCTGCCCTGCTCCATTTTGCCACCACGTTAAGCCTTACATGTGCCAGAAATATCCATTTGTGATGAATCGGCAAGTGGGGGACACATTATGAGAGCTAGAAATGAATTGTGCTAATTGCAAGCAGTATAACAACCACTCCCTCCACTTATCATAGTTCAAAAACGAAGGGAAAAAAAACATGGCTTTAATAAATGGAAAACAGGACAAATAAAATATAAAATGATTGAAGTTACAAAACACTGTTACGTGGCTATATTTCATGGCTGCTCATCATCACACAGACACTGACGTATGGGTTAGATGATGAGGAATCTAAAGGCTTGAAGGAGCTCATATAGGACAATTGTGGGACGGCTCTTAACATGGAGACAAATGACCTCGCAGTCTCGCAGACACAGTGGGCTTTTAGACCAAAAAACGGCAACCAATTCAACTCATCCACGAGACACAAAAGCCAGCGCTACATCAAACACAAGGATTGATGGCCTCGTAATTCTGGTCTTTTCTGCCTGCTAAAGATGATGAATCCCTCCATGGGGAATTTAATCAGCATCCAAGAATGAGCATACACATGAGAGCAGCAGTAACAAACCTGTCATGGCTAAGTAAACAGCACAGTACAAACAAATACAAGAAGTACCGCGCTCATCCCTGAAGGCTTCACGAGAGATTCACTGCTCTGAAGAAAATGAAATTTACAAAAGTTTAAGTGCCTATAAGCATAAACAATGATGATATAGTGTTGCTCAAGGACAAAAAGTGACAATGATATGCAGACAGTAATTAAGCGGGGTTCAAATCAAAGTGCATGCAGATTCCAGCAGACATTGATTTCTGGTTGGTTCCATACTAATAGATTACAATGCATGTGCCACACGGAGATCAATACGCACGAGCAATGGGCGAAGTAATTGGTCATGACGTGAGAGGCAAAAAACTTATGAGAGGCAGCGACAGAGTGTGGAGGAGACGGCGAGAACAGATTTTGAGATTTTAAGGGACTTCAGGGGAAAGTGACTGAAGCAATCGCAAAGATGACCAGACTTTCCTCCCCTCGAGCACTTCCTCGCTTTGGGGGAATTGGTCTGCGTCTTTGTAGCACATGCAGCACATTTCTATCTAAGCATGATCGAGCAGTTAGCATGGTCAGCGCCGCAATAATGGATAGTTTAAACAATCTAAAAACATAAGATAAGATAACCTTTATTGATCTCACAATGGAGAAATTCACTTGTTTACATTCAGCTCTCAGAAACACTCGGGGTGTGTGGGATAGACAAGAAATGTGCAAACAATTAAATAGTAAATAGAGGTGTCTTATATACAATGACTACCAAAGAACGTTAAGGGGGCAAAAAGGATAGGAACAGTAAAACAGGAAAAAATAAAATAAAGAGAGCATAATAAAAAAAAAAAAAATCATTATTAGCAGTGCAGGTTTACAGTCATAGTGCAAGTAGTTGATAAAGTGACGCAGATACGGAGATTATTGCACGTAGTTTTGCAAAGGGGGTAATTGCACATGTTTAACCCTAACCCACTTTACAGTAGTGTTGTACAGTCTGACAGCAGTGGGGATGAAGGTAGTGCTCCTTCTTGCACTGAGGGTGCCTCAATATTCCACTGAAAGAGCTGCTCAGCTCCTCTACAGTCCTGTGCAGTGGGTGGGAGGTGTTGTCCATGATGGAGGTGAGCTTTGCTAAAACCCTCCTGTCCCTCACCTCCTCCACAGAGTCCAGGGGGCAGCCCAGGACGGAGCTGGCCCTCCTGACCAGCTTGTTCAGTCTGTTCTTGTCCCGCTCTGTGCTGCTGCCCGGGGCCCAGCACACGGCAGCGTAGTGGAGAGGAGAGGAGAGGCTACCACAGAGTCATAAAAAGTCCTGAGCAGAGGCCTACTCACTCCGAAGAACCTCAGTCTCCTCAAAAGGTGGAGGCGACTTTGGCCCTTCTTGTACAGTGCGTTGGTGTTGTTGGACCAGTCCAGTTTATTACAGGTGAACACCCAGGTGCTTGAAACTGTCCACCTCCTCAACGTCCACCTCCTCAACATGATTAGTTTTTGGTCAGTACTTTACCATCGCAGAGACATTTCCAGACACTGCTAGAAGAGTATATTTAATGGTTTGACATCTGATTACATGAATCATAAACGTCTATATGGCGTAGATATACGTAGATGCAGCCAGTTGAAAGACGGTGGCCTTGAGGATCTTCCTGATTTGAGCTGATTTGGTACTATATTGTAAGAGGAGGAGAGGCTTATGCTAACAACGTCTGAGCTGGTACGCATTAACTCGTCTAAGCTAAGGTAAGAACATAAACATGCAGAAACTGTGACCTATTCCTTTAAGTTAAGATGTGGCAAGTCCCTCTTAATTGCCAATACTATGAATGTATTTATTTGTTACTGTCTCCAGACACAAACCGACTGCCTCTGACTGATCTGATTTCAAGGGAGTCCACCAAATTACAGCAGCAGGAGCCCATGAATGCAAATGCACAGTGCAGTAGAAATTGATGAATGCCTTTTTTTTAATGCCGGTCTGGACTCTATTTCATTATGCACCGTAGTGACCAACGTACTCCACTGTTTTGCATACAGGGAATGTCCCAATTTACTTTTTCTTTCTGTCACCAGCATGGCCTTATTCTTAGCGTTTCAGATGTGAGATCCGGGGCGCCGCGCATATGCACTTGACACGTTGTGATGAAAGCCATACTGACATGAATGTGTAATAAGATGATTAAAACGATACAGACATCACCATTTCCTCCAGCTCTGTTTGAAGCGTCAACACCCACACTCAAAATCCAATGAAATATGTGGAGATTGTGTCACTAATTATAATTAATATTGACATGACACAAATCTATTGCAGAGCAGTTTTGGGAAATAATCATTTTAATAATCTGTGAATGTCACCGAATTTGAAGCCACAGTAAGTATTGTTTTTTTTTTTTACTCCCACTCCTAAATTTATACAACTGAGCGTGAGCCTCTTTTTTTTTTTTTTTACGTTTTACAACAATGCAACATGCCCTCCCTTTATACAAGAATGGGAAGGAAAATGTGCTAACCTGGTGTTTTTCTGCCCAGTAGAAATGCAAACTGAAAATTACATTTAAACAAGCCTTGGAACCTAATTATCAAGTGCATGTAGCCACAATTTAATTCTATGCATCATGTAAGTAGCTGGAGAGTGGCTCGGAAAATCCAATATGCCAAGGACCCAAGAGTATTAAAATATAGCCAGGAAATTTTGAATTGTTCATAATGCGAATATTAAAGCTTGTTAAAATAAAGTCGTTGGCCCAAAAAGAAATACTTGAAATAAAAAGAAATAATGTGTAAGAATAGCGAGATTGAAGAGAAAAAAGGGGTTGGGGATTGGGTGTCGTCTTGATGGATAGATTTAGCAAGCAGGGCCTCCCAAACGGCAAAAGTGTAAAAATAGGATCGTACTTGTCCCTTGGCACTGTGCCCCTCTGCCCATTTATCCAATCACAAATCTCCTCTCCATCTTGCTTGAACCTTTGACTCGTCCTTTCAATATGGATGTGATATTTCTATACATTTTCTATACATTTTTTCCCCCTGTATTGGCAAAACCTGGCCCTCCCTCTGGACTGCAATGGGATCAGTCTCGGCTGTGGATAAGTTTCTTCACGGCGCTGCTCCCCGGTGACACACTTATACAGTAAACTTTGACTTCTGAGTGAAAAACCTATTTACACAAAGGAATGCTACATGGGGAGTTTTTTTTATTCCTTTTATCTCGGCCTATTTTACACTTGAGTAGGTCGGAAATGTACCAGCGCATCTGTACTAGTGCTCTAAAAGGGATACTTACTGTACAAGGCATCTAGAGGCTTAGTTATTGTCCTGTGTATCTCAAACGTGCAACCGGGTAAACTGCCTGGAGACGCACACAGTAACCTTCCATGAGCGGTGAGATTTGATACTCTTGACCATAAAAAAATAATTTATAAATAGTCTGAAGTGGCTTATTAATATAAAGCACAGGGCTAACATTGATAACCTGGTTGTAATTTAGCCTGAGATCACTACTTTAAACTACCTTTAAAGCAGTACTAAGTAACTCATGCCCCTAGAGGCCATAAGCGCCACTGCAGGTGTCGTAGCATGTTGTGTTTTTTACTCATTAATTGTCTGTGAGAGTAAATACTACGCTGACAGAAAAGACAAAGGGAGAGAGGGATATTGTACATCCAATTACACAACGGAGATATATTTTTAATATATTTAACACTGCTAAAGTGGCGAGAGCCTGCAGTTAGCTTTGCCCCGTTAGCCTGTTAGCTTCTTCTTCGTTATTCTATTAGTGTGTTTTGGTGGCTCCAACCCGGAGGCAGGAAAGTTGCAATGTGTTTTTTTTTGGCCAGAGACACCAGGGGGAAATGAAAGACCCCCCAGTCAACCCATCAACACTTTATTACCACGAATGGGACTACGGAAAGGATTTATTAAGGTAAACAAGTTACTTAGTTCTTCTTTAAACACTCTTTTTGTGTGTGTGTGTCTTTGCCTAATTTGACTTAGAAAGCAGGGACACATGTACATTTGGACCGATAACCATTCTAGTGTTGGACCCCTTGTAATTGTTTTGTATACACATTTCACTACGCAGGCTTTATGAGGGCGACTCTCTGCACGGGACCCTTGGTAAAACTGTACCCTTTACCCCGTGTTCGCTGACCAATAGTCGCTGGTTTGAGTGTAGCCTGAGCACATGACATTTTGTCCCTCGAGTCGACTTTTACATTGCCCACTCCAGTCACAGTAACGTGGCCAGTTGTGAGCAAACGAGGAGCAGCAAAATGTTTTAAAAAATTATTTAATTTTTAAGATACCAAATTCTTAGTGACTATTACAGTTACCGGACACTTTGTTGTTCCCAAAGTGTACATGCTTTAATTTGCCATTGGGGTCAGGAGTGGTTGGGGACCGCAGTGCCCCCATCTACTGATCTTGAGCTCGTTTTATACGCTGGAGCATATAGCAAGTTCTCTATAGGCGGGGAAATTGGAGCACGAAAGAAAGAAAGAAACCTACCCAGACACGCCGAGCACGTTCAAACTTCATACACGTTAGGCCCACTCACAAGCCACTCTACCGCTGTGACATAGGAAATGTGTTGCCAGCTCAGTCGCTTAAGGCTTTTCAACGCTACAAGCTAAATTGTCTTTAGAATCAGCCCTGTGTCCGACTGTTCGCCCGGTCTCTCGTCATTCGTCTTCTGTCCTCTTCGATATCTATCACACTCTTTCACTCATTAGCCACACCCCCTTTTGCCGTCTCGACCATTTCTCCTGGTCCCTCCGGAGAGGAAAAACAAACAGCTGTCAGGGTCGGGCTTGCAGATGAATTCCTAATGACGTTGAAGGGCAGAGGGGGCTGACTCGCTCGCTCGCTCCCAGAGAGGGGAGGCCTGCAGCAGGAATTGTGCACATGCTTAAAAAAACAAGCACTGAGACAACTTTACACCTATGTGGTCCAAATGCAAATGCAAAGCCAACCACTGTGCTCCACACTGACTCCACACAGACCCCACAAGGTCAATTAAATTAATTTATACTTAATGCCACCTATATAGTCACTAAAACTAAAGAAAAACATAGTGGAATAGTTCAAAGTCATCGTCCACTCTGATTTATTGGGTGGGAATCAAGTTGTTTCTAAAGACCTTCTTTCTTGAGACACCACAAGTCAATTTGCTCCATCTTGCCACCCCATAGCTCAATGTGCAGTGTGCGCCGGGTCACGGTTGAGTCGATGAATCATTTTTCTCCTTATCAATCATATCTGCGGCCCATCTCTGCATCTCGGCTCTAGTCTTAAGTCCACTCTCTGTCACTGGGCCTGCAATGATCAATCACTGCCCAATCACAGAGGCCTTTTACATAACGCTGCGAGAGTCGAGCGCAGGTTTAATCGGACTTCGTGATCACTCTTAATTCTTTTGTCCCGGTTTGCTTCTGCCCGGGATCGATAAATGTCTGATCGCAAAAAACTTTTAATTAATAAACAGGCCTCTCTAGTGTTTGCCGTAGCCGCGCGGAGCTAATCCTCCTGCAGACAGCCAATTGAATTAAAAGAAAAAACAAACCGAAGTTAGCTGTGTCCACACTGCCTGATCTAGACCAGTGGTTCGAGAACGGGGGACAGGTAGCGATGCTGGGTCCACTGGCATTCGAGTTAGAGAATATAAAGACAGTTTTCTGGTCAAAGCTTGAAGTTGTTATTTGGACTAATGCTTGTTCTTAAGGGGAGACACTACAGTCAAAACGCAACTGTAAGAGCCTTTTTCTCAAAATGCATTTTTCTCACATTGGTGCGACAACATCTCCACGCAAGTTGCTTTCGTCTTAGACTTAACAATTTCTAGCCTAGAATTATTGCGTTTTGAATTTCAAAAACAAGGCCAATCCAAAATCCCCTCTGAAAAAGTCTTTGTAACTAATATGTCAACAAAATAAACCCATACTGGCTCAATCCATTATTCAGATTTTGTCACAGAAAATATAGGACATTTTTTTGTAATTTTTTAGGCATACAATTACTTATTTTATAATTTATTTTTCTAGATTTAAAAAGTTCCCCTATTCACCTGTAGTGTCTCTCCTTAAAGGCCCTATACCTGTTTTTTTTTTTTCATTTCAAACAATGACAGAGGTACAAACTCATCCCTTATCTTCCGAACATATTTGTAGCATCCCAGGTCTTCACAATGGCATGCTTATAGCCACATTTCACAACTTGCAGGGTCACTTTCACAAAAATGCAACACAATCCACCTGCAAGTTCATTAAATTGATGCAAATGCTTATACAATTAGATCTACAGTGTTTTCCCCGCACATGTCTGCGTTTAGGAGGAGGAGAAAAAATCTGGTTCAGCTCCTTTATGGTAGATTTATGTCATCTGTCCTTCAAAGTCACTGGGGAGCCCTGTCTGGAGCATCCCCAGATCTGGCAGTGGTCTGGTCAGGACTACCTCACTGCAAGATTAGCCTTTTAGATTCATTATTGGGCATAGCAAACAATGACCACAGTCAAGAGTGTTTCAAGAGAGACAGAAAAAAGTTGCCCTAGAGAGAAGCATTATGCAAACATCATTTATAAAGGCGCAGCTCAAAGAACCTTCTAGCTGTTTAGATATGGTTTAGATCCAGTTTAGACCTGGACTTGCCTTTGTTGCGCCTTTTTATTGTTTCACCCAGTCAGTTCATGTTCACCATGTCTGTACCCTTCTTGTTCCTGGCGTTATGCAGAATCCACCATTATCTAAAGTGGTATTCAAACAAGCCACTGATCTCGACTGTGTCCAGAGCTTCGGTTGACGGGGGTTTGTTCATAATTGGGTCAGAGGGAGTGGGGCGGCCATGTCGGATCACACCTGTTATATTAACATGCACACGTGTGTCTCCGGTGACCACTTGTGATGGTATCGCACTGTCTCACTCTATATGTAAATAAACAAGGTAATGGGCTAAACCGGAGAGGTGCACTGCCGCTTTATCTCGACTTGCTCACATTAACTGAAGAGATTTGTTTAAGGTGGAGCTGGTTCTTGCGTGGCACCGTTGTAAAACCATGTCATTAAATTTTATTGGCCTTACGCGAAAGTGATGATTAGATTAAACTCCCAGTGCCCTGTGTTTTGGCTAGCTATGCATTTACTCACATTAGGTAAATTAACTGTTAAATAACAATCTAAATATGGGAAAATGTGCATCTTGTACAACTGCATTTTTAATATAGCCTCTCTCTCTCGCTATGTTTCTTGGAGTTTCAAATGCTTTAGCTTAGACATTTTTATTGCCTTATGTTTTATTTTATTTTTCACAGCAGCGATGTTTGTCTTTTTTATTAGCTTTTTTTTTTTTGGACAGGTGTTGCAGTTCTGATTGGATTTTCGATTTCAAGTTTTGAAAACCAAGATTCAGCTCACATCGAGATTTGAAACAGACCCAAGTGCGTTAACGTTTAGAGAAGACTGCAAGACAGACAGCTAAATGAATCGAAGAGTCAAAGATTTCAGAAAATGTTAGTGCTGAATTCATCCGTGAAGTTACAGTTTTTAACCTCTTTTAACCCCCGCCTGAACCGAGCACATTTTCTCCAGTTTGGCTATACCCAAATCTAAAAGCTTCTTGAAAAAAAGTCTCCAGACTGAAGATCACTTGTGATATTTAGTCTAGCGATAGCCAGGCTAACGAAAACGCAACAAAAATGTAACAAAAGAGCGATGAAAAAGAAACAAAAGCCACAACAAATAAGAGACGAAAAAAGAATAATACAACCAAAAAAATTATGAAAACTCAACAAAAATGTGGCAAAAAAACAACAATGACAAAGCAACAAACCCATAACCACAAAAACTACGGAAACAGGAAGCAAAAAGAGATGGAAACATGACTAACGCGACAAAAGCGCTTCTAAAATGTGACAAGAAAGTTACGATCCGTTTTGTTGGAATTCGCTTTCAAAGGAGGCGTTACACTGTTGTTCTCCAGTCGAGAAGCTTTTAGATTTGGGTAAAGCCAAACTGGTTAAAATGCGCTCAGTTCAGGCGGGGGTTAAGAGGTTAAAAGAAGACCCAGTAGAGACCACATTGCAAAAGGTAGTGCAATTGCTAGATAATTCCCGTCTTTGCGATTTGGTAATTGCAATACATTGGCAATTGTGTTACAAGGTTGTATTTGAAATATCTAATAATATATTTGTACTTTATTTTTTTTAACCCAGGTAACATGCCTGTGTAATTCCTCTGTGTCATGGAGGCAAACTTCACAGCCACATTTCAGTCACCTGAGCTTTTATCCGAGGATGGGATTCTAGGATTTTATGTTTTTACCAACTCACATCAAGCTACAACCTTTAATTTAAGCTCCTTTGATGTGTGACTCGAGTCAATACAAAAGCACCAGACAGTTGCGTTTACTTTTTACCCGCACGTGAAAAAGAAAATAATATAAAAACTTGTTCTTGTATGTCTCGCCGAGTGCGTTTCAACAGCGGCTGACGAAATCCAATTCAAGACTTTTTCGGTGTGTACTTGTCTGCCCATGCGTGTCTATTGGACTCTTCCCAGTCATTGGCATTGAGATCAGAGGAAGTTGCATAGTTGTGCGTCTGTGTGTAGTTCTATATATATACATATGTGTGTGTGTGTGTGTGTGAGAGAGAGAGAGGGGGAGACATGAAAGCAAGACGGGGCTCCGAGACGTTTGATGTCGAAGAACGGCGTCTGCTGTCTGTCTGCCAACTGCCAGCCCTCTATCGCCAGCTCAACACATGGCACGGTCTACCCATGTTTGTGTGAGCGGCCTGATTAGGGCCTTGGCTACGTAACGCCGTCAACAAAGCAGCTACGCCACGTAATATGCATTTTCTTATATGCATAGAGAAACATCCATGTTCGAGCACAAGGATGTCCATAAGTGCACGTGGCACCAGGACACCCTAGGCAGAAGGTCGATGATCGACTTTGTAGTTGTGTCATCTGATCTCCGGCCGCGTGTCTCGGACACTCGGGTGAAGAGAGGGGCTGAACTGTCAACCGATCACCACCTGGTGGTGAGCTGGATCCGCTGGCAGGGGAAGAAGCCGGTCAGACCTGGCAGGCCCAAACGTGTTGTGAGGGTCTGTTGGGAACGTCTGGTGGATCCCTCTGTCAGTAGGGTCTTTAACTCCCACCTCCGGAAGAGCTTCATCCAGATTCCGAGGGAGGTAGGGGACATGGAGTCCGAGTGGACCATGTTCTCCTCCTCCATTGTCGATGCGGCTGCTCGTAGTTGTGGCCGTAAGGTCTCTGGTGCCTGTCGCGGCGGCAACCCCCGAACCCGGTGGTGGCGCCCGAAAGTAAGGGATGCCGTCAAGCTGAAGAAGGAGTCCTATCTGGCCTTGTTGGCTTGTGGGACTCCGGAGGCAGCTGAGAGGTACCGGCAGGCCAAGCGTGCTGCAGCTCGTGTGGTCAAAGAGGCAAAAACTCAGGTCTGGGAGGAGTTCGGAGAAGCCATGGAGAAGGACTATCGGTCGGCCTCGAAGAGATTCTGGCAAACCATCCGGCGCCTCAGGAGGGGGAAACAGTGCTTCACCAACACTGTTTACAGTGCGGGTGGGGAGCTGCTGACCTCGACTGGGGATGTGGTCGGGCGGTGGAAGGAGTACTTCGAGGATCTCCTCAATCCCACTGTCACGTCTTCCGATGAGGAGGCAGAGGCTGGGGACTCGGCGGGGGGCTCATCCATCACCCAGGCTGAAGTCACCGAGGTGGTTAGAAAGCTCCTCGGTGGCAAGGCCCCGGGGGTGGATGAGATTCGTCCCGAGTACCTTAAGTCTCTGGATGTTGTAGGGCTGTCTTGGCTGACACGTCTCTGCAACATCGCGTGGCGGTTGGGGACAGTGCCTCTGGATTGGCAGACCGGGGTGGTGGTCCCCCTCTTCAAGAAGGGGGATCGGAGAGTGTGCTCCAATTTCAGAGGGATCACACTTCTCAGCCTCCCTGGTAAGGTCTATTCCAGGGTGCTGGAGAGGAGGATCCGGCCAATAGTCGAACCTCGGATTCAGGAGGAACAATGCGGTTTTCGTCCTGGTCGTGGAACACTGGACCAGCTCTATACCCTTCATCGGGTGCTCGAGGGTTTGTGGGAGTTCGCCCAACCAGTCCACATGTGCTTTGTGGACCTGGAGAAAGCGTTCGACCGTGTCCCTCGTGGTGCCCTGTGGGGGGTGCTCCGGGAGTATGGGGTCCGGGGCCCTCTACTAAGGGCTGTCCGTTCCCTGTATGACCGTAGCAGGAGCTTGGTTCGCATTGCCGGCAGTAAGTCAGACCTGTTCCCGGTGCGTGTTGGGCTCCGCCAGGGCTGCCCTTTGTCACCGGTTCTGTTCATTACTTTTATGGACAGAATTTCTAGGCGCAGCCAGGGACCGGAGGGTGTCCGGTTTGGGAACCTCAGAATCTCATCTCTGCTGTTTGCAGATGATGTTGTTCTGTTGGCTTCATCAAATCAGGACCTTCAGCACGCACTGGGGCGGTTTGCAGCCGAGTGTGAAGCGGCCGGGATGAGGATCAGCACCTCCAAATCTGAGGCCATGGTTCTCGACCGGAAAAAGGTGGCTTCCCCGCTTCAGGTCGGTGGGGTGTCCTTGCCTCAAGTGGAGGAGTTCAAGTATCTCGGGGTCCTGTTCACGAGTGAGGGACGGATGGAGCGTGAGATCGGTAGACGGATCGGTGCGGCGTCAGCAGTGATGCGGTCGCTGTATCGGACTGTTGTGGTGAAGAGGGAGCTGAGCCAAGCGGCAAAGCTCTCGATTTACCGATCGATCTACGTTCCCACCCTCACCTATGGTCATGAGATCTGGGTAATGACCGAAAGGACAAGATCGCGAATACAAGCGGCCGAAATGAGTTTCCTTCGCAGGGTGGCTGGGCGCACCCTCCGAGATCGGGTGAGGAGCTCAGTTACCCGGGAGGAGCTCGGACTCGAGCCGCTACTCCTCCACGTCGAAAGGAGCCAGCTGAGGTGGCTAGGGCATCTGTTCCGGATGCCTCCTGGTCGCCTCCCTCGGGAGGTGCTCCAGGCATGTCCCACTGGGAGGAGGCCTCGTGGAAGGCCCAGGACACGCTGGTGGGACTATGTCTCCGAGCTGGCCTGGTGTCGCCTCGGGGTCCCCCCAGAACAGCTGGAGGAGGTGTGCGTGGATCGGGAAGTCTGGGCATCTCTGCTGAGACTGCTGCCCCCGTGACCCGGCCCCGGATAAAGCGGAAGAAAATGGATGGATGGATGGATGGAAATAGAGAAAACCAAAAAAAAACAAAAAAAAACATCAGACTTTTTGATCAGAGGAAAGGGACAGGGCTGGAGACGAGTCGAGCGACTTCACGGGGGCGAGTAATCCATCACGGTTCGCTCCCTCTCATCCCACGCCGACAGTCTGGTCCTCAACGTGGTGTCAAGAGCTCGCGGAGCTAATTGCCGGCCTATATGTGCACGTGTGGTTGCATGTATGTTTGTGGCAATCGTGTGTGTGAGAAGAGTCGCTTCGCTTGGAAAGTTTTCCGACATCAGGGTATTGCAAAACATCGTACAACACGTGCCAGATTGAAGGTAAGATAATTGACGAAGGCATAATTAGAGAAATTCATCCTCCATATTTCACCCATCCTCCAATGCAGTGAGCTGTAAGGAACAGTGGGGCCCATATCTAGAACTTGAAGTAGGCTTTAGAATCACCTGACTGTAGGAGAAAGATATTATGCATGTTTTACCTTTATGGGGAACCAGAGTGTGCCTCCAGTCTCCCTCGTTTTCGTGTACGTTTGTGTGTGTGGCTTAATTCTGTGGGGTTTATTTTTATACCATGGAAATTTGCTGCTGTGGTCCTTGGCTGCGGTTGGTGGAGTGCATTGGGAGCCCTGGCTGCTGGTTGGTTGTCTTGCTCTGCTGCTGGCTGATTGGTGGAGCAGCAGAGCCAGGGAACCAACCAGCAGCCAGGACTCCCAATTACGCCTTTGTTAACTTTACCTTTTATTAAATTACAACTTTATTTTTCCATTTTCCACCTTGGTTTTTGTCACTTCCCTTACCCTAGCAGAGCTGGGCCATAACACAGAGAGAAAAAAACTCAGCACCTACAAACTACACACAAAAAGTCTGTGAATCAAACCCCTGACCTTCTTGCAGTGAAACAAGAGCACTGACCAGTAAGCCACTATGGGGAAAAAAACACAACAGAACAGAACTTGATATGAGCATCGCTAAACCAGTAACTTTGGAATGTGAGCATCGCTAACCCAGTTCAAGTACCTCCCTTCGCCTCAGAAAAGATAAATAAGCAATGATATTTGTCCATAATTCATCATGGCGGCGCAGTGCAATTAAAAGAGACAAAGCCGAGAAAGTCCAAATGAAACGAGCAAAGTTAGGTAGAGAAATCGCGTGCTTTCTCCATGCTTTGCTGACTTGACCGGCTGGTGACATTGCCTTGTGTCTGTTTGCGGGATTTGACTCTAATAGGCGAATTTACATCCCCGTACGTCTATATCAGCTCTGCCTGTCTGCACTCATCCTTTATTGTTATTTTGTGAACGCTTGTCGCTTGTTTGGCATCTGGAACAAGTGCCACGTGGGCGCCATTTATCACAGCCGGTTCAAGCCTGTTCCTTAATAATATTTACCGCTGTATAATGAAGGTGTTGGAGACGCTGCCTTTTTGTTGATATATGTTACGAAACAAAGGGTTTAGAATTATTTGTTGTCGTTTTTTTTTTTTTTTTAATATATATAGTTTGTTGAGAAACTGGCGGGAAATCAAGACAGAAGCGAGGGCCTGTTTATTTGCACAACTTGATTGGAAATAACGCTCGACTGCATGGAGGGGCTGCACTTGAGAAAGCTGGAAATTCAACCATAAAGCTGTCCACACACACACACACACACAAAAAAATGGTTTGGTGTGATGTGACAATACTGCAAAATAGCATGTAATGTGTAAAATATTCAGTTTGTTTTGATTGTGCGGCAAAGTGACGGGCCCAATTATGATGCTAGTAATTGCGCGGCACTGCACTATTGATTGGTTACGATTGCTGTGTCAGTATAGAATGGAAGAATCAGTCTGTTGTGAACTACTTTTCGGGCTTTTGTGTGTGATGGAGAGCTGAAAAAGCTCGCAGTACAATGACGATGTGGATGAGCGCGGATTATTAATATTATTAACTTGAATATGAACGCAAGACGAATGTTCTCGGGGTGTCATTTGTACTCTATCTGAACATTACTTTTTTTTTTTTCAATAACTATACTCTAATATTTTTGTCATATAGACCCATAGAAGAGAATAATGACGTTCTTTTATTGCATAAAAGACAATTTCTTCAAGATATGTATCATTAATTTGAGCTGAAACAACCAAGTAACTTCCTTTGAATGCCGTCCCTGTATCCACTTAAACCACACCCACTTATTTTCTGCGTGAAAGAAGGCGGGTCTGGACATACACGGTAACAAGCGACGGACTGACGGCTGAGGCCAAACCAAACCAATCTCGACCGTCACAGAGAATTGACAAGGTTACGTCACTCACTGCGCCACTAGGCTGTAGTTCAAGCAACAGCGACACGCGCAGAAGGTTTTAGCCAAAACTAATCATGGATGACGTCGAGGATTTTGCCTCCGCGTTCTCATCGGTTTATATTCAGTTCATAGTTTGTGAGTTGGACTACAGCTGTCGTCCGCTAATTGCTGATTGGTTTATTTCACTGACAATCTGTGCACGTTGGGCCCGCCCGTTCAAACTGCTCCAATTGCTCCGTGACCAGACTAACTTTCCTGCGTGGAATGGACTGGGAATAGCATGGCGGAGCCAGGCAACTGTCCCTGGACCAGCAAGCATCAAAACTTGGTCTCTAAAGATATATATATAAAACAATGTTGGTACCTGCTTTCGATACTTTTGTTTTTTCGATACCAGTAGTACCTAAACTTTTTTATTTTCCATGCCATACCGGTATCGTTTAACAGTAGCGAGCCCTAGTTGCCGTTCCATCTCTCATCCAAGAAGCTTCTAACCCGCAGGAGCCAGATTGATGTTACAGTGCCAATAACATTAGCACTGATATCAATCTGGGAGCGCTCCGGCTTGAATCGTTCCGGGAGGGGGCGCACCACAAATCCATGAAGTATTCAGTTGTTATGTGTGTTTGTGAGTACGTAGAAGCACCTTATGTTTTTTTCTCGTGGTCATCGCGTTGTTCATTAGGGTCTATTTGGTTTGGTTTGGTACCGTAAAGGTGAGAGCGCTTCAAGATTGATTCTTGTCTGTTTGTGAACTCACATACTGCAATAATTCAGCTTGCTGGAAAGGTAAAGAAGCTTTGTCAACACTAAATATGTCTGACCTCAGGCGGACTAAATAAAGTACAATGGGAGGGGTTGGTTTGTCCAAATCCCACTCCTCTTAACCTATTGATAAACAAACCTTTGTTTGTGAGTTTCATTCTCAAGCGAACCCTTCCCACTGGTCTTTAGTTTGTCTCGTTGGTCTTTTTATTTGTTTCTGTCGTTGAAGAAGCTTCCTCTAAAATCCTACACTTCAACAACAACAGATGACAACTCAAGAACCTTCATTTAGGATGCACAACTCGTGTACAACTGAGAGCTTTACAAAGATATGAATTACTAAATGATTGCATTTATATTGCTCTGTTTTCATTTCCATCCTCTGTCCTTTATTTATTTATAATTTGCACTTTGACCACTTCAACTTGTATTTTAGTTTGTAGTAACAGTTTGCCCAACTATTTATCTTTTCTTTTCTTTTGGCTTGAAGTATTTATCAAATCCCATTTGGTCTCCATTCCTGTCAAAACATGTGCTTTGTAACCAGATTCTCACTGTGCACGATATCACTTTGTTACCAAATTTATCTTGATTGTGCCAAAAAGTCAAGTTTAATTATATATTATCGCGTTCTATTTTTGATTTGTTTTAACACTATCTTTCGCTCTCTGGTACAGGTCACCAAACCTGTCAATCAATATCGCGTTTCTCCGTGTGGGCTCCTAAGTGTGCATGCGCCGGGCTGCTCTTGAAATGTACTTTGTCCAAAAAGAAAAAGGAGGCTTGAGTAATCAGAGACGTAAAGGTCGAGTCGTGAGGTTGAGGCCTGAGGGGAACAGCGTGTAAGCGTGACTTCACAGAGAACCAGGCGATAACCTTCTCGCTCCTCGCTCCTTTCTGCTTTCTGTTGCACCAAATCACTTATTTTTTGGCACGTCATGAAACATACCCCATCTGTGTGCGCCTCCGTATCTCCGGCTAGTCAAACAGTTAAATGAGCACACGGGCTATTTGATGTAGACGCGTGTGGGAGATTATCAAAAGTTGAACTTGCCAAAATCAAAGAACAGATTTTGGTCAAGCTGCAAAAGTGCAATTTTGTTTAATTCTCAGATGGATAATTCGAGCGTTGTGAACCGACTCGTGACATTTTAATGGTTAAGTGGACACATATTGCGCTGAAGGGTGGATATCTATCTCTGGATGTCTCTGTTGGGCAGTGATGTGCTTTGCTCAATGTCAAATGGTTTCTCCCTATTGCTGAGAAGATCAATACAAAAAATATATATATATATATGCACATTTATCAACATCTCAACAAGAGTATCCCAGGGCACTTGCTGCGGCCCGATTCAATGCGCCATTATGCACTCCTGGGTTCCCAAACCTTTTCAGGACCCCCAAAATAAGACCAACAGCTCACTGTAAAATATAATTAGTATTTATAATACATGCACAACATAAAATATCTGGTTTGTTTTTTATTTTATAGTATGGTTTGATATTTGGCTTGATTCATACAAAAAAAAATACTGCTTTCAATCAAAATACATCACACTCATTGATAAGAAAACATCCATCCATCCATCCATTTTCTTCCGCTTTATCCGGGGCCGGGTCGCGGGGGCAGCAGTCTCAGCAGAGAGGCCCAGACTTCCCGATCCACGCACACCTCCTCCAGCTGTTCTGGGGGGACCCCGAGGCGACACCAGGCCAGCTCGGAGACATAGTCCCACCAGCGTGTCCTGGGCCTTCCACGAGGCCTCCTCGTACAATAAAATGTAACATTGTCTCTAACAATGCATTCAGGTAATCCCCTTTGAAGCCGTGTTTCTTTTCCTATTCACTGAAAATAGAACATCTGTTTGTAAACAATGATCTTCTTGGACACGGCTAAAATAACAACATTAGTTTGACAATATTCTACAACACAAACTGCCGGCGCCGTTTTTACAATCGCGTTCGCAGAAATCCTCTGAAGTCATCAGCAATAATGCGTGTGTGACTGGCTTTGTTTTTCCATTGTAGTTAAATTCAACAGTGTGAAAAACCTCCAAAGTCACTTCTGGGAAAAGAAAAACATCTGCTAAATGGTCACATCTCGCGCCCCGAACCGTGCAGGCTGCATCGCTGGGCTCCTATACCTGGTGTGTGCCCCCGCCGCCCCCCCCCCCCCCCCCTCCTCCCAATGCCCTGTCTCTGAAGAGCTATGACCATTAAGCAGCTGTTCACTTCTAAAGCCACAGAAAAATGGGGAGAATGCAAATGAGTGCCGGTATGCGCCAAAACGTCTCCATAGGGATACACTGTTAGGTCAGGCACACTCTCTTTCGCGCACGCACACATGCATCGGGCTGTAGCATGGCTTTGGCTTTGGCACAGAGACTCTGCGCTGCACATGTGAAGCTGGGTGAGAATGCCCATTAATGTAGTGCAAGGATCCTCCTGGGTATCAAGTGATCTTTCTGTAAGTACATTTCTCCTCCAATTGGTACTCACCCAGTGTTAGCGCCCCATACATCCGGTTAATACAATAGACTTACAGAATGTCAAGAGCATTGATTCTCAGCTGATCTGGTTTGGGGACACCGTGTTATCTCGTACCGTTATTGTGAACCACTTTATGTTGAAAATTGTCTTATTTAAGAGTGTGGGCCATACATGCATTAATAATAAAAAAGCTATGAATAGTGAGTGGGAAAGTTTGCTGCGTATGGCCTCATGCCAGCCCCAAGCCTTGATCACTGAAAAGGTTCCATCATAAGGAGTATCTATATATCGATCTGTCTTGCAATGTGTAACTCCTCATACTGGGTTCCGGTGACGTGTTACTCTTGACATTATATTTAACGTGTTCTATTTAAAGGCCTTATTATACTTGAGTTTTTGTTGTTGATTTTGATCACTGCCGCGTCCCTAATGGGAAGCACTGTATCCTGTATTTGATAACGTCTTGTGTCGCTGTCCATGGTGCTGAAAGCCGGTTGAAGAGAACTGCCCAGGCAAGTGTTATGTACTTAGGTATGTTATTGTATTATTTGATTCAAAAATGGCAAGCAAAGCAAACCCTCGCTAAAGCTTCTCTCCCCGGACTTCAGTAAATGTTATGGCGTCAACAAAAATGGCTGAATGAGAGCTGATCTATCGACTAAGAAAACAACATAAAGGCGTGTAGTTTTTTTGTTTGTTTTGTTTTTTGTTTTTTTTTTGTTAAAAGGAGCTCAATGGCAGTGATATGCCGCTCTCAGATGCCTTCCACTTTTCCCTGAGATGTGATTAGTGTATCGCGCAGTCAGCCGCTGGGTAATGAGAATATATGGTGAAAGCTATAAAGCATTTGATGTTATTTTTTTCCCCCTGACCTAGTTTTATTTTTGCTCAGACGGGGAGCCGCAGTCAGAAGTCATTCTGTGCCTCACGGCTAAGCGTTTTTTGTGTGGTTTTTTTTTCTCGTGTCTTTGGTGCATGCAGGTGCTTGTCTGTGCTCCCCTTCTGCTCCTTTCCTAATAAGACTTCAACCTTATTAATCACATTAACGTGGTAAAGGGTGGCTTTGGTGACACTCGCGCATGCTTGGACTGCGGCGCGGATGAACACTAAGACAGGCGCACACAGGCTGAGGCATGTCAATGTGTCATTAGTTAATAGCTCATTAGCACATGGTGATTAATTACCCTGGCGGGGGTGTGGGGTGTCAGGCATTGGGGGGCTAGGAGAAGAGGCGAGTGACGGACCTAGGAGACGGCGGAGTTGCTTGTCGAGGGAGTTGGAAGAGTCACCGCCTACATGTCTCTCGATTCTGGGTAGTGCGGCTCAAACCGGCATGCAGCCCTGGCGTGTGCCCATACCCTCGTGCACGCCCCTGCGCTAGTGCACGCCGGCCGCTCGGGCCCCCTTTTCTCCGTGAGGTGTTTTGCTGGGCTGTGTTTTTCCCTGTGTCTCGCGGGGATCAGCTGTAAAGGTTAACTAGTCTTTTCTTAAGCTTTCAGCCTCATGACAAATGACCATGTTCAACCCATGGGGGCACCTTACAGCACGCCTTCTTTCTCCATCCCTTCCCCTCCGTTCTCCGCCTCTTTCCCTCGCTTTTCCCCCATCTGCGCTTTCAACTCGGGAAGCAGGAGGGAGCAGGAAGATGTAGGAGGTACAAGAAAGACAAAAATAACACTCCTGAAGGGCTTGTATGCAGTGACAATTTGCATTGAGAGTGTTCAATTAACTTAAAGTGTCTTTAGAGTATTTAGGAGAGCTGTGTGGCAAAGTCTACTTCAGGACAGGGATACCAGAAAATACATTTGCCAAATAGATATTTTGATTATTTACTCCATTAAAGCTGGCGTACCTGATTTTTTGGTGTTATAGAATACATTTATTTTTTTGCCACCTCAGAGTATGTTGTAAACACAGCAAAACACAGGCCTTGTTGTATTGTCTTCACCTAAAGTTGTATTGAGCAATGGATGATAGAAGTCTCATCTAAATTAGTGGAATTTATCTTGGGGGTGGCCGCCCCTGCTTCACTTTGTCACTACTCAATGCTGTATATGGGTGTGAAATGTGCATGTAATTACATTATTTGAACAATCTGAATACACAGGAGGAACTGTGAGAGCTAGAAACAAAATATGTCACTGTTTGAACAGGGAAAATCAGGTACCCCAGCTTTAAGGGGAACAGTGGACAGCTACGAGCTGCTTCTTAGTTAGCAGTATTGTCAAGGAAAGGCAGCAGCTTCTGCCGTAGTTTCGTACTTCGCAACACAACGGTTCCAGGTTCAATTCACAGATTGTATGGGCCTTTTAGAGGGTCTATGCTCATTACGTCTCTCGTTTAGCTTCCAAAGTCTTGAAATGGTTTAACTGTTGGCGATTTAGATGTGCCGCACGGCCAAAGCAACCGTTAGGCTCAAACCCTGTGTCGACCCCGAACAGGTTCAGAAGAAACCGTGAAGATGAATGGAATACATTACGGTCCACACGTGATCCCTTCATTATAATCCATTTCTGGAGACTGTTTCCAGGTCCTTTACAAATTGACAACCTCCAATCCTGATCTTCAGTTCAGCCTTTACAACGCTCGGTATTAACCTATAACTGTAATACAGAGATGAAAAAAAAACAAAAACATAGAACCTTGGCACATATGCATAATAGGCCTTAATACGCAAAGGTTTTAATCATCTCTAACACTTACACAATCCGCGTTCTTTCACCTTCCAATGTGTGACCTTTCCTATAGTGATATTTCCCGAGCTCTTTTCTTGCTTCCTTCTTCCACTTATCGTCCCACTACCTTTAACGTCCTCCACTGCGGCTCCGGAAAGGGGGTCTCAAGTGAATCCCTCGTTCCTCCCAACCTTTACGCCTTAATATATAGTTATAGCGATATGCCAGGTGTAATGAGTCTGAATGGCGTTGATAAATAACGGGCGTGTGAGGAAATGTCTCACTTTTTGGTGTTCACACGTACGCGCATTAACGCGGGTTTGGGTGTGTACGTGTGTATGATGGAGTATTACAAGGTGTTGTCAAGAAAGCAATTTGTTCCTGTCTCAGATGGGTTTTTTATCATGACAAATCGACGCGAACCTCATCCAGGAATACGCCGTCGCTGCCCGCACTCCCGCTGATTCTTCCACGGGACACACTTTCAACTTTAATATGATGAAGCCGTAAAACCGAGGCCCCTCCCCGCCGCCCCTGCGTCCCGGCGCCGTAAATCGGGCCGCCGAAACATTTGTGTCTGCGATGCATTGAAGACTAAGATGAGATAAGATGGTCCAACAGTGGGGCGGGACAGCAAAGGCTATTACCGGAAAAGGGCAAGGTATTGTGTGGGATTGAAGCGCGGCCTTAACAATTAGTATTACGGGACGCTGGGTAAACTACCGCCACACGGGACTCAAATTGGAAGAGGATGACTGAATAAATGCGTATTTTGATTACTTTGACCCTCGCCATTTTCCTTTTGCTCTCAGCTCTTCTCAAAGAGGCTATCCCAATTCTCTGTACACTTGTAGAGTCGCCCCTTGCGGAGTGCTGTGTTCGCGGACATTTGTGGGGAAAAGACATTGCTACGTGGCGTCTCCAGTGTATTATAAACAATTGTAAATCCTGAAGTAGTACTGATGCTATAGATAATTGGCCTGGTGGAGAGATGTTAAGATTGATTTTGGACCATGAGCTCCTTCTGTACAATCGGCAAGCTTTTGCGTCAGTGTTAAAGAGGGAAGAACATTTGGCACAAGGCATTTAACAATTTATTAGCAGTGACAAAGCTTTAGAATGTTGGTGTTTCTTTAAAGTAAGTAAGTTAGTACTTTATGTGTCAACAAAATATTGTTCAGGTGTTAGTCCTGAGCCGCTGCAACTGAACCACTCCGCCACTGTAAGTCAACCTGACCAGCATGTTTTTGAAAGGTCGGGAAAACCATAGCCTGGCTGGCTGCCTTCAGTCTCCTCTGATCCTCTGAAACAGTGCAGCGCCTCCTGGGTTTGTCCCTGTTTCAGAGCGTGGTGTCCTGCACTGGTCCGCTCCACCTCCTCCTTCCTCTTTCTCCTGCGCAGCTCCCTCCGCCCCACAACAGTCTTTCGCCATCTTCTGGGAAGAGCTTAGCAGTTAATCTGTTTAATTCTGCAGTGAATGCCCATTAGCCAGAACAATCGAAGGGCTTGTGTGTCTTAGCTGTGAGTCTCACCTGGATACCTCCTTGTTTCTCCTTTTTTGTTTCCTGTAACAACTGTTGTGCTGCAGGTGTGGGGGGCTCTTGGTGCCTCTTCAGTGTCTCACAAGAAGAAATATGTAGGTCTCAAATGGGTTTAGCTGATGAGCTAGCTGTTTACTTTTAAGAAGCTGCTTTCTTCAGGACCATTATGGACTCTTTGCAGTACTTTTTTTTTTTTTTATCCACCGATCCCCACAAAAACACGGCAAAGATGTAGAGAATTATCCAGTAAAACAATGTGGAACACAGAAACCACAAATACAGTTTGCATGACGGCAAGAAAAAAAGCAGACCTGTGTTATGTTTACTACCAACTTGTTTATTTACAAATAATATACCTCTTAAAGGCGTGTAATGTCTGAGGTTTAATGCCAAATGTCCCACCTTCAATATCGTCAAAGTCCCTATTATGGTGACACAAAGGCATACTTTGAATATTAATGACTGTAGAGTGTCCTTCCCATATATTACACATACTTTCCCATATCACCTGTATCAGAGCGGCGGGCTCCTATTGTGTAGCTGCTCTCATTTCTGTGTGATAGATGGCGTGGAGGAATGTCACGTGAAGTGTTGAAAATGAGCCTGACAGTGGCCCTCAGGAGTGCTGCCTTGGCTTTGGCCTCCCCCCCCCCCCCTCTCTCTCTCTCCCCCACGCTTCTCCTCTCCGCGGCGCACACCTACTTTTGTCCTACCCACTGTCGCTACTCGTACAACTGCAATTTCTACCTGCTCTTCAATACAGATAAGTGTATTGTTCTGTACGGACTCTTTGATCAATGTCCGCTTGGATCCCTGTATCATCATTCTTCTCTGGCTTGCGGTACAAAGCCCTTACATTTTGAATTATGTAACAGAGAAAGAAATGCGGCTCGACATTGTGGGCCATCTGAAATATATACCTTAAATATTATCCCTCTTAGTCATCTGATTCAGTTATAAGTGAATGCATAATAGCGTTTGAGCAGCCTTGACGAGCCTGCATACTAATGGGATGAATTTAAATCTCCGAGTGCTAAAAGCTGATGAGAAAATCTCGCTATGTAAATTTCCTCTTCATTTTATATTATGGGGATAGCCAGGCTGCTGATTGTATATGACAATTTGTCTGCCCTCTGCTGGGCACTGCTAGACCTCCACTCACCTACTAACCTGCACCCATTATGTTGTGTAGCCTTTCAAATGCAGATGTTTTTGAAGCCATGCGGTGTGTATTTATGTCGGGAAATGTCACTGCTGAGCCGCGCGAGGCGCTGGCCGCGTTTAGCCTGTCTGTTGCAATAAAGAAAATCCCATTATATCCCGCGACAGCTTTTTGTTTTGTACGGCTAAATTTTGCTTTTGCTGCGGCTTGTCCTTGCTGCACACTTCAATGTTGCTCTTTTTAGCATCATTACATGGACCCGAGCACATACCCATGTGAGGCTTGACATATTGCTGGCTTCCCTGCTGCAGTGTCCTATGCCCTCCCTACTTTCCCATGCTCCCTTTCCTACCGTTCTGCATCCTTGCTCTACCTCCTAGTCTACTCCTCCTACCGCGTTTCTGCCCTCTCCGTGTCTTCACCTGCCACCTGCTCCCTTGGGTCCCCCGTATCTAATATAATACCATTCTCTCTCCTCTACCTTTGATGCTTTGGCACATCCTCGTGGTTCTGTCACTTTCTTCCACATTGTGGGTTTTTATTGCATTGCCCCCATTCTACCGACCCATCTTTCTTTTTTCTTTTACCCACTACTTTTTTTTCACCCCCGTTTCCCCTCACTGTCTGCTTATTCGTTAGCCGTCGCCGTCATCCTTTTTGCACCCCCCCCCCCCCCCCTCTCCTCCGTCCCTCCCGACGGTGCGGCGGAGGAGAGATAGATAGAGCGAGCGAGAGGAGGGGAGGGAGGAGAGAGAAAGTGCATGTGCCGCTGTTGTATCCAGTGTGCTCGCAGTCTCAGCTGTGAGCGTGTCGAGGATGGAGTCGCGGCCACTTCTTTGCCTCGCTCGGCTCAAAGGCACTTTCTTTTTGCACTCTCCGTCTCTCCCCGTCCGCCCGTTCCCCCGTGCCTTCGCCGGCCCCGACGTGTGACGGATCAAGCGTGAAAAAAGGGGACTGAGGACGCGGAGCACAGGCTCAGAGAACAGCCCGCCGGTGTTCTTGAATTAAAGAGGAACGCGGCGAAGGAGGAGGAGAAAGGGGAGAAAGCCACCAGTCACAAAGCTCGGCAGTTTTTTGAGGGGGTTGCTTTCTCTCTCTCCGCATCGCCGCCGTGCCACACGTGTCTCCTGGCTTCTGAGTGCCGCGCGCGCCCGCTCCAGATAGAGACTCCCGGGAGGAAAGGAAGGAGTGGAGCAGGCAGCAGCCGGGGCGAGTGAGCGACCAAGGACGAGGCGCACAGGCAGGGCAGTGAGGACTTTTTGTATAAGAAGAGAGGAGAGGACACAAAAGGGGGCAAAACATTGAGAATCAGGAAAGAAGGACTCTTGCGGGAGTGGAGAGGCGAGGAGCGCGGAGGAGAGCAGACGAGGGAAGAGGGTTCGACAGGAAGACAGTCAAGTACGGAGCCATGCATCACTCGGGCACGGGAAGAGCCAAGACCCTCTCTCACGAGACAGGTAAGACCCTACGTTACCTCTACAGCGTCGGGGCAGGTGGCACCCATCGATTGTCCATGTGGGTGCAATAGTGGCGCACCAGTCCTCAGCGTGGTCAGGAAGGGGGTCTTGTAATCATTTCACATGATTCCTGCTTATAAATGTTGGATTCGAGTGCCCGGAGGAATATAGGTTAGCCCATCTAAGTATATGTGCACGGGGTGGTCTAGGGGAATGCATGCCTGCCTGCCAGCGCGGCGGCGATCAAACGGCATACATTTGAATAGGACCTGACTTTGATGTGCGCTTGAAGTTATGACTGGCATCCTCCAGTGCCAGCTGCCGCCGCTCCTATCCGTATTCTGCCCATGTGTCTGTGTTTGGCTTATAAATTCCGCATGTGTGGCCGCCCTTAGCTTTTTGAGTATGCCAATTGATGGTAATTAGGGTGATTGACAGGCAGATGATGGCACCGAATAAGGGGGGCAAAAAAACTGCGAAAATGTCCGGGGCACAGGTCGGCTTGTTCCTCTTGAATCCGTAATTTATTCATGTGTGTGTTCCTCAATATTTACAAGGTTATTTTGTTGGTATTTGCCTTTCAAATTCAACCCTGATGAATTGATTGAATATTTAGAAGCGACGTGGTTATCATTTGGAAATCAAAGTGGCCTGATGTGTTTCATGTTTGCACAGCAGCAGGGGTGCAAGAGTTTAGACGCCCGATAAACAGGAAAAAAAAAAAAAAAAAAAACAGGCTTTGGAAAGTCACTGTCTTTTGAAGCTATTTACCTGTATGCATGTGGGATAATAGTCGTTTGATTGCCTCGTGGGCGTGAGGGGACTGTGCTAGCACTCGTCAAGCTAATCAAACAGCACCCACTGACAATCACAACGTGGCACAACCTCCTCTCTCGCGACACATCTGCCTGCGATCTGAACAAACCATTTATCCTCTCTTTTTTTTTATTATATATATTTTTTCGCACGCACAAGCCAGGCAGGTGTGCCATTTGAGGATTTTTCTTAAAAGCGACATTGTCCAAGGGAAATAAAGGCCTCACTCAACAAGCCTCATTCGCCCACATTTTATTCACAAGCATCTCGACACTTCCCCGCACGCACATCTGTTCCACGGATAGGACCCAGCGGTGGATAAATGCTCCCTTTCTGATTGCCGCCACCGATGGGAACGTGATTGGCATGGCAGACCCGTTGCCATGGTGACTAATTAGCAGGGTCCTGATTGGGTGTTAGGTGCGGGTTGGTTTTATGAAGGCAGATGACAGACCCGCGGTGCACTTCCTGTCCCGTGTACATTGGGGGGGGGGGCGGCGATGGCGGTGCTGGTTGCCGGTGGTTTCCCCATTGGCGGATGGGACCCCCTGCCGCGGGAGACAGTCATGGGCACCCTGCGGGACAACTCAAGGCTCAGCTGTCACCAAACAGGCTAATGCGGATTTGAGAAAGATGTCGTGCAGCGACGGGGCTTATACAAATATCAGCGGATGCGTATGATGTGATGTTTTTGCAGCTGGATCGTGCAAAGCGCTGATATCGATCATGGGACTTTTGAGATTTAGATTGTACATTTAGTGAAGATCCCCTCTTTGGCTAAAGTTGTGCGATACTTTGGAACATTCAAACTGCATAGGTGCCGCACTGTGATGGAAAAAGAAAGTATCTGCATAGAACGATTGTTGCGCTATTTCCATTCACATTTTGAATAGATTTTTTTTATTTTTTTTATTGACAAAAATGATTAGACTCAACTGAAACTATGCGTTTTAAAACAAATCACCTAAATCACATGATTGGTCCATATTAATATATTTTGTATTATTGTTTATTTATTTTGTGCAACATTAGTGTCATTTCAAATAATGTTTAAGAGCTTGTTATCGAGTTGCACCTGAACACAGTAACGCTATTGTTATGAACGGGAAATGCAAAGACACACACTGTATCCCAAATGATGCATTAGCAAACTGCAGTTAGCAAGCGACAGTACCTATATATAAAGTACATGTACTGTTTATCATTTATCGGTACCTGTGAACTGTAAACACCGTTGTGTGAAGCGCTCGTGGCTACATTAGCGACAAACCAAGCTTGGTTCAAACAGGACTCGCTGCATGTGGCAATAAACAAGCCCCTGTTTTGTGGCTTAGCTATAGGGCATGTGAGGGAGACATAGGTGTGATCGGGTCCATCTGTGGCACAGTGACACCAGCCCCCTTTTGTGTTAGCGCGCTGCCAAACCGCGGGCTAGCACAGGTGCGCAAAATGTCTGTCATACTAATCAAAGTCCGCCATAATGAAAAGCAAATGTAATCATAATCCGCGGCTATTGAAATGTGTTAAAGAGAGAGGGACGAATGTGGCAGCAATTGTGCTTTTTTTGGGGGCTAATTCTTTTGTTTTCATTGTATCAAGGTTCCTATTCACCGTGGCTTTCTGTGACGTCTTGACAGTTAAAAGGCAATTTTACAGAATATTTTCGTCGGCGAGTGGAAGAGCGGTGCTGCATTTATACGTCATTAAAAACAATGCGTTTCCTTCAGGTGACTTAACAAGGTAAAATTATAATATCGTTTTACCGTGTAGGCCTGGTGTTACCATAGTGACAAATAGAAATTAGAATCACAAGTTGAACTCTGAGGTTATATCTCTCAACCCAAAACAACAAAAGTGCAGTGATAAAACAGTTATCAGAGTTTGCAACAAAGCCGGGTAGTAAAAACGGTCTTAAGTTACTTTTCTTTAGAATATTTAGGAATGGTTTTATTTGAATATACAATACCTAATAGTAACAGTATTTAGCGGTTGAGTAACTTGTCCAAGTCATGGCGAAGTTGTCTTTGCGTTGGTTTCAACAGCCGTATACTGATAAAAAATACTTTCTATTTCTATTGAATGTTCACCAATTGAATATTAAAAGCTCAGACCAGAATGTCTCGGTGCTTTGAAACTTAGATATGAGAACATTTTAGTTCATGCTTTCTACGCAAGCACCGTCAGTCCAAAATAACAATACTTTAATTCTTCAACAGTTTTCTGCGACACAATATCCTTCTCTGCCCTCTAAAGTGTCCACGAATCTAGCAAATAAAATTAGAAATAAAAACGGCAGATTTAATCCAAAATGTGCACAATATACCTCATCAGAAACCATTAAAAAAAAAAAATACAAATAATGTTTGTCGGATTAAGAGGGCTGTGAGCTTTCCCCTCTGCTCCTCTCCTCCATCCGTCCTGCCTGTCGCTCTGTGTCAAGCACCAGCTCCACCTAATGGCCTCTGCCGGTACTGAATCAAACACACACTGACACTGACTGACACACACGCGCTCTGATCAAAACGGCCGGGTCTCATGGCAGGAAGGACCAGCCGCTGTAGTTAGAAAGCCACTGAGATAATGGCGGGGATTTGGGGTCGGATGCTATTTTATTGGACTGATGGTCGCACGCGGAGGAGGAGGAGGGGGCGAGGTGGGGGCGAGTGGAGCAGGCAGGAGCTGGAGGGGTTGTGGAAAGGGGGAGACAGGTGATTGGAACGGGCAGAGAGGGAAGAGAAGAGGGGGAAAAACAGTAATTGAAGAAGATGTTTTTGTCACCGCTAAACAAATAAGCACGCGCGGAAACAGATGGTAATAAAGTTCTGTTAGTCGACTCGCACACACACACACACACACACACACACACACACACACACACACACACACGTCCACACGAGCACGACGAGATAATGCGGGGTACTGGGCTACAAGTCTTTAAGATTTGCCTCAAAGTGAGCTTTCAAGAGCATTGTACATTTTAATTTTCTGTCACGTTATTGAAGCAAAAACGCAGTTCTTCTCCTTCATGTCATTTGTCTTTGCCTGTGCCGTGATTTGTATGTGAGTTCCCATTTTTTTAATGCGGCATGCCTTGTCTGAAGAAACCTTTCCGTTTATATTGGCTTGGGAGCAGCACGACATTGTAACGCTTTACTTGGTAGGTAGGCAAGGTAGAGACTGTAACTCTATGCGTACGTATTGGTATTGATAGTTAGTGCTTATTGCTCTATATACGCCCATACAGCAAAACTGGTTTCCGTAGCTTTTTTTTTTTTTACTTCGAAAACATTTCCAAGTTCTCATTCCCAAGCCAAAGCTACAAGGTCTTTGTCATTAAGATGTAGCCTGTAAAGTGAGTCGTCTTCAGACACTCGTGGTTATCTGCCTTTTGTCCCGTCTTCCTCGGCGCCCCGTCCATCTGTCATATTCCGCCTGTTGCCACTTTCTCGCCTGCCTGGCTTTTTTCCAAACACCCTCTGCCATCTCCGCACCTTTCCCCCGTTCACTTTAGGGAAATTAGTTTTTCCGTGCTCTCCGGTTACGCCCCAAAATGCGATCTTCTTGTGTGTGCGATGTTTGAAAGTGATGTGTCCTCATTCACCGCCAATGCATTTTGTTTCCTGCTGTGCGATACATTATGGATTTCACTTTTTTTTTTTTTCTTCTTCTTCTTTTTTTTCCCCCTCTTTCCCCGCACCCCACTTGAGCATGTTTTGTCCTCGCAGCTCAAGGTCAGACGGAAGATTGCTTTTAGCCCCCTGTGTTCCTTCCGCCGATGCGACAGGCTCTTTATTGTAGGGACGCGGCTCGTAGGGACGCCTGTGCATTTGGGTGTAATAACAGAGGCTTTAAATCAAAGGGAGGAGCACGGAGGAGGAAGGGCCACAATGGAAATGTGTGGTGAGGGGAACTCCTATTGCCATTCTCGTTGCACGTAAAACACTGAAAAGCTTCAATGGACGTCACAATATGGGAAAAAAATAATATTATCTAGTGATTGCCTTTATTTTACATCCATCCATCCATCCATTTTCTCCCACTTGTCCGTTGCCGGGTCGTGGGGGCAGCTGTTGGAGCTGCCCAAATCACATAGCACCAGGCTCCTATGGCTCCTCCACAGAAGGGGACCCACCACCTTTTATTCCGATTTTACATATCGGAATAAAATCTATTTATACTGTATACACAACTCAGAAAACTGAATATCCTGACGAAAAGTAGTCTTCTTTACACTTGCCATAAGGTTTATTCATAGTGGAAGCCAATGTCATTTATACTAGTCCAAAGCCCTCATAAAATGATCGACAGACCGTGATATATATTCTTTATATTTATCGTCTATCATATACCCATATAGAACTTAACGCTCTGCATTTAGCCCATCCTTCACCCGGGGGCAAATTGTCAGGAGCATCTCAACTCTCGAAGACCCTTCTCCACATCTTTAGCCGGGATTTTGGTGAGTATTGCAACGGTCAGACTAATGTGGACCAATAATTCAATGACCTAGAGATTTAATCAGATTACATCACAATCTGCACAAACCAAACACAATTAGCGATACTCAATCAGCCTCGCAAAATGCACTGCGGTAACCTGAAGAAAACAAGGTGACATTTAGGACGCGCAAGTCGAGAGAAAATGTGATCCGGCCTTTGAGGAGCATTTTAAATGTGTTTTTCCCGACGCGTTTATCTGCGAGACTGCACGAGGCGTGTGGGAGAGAGGGAAGCAGCCCGTTGTATTTTGCATTATTTACTGTGTCCAGCTGCTGATTAGGTAAGCACTGGTGCGTCGCTGCCATTGAAAAACCCTCCGCGCCGCTTTGACTTTGATGAAATGAAAGAAAATCACTGGAGTTAACACAGCCAACATCCGAATTATTGAACAAAAGCGAAATTCCACCGACACATTTGCATCTGTAAATATTTAATGCACGTATTGAATTTTGTGCTGCAAAGAGCATGTGGCTGGTTTTTGTACGGACGGTTGGAGGTATTAATTTTCTCAGTGGTGATTTGGGCGAGTAAAGGGCTGGCAGGCTAACCGGTGTTCCCAGCATGCTTTTGGGCGCTCTGGGTGCGTGTAAGTATATGTGTGTGTGTGCGCCTGATCAGTGAGCTGGCTGCTTTTCTGCTTGACTAGCCTGGCTGCTCATCCATCTGTACCATCTGCATGTGGCGCTGCCATGTGTGTCACCTATACCCAATACTCTGGGCCTCCTATCTGACCACAGCCGCACCTGACCTGCCATTGTGCCTTTTATCTTTCCGTTCAAAATAGACATTGTGGGTCATTTTAAAGCCACACCCAGGGCAGATACTGAGGGAAACAAATCTAAAGATGTGTGGCATTACATTTGAGTATTTATGACCTACAGTGGGAGAAAAAAGTGAGTACACCGTTTTGAAATTTCTTTGCATTTCTGCCTAAATTGGTCATAAAATGTGGTCTGCTCTTTATTAAAATCACAAGAATGAGTAAACTAATACCCCCCCAAACATTGACATTTTATCATATTTTTAATGGCCATAACATGTAAGCACTCACAGGACAGTGTGGAATAAGTAAGTGAACCCAGGAATCTCGCTGAACTGCAACAGTTTTGTAAAGAGGGATTGGTCCAAGATTCATCCTGATCGTTGTGCACGTCTAATCTGCAACTACAGGAAACGTCTGGATGAAGAAAACACGGCTATTTAATACAAAGGTTCACTTACTTATTCCACACTGTCCTGTGAATGTCTACGTGGTTTGCCCAATAAAAATATGATAAAATGTAAATGTATGGGTGGTATTAGTTTAAGCAGTTTACTCATTTTTTATTTTTTTTTATAGCGTTGGTTATACTTTTTCTGCATAATGCTATATGCCAGTGATGTTTTTCAAGCCAATCCACCCATCGTGCCAGTTCCAAGTTTCGATGATTAAAAAGTATAGCATGAGGAAGGGCATTTGGTGTGAATTCATGCCACTCCATTGAAGAATTATGCTATTATTCGACTTTAGTGGGTTGTAGTAATGTTACGGTTTCCATATTATTGCCATGTTTCCCAATAATTTACCTTCTTTAGGCTCAGAGAGTAAGAGAAAGCTCTGTGTCCATGTGTTTCCATTGAATTAACTTAATTACCATGTTATTGCTTTTTCAGGTATATGCTGTTATATTCTTTTGAATGCCATGAAGTCAAAACCAATGAAAACAATGACTTAAATGACGGCAAACAGTTTTATTTATTCACCATGTCCACCCTTCGCTGTCTCGTCACTGTGTTCCATTTCAGAAACCTCGTTCTCCTTTTCATCAAAAACCTAATTTAACGATGCGAAAAAACAAAAACATTGCAGTTAATTTAAGCCCCCTTCATTGACTGGATATTAATACGAGAGCTAATATTCTTTTCAGAGGCAAATCCATTAGCCCTATTCTTTTTAATTTTCCTCAAAGCACGGGGCCATCACATCCTCAATCAGCGGGCCCCGCGTGGGGAAGCAGTGTTCCCCCATTTGTTAGCCATGCAACGCTAGCGCACTAAGTGATCGATCCATGCCACCGCTAACTATGTGACAGATGAAAGTGTCACAATTACAGTCATGGCGAAGTGACAAATTGATCCGAGTGTTCGCAGCGTAGAGGAGTTTTTGTCTTGGAGGTGCCATCCCTCACGCGCACCGCCTCATTATACCTTCTGGGCCGACAGCGGTGACTCATGGACTCATCACGCTGCTGTTTGTAAACTCCAAACTCGACTAACCATACAAAAATACATCCTTCATCATATATAATGGAGGCTATGGCTTTGCTGTCTCTGTGCTATGAATGAGAGGACGCATACTTTTACTTTGGCAAATTTTGGAAAAGGAATTGCGTCTCTCTCTCTCTCTCTCTGTTTGTTTTGGACTTTTATTCCCCTGTTGTGGCCGCCATTTTATGCCTTTTCTCTCTTGAAAAGATTGAAATGGATAGATTTTGAATTCAGAATTCCTCACTGTAAAAGCCTATAGAGTTACCATAGAAATGCGCCATGTAGGAAAGATTGTAGCGAAACACAATAGAAGAAGTTGAGAAAATAGAAGAGACACTGAATGATAAGTTTAGTGTTTGACTTGATAAAACCTACATTAATTTATATTATAACAAGTCTATATATAACTAGTCTAACCAGTTTTAACAACACATTCCTTACAGTCCATATAATCCCTACACAACAGAATAGAATATTAGTAGCAGTAGTGACATTATTAAAGAATTATTATATAAGTTGCAATCTTTTAGTACTAATTAGATTTTAACTTTTTTTTTACCATATGGTTGTTTTATCAAAATAAAGTTGTATTTGGGAAAATAGCCATAAGTACTTGGAATACTCATAATAATACCTTTTTTGATCGGCTGAGACAGAACAACGAGACCAGAAGAAGCAGCCGTGTCTGGACTCGAGACATTATTTAACAAGCAGACGATCTCAGTTTGGGAGCGGGCCCTTGAACCTGAGGTATATAGTTAATAGCAGTTGTTTGTATCGGGGCCTAACTTGTGGTAATGGAAGTCGGTCCGCTCACCAAATGCATCCTGTAGCGACATCCATTTTTGGTATTGGGTCCACCTCCATAAGAGTGGCTGTGCATACGTATTTTCCCTCCCTGCTAATATCGCTCTCCCCACAGCTCCGACTCCATCTGTCTGAACTCCTCACCCTCTCTTTTGTTCTCACACTCCGGAGCCCTCCTCGGGTCGGACTGATTAAAATAAAAAGAGGAGAGTCTACCTTTCCCCGGGCCAAAACTCTGAGTCACTGCGCGGCTCCGGCTTTCATGTCGCCACACTTGAGAAATCGAATTAAGGCAGGGGAAGAGCGAATGTTTTGGGAGATTTTTTTTTTTATATATTGGTGTCCAAAATACAAAAAGAAATACAGGTAGACTCGTAGCATGCAGGGATTTGCATATGGGTTTGGCATAGGTTTTACTTTCCTGAAGGAACTGCGTACATTGGCGTGTTTCGTCAGGCAATGGGAACACTTTAACTATTATTTCAAGCTGTTCTCCGCCCATGGTACATGTAGGTGGAAAAAACGCGTTCAATATGCAGTAAGTCAACAGGGGAAAAAATGCAATTTCAACAATGGTTTCTGAAAGCATGTGCCTTGATGTTTTAGTAATTAAAAAAGTAAACAATAAATGTATGGAGCTTGTTCTGTTACTTCTTCCAAAAAGTGCATATCGCAGCAGTGTGAACGGGGCCTAATCGACATGCATCCAGAGCAGAAGCTGTTTGCCGCCATGCTTTGGGAAAAGTAGGTCAAACGTGGGATTGTTTCATAATTTCAGAAAATGAATCGGCGGCATCAGCGCAATTCTATTCCGACGCGTCACCGCTTTGGCGCCGCACTTTCTACTAACCTTAAAGGGGCCATAACATGCAAAAACGTCTTCTTTTTTTTTAAGCTGCAGCGCATGCCCATGAAGAACTAAACTGCTGTAGTATTTCACTTCATCCGTGCAGCTTTGAGTCCGCCTGTTTAACTTGGTAGCTTCTTCTTCGATTTGTATTTCCTTGATTTTGCCGCCTCACGAGTCTGTCCTCCACATGTTTAAGACCCGCAACCCATCGCCGACATTTTTTTTTGAGCGTTTCTGCATTCAGATGTGTTCATCACGGTGCCATCGATTCGCCGCCATGCCTTCAGATGAATGTAAAAGCTTTTTTTTTTTTTTTTTTTTTGTGAGCCAATGAGAACGTGTTCAACTCTTCTCTCTGAAATTAACTTTGCTTAAGACGACGCTTGAGACGAGTGGCTATTTTCACGTACTTCTATATAAAAATAAAAAATAAACTCATAACAGTTTCGGCTTATAGTGCCCGCAATTCATTCTCCTGTTTTGGTTTCGGAATTGTAAAAGGTCACTACAGCGCACAGTAAGCAATTTATCTGGCCCAATTCTGCGGGCGCGACATCGGCTTCACATCCAGCTCTTTAATTTCCGTAATAATTTGCTTCTAAGTCAAATTCTCTGCTCTGCGAACGGGAATATGAAGGTGCGGCTGCCGTAGCATTTCTGTCCGGTGATAGGGGACGCAGTAACCTTGCCTTTGGGGACACGGACGACGGAGGGAAATAGCCTTTTTTACATTCATATGTGTTTGCTATACTAATGGCCAATGCTTAAGGGGATGATGAGGGTATATGGTCCGTGCAATGGGGCGGCGGGGGCAGCCAAATGATCCAATCCATCATAACCAATCACCTGTGTCCAAAGCGTGGCCCGGGGGTCAATCACGGCCCGAATTTGAAATAAAGTGCACTATCTATTACTGTCATTGAGAGCAGGTGATTCATACTGGTTATTAATACTGCTCAATGGGGTGTTAGTGTAGCAAATTTCAATGGGCAATTTGAGAAATAAAGAAAAATCGCGCAAATGAAATTGTCATCGTGCGGCGCGACTTCATTACTTCCTGACTGACGGGGAGGCTCGGGGGAAATTTTCCCGTCCGTTCGCGGCCCTATAGGTCAAAGCGCTCTTGACACCTGTAGCCAATATGTGTCACTCGCGGACGTGTAGTAGGCCTCCTTTGTTATTGTGGATGTGATTATTAAGGCACAGTGGGGGGTGTTTCCGGAGGTGATAAGTGGGAAGCCTTCTTCGCTCTGACGTGGTTCCCTAACCAGATAAATAAAGGAATGTGACAGTGACTGGTCATTTGTAGGATCCACAGTGCCTCCAAAATAAGATCCGTACTTGGCAGGATATACAGTGGGAGGAGAGAGTGAGACATTTCTTACATTTCCGCCTAAATTGCTCATAAAATGTGGTCTGATCGTTATTAAAATCACACCAATGAGGGAACAGTGTCTGCTTAAAGTAATACCACCCAAGCATTTACATTTGATCATATTTTTAATGGCCATAACATGTAAACATTCACAGGAGAGGGAGGAATAAGTAAGTGAACCCTTGTATTAAATTGCTGTTTTATGGCAACAATAACTTGAATGAATCTTGGACCGTTCCTCTTTACAAAATCGCTGCAGTCCAGCGATATCCCTGGGTTCACTTACTTATTCCACGCTGTCCTATGAGTGTTTACATGTTATGGCCAATACAAAAATATGATAAAATGTAAATATTTGGGTGGTATTAGTTTAGGCAGACACTGTTTACTCATTCGTGTGATTTTGATAGAAGATCAGACCACATTTTATGACCAATCTAGGCGGAAATGTAAGAAATTCCAAACATTGTACTTTTTCCTCCCACTGTATTCTTGACTGAAAATTGTACAATCAAGCAGTAAACTATGACAATTTTAATCTTTGCCATTATCATAGGGAGAGTCCTTTTTTCCAAACATTTTGCACTGCTTAAAAACATGGACAGACTTCTTTTGATAGAGCTAAATCTCTTTTAAATTATTTTGGCACACCGCGGTCCATTCGCTCTTCTAAATAGGTGCGTCTCCATTCTGACACGCTGTCATTCTAGACTCTCCCTCGCGCCTCACTGTCTCCCTCTCTCTTCCCCCCCCCTCTTGTCCGGTGTGTATGTGTGAACATGCGTGCGCGCTCAGACTGATGCTGCAGTGATGGGCCTGGCCAAATGCCAGCTCTTACACACTTCCATTAGCATCGCGAAGGCTGGCCGTAGATTGCTATTGATTGAATATGGCCTCTATTCATAGGCCGGAGAGATGGAGGCGCACACACATAAAGATACACGGCTCACACGAGAACGCCGAGACCAGACACGAGCGTTTTGAGGGGAGCGTTTGAGTCTGACTTTGACAATGTTTTATTCATTCACTAAAGGCTAAATTGTGTGGTAAGGCAAACATGACAGACAAGCACGATGTGGGCAGATTTTTTTTTTTTTACCATTGATATTTTGACATGTCACAACTAAAAATATAAAAGACCAGATTTATTGCAACGTTTGTTTTCTTCTAGAACAAGTAAGGGAGCAAAGAAAAGTAGTTTAATGTAATTATGTAATATCCATCCATCCATCCATCCATTTTCTTCCGCTTTATCCGGGGCCGGGTCGCGGGGGCAGCAATCCCAGCAGAGATGCCCAGACTTCCCGATCCACGCACACCTCCTCCAGCTGTTTTGGAGGTACCCCGAAGCGACACCAGGCCAGCTCGGAGACATAGTCCCACCAGCGTGTCCTGGGCCTTCCACGAGGCCTCCTCCCAATAGGACATGCCTGGAACACCTCCCGAGGGAGGCGACCAGGAGGCATCCGGAACAGATGCCCTAGCCACCTCAGCTCGCTCCTTTCGACGTGGAGGAGTAGCGGCTCGAGTCCGAGCTCCTCCCGGGTAACTGAGCTCCTCACCCGATCTCGGAGGGTGCGCCCAGCCACCCTGCGAAGGAAACTCATTTCGGCCGCTTGTATTCGCGATCTTGTCCTTTCGGTCATTACCCAAATCTCATGACCACAGTTTACATTATGTAATGTAAACTGAACCATTATTTCCAAGTTGTCTTATGAATTGCCACATCTGCACAAAAGTGGAAAGGACTAAATCTTTAATAATTGTAGTTCACAAAAAAGTTATCCATAGTTTCATCTCTTACCATCTCTTACTTTCCCCTAATAATGTGCAATAATATTAAGCCTAAACCGTATAGTCTGTATGTAAGCACAGCTCGTATGTAAAAACTCGAACCTGGCCACATTGAGTGACTGCGCGCTCACTTTGACACAGGCCGGAGGACAGGGCACTTGTCAATGGGCTGAGCTTGGGATTTTAAACCAATCAATGGCGAGTGACTGGACCCCGGAGCCACGCGGTAATGAGAACCACTTGAGCGCGCGATATCTCCATACACACCGCCGCCGCCGCCTCGTCTCCGTCCGCGTCAGCCTGGCCCCCCTGTCACCGCTGCTCTGTTTTTATCTCAACATGTTGTTATTTTCCAGCGCTCCTCTCGCTCGCCCTTTGCCCTTCTCCCACAAGATCATATACTCACTGTTCTGCAGCCGCGCAGCTCAAAGACTCCCTCGCTTTCTCTAAGTGTCTTCTCTTTGCGATGTTGCTGGAGGATCACGCGGCCGTCACCTATTGACCCATCGTGAGCGCTGGACATCTCCCTGTAGACCTGAGTGTGAAAAATAACTTAACACGACTAACAAAATGGCGCACTGTTGGTTATTTCCAGTGTGCAAATCATCACATCTTCATTATTTTACTTGAACCAATAGCGTGTGTATTCTGGCTTTGTTTCATACTAATGTAATATTATCAAGTCTATCAAGTTTCAAATGAAGCATAAAACTGTATATTCAACTATCCAAACACGATCTAGCGCAGCAAATCTGAATTTGTATTATTATTCCTAGTCATTCTCTATTGCATACATTTCTATAACTATACATTTATTACTTTTAAATTGACAAAAAAGCATGTTGCCTGTATCCCATAGCGTCAAAGACAATATGAATAATGCATTATTGTGGTTTCTATAATATAATCTGACATCATCTTTACAAACACTGAAATTGTGCAGGAATTTCATTAAAGCGTCCACATCATAATGCATATATCTTCAGCAGAGAAGGCACGATATAGCGTTCTTTCAGGTGTGCAGTCCAAACAGCTGCATCTCCATTGTTTCCTTTTGTATGTGTGTGCATATGCGGCGGTGTGTGAGTGGCGCACGGAGAGGGGATTAGGGATGTAATGCAGGATTATCCAGCAGGTAGACTCACCACTTCTTCAGCGGGAGGAGAGATGGAGAGGCACGGAGAGAGGAGAGAGAGAGAAAGGGAAAGGTGTGTCGGCGCTAAATAATGTGCTTGTTATGAGGAATATTATTGTGTACTGTGTTTCAAATGTTGGTTTTCGGAATGGTTCATTTCACATGAACGCAGATTAACCTCTTCTATTTTTGACGTTTATCATTTAAAAAAAAAAGAGTTCAATAAGTTCAGCTTTAGTGATGTATCTTAGGACCTGATTATGCTTACACCCAGTTTCAAGGTTGAAGTTTGCAGTAAGATCAGATACGGAATCCTATTTCCATGGCACACTAGACAGAATTAAGTCCCATTTTAGACCCAATAGGTTCTGATTTGAACTTGATCCGGGGGTCCTTGCAAGGTCAAACATGTTATGAGGTTATAGTTGGTGTGAAAACTTTGAGAACTGTGCAAAACAATGACTTACATGTTACATTACTTCAAATATATTAGAAGGTGAACACAATTAATGACGCCATATTGTAACGTATTTGTGAGAAAAAAAAAATCTATAGGAAAAAATACCAGGTAGACACAGTGAAAGCCTTTCATACTTTGATATTTATACAAGTACGGAAAGTAAATATCCCCGTACCTGCGCAGACTCCTGAGATCCGCTGCTTATTACAGTTATAAAGCCATGGCACACTGAAGATTTACAAATCTTTGTTCTTGTGACAGAAATAGCAAACAAACTCAGTTCCCATGGAGCTCCGAGCGCTCCTGCCTCCATATTGTATGAAGCTAGTCAGCCCTGTATCTCGAGGGCTAAGCCATTTTAATGATTTATAGACAGACGTAAGATTTTAAACTCTACTCAGTGACACGCTGGTTGCTAATGCATGACCTGACGCTGTGTGGGAAGGAGAAGAAAGGAAAAAGTTGTATTCTGAACATAAAGACACAAAGAGGACGCTCCGTGTAATAGCATCAAATCACTTATGCATTCATATTTATGGCGATTGCATGAAGACCACAGACATTAGAGCTCTCCTTCAGGGCTGAATGTTATACAATCTCTGTCTTTGGACCATTGGATTATTTGGCCTCATTTCATTAATCCCTGAAGATGGATCGACCAACATTATCAATGTTTTCACTCTGAGATTCATAAACTCTAATCTTATCTTATGCTGATGTGTCAACATCCGCTTGAAGTGACTCTCGCCTGGAAGTCAGAGCTAGAGGGCAAGAAGAATATCCCAAATGCGTACATCGGTGCATGAATGAGTGTGAATGGGTGACGGGTTCCTTGCTGTGAAGCGCTTTGGGCCTAATGAAGGTAGAAAAAACGCTGTATAAGTTGAGACCATTTACCATTCAATGAAGTATCCCAACTTTTGCCTTTGTCATGTGTCAGGGGTAAATTCACATTACCTCCAGGTATACGGATCCCTAAAACGATTGATTTGTTTCTCTATTGAAATCGACAATCGGTTACAAATCGATAAAGCATCTGAACTCGATCATTTTAGATGAGCCTTTATCTGGCTGTACTGTAAATATTGCAGCTTATAATGCTTAAAATCCATTTGTTTTACTTATTCTAAAGCCTTTTTACTTTGTGTTGAAAACTGTGCTACATTGATGGTCTACGAGGCAGAAGTGTAAAATCCACCACTGCATCGTGTGTGTATTTTGATTTTTCAAAATAGGTATATCAGATATCTCTTTTCTTCTCCTTGTGATCTGAAAATACAACAAACAAGGCCAAGTTGTGTGCCGCCACACGCTCTCCCCACTCCCCCCCCGTTTTTTGCTTTTGTATGTATGTAACAACATTGGGTCCTTCCCGTGCGAGCTCTTGACACCGCGCACATCGCTGTTCGGCTATAATGACGCGCCCTGTATATAATGAGGCTCGGGGCATGGCCGTGTTCAAAGTGAGTTTTATTTAGTGGCGCGTGCCGCTTTCCCAAGGTCCCAGCTGCCTTCGGAGTGTGCACCTCAGCGCCCGGCACGTGTTATTAAAGCCTATGCAACAACCCGATGTGCGCTCCCCAATTTAATGCCTACAGGAGGGCCATCCACTCGCACGCATTACCGTCCCGGGACTACAAGGCACTATCTGTAGCATTTTGTAATTGTTTTGGACTAATCCACGCTTTAATATGTCTCTCGCAGCGGGGAGGCCTTCACGCCTAATAGACACTTTGGATTTGTTTAATTATGTCTAGTAGTGCGATTGCCAGAGGGCGGGGGTTTAAAGCAGGAAGTGCGGGGCTATTTCAGGAGGAGGAGGGGGGGGGGGCTTTCTTTGACTGTTCCTTATGAGTATAAGAAATGGAGAAGGTTACATAAGTTAAGACATAAAGCAAACTTGTGAAATGTCAGCGCGGGAAAGTGAAAATCAATGCGCTTCGGGGGTTGTGCGCGTTTTGCAAAAGTCACGGAAGAGCGGCGAGCACAGTGTTTAGTCGGGGGTTTAGCGCGATGGGAAACATGCGGTGTGAAATTGTATGGCGAAAGGAAGAAAGATCTCCCATTTTAGGCCCGTCCTTGCGCCCGTTTGTCCTGTGATAACGTGATACGAAGCTACAGCGCGACTGCGGCGTTCGGCTACGGTGAGGAAACGCGTCATTTTCACCGAACAAAATCCCACTTAATGACATGGGCGCTCGTGTTTTCCCTCCTGTTACACAATGTGGCTTTTAACTTCTATATCATATCCTTTGTGCGCGGGTTTCCTTTCATTGACGTGGCCGGTCACGGTGTGCTGCTATGGACACTGCTCCGTCGGATCGCTGTACGCAGTGTCTCTTTTATTCAATCCACTTGCACCTCCACATTCACCTTGAGTTGACGTCGAACCAGGTATCCGGTTGAATGCGCACAATGGATGCACCGCGTACAATAAACAGTTCTGAATGCGGTCACGCCAAACGCCGTAAAAAAAAGGCTCTTGATGGAGACTATAGAGAGGAGGCTGATGTATATGCGGTGGCTCATCCGCACTGCGAACCCTTGGCAGTGCTTGTGCAGTCCGTTTGAAGTGGTGTCTCACGGGAGGCCATAGGACTGTGGCAATGAACACCCACACACTCTCACACACGCACACACGGATACGCACGCACAACACATTCGCACTAAAGGGGGACTGACGGAGAGTGCGATGAGTGCTTCTCCTCAAATACTCCTTTCATTTCTCCATCTTCTCCTCAGCCGTTGTTCCCAGTCCAGCTCCCGGCAGACGACACACGCATAAAGCATATCATGAGACTAATCCTTTCCCAGTGTTATCATAATGAATGTGGGTCCCTTTTATATTTATATTGTGATCTATCGCATATAGAATAGACATTAGTTAGTTAGTTTAAAAAGTGGAAAGAGTGCCCAAAATGCAATTCGTGATTAGATAAAAGAATACACAAATGTTAAAAAATACTCTTATACAAGGGAAAAGTAGAATAATAAACATCGCGAAGTCAAAACAAAGAAAAGTAAGTACTCAATCTAAAATATTTGTGCGCTAACAATGTCGACATGCAGTGGAACGTGTCCACATGGAAGCCACTATAGTAGCTCCGAAATGAACCTTTTATCTCTATTTTCTAGCCATTGTTCCCACTGAAGCTTCGCACATACCACGAACAGGTTGCGCTTGTTTACAGCCACCTCTTTTTGTTTTGTTGTTTAGTTTTTTTTTTTGTTTCTTGCCTCACGCGCTCATATCTCGCTTCATCATTTTCACACCGGCCGAGGGAGATTGAAACTACACACCAGGGACGGCTGCGAGGATATTACCCCGAGCAGCTCCCGCCCCCACATCGCACGTGGGCTCTCGTGCTCCGGGTTTTGTCCCCGCTTTAGGATCAGAATAGCCCTGCCCTGGACGCACACGCGACTCACTCCAGCCTCGGCCGACCCCGGAGCCCACACCGATAAGGAGGGAGGGTATTTTTACATCTGTAACTATACGCTCGGCTTCCTAGCTCCGTGCCTTTGTTAGCTGCGTGACCCGATCAAGGCCGCTCGGATTTAATGCATCAGAGTCAATTTTGAAGGCTCGTGATGTGCAAGAAAGAGAAAATAAAACAAGTGTGTGTGTGTGTGTGTGGGGGGGGGGGGGGGGACGTGTGATTTTCTCAGGAGAAGCGTAAAATCATGTTTTTGTTTACGCGCGCGGGAATGGAGTATTTTGTCATTTGTATCGCAATGAATTCCTAACAGTTGCACGTCGGTCGGTTTTGCATTCAGAGCTAGTTCGGGTTTTGAGTTGACACGAGCCGCAACACCTGTATCATGTTTAAGCCGTGTGTTTGTTGAAAATGCCGTGCAAAGTGTATGTATCTTCCTATGTGTGAGTAATGTAAGTTAAACCGGTTGTTGTGGGATTTTGCTCATGTTTCTCTCATTGCATGTCTGGGATAATCAACTATTGTAAGCTAGATACCGGCTTTTTTTTTATTAGAAGTTTTAAGATAGCTTTGTGAAACCGCTAACATTTGAATCTTATCATAAACAAGATTAGTTGGTGAGTAAGTGTCATGTATTTGCCCAATCCTGCGCCTCCTCCTGGGTTTGTCCTTGTTTCAGAGCGTGGTGTCCAGCACTGAACAGCTCCAACTCCTCCTTCCTCTTCCTCCTGCAGCTCCCTTCACTCCATAACTGTCTTTCACCATCTCCCGGGAGATGGCGCTAAACCGTTACTTTGTTTTATTCTCCAGTAAACGTCCATTAGCCGGGAATATAGTAGGGACCGAAGGCATGTATGGCTTAGCTGTGAGTCTTGCCCGGAAACCTCCTCATTTGTCCCTTCCTTGTTTCCTGTAGCTCCTTTTGTGACGCCTCCACTGTGCTGCAGGTGTGGGGGGCTCTTGGTGCCTCTTCGGTGTTTGAGAAGAAGAAATGTGTAGGTCTCAAATGCCATTTCTAAAGCCCTGAGCTGCAGGAGGCTCTAGACATCACTCTAGACGCCACTAATCTTTCTGTACTTATTACCAGTTTACAGTGAATCAGTAGTGATGGTTTGAAACTGAGGAAGCCTTACGACAGTTTATTATTTCAAAACAACTCAGTACAGACGATGATGTGAAAACTTCTCAGCGATAGACATCTCCAGTGTTATTAATTTAATCTACACACCATACTTCCAATAGTGCTTTATTTGTGCGTGTGTGTTTTTTTTATTTTTTTATAATACACAATAACCAAAATGCATCTAACTTCAGCATTGTTTATGATACAAACATGTCATCTCGATTAAAGATGGGACAAAGTGTATGAGTGGCTTTGTGGACAGTGCACCAAGCAACAATCCGCCCCTTTGATTTCAGCCTTACCCCCGGGCACGCTGACAATGTCCACTAATGGAGAAGGAGTGTACCTACATGAGCCCAGATGGGACACCAAAAGGAGGAGAGAGAGAGGCAGAGACAGCCATGCAGAAACTCAAAAAGCTAAAGCGTAACGTCTCTCCGGCATCAGAGAGAGAGAGAGAGAGAGAGAAAGAGAGAAAGTTGGACTGCCAGTGTAACACCCTTGTTCCATGTGTTCATCCATGGCTTCCTGTTCCAACTCGTAAAGTGCTTCACAACTTAAGCGCAACACCGAGTCACTGAATGACTGCGCGCGCTCCGCTCCCACAACTTCAAGTGCAAAGTGACAGATGCTCCCAAATAATCATCCTTCCAAAATCTCAAAGGCGAAAAAAAAAAAGAACGCGCTCGTTTTGCGAAACCAATAGTTCAGAAAACAGTGCTTCTGTGGAAGTGTGTGTGTGTGTGTGTGGGGGGGAAACATATATTTACTACATCATTTAAAGCCACGCCGTGTAACATTTCACCCAATAAATAGAATAAAATATGAGCATTTATTTTATTACAGATGTTTTCATTGTTGGAAAACAAAACTAAAAAAACTAACTAGCAAACGTGTGCGCTTGCTGTGAGCAGCTCAACTGACTGTAACGTCTCCAGCTCGTCTCCATGGAGATGTTAATAAAAGGCAGCCAAATACTATGAGATTGAGACCCTTCAGATTGTATACATTTTGTAACATCTATATATAATAAAGTAAAATAGACGGTACCACAACTAGGGTTGGGCCATATCGTATCGCATATCGTTATCGTGATATAATGTTTTGATATCATTGTAATTTTCGTTGTGGACACGATATAATTTATGTTACGCTCTGCTCCATCAGAGCAGCATAAACGGTGACTGCAGAACACGTGGACACGTGCTGAAAAAGTAAAATGAAATGAAGGATGTAAACTGAGTAGATCATATTTGGAAGACAATTATGCCAAAAAAAAAAAAAAGAATAAAATATCACTGAATGAATCTTCCCAATAGGCGTAAGGCTGGGATTTTGAAGTAGTTCGTCCATTGTCAACTATATCGTCAAATATATTGTTATCGTGTATTTTTATTTTTTCATATCATGATATAGATTTTAGGCCATATCGCCCAGCCCTAACTACAACCAGTCTTGAGCATTTCTTTGATGCTAAAAGTGGATTTTGTTGTGTGGATAAGCCTCCTGATGGAGTTCAGTAAAATCATTAGTCGGATTTTGGCAACTTTGTCGCTTGAAGGTTTAAATAGGTTTGGTCCTCATCCAAATCCACTCTCTGATTACCCACCGCGAAAAATAGCATTTTCTGTATCTAGCCGGTCATTAGGAGCATGTTTGGAATTGCTGGAAACAGTATAGTCCAAAATGGTGCACAGTGTGCCTTTAAAGTATCGCAGGACTTCATTAGGTTGCTTTTATTTTAGTGTTTGTATCATTTTGAACGTTGCTGTGTGCGGGACTTCACCAGCTCATAAGCCAAACATAATGTTGAAATAGCAACCCTTTTCCAATTCATGAAATGCTGCTCGACACTATTATATTATTATAGCTGATCATTATGAGGACGCTTGGCATGGATCGCCTGGCTGCTCATGTTTAGAGTTTTATGACTTTTAATAACAGTGTAGAGCGTATTGGCAGAGTGGTCGGCGCCCCAGTTATTTTCTTTCCTACGTATGACTAAACTGCGAGCAAAGATCCACCACTAAAGGTCCTTAAGTGTGTGGGCTTATTTCAAGTGCCACCTCGGTCCAAGATTTAACCCATACGGACTGCATTTATTGTCAGGAATTAATGTGTTTAGACCTTCAATTTATTTGTAAATTGCCTCTTTAATGACAGTATTGAAATATTTGTCCACACAAATAAATCCCTTGAATGCACCAGTGTGTTTTCCTCTATATGTCACATCACGTTTAGTCAAATAGTCACTTGGCATATTTATTTGGGCATTTTGTTGTTGTGTCATTTGGATAAAGATATTTTGACACACACTTTTTTTTGGGGGGGGGGGAGGAATCAATCTATTTACAAAGAACTACCCATAAATACGCAGACAAATAGTGGTCACATTTTACATGTACGGCGAAATTGCGGTTATAGCTTTTCCTCATTCTCTGCGCTGTCAAGACATGTTTTCAATTATTCAAAGGAAATTAACGTCTGCCATCACAGAGCCCTGGATCAGTTATGAGTTCTCTGACACATTTCATTTTCTTCTAAAAGTCAAACTTGTTAATGCAATGTCTTAATTTGTATAGAAATCCCATCATTATTTTAAAACTTTTGAGTGATGTCTTTTAGCCTTTCCTCTTGCCGGCTTTTACTAAGACAGACATATTATCTTTAAATTATATACAGGCTTTTTGACATGGAGTTCTGGTTGGTTGAAAGTAAAGTAAAGCTATATATTGTTTATTGACCCATCTCAACATGCATGTCTTTTGTTCTGCTCACTATAAAGCTAATCCAAAACATGTTTTCAGTCTTTTAATATGGCAGTACTGATTGACACGATAGACTGAAAATATTTTTATTTTTTGTTTTTTTTCATTTATTGATTTGTGAAACTTATTTTTCTTCCAAAAGTTCACTTTTTTAAGGTGAGATGTCGGAAAAAATACATTGGATAAATAATAGATACATTCATTTGAAACATTCCCTGTAGATTAGTGACAAAAACATTTGGGTATTTTCTAATGGAATAAACTCGCCTATATTGTCCATCCATCCATCCATTTTCTCCCACTTGTCCGTTGCCGGGTCGTGGGGGCTGTTGGAGCTGCCCAAATCACATTTCACCAGCCCCTATGGCTCCTCCTGCAGGTGGTGGGTCCACAGAAGGACGGCCTCATGGTTCCAACCGGGCCTGTTGATCTCTCATAAGGGGCTTCTGAACCGCTCTTTGTCTGACCCGTCACCTAGGACCTGTTTGCCATGGGAGACCCTACCAGGGGCACCAAGCCCCCGACAACAGAGCTCCAAGGATCATTCAGGTGCTCAAATCCCTCCACCACGTTAAGGTGGCGGTTCCAGGAGGGGTTGCCTATATTGTAACGGACACAATTTGATCCATTGATTTATTGTTGACAACACAACATTCAATGCAGAACATTTATGGATATGTAAAGAGACTAGATGCAAGTTGGTCATTTTATCCTCACTACTGCCACCTCAGGTATTTACGCGTCACTGCAGTCTCTATATGAAGCAGGATTTTAGAGGCAGTTGTGGTCTGGGCTCATTCTACACATTAGGACATGGCTGGAACGTGTAGGGGACGAAAAGACTTAGCTTTAACATTTTTTAAACTCTGTATAGTCCCTTTAAGTAGAGTGTGACAAAAAAATAAATGTTGCTCCCATATAACTATATGGAGGAAAATGTAATAAAAGAGATGATTGTGTAGCTCACGGCTTTTCTTTGAGATCATTCTGGCCCAAAACCTGAAGATTGCCCGCAACATTTAGTTAAAATAAGCATTCATGACATTTTTACTTTCAACATTCTGAGTGACATCCCCAGCATCTTTTGCTCACTCCTGTCCCCCCTTCCCCCCCTTGATTCCTTTGCACTCTCTTTCCTCGTCCTCCTTCACCTCCTCCATCCTCCGCTTCAGATCTGGAGGGGCTTCCCACCCCCCACCCCTCTACCATATCCACTTAGCTTTTAGTGCTCTTCTGTGGCCCACTCCGGGGGAATACACCTCCCTCTTTCCAGAGACAGCCTTATTTTAGTTGCACTGTTCCTTGGAGACCACTGTCAGACCCCATGCTCACGTCTATTGTGCTTGCATATATGAGGAGCGCATCGTAGCGTTCCCAGAGACAGAGAGTGGGACACGCCGTCAGTGTTTCCAGGGACATTTTTTTTTTTTTCTCTCTTCTTCCCAGACTTTGTGTGTGTGTGTGTGTGTGTGTGTGTGCGTGTCTATGTGAGCGGGCCAAAGCCACAGGTGAATTATTAACGAGATGGGGAATTGTGTCGCTGATGTCCCATTGCTTGTTACATGAAAGAGAAGGCTTGAGAAGAAAGCCAAGCATGAAATACCACATTATTTTTGGGGAAATATTGGGTGCTTTTTTTTTTTTAACGTTCCTGAGCTTTTTATCCTTGACTCACTCTGTGCGCGAAGGATTATATTCCAATTTGAAAGCCCACCGCTGTACCAAATATGTGTTTCTCTGGAATACACCATCCACGCATTGTTGAGTAATCGCCATAAAGGAGGACCGTAAAACTTCTTGTTTCGACTACAATAACCCATTTTTGTTTGAGTGTTTTTCAGTGCTAAAATGGTCATCTCTGGTTGCAGTTCCATAATCATGTTGCTGGGTGTAAATATCAACTGATTCCTTTCAACACCAGCTTGGAGTGTGATCCAAGGAAGAACATTAGTATAACTTATCACGACTTTTTACAGCTTTTTCATTCAACTTTTTTTTTGCTCGTGTATCATCTGTTCCGTTATTTCAACCCGCCTCACTGAGATTGGAGCGAAGTCCTGGTCCCAGAGAACAACCTAGTGTGCATGTGTTAGCGCTCGGGGCTTGCAAATTCATAAGAGAAGCAACATGGGACTTTATTTCTTCCCTTTTTTAAAAAAAACTTCCTCCCTGTCTCTCTCCCCTCTCCATCAGCGGCAGGTAGTGCATGGCTCGTTGTGCAGGGCAAACGAGCGAGGCAAAGACGGAGCATCTTCAGGGGCGTCACTGCGGGCCAAATGCCTTATTATGTCAGATTTACAAATTCCCCGCTCCCGTGTCGCAGGGAAACAGTGACCTACATAACTACAGAGGTAGGAAAGGGGGGGGGGGTGTGTGAAAAAAGCACAACTGGCCCCGTTCTACCTCCCTTTTAATCTCCGCGCTTTCTCCGGCAAAGGCGGAGGAGTTATCGCCCGGCGTTCCGATGGAAGGAGCGGCGGGTGGGAGGGAAACGTTGTTTTTTATTGTCGCATAAAGTAAAGTCTACATTTATTTTCAATTAAGTCGTTTTTGGTCGTCCATAAAAGTGGCGTAAAAGTGGCGTCGAGGGACTTAAACCCGTAACTAATTGGCAATTGGATGTATATTTGCGTCTTGATAAAATGATAGGTATTATGGGCTTTTATACGTGGGTGTTATGGCTACAAGAAACGTTCAAATCAACTCTCATGAAAACAGTCTTTATGCTGATATAATGTGGATAGACAGCCAGCAATCTTCATATTAAACGGTTACGTTCTTTAGAAAAATATGCCCCTAAAGCTACAATAAAAGAAATCCTTGGTCAGACAAAAAGAACTGAAAACATGGAGCCGCCTGCCTTCACACATCCTGCGGCGTGGATCTAAAAATCTGATATTCTGCGCGCTATAGGCACCCTCTCTGAAATGGTACAGTCGGTCGAGGGGGTGCGGAGGTGATCCAACCCCACCGGCTTCAAGGTAAACACCATCTGTTCTCGCGAACCCCCCCCTCCCGCCCCCACCTTCATGCGCTCGACCAGAATAGAGTGATCCAATAACACCTTGGCGCACACGGCGGTGCCATGCCAGCTTCACACCAAGGTGCGCATGTGTGCTGTGCCACTGATGATAATAGGGACTGACAGAACTGTTGGCATGTAATTCACATTTCAGGTGTTGCTCTTTTAGATCGCAACCAGACAGGACCAGATTGGTCAAAGGAACAGAACAAAATCTGTCCCCCGAAAATCCTATTCACCTACATATGTTTTTGTACAAGATTTGATTTAGAATTTTAAGACTATTTGCCTTCAGGTTTGTGAGGAATTGGATAAAAATTTAGATATTTTACAATCCATGTTATAGTCCAGCCATAGTTGGTTAAGATGTGTTTAGTCCCCAGTCCCAAGCCCTAATAAAGTGGATACATAAGTGTTAGGACAAAGAAGTGTTAACATTGATATCCACCTTTTTAGAGGCCACATTGTCACATTAGCTAAAGTATAAAATTGTAGAGAAAAGAGTCTACTAGGCGTGTCACGATAACAACATTTGAAGTTCGATATATTGAAGCAGAAAAATATTGCGATATTATTGTGGACCACTTGATGCCACTGAAACCAGCTCAAAAATAATGGAAATCTTAGTAATCCCTTCTTCTAAAAGTACATACTAACTTTTCCTTTATCACACATGAGTTGCAATGAGGCCTGTCATAAAATTTGAAGTTCGATATATTGAGGCAGGAAAATATCACGATAAACGATAATATCGACATAAAGATACCAGATACTTTCAACTTTAAAGCATGAAAATGACAGTAAGCCTGTGTTCTGAAAGTGCTTAATCCCTCCCTAAAATACCACACAAGCTGCAAAAACATGAAATATAGTCTAGCACAATTTACTTAAGTTAGAAATTATACTTTTACAAAGAAAAAAATAGGGGGAAATGCTATAAATGTACAGATAAATATTGAGCCCAAAAAATTATCGTTTGTCTGTTATTTAATAATAATAATGCATCGGTTTTATATAGCACTTTTTTGGACACTCACAGATGCCTTACATTGCACTATTCATTCACTGCATATTTGGTGGTGGTAAGCTACTATTGTAGCCACAGCTGCCCTGGGGTAGACGGAAGCGAGGCAACCAGACTGCGCCATCGGCCCCTCCGACCACCACCAACCACCGCTTCCTGGTGTTCCCAAACGGTCTGCCATCCAAGTACCGACCAGGCCCTTCCCTGCTTAGCTTCCAAGGTCTGACGGGATCGGGCATAGCAAAGGCGGTGTGGCCACATATCAAACGATAAGTCGATATACTAATTATCGTCACTTCTGGCGAATGCGTGAAAAACACTGTAGTGTTCAGATGTCTTTATGGGAACGATAACTCCATTATATCACATTATAGAATCTCTGTGGACATTAGTATGGAATGTGCCAGGAAGGAATTTTGACGACACAATCCTAAGCACTAAACTACCCAGTTCACATGTCCCCAAATATCCCTAAATCCCAATCTCACTATCTGAACAGGATTGTAAATAATATTAATATAATATAGCCTGATTTGCACAGCCCATAGTCTAGTTTTTTTAGGATGTTGCACATATACACTGTTCTAATATCAATATCGTTCGTTCGATTCCAGCCCCATTCAATTTGCTGAATGTCACCCCCCCCCCCCCTTTCACCCTGAATGGTCCTGTTGAACAAAGTCTACGTGACAAAAAACATCCGTAAAACACATAGAAGTAAAGCCTGATTTGCAACATCTACAAAAAAGAACAAAAACAGTTCCCATCCTCCACTCCACGGTGAGGTGACATATCCCCTTGTTTTTCCAGTCCCTCTGCCTCACTCTGCCTCCTCCTCATTGACAGAAATCCTCCACATCACACCAGATCACACAACACTTTGAAGTGTTTTCAAATGCCAATATTAGACTATTTTAGAGCTGCCACTCTTCCCTCCTCGCCGAGCGATTTGTGCCAAATTACAACAAAGTCTCCCCTCTCCCTCTCCCTGACTCCCCCCCGCATGCCCTTCCGCTCTCTTATCTCTCTCCGTCTGTCTATCCGTCTCATTCTTCCTCTTGCCTCTCCCCCTACCCCCCCCCCCCCCTTTCGCCGCCTGTGGTAGAGACGAGTCAGATCAATCAATTCGGGTTTCTTGGGCAGAGCAGTGGTGTGGCAAGACATTGACCTTTTAGTTTGTGTATATGGGAGCGGTTTGAGGGAAAATTCGCTTGAAGCTTATAGTGCGAGTGCCCAAAGCCAGTCGCCGAGGACGCGGCAAATCCACCCCCTAGCTATCGCCTGAGTGACGACGCACTTGAACACACGGCATTAGCGCATCTCGGTCTTTTTATAGCTTGTGATGCTAAGCAGCGCTCGCCTTTTTACCCTCTTCTTTTCTCTTTTCTTTTTTTTTACCCAACTGGGTATTGAGTGTATTGAGTGAGTGAGTTAGCCCGGGTTAAGTGGCTGCGCTTAAGGGCAGAACTGCAACCGCTGCGATCGCCGGCTGCCCCCGTACAGATTTGGAGCGCGCCCTGCAAAAAAAACAAGATAAAGCGCGAGCGAACACACACACACACACACAGAGTCTGGAGGAGAGAGAAAGAAAGGGAGAGCTGTTTGATTTTCTGTCATCCCTTTGTTTTTGTTACCTTGTCAATTTGTATTTCTCTCATTTCCCTTTTTCTTCTTCTTCTTCTTCTTTTTTTTTTTACTCCCCTCCCTCTCCCACACGTTTATAGATTGCGAGTGTTGTCTTTCGCGAGGCGGGGAGAGCCAGATGTGCGCTGACACCACCCATCTATCCAGGAGGCGGGGGGGGGGGATTTAATAGAGATTTATAATGATGATCAGGAGGCTGAGGAAGAGAATGGGAGATGATACAGACGGCTGATAAAGGTGGCTGATACAAAGGGCAGGTTCAGCGGAGGATATAGGCCCAGACAGACAGATGCTCTCTCTTTGGTATCTGCATTTGAAAACACACAGCGTTATGTCGCTTTATATAAACTCATCTAAACCGATTTCCCCCCAAAAGGCAGGTTCGAAGCGCAACTTCCGGAGTCGCTTTTCTTTCTCTCGGTTTTAAACAGTCAATGCGTTTATTGACAACGGCATCGTCTCGAAATTAAACCACGCTGTTTGCTAAATTGTATTAAGCGGTTTTGTTCTCACGCCAATTGAATATGTCGTATCCCTCAAAGTTGTGTTTACACAGTTCAGCAAAGTAACAGGTTATGATTTTTGTCCCTTGTCCTAAGTTTTGAATTCAAAATGAAACGAAAATAGCTCACCCGCGTAATGTGTAACCTGTCGCTCTCCTCTCTCTCTCTCTCTCTCTCTCTGATGGGCTGCTTTTAAAGCTATCATTAAACATTTCTGAAAGGCCAAAGGTTTGCATATTATCATTACTACCGTCATTACTACCGTATATATGAACGAACTGTGATTATATGTACTGCATGTTGGCATTTGGCGAACCCGTCGTCGAATTAAAATGGAAACAAATGATATTAATCATCCATCCTTTCTATCATTTTTCATCTAATTTACGCTCAGTTACGAAATTCAATCATCTCTGTTTTATTATATCGCAGTCTGATATGAACTTTGCATACATATATTTTCCTACCAGCAAAAAAATAAGACTCAAATACCATTGAAGTGGACCTTCAAAAGTTTAGATGTGTGGTAAAACTCGCTTTCCATGATAACGAAAGGTACACACTGAATACAGACTTTCAATTATTCTTTTAAAACGTTTTTTTTTTTTTTTGTATCAGAAATGAGCGCAATCACGTAGGAATACTCTGCTGTTTAATCCACATTGCTTCATTATCATTGCTGCATCCTTTTTGCTGGCCAGCGCCGGGGGGTCTTAGGGGAAAGGTTCAGCGGAGGATACGGGGGGGGGATATCGACAGACCTATAAATGCTGCCGTCCTGTTTGCTTGGCGTGTGTTCGTGTGTGTGTTCGCGCTCCGGGCTAGGTCACCAAAACAAAGTCAGAAATCTGAGGGGCCAAAGCTGCTGAGGCTATCACCTGCGGGCACAGCGCGGAGCGGAAATCCAGTCTGTGTGCACAGGAGCTCTTTCCTTTCCTTTTTTTTTTTTTTTTTTTACCCCCTTTTCATCTCGTCCCGGATCGCTGTGTGTCTGAATGCTTCGCATGTAGCCCGGGTAATATCATCGTAATGCGTTTTGATTCCTCTGCTCCCCGGACCTTTCGCGCTCCATCTCTCTGGAGGTTTCCGGGCGTATTTTCTTGGCTTGAGTCTGGCGCCGCTGTCTGTCCTCATCCCGGCCCGTAATTATTGCCTTTGCGTCGCCTTCATGTATAATTTAACAGCAGTTTAAAAGCGAAGGCGCGATTGAATCTAGACGCCGCTTGTGTCTTTACCCGAATCTCTCGCCCCTTTTCTCCGCTTCCCATTACTCTCCGTCTCTCTCTCTCTCTCTCTCTTTTTTTGACAGCTTTTTAAGTCCCTTCCCCGCGAGCGCGCTCCCTTTCCACGCCGTTCCTTCCTGCCCCATTCACTCGCTCACCCAGTCCATTCAGCGCCGACGCTCGTCTCTTTAACATCTAAATACGTGTTGGAAATTGGATAAATCACGTTGAAGTGTGATTGTCTGCTTTGGCCCCCCCTGTCTGGCTCCCTTAGTATCCATTTTCTCTCCATCCTTCACTCTCCCCTGCGCTCCCTCGTTCCCGCCCCCCTAGCGGGAGAAGGAAGAGGCGCGGAGTAATTGGATTCCCCCTAATAGCGAGGGTAATGTTGACAGTACATAAATCCTGCCACTGAAATAGAGCCTCGTTTATCTTCTGATTTTCATTGTTTTTGCGCCGTCTGCGTCCCACCTTTCCCCGTGCATCCTTCCCTCCGTCCCGTACCCCCTTCGCCCGTCTCCCCGAGGGTCTCATCGGGAGGCCCTGATTGTCTACGATGGGGCCCTTGATACGGGACGCTGCCTCGCCGCATAAATTGGTCAACACATGTTTTTTTCCTGCCCCATCGAAGATATCGGAGGGAACAAGTGCCCGTGGATGAAAAAAATAAATAAAAAATATGCGATATGCAAGAAACATAAGGCAGACTAGCGGATACAGCCGGGACGCTCGCGATCCGACGCTGTGCGCAAATCAATCTGTTCACGCGAACGTGTTCCACCTCCGGGCTCTCAGCTGCTCTTAAGAAGCTTTGGCGCACCAAGAGGACGACTTTTCTACTATTATAGAAATATTATATTAAAAAGTAATTAACTAGATTAGTATAAATGTTTCAATTTGAGCATAATAATCCAATTTTGAGTTGTTTTGACTAGGTAAGATTATTTCCGTTGTTTTGAGATGTTTCTGACTCGTTTCAATACATTTTGTCTCTATTTCAAGTGATTTTCTTTGCCAATGGGGCAAGAAAATCGGTCTGATCTCATTGGCAATTTTACTTTCTTATTTAAAGCGAGATTTAACTTAGCACCAGTCTGAAATGTCCTCAAACTAGCAAAGTAAACTTGGTCAGATCAGGAAAAAAGTGTAAATGAGTGAAAACCGCTCAAAACAAGATACATTTCCTCAACTCAAGACATTTAAGCCAATGCTTGATATTTACTTTTCTGTCATGTCTCCAAAACAAGTGCACACTTTATCAGACATGTGCTCTAACTCTAAAAGACACTCTTCTGGCTTTCTTTCAATAATGTATGCCCTGCCATATCCACAAATTGCCCCCCCTAAAAGCTGTTCTTTTTCCGAGCGTGCTCTGAGCAGCCGCCCAGCGATGACCGAGGCGATCAGAAAATGCAGCATATGCCTTAAGAAATGAGAGAACCGAAGAGAGGCCGTAAAGCACAATAGAAGGTTATATTAAATGTTAAATTAGAAGGAAGTTCAGAGTTTCTGACCTCACACTTCCATCCGTCGAAACCCACATACTCCATACTGTACCGGCTGCTCCTCTGATGCCCTTTGATGGCGGGGCTCATTGATGCGCTGTGAAGTGCGGACTGGTCAACCAATCAATAACTTGCGTGGCATTTAAACGCCTGGGCGTGTCTGCGGCTGTCAGCCTCTCCCTTGATCTCTCATTCCAGCAATAACAAAATGGCCACACACTGTACAGGCACACTGTAGTCCTCGAGTGCATGGGGCCTCGGGAGGGAGCGTGGACAGTGTTCTCACATGCCGTAACTTTCATACAGGAATCCAAACAAAGTATAAGACGTGGACGCCGTATGTAAAAGAGATTTTCATTTCATTTCAAGTTCGATACTGCCGTGTTTCTTTCTGGAAAGCTAAAGATAATACACGTACTACAAAATGCGAGTGGCAGAATTGTTCAAAATTTGATGTTTTTGAATGCGTGCATTTCAAGTACCGTAGCTGTTGTTCGCAGTGGTATGAAGTTTCGCAGAATGACAACATGAAATCCAAAGTTTTCATGCCAAACTGACAAAACATTGGCAAACAATTCAGATTTTTGTTGGTGCAAACTTTGGTGTGAAACCTCAGGTGTAAAATTTGCAGGTTAGAAATGTGCAAAAACACCGGGGGAGATACTGGCTTTAAATCCGAACTGCAGGTAATCACAAGAGGCTCGTAGAGAGTGGCATTTGGTTATTCAAAAAAATCAACAAACACTTTGAACACAGCAGATCATCGTAGCATCGTGTCATAGCAAATGTGTTTGGAATTATCACCAAACTACTGAAGAAAAAAAAAAAAAAAAGGCTTTATACTTCCACGTTAATGTTAAGACACGCACGCTCCCATATGCAACCCTGGGTTAGGATGAGCAATTCATTTAAAAACAAAAAAATCTGTATTGTTTCTCACAATAACTAAATTTGCAACCATTATTCCCTGTCTCTGTTGATTCCCTTGATGGTCTGCAGACGCTGTAAACTTTAATTGGATTGTCAATCGGGTTGAGCGCACTTCCTGCTCCGTTTAACACGACTATAATAAATGCTAGCCCTCAGGCGCTGTAACCTTAACCACGCGCAATAATAACCAGTTTACCTAATGCCTGCCCAGACATTATTTACAGCCCTAAAGATGGGTGGTTGGCGAGTGGACAAACCCCAACACGAATTGCAAAGGTGAAGGGAATACAAGCAGACCAAAGCGAAAGGGACACTTTGTCTCTCTCGTTCTTTCTCTCTTGGTATGAATACCGCCGCCCCCTTCCTCTGCTAAGCTTTGACACGTCTCTCCGGCTAATCAATAGGTCATTTTTCTTATTACACTGTGCCACTCACCTACACAGTTTTTGCCGAGACACGTCAACAGCACTGATTTTTTTCTTTTTTTTTCTTTTGCCCGTGTGAAGATATTTTCCATCACCAGTCATCCATACATTGTTGTCATGGCTACATTGTTACCACTCACAAAAGGAATAAAGGGACCAATGATTATGACCGAGGCTTTTTACATTGAATAACAACTATATCAATGCTTTATCTTAGGTTTTTTCCCGCTTTATAAAAAAACGATGTGCAACTTGCCAGCCTTCAAACAGATGTACCGTGGAGAGGTAGAGCGAAAAGAAAACAATGCAAATTGTTTCTTCAATGCAAAGTTTACTCTTCTGCATTGAAGAAACGGCTTTGAAACGGATTTTCTTTGAAGCAAATTTCACAAAACCAACACGTGCTTGTAAAAATTGGCATAAACAAGAAGCGCTAGAACTTTTTTTTTTGCTTGTTGTTTCTCTCTTCAGATTCACTGCTCTTTGAAATCATTACCATCGAACATGCGTGAACAGCTGAAAACTTGATCGCGGCGAGACGCTGCGGGTGAATAGGGAAACCTTTTTTTTTTATTATTTAGAGGTATCCATTTGAAACTTGTGCTGTAGATAACTGGCATAAATATGAAGAAAAAATGTATTGCCAGTTTTCTACCATTTCATGTTTTTGTATAAAAATGCCACACAAAAAATCCCAGATTTTCGGCGATAACATCTGAATAATGGATCGAGCCAGGTTTAAATGTATGGTTTTATTTTGTGGATGTTTTAGTTACAAATACTTTTTCAGAGGTGATTTGGGAAATCTTGTTTAGTTTGAAAATAAGCTGTAATACTTCAAAATACTTCAAAATTTGGTCAGGAGGTGCTACTTGTTGCACCAATGTGAGAACAATGCATTTAGAGAAAATAGCCCTTGAAATTACAATATCCTCTATGGGGAAACATTGAATCAGTGCAATAATTAGACATATCATTGTGAGGATTGTGAGGATTTGTTTTGGTTTTCAGGTAACAGACTAATTTGGCCTTGAAAATTAAATAAACGCGTTTGCTTGTAGTGTCTCCCTTAAAGGAACAGGCCACCGTTCTTCCATACAGTGATATGTTCTTACCTGAGCTTAGACGAGTTGATACGTACCTGTCTGCTCTTTGTGCCCGTGGAAGAGCGTGGTAACTTCACCCCCATTTGGAGTTATAGGAATATGTTGGAAGAGGCCAAATGCTAACAACATCTTTGGTCATTTTGCGTGACTGAGCACATGCACAGACCAGACATCTACGTATCAACTCGCATAAGCTCAGGTAAGAACATATCTCAGTATATCAAAACAGTGGCCTGTTCCTTTAAGAACATGCACTATCTTACCATATTTGGATCCATACATAATAACTCACCTTTTCATTTAATTTCATTCTTCAAACAGTCTGTCAATAATGTAAGTTACTGCCGTTGAGGATTGTTGCGACAGCTCTTTGTGCCCAAAATGGAAACGTTGCTCCATGAAACCTTCGTCATCCACATTTTAGTCTTGAGCATCACGCCGTGGCTTTATCTAACAGACAGTGTCCTTCTTGGCCCTTTCCCCTCATTTTCCACTTTGCTGCTCTCGGCCTCATCAGTGTGTCCCCTGCGGTTTGACTGAGATGTGCTCCTGTGATGGAGGCTGCCATACTGTCAGTCCACATCCATCCTACAATAGGGATGCATGCAACAGAGAGCCCACCCCGAACAATGCTTTCAATTCAGCGGAGTTCAATTTGAATTTTTATGCATTTATTTCTGCTAAATATGACTTGTGGGACAGTTGTCAAAAAGGGAAAATTGTTTGTTGTTTTGCCAAATGCAATTCTCTTGACATTGTAATGAGGAGGTGTGAGGAGATGAGTAAGCCTCTGCAAATGTTTTATGCAATATGTGTAGTAGTTGTTATCATCTCATTATTTGTACAAAGCAAACTTAACATGACTTTCTTTGCTATTGATTTGGGATGGGTTTGACACAAAATACGAAAGAAAATGGCTTGGGAGGGGCATAAAGACCACACTGGTTACTGATTCACTGTCAGATATACTTTATTAAATGATTACTATATCAATATAACATGTAGATAGAAGAGTAAGTCACTGCACAACTTCTTCAACCATCATCAAACCCTTTACTAATCCATTACTAATGTCAGAATAATGGCAACAGTATTGTTATTATTACCTTCCTCAATCCCACAAAATGCTAAAAGTAGAACTGAGTAACTCATGCCCATTAGCGCCACTGCAGGTTTCGTAGCATGTTGCGTTTTTTTTTTACTCATTAAGTGTCCGTGAGAGTAAATACTACGCTGACAGAAAAGACAAAGGGAGAGAGGGATATTGTACATCCAAGTACACAATGGAGATCATTTTTTTCACTCAAACCTGGCTGTAAATACTGTTTAAGTGGCGCTAGTCCGCAGGTAGCTTTGCCCGTTAGCCTGTTAGCTTCTTCTTTGTGATTCCATTAGTGTGTGTTGGGCCAACACCTCGGTGGCGTGGAAAGTTGCAATTGTGGGTTTCTGGACACCAGGGGGAGACAAAATATTTATTAAGGTAAACAAGTTACTTAGTTCTTCTTTAAATCAGCTACAACCATCACATGTTTTCATTAAGTTTTCCGCCAATCCGTCTTGCCCCCGGAAACATAAACAGTCCACCCTGTGTGAGAAATGTCTCCACTTGTATATTGCAGTTTAAATGAGGGGGGAAAAAACTCGCAAGAAATGTGCTTAAATTAAGATAATTTATCTTGAATTTGAGCTCGCCAACAGAACAATGGTTATTTAAAGTTATTTAAGTAAATTTATCTAAATTTTTCTTATGTCATGCAGAAAAATGCTTGTGCTTTAAAAAAAAAAGAAAGGTCACATCAATGTAGCTTCTTTCTACATGCTTTAGGCAATCAAAGCACTTTACATCAAGGAACCACTCACCCATTCACAAACCAATGCACGCAGACACTGGGGGCAAGGTGGGTGAAGTGCACACGACAGATTCAAACTGCGGACCCTCCGGTCACAAGACGACTTTCTCTACTCTCTGCGCCACCGCCGCTCCATGGCGCTGTTGGCTATTTAATTTCAGCAGAGTCCAAACCGACTCCAAATCAGCATGAATCCTCATAATTCAAGCAATCTGAAGTAATTCGTATCATTCAAGATGGCCAAAGTATAACCACCCTCTATGCTTCCCGCTTGGTAAAACAAACAAAAATCAATCCCAGTATGTATATTTTTGTACCCAGTTGCTGCCATGTTTATCTGCGGCCACTTGGGATCCAGATTCGCCGGTGGAGTCTTGTAGCCGACTGTGGGGATGTGCTCTTTAAAAGCGATCATGCTGCACTATTCAATTCCGAACTCTGTTTTGACGGAACGAACTGCTATCCCACAATTACTGCGCCTGACTACGGCCCTTTTGTCTCCTCACGGGGCCCACAATCTGTGTTCCTTTTTAGCCCAGGTAGCTCCCTCCTCGAAAGGACAGCCTTGATAAAGATTTCCGGCTTCAAAGAGGATGTAATTTGCCTTTAGTGAGATGACTTTGATTGCCTCTTTTCTCTGGGAGCGCCGGGTAAACAGACACAGCGGGGTTGGAGTTTGGCATACTGATGTCCTATGGGAGCGAGTCTGTGAGCAAAGATGTAAAAATGGGCACAGTTTGATACTTGGGGTGGAACTTGCCCTCCGCCCGACTTGTTCTTCCCTTTGGCGTTGTGTTGTTTCATCGCGTCGTCCCCTTGTTAGCCCACGTTCGAGGGCTCGGGAGGGTTCGGGGAGGGGGAAGGGGCGGATGATCGGCGCGGCGACCTGAGCGCTTGTGTTGGATTAGTGAAGCCGCATGTGGGACGTGTCGGGGACAGGAGAGGGAGGTGAGCGAGGAAAAAAGCCAAACAAAGTCAAATAGAGTAAGAGAGCAACTGAAATAACAGGTCGGGGAGAGTTTATTCTGGGGAGGTGAAGGTCCAGTTCTGAAAGTCTTGCAGCTTTTCACAGTACAGTATGAAGGTAAATCTCAACATTTGGAGTGATTCAGTGAGAGGCTGAAGATACTGCTGTAAGCCCATTTGAAAGCACACATTGTGTTATCTGTTATTTATGCAGAGAAGTAAACTTGTGTCGCTGTAGAAGTGGGTCAGAATGCATTTCCACGCAATGCGAAATGTTGGACAGAAATGTGTTAGTTGGCTAAAAGGAAACAGAGCAACGGCACCCGCTCATTGTCTCAGTGTTGTGAACTGATATGTCTTTCCCTCAGAGTGTTGAGTTTTTCTGCAGCAAAGTAAAAAAAAGTAAAAAAAAAAAAAGTTTCACGGTGTCACATGTTATCGGATCCTGAATAAGCAAGGCCGAGTGAAAGCCGGGCGGATTTTGCAGTTGCAATCCCAAGACGTGAATAGCCAAAAAATTAGAAAAAAAACACACACAAAAAAAGATTGTGTACTTCCAGCCCTCGCCATCCATACAGTACAGCGTTCACAAAATGACAGCTCCAAATGGCCGGCTATTTTTGTCAATGCCTTGAAGCGACCGTCGCCCGTGGCTCACTGTCAAAGCGATCGCAGTAATTCTTCGCCATGAAAAAGATTCAATTAGGCTATCATTAGACGGGGCTGATGATGAGGTTGTGTTTATCGTTAACTTCGCATTATTCGATTCTTCATTTAACAGGCAGCGCCTCATTTCCTGACGACCCATTTAACAAATGCGCCTCCAAAAACTTTCTCTTTTTGGCTCAAAACGTCGGAGTTGTGAAACAATCCGCTCGATTTCGTGCACATGAAAATGGGGGAGCGGTCTCATGTTTCGATTGTCGGATACAAGATTTCTTTTTTTTTGGGGGGGGGGGGGGGGGGGGGGGCTGGGTTTTGTCCCCCTCTCAGGCATGTGCCAATTCTGTGCCAACGTTAACCAGAGAATACAACAAAAAGAAGAGTTTAAAAGCTCAGTTTGGTGAAGGAAGCAGGAAGAGGCTTGTCTGTGTTGCGCGCGGCAGAAGGGGCTCGGTGGCACTCGTGGTTGTGGATTAACTGTTACATCCCGTACAGAGAGGGAAAGAGGGAGAGAAGAGGCCAACGAGGATGAGTCTAAAGCCGAGCCCTCACAAACGCTCTTCCCTTTTTCAAAAAACCAACAATAGACGAGAACAGATTGACTCCTATAGGGCCAGCACTCTGTGTTCTTTAGCTCAAGTCTGCCTTTTCCGCAAATATGAATAATACTGCTCCTCGTCTGACGCTCCGTCCGCAATATTTATCCGTCTGGTATTTCGGGACGCGTTTTTTTTTTTTGACGGAGACGGCGGCGCATCATCAGCCGCCCTGATTTGTGTGGATAGACTTAAGCGCTGCAGATACAAACTGAGAATTGATATTTGCTGTAGAAAGACACCGCTGTACCCTTGACAACCGTTTAACTTTGTGTCAAAAGATGTGAGCTGCCGCGGGTCTGTCTGAAACGTTGCGGGATATCAGCATAAAGTCTAAAATAGCTCTGCGTTTGAAGGTAATTTTCAAAACATCGAGCTCGGATGCTTGAAGGTCACGCAGTTCGCTTTGTTTGTGTAAATTAGCGGGTTGAAAGGGCATTCCCGGAACAAGTGTGATATTTGCAAACACCAAAGACGGTTTCACACATTGCTCGAAACAATAGTATTCTCGTGGTTCATTGTCACGATTCACGTATTTGCTTGAATTATTCGAGTCAATTGTTGCCACCACAGGGTTTGCGCTGTAAACAAAAGGCAGACCTCCACGCGCACTCTGTATCTAAATGTAGCACGCTAACACGCGGGTGCGAAACTACCTGAGGTCAATTTGCTTCCATGGCTTCACTGTGAAAGCTAGAAACAAGTTGGGGCCGCAGATGAACGTTTCAACTCAACTTTCTCCTCCTTTCGCAGTTTGAAAATGGGGGCGAAAAAAAATCTGATTCCCCATGTGTTAACAGGATAAGAGCTGATGAATTTGGTTTGCATTTGTATCGAAGGCGATGCTACATAATGTACTTTTTTACTCAAGTGTAAAGTTTGCTACTACTCCTGTATTTTACACCTCTATTGCCTTGTTTTCTTTGCTGCTAAAACTAGAGCTCTTGCATCTAACTCACAGCACACTTCATAGCCTTTTTATTCTCTCATATTATGGACCTGATTAAACTGTTATTCCCTGTTACAAATTTCAGCTGAGGCATAGATTTAATTCCACTACTGAGAACGTATACACGCCTCTGATGAAAAAGCATCTCCGTATGTTTAAATTTTTTTTTTTCCCCCTGGTGTTAAACATTATTCTTGCACCGCCCGCTGCAGAGCATTACTGTAGCTCCAGATGTGGCCAGGCAGCTTTAATTGTGTTATTTTTTTATTTTATTTTTTTTCACAGAGCGGTTTAGATACTGTATGGAAGCGAGGGCCCCCCGGGCAAAGAAAGGGAGCCCCGTGACATTGAGGGGCACTAGTGGCCGCAGCGCTGACAAGATGAGAAGTGATATGCCCTCGCCATCCCTGTCAGTCACGCCGCCTCATTAGAGACTACGGCTGGAAGGGGAAAAGGTGCCGAGCGTATCCACACACGGCGACGGGGAGACATTCGAACCGCGGTATTTACGCTGGCGAAGAAACCAATTTTTACCAGCATTACCATCAGGCGCCGGCACCCAAGCTGTCAAGGGAAAGTTCAAAGATGGGCAAATTAGCATACAGTGTTTGGCAAAGTGGCATAGCAATGAGAAAGCGGCACGGCAGGCATGGAGTTTTTTTGTGCGTTGTGTATGTGTGTGTGTGTGTGCAACAATGGCTACCGGTGAGGAAGGAGATAACGCCATGGCATGAAATATTAACCCCTGGCTAAACATGGGCGCTAAGCCGAATAGGAAATCTCAACGTCAATGCGCATTCACAAGGGACTCGCTGGGGCTAGCCGCATTAGCATTAAGAAGCGTGCGCATGTATTCAGGGTCAGCAATACAGGATTTGTGGAAAGAAAGCTTTGTCAATATACACAAAATATGCCGTGAAAACAAAGCATAAAGAATTAAAGGAGTGCTCAGGGACATCAGCAAAGACAGTGGGGTTTTTTATCACATTGCAGAAGTACAAAGGTGAGGATCGTACTTCCTTTTGGGGTGGCAGTGGCTGAGTTGACCCGGTAACTGAGCGATTCATGGTTTGTTCCCTCCAGGGTATAGACTATCCACGTGTCTTTGGGCACTTGACCCATATTGCCACCAGAGTCACTGAAGTATGAATGTGTGAAGTGCTTTTGAGTGCGCGGGTCAAAAAGCTGCCTTGATGTGCACAGTTTGTCCACGATGATAATTATGAATACTACTGTACGGGACTGTCTTTTCGCAATTGGACATATTCCACTAAAACGTTAATGTAAACAGGGATAACATTGTCTTAAAATGACTTACCATCCGGGTCGTCTCGTGATCGAAAGGTCGGGGGTTTGAATCCCTGCTCCTGAAGATGCACACACTGTCGTTGTGTCCTTGGGCAAGACACTTCACCCGCCTTGCCATCAGTGTCTGCGCACATTGGTGTATGAATGAGAGCGTGAATGGGGGACTGCTTCCTTTCCTGTAAAGCTAGAAAAGTGCTGTATAAGTTGAGTAACATTATTTCCTGCCTCAAACAGTCTTTAGATTTTTCCACTGTGAGTAAAGTCATTACTTCATTACATTACACGTTCTTGTATTTTATTCATGAATTTATCATAATCTTTTGTCTTTTAGCCTCAAGCTGTAGTTTTTTTTCACCAATCGCTTTCTTACTTTTACTCGAGTATAATGTGGATCCTTTTGCAGACACTTTGGCACATTACCACACGCGTTGAGACCCTCTCTCAACTATCCCGTAATAGAATCTACACAAGCCAAAATCCCAGCAGTCATTACCTGCAGACACAACAGCCCATTCTGCGGCGTTCAGGAAGCGGCGCGCGGGCACATGCTCTTACGGCTCTCGACACGCCGCATCCTCCGGCTCTCTGAAGCTAAATAGTTGATTGATGGCCTAAGCTGTGAAGAAATGCTCTCCCTTACGTCTCTAAAGGTTTGTAATTGCCGCAGCGAAAGGATGCTCACTCGCCTGGAATATTGATCCTAATGGGATTACTAGCCTGCACCAGTGCGAGTGAACAGGGGCGGAGTGATTGCGAGGTGAACGGACGGACTCAAATGTACTCGGTCCTTTGCAATTTTTATCGATTTTGATTTGTCTTTTTTCTGTCAGTAACGACTGCCGTACGGGAACGGTAAGAAAACAGAGATGGGATAAATACTCGGATAAGACGGCTGCATCTCAAGGGAGAGATCATCAGATAAGGGGGCGACACAACCCCCCCCCTCCCCCGGTGCTGGCGCGGCCCTGCGGGACAGCGGATCCAGTCGATGTTGTTGAGGCGAAAGACTAGCTCGATCCCCATAAACAAAACTGGGTTCAGGCAGAATGGAAGCAGAAGGGAAAAAAAGAAAGGAAAAAATATTCTTAAGAAACGAAGAGGAGACTTACGTAACTGTTCAGCCAAAGGGCGAACAACAGAAAACTTTAGAGACGAGACGACGAGTGTTTTCAGTGTGCTATTAAAATGCGGCAGGTATCTTTTCTACCCGATTTCGCATACTGATTTTAACTCACTCCAAATTAACAACCACCGTCAAAATGTCCAGTATATTAAAAATAAGACTCCCCTGTCAAAATATTTGGGGAAAACAAACTGTGAAGAGCTATGCAGCCTATCAACTATATCATCATCAAATGTAGAGTATCATCAATATCCCTAACTTCTTTAATATTTCACCTTAATTCGAGTAATTTGGACTTGCCGAGTAAAAAAATAAATAAAACATTTCTGTTATTTCATATAATTTTAAGTGCAATATTATATATTTTTTCTTAATTTAACCTCTTAACCCCCACCTGAACCGAGCATATTCTATCCAGTTTGGCACCACCCTAGCCTGGCCTTAGCCATCCGTAAACTCCGATCAATTATCTTTTCCCTACATGTACGTCTGGGCTTGATCACAGTGGCCGCGTTTCATCAGTTGAATTTCAACCTACCATGTGGGCGGTAGGTGTAGGTGATGTCAAGCATTTGCTGGTTGTAGTTCGGCAATGGTGACGGATACGAACGTAAAGGAAGCTCTTCAAGCTGTTCTGGCTCGGCTTCCAAATATCCAGAAATTATAAATGAAGCCTTCGAATGCGCAAGGAATGCTCCAAAGAGGTATAATAGAGTTATGATAGAGTCATGATAGAGTTATGATAGAGTCATGATAGAGTTATGATAGAGTTATGATAGAGTTATGATGGAGCTATTATAGAGTTATAATAAAGTTATGATAGAGTTATGATAGAGCTATGATAGAGCTATGATAGAGTTATGATAGAGTTATAATAGAGCTATGATACAGCTATGATAGTTATGATAGAGTTATGATAGAGTTATGATGGAGTTATGATAGAGCTATGATAGACCTATGATAGAGTTATGATAGAGCTATGATGGAGTCATGATAGAGCTATGATAGAGTTATGATAGAGTTATGATAGCTGCTTCACTCACACGGGCGCATCACATACGTCACGACCAAACACTAGTGAAAATCAGATCCAATCGTTTCAAAGGAGTTCACCCGTCCCACCTGTTAACGGAGCTCAATTGTGACGATCCAGATCCTTGTAGGAAACAAAATGAGTACGAGGGTATGGTAAAACCAGGCTAGCACCACCCCAATCCAAAAGCTTCTTGAAAAAAGTGGCAAAATATTAAAAGTGACGAAAAAGTGGCAAAAATGTGTGACCAAAACGCAGCAGGAAGGCGACAAAAAAGTAACAAAAGAGCAACAAGAAAGCGGTGAAAATTCTGGATGTGATGAGAACCCAACAAATAAGCAATGGAAAAAAACGCAAGGAAAAAGATCCATTTAGATGAGTTTTGTAGGTGTTATAGGCCTATCAATCAATCGTTTTTCATACCGAAAAGTATCACAAAGTGCTTTACAGATTACAGCATTTAAAACAATACGCCGAGCACACCTACAAGCTTATGGACCTTGGATTTGGGTAAAGCTGGACGTTTCCCCTAAGACGCTAAGTGTAAAAGTATATTTGTTCCAATGGCAGATGTTTTACTTATACGTACTCAGGTCAAGCGCATGTATTCCTACATCACTGTTTGCGTAAAGAAAAGATCGAAAGGACCAAAGACAACCACAAACCAATCAAATGCACTCTGGTTTTGGAAACAAAGTGTGTCTTCTTATGATTTCTGCTGCAATTATCAGCCGCCTTGTTAATTACTGCAAATGAATCAGCATCGAGGACCTTCAAGCTCGCCTGTTTGTCATTGTGGCAGTGCTAACCCCAGCAGGGCTCTCGTCTCTCTTGCAGCTGATTGAAACAATGAGCTGGAATAGAGCTGTGGGCATCAGCGATGGCCCTAAGTGTTTGTCCATAAAGTCCATTGTCTGCTGCTTGCGTTGTCTCTGCCCTCCATGCTTCTGAACATAAACACACCAAAAGCACTTGCAAGGACGTTAAATATATAGACATGTTAGGGAGTTGTCAAAGAGTTATTTTTCCTTTTCATGAATATTAATGTGAGTAGTATTTGTATAATTTGTTATAAAAAAGGGCTTTAGATGAACCTTCTTGTGCTTTTGGATTTGGCCAAACTGACCAATAACCAGTGTCCAAAATAGTAATAGTAATCTCTTCATTCAATACACAAATAATTAAAGAGCTTTATTTTAGAGATGGTTGCCGGGTAATCTGGGGTAATAGAAAAAGCTCAAATATCAAATCTTCAATCATGTTCAATAAAAGCACCTATTGACACGGGAAAGCCACTTCCAGAGTGTGTGTGTGCGTCGTGCCGGTCATCTGCTCGCGTTGTTGTGACTAACTCCGTCGCGCACGCCGCAAAGTGCCGCTCGCGGTTAAAGTCACCTTTATGAATAATTATCTGGAAACCATTATGTCCATTCCCCGCGTCTTGATGTTCCCCAGCGGGAGTGTGCGCGCCCGTCTTTTCTTAGGCAGCCCATTTGTGCACACGCGTGAGTCATTGTTTGGCGAGCTTTTGACAGTTTGTTTCTGCCCTGTGGGGGGTCTCCGGGAGAAATGACTTTGCTCGGAGTTGGAAGTGAAAAGAAAGAGGTAAGGATTATCCAAACAGCGGCGTGGCTGACGAGCGGAAATGCACTGTGGCCATGACGAGTCAAATACGACGGTAATGAAGAGGCTGAGGGACGATAGTTGCAGTATAGGCCCATAAGCTGTACCTCCTCCTGTTTCAGGATCAGTCGCAATAGATAAGATAAGCCAATGAGAGGTGATTGTTTTACTGCGGTAGTCATAGTAGCATTTGTAATAATAGTAAAAAATGAGGATTCCTGTACAATCGTCGTGGTATTGTAAGTAATGGCAGCACGATTATACAACAAAGTATGTCATTCTTATTCTACTACTACTACTACTACTACAATTCTAGGTATAGAAACACATTTTCCAATATGTTTTGCATCTCACTGACACTTTACAGAATCTAAATAAGAATATAAACAACTGACCGAAAGTCCGGAGATACAGTAGGTCCAGTCTGACTACCCGTAGGGTGATTGTAAAAATGAGTTTTCAATACCTTCAAAGGCATGTAATGCAGCCAACAATTTCATTTTTTGACAGACACACTTCTAAAGAGTTTTTTTTTCTTTTTTTTTTCTTCTCCTCCACAAAAGAAAGCTATTTGTGCGCGTGTGTGTGTGTGTGTGTCGTGGACTGGGTAGTGATCAGGCCCCCACAGTGCGCGTCTCAGCCTTTAAGAACTGCAGGAGACTTGTAGAGGACAAAAAGCAGCGTGAAAGGAGGCAGGAAGAAAGCGGAACAGAGAGGAAGGGCAGCGCCGGGTTCACTCTCCGACCGCGTGTTTGCATTACTTTATGAAACTGCACTTTTTTTTCTGACAAGGAGTTCTTTAGCGCCGGCGGTTATCGGGGGGGCGCTGACACAAATCCGGCTGATTTGAAATTGCGATTCGCAGTGATAAGGCGCGGCGCACGTGGAATCTAAATGACGGGAAGTCTGGTCAAAAGTTTTTAATCGTCAAAAAGGAGCGCTGCCTAAATGGGCGTCGATCTGAATGTTAAAAAGGATTACTGGCTATGTGTCTTCATGCACCTGGGGTTTTTACGGTATAATGTTCTCTTGCTGCGATAGCTATTGCTTTTATAATGTTGGTACAAGACTTGATTTGTACCATGGATGTATCTGCTTGTTTGCACTGTGTGGTGTTTCCACACTTAGACCCGCTGCTGTCACTTATCACTTTACTTTTTACTCATACTCATCTGTAAATATAATCCCACTGTTGTTCGAAGTCTATTGTTGTCATCTTACTATATTTAACTTTAAACTTTTTATTTTGTATCTTATTTATTAATATTCCTTATGCATGCCCCCTAAAGCCTTATAGTTTAAAGTTGTATTTGTATCTAAATTCTGTGTTATATGTTTTATGTTGCACGTCCGCATCAAGAAAAATTCCTAGCTTGTGAACTTGTTCTCAATCAATGGCGGATCAAATCTATTCTGATTCTGATTCTGACTTGTTTTCAGTGTGCTTTTGGTATTCCTCTGGTTAGTGCTGGTTAAATGGCAAGGCAAGGCGAGTTTATTTGTAGAGCACAATTCATACACAAGGCAATTCAAAGTGCTTTCACAGTTGCATAAAATTACTAAATCCTGTTTTTGTGTGGGTTTATTCTTGCACCTTATGTTTTTTTCTTTTTTTTTTACCTTTTGGTTCTGTCTTTACTCCTGATTTCGGTGTATAATATTCATTTTCATTTCATTTTATTTCATTTATTTGAGCTATTTGTGTATATATATATAAAAAAAAAATAAAAAAACAGGCAAAAGACTGATAGGCTAATATTGGTCTATCAAATCTCCTTCAAGAGTGTAATGTTTTTAATGCGTTCCTTGAATGCTTTTCTTTAACACTGTGATATTTCAAGCGGTTCTCAAACTTTTCATACCTGAATATTTGGCTTTCCGTTCTAAATTTGGTGTAAACTGGGCTAAACTGGATCAATAAGGAACTGGTGGACTATATGTGTATAGTATGACAAACGTCCTTCTACACAACCTAACTGAGCACAAAAACATTAAAAGGCTTTACTTCCAGTTTGAGAAGCCGAAAGGGACACATTAGCATTCGCCGCGCTGGTCCCAAGCTCCGATAAATGGTCAAGGGTACTTCACGAGGACGCCCAATGTGAAACCTAGAGCGACTCTCCATGCAAATCGCTGTCCATAAACAAAAAAGGAAAAAAAGAAAACATGTTTATCTAATTCAGCCCATCAATCAAACGCGTCAGATGGGAGGCCTATTAACTGTGTGTCAACTCGCACTTGTGCTGTTTAGTGAACGTTTTAAATCACTGCTGACTCGGGCAGCTGTCCCCTCATCCGCCGAAAAAAAAAAAAAAATGTAATAAAAAAAAAACCACAGCGGCAGATGTTGCAGAAGTCCCTCCTTTGGTGAGCCGCGACTGCACGTTCTCAAAGACACACGACGTTAGAGGCGTGACCAGTGGGGGCTCCTGCAGGTACCATCGGCCCCCGCGCACGTCCCTGCACTGATCTGTTATGACAGGGACAGGCCACTAGGGGCCCCGGGAGAGTCCCCGCAGCACGTGCGATGGCATCACTGGGTTTGACCTCGCAGACGGGCGTCACTTTGGGGCGCGCCGTGTCTCATTTGATTGTGCCCTGGAAAAAAGTTAGGCCGTGATTAAGATCCACAAGAGCTGCTGAGGGAGTTTGCCGTTTTTTTTTTTTTCCCCCATCCAAAATGGGCCACATTTTGGTGCAACTTCCTGACCCCCTGCTTCTACTCTGAATTGTTTCATATTATTGTGTGACTTGTTCCCTGGACGTACTGAAATAATAATAATAATAATAATATCGGACAAAAGTTCTGACTGCGTCCAACTTTATCTGAGCACTGTTTTTTGACTTCCTGTGCACTCTCGAAATCCAACTTTATTTAAATGTGTCACAAAAGAAAAATCCTCCGCGATATTAACAATTGCTTGGGCACATTAGCAGTTTGTTCTGTGGCGGTAATAATTATCTTCCTTCGCACAAGTCACACACACACACACACACACATACGCACGCACAAACAAAACAAAAAACAGATGCAAATCTTTATTAAACCCTGTGTGCCACCTGCCTGACTTTGTTCGCGGAGCACAATGCGACCATTTATTTCCTCACAGAGCTCGGAGGGGAGTTAAAATTGTACGTGCGTTGATCAGGTTTCCAGAGACACCAATCTTACCTGAATGCAAATGTTATCCGCTATTTCTGCTGGCTGTGTAAATATGCAACAATTTATAGCAATAATATTTCATAATAAATGCTGCCTGAGTGTGCGGCGGGGAGATGTTCGGCGCAGTCTGGGAGTTTGGCAAACAAGTGGGAGAGTGCACTTCTGTTTCAGTGCATCCTTTACTCCGACAGGGCTGAGAGCGGAGAGATCGGCAAACACCGTGCGATACTTTTAATAAACTGTTCAGAAGTAATGTCTTCCCACTAATGTGCAGGAGGAGCTTTTATTTTATAATGACGTGTTATAGATCAAGCCAATTATCGCGTTCGCGCATGTACATTATTATGAAAAAATGTCAGCGATCTAAAAGAGCTTTTTTTAAATGAAAATCAAGGACACTGGTGTAAACTCTCAGTTGTACAGAAATCCTTTATCTCAGACAAAAGGTTCTTGAGCCGTCATCTGTACCGGGTTGGTTAGCGCCCGTGCTTCACAGCTAAAAGGCCCTGGGTTCAATTCCCACCTGGAAGGGGCTTTTCTGTGTGGAGTTTGCATGTTCTCCCCGTGTCTGCGTAGGTAAACTAAAAACATGTGCAATAGGTGAATATATATATATACATATATAATAATTAGGACTAGATAAATAGATGTCAGTTAAAAGCTAAGCTAAAAAGGTGGGTATTGAGCCTGCTCTTAAAAAATACATGAACGTTCTCTGCGGTCCTGAGCTCCTCCTCAGGTCGTTCCAGAGGCGAGGGCCATAATATTGGAAAGACGCCTCGCCGTGAGTCTTTCTGTTGACTTTAGGAATAACTAGGAGACCCCCGCCGGAGGAGCGAAGGGGTGAAGGTTCATAAGGTAAAAGCAGTTCTGAAATATAAGAAGGACCAAGACCATTAAGACATTTAAAAAACATTAAAAGAACTTTAAAGTCAAAGATATTCTCTATAGCAGGGTTCTCCAACCTGTTTTACCTGTTGAGCTACTTTTATGTAACAAAAAAAAAGCTACTTAGGCTTTGAAGACACTTTTTGGTGAAGATATTTCAACTTAATTCAAGAAAATTGATTTAGTTTTGTGTTTATACATAACTTTAAAAACATTCAGTTCAAGATTTTAAAATAAGACTTACCAAGCGTGGTGTCAAAAGGTCGAACATTTTAGGCGAACTTCCAAAAAAAAAAAGGTCAGGAGAGCTTCTTCTGGTGGCCACCGAGATCCCTGCTCTAGTGTAGCCGTTTTCAACTTTGGGCACACACTGTTCTGTCAAAGCTGTACACAGCCCACTTTGTTTATCTTGATACACCCACTAATTCATTATTGCTGCACACTTATTGTCAGAAACATTTGTCTCTCCTCTCACAACCACACCTTGTTGGCAGGGGGCTCGGGGAGCGAACGTTTGTGATTGATGATCTTTGAAGGGCGTGCGAGATCATCCCGCGCAGATCCATGAGGTCTGAGGATGAGGCCTGTTTCCAACTTGGTGATTACAGCTGAGTGGACTCAGCGGGATCTTTACATGCGCGTGTGATTTTGCATATTTTAGGACGTTCCACACTCAGACGGATGCCCGCGTGGCGCCTTGCTTGTAATAAAGAAATGGTATAATGAGATGCCTAACTTTCCTGCTTTGAATGATATTTTGCATTAAATATGTAAATTAAAAATCTCCCACCCTATTACTTTACTTACTACGGTGCGGACCCCTTCTCTCTCTCTCTCCCTCATCACCGTGTCCAAAACAATTTTCTGCATGGCGTCCTTTGCGCTGATGCAATAGAGAGCGCTGGTGTGTGTGTGTGTGTCCGTCCTTGTCCGGACCCTAACTGATTGTGATTGCATTTCCATCGGATTTTCTCCCGCCGGAGAGGCAGAGGACGATCCAAGTCGGAGAAATGGGATCACGGAGAGGAAATTCATCTCCCCCTGCCTCGGAACTGGTCCTTTCCTGAGTGTGCTCCGGTCATGAATAGATGTGCTATTTGGGAATGGTGTCCCAAATATTAGTATGGATCAGTTTATTTTGCACTACTTTAAAAATGCCTCATCTGCCATTTTGCTGAATTTATTAAGGGCTGTGAGATTGTATCCATGCTGAGAAGTATAGTTTTAATCTGGGGATGAAAAAGGGCCCAGTCTACACTCCTTGCTCGGAAAGTTGCAATGTGGCTCAACAGACTCTGCGAAGCTGTGTGGCTTCATTCTTCTCTTTTTCACTCCCCGCAAAGTGCAGTAGATTTTCTTGAGGATTGGATTTGGAGACTCTTTCTGTGATGGAGGGCCCTCAGTCGCTGCCGTTGTTTCAGAGAGGTGCCTGAAGTAGAGCTCTGTCTTTGTTTTTAGAGACTGACTTCTTCCAAACGCTGCCAGCTACAGTAACTTTGTTCAAGCAGAGAATGAGAGACTATATGGACGGCTCCCGTGAGGAAGTACAGGTTTTTAGTGTGTTTCAGAGAGATACCGTACAAAAATCATAACATGGCAGATATTAATAAATGAAATGAATATATTAACAGGTTTGATCAAAAATCCAGCCATTCCAGCTTCTCATATTTGACTGTAATATATTTCAGTGATATTTCAGGCTCGGCCGGGCACAGCCCGAAAGGACGACGTGGGCCCGCCTTCCTGTGGACCCACCACCCGCAGAGGGATCCGTAGGGGTCGGGTGCAGAGAGGACTGGGTGGCAGTCGAAGGCAGGTGCCTCGACGACCTGGTCCGCGTGCGCAGCTTCTGGCGTTCGGGACATGGAACGTCACTTCGCTGGGGGAAAAGGAGCCTGAGCTCGTGCGGGAGGTAGAGAGATACCGGCTAGATATAGTCGGGCTCACCTCCACGCACAGCCTGGGTTCCGGATCCCAACTCCTGGAGAGGGGCTGGACGCTCCATTTTTCTGGAGTTGCCCGCGGGGAGAGGCGGCGGGCTGGGGTGGGTTTGCTCATAGCCCCCCAGCTCAGCCGTCACGTGTTGGAGTTCACCCCGGTGAACGAGAGGGTCGGGGACAGGTCTCTCACCGTTGTCTCGGCCTACGGGCCCAACATCGGTGCAGAGTACCCGGCCTTCTTGGAGTCCCTGGGGGGGGTACTAGATAGTGCTCCGGCTGGGGACTCCATTGTTCTACTGGGGGACTTCAACGCCCACGTGGGTAACGACAGTGAGACCTGGGTGGGGGTGATGGGGAAGAACGGCCTCCCCGATCGGAACCCGAGTGGTGTTCTGTTATTGGACTTCTGTGCTAGTTACGGTTTGTCCATAACGAACACCATGTTCGAGCACAAGGATGTCCATAAGTGCACGTGGCACCAGGACACCCTAGGCAGGAGGTCGATGATCGACTTTGTAGTTGTGTCATCTGATCTCCGGCCGCGTGTCTCGGACACTCGGGTGAAGAGAGGGGCTGAGCTGTCAACCGATCACCACCTGGTGGTGAGCTGGATCCGCTGGCAGGGGAAGAAGCCGGTCAGACCTGGCAGGCCCAAACGTGTTGTGAGGGTCTGTTGGGAACGTCTGGTGGATCCCTCTGTCAGTAGGGTCTTTAACTCCCACCTCCGAAAGAGCTTCACCCAGATTCCGAGGGAGGTAGGGGACATGGAGTCCGAGTGGACCATGTTCTCCTCCTCCATTGTCGATGCGGCTGCTCGTAGTTGTGGCCGTAAGGTCTCTGGTGCCTGTCGCGGCGGCAACCCCCGAACCCGGTGGTGGCGCCCGGAAGTAAGGGATGCCGTCAAGCTGAAGAAGGAGTCCTATCTGGCCTTGTTGGCTTGTGGGACTCCGGGGGCAGCTGAGAGGTACCGGCAGGCCAAGCGCACTGCAGCTCGTGTGGTCAAAGAGGCAAAAACTCGGGTCTGGGAGGAGTTTGGAGAAGCCATGGAGGAGGACTATCGGTCGGCCTCGAAGAGATTCTGGCAAACCATCCGGCGCCTCAGGAGGGGGAAGCAGTGCTTCACCAACACTGTTTACAGTGCGGGCGGGGGGCTGCTGACCTCGACTGGGGATGTGGTCGGGCGGTGGAAGGAGTACTTCGAGGATCTCCTCAATCCCACTGTCACGTCTTCCGATGAGGAGGCAGAGGCTGGGGACTCGGAGGGGGGCTTGTCCATCACCCAGGCTGAAGTCACCGAGGTGGTTAGAAAGCTCCTCGGTGGCAAGGCCCCGGGGGTGGATGAGATTCGTCCCGAGTACCTTAAGTCTCTGGATGTTGTAGGGCTGTCTTGGCTGACACGTCTCTGCAACATCGCGTGGCGGTTGGGGACAGTGCCTCTGGATTGGCAGACCGGGGTGGTGGTCCCCCTCTTCAAGAAGGGGGATCGGAGAGTGTGCTCCAATTACAGGGGGATCACACTTCTCAGCCTCCCTGGTAAGGTCTATTCCAGGGTACTGGAGAGGAGGATCCGGCCAATAGTCGAACCTCGGATTCAGGAGGAACAATGCGGTTTTCGTCCTGGTCGTGGAACACTGGACCAGCTCTATACCCTTCATCGGGTGCTCGAGGGTTTTTGGGAGTTCGCCCAACCAGTCCACATGTGCTTTGTGGACCTGGAGAAAGCGTTCGACCGTGTCCCTCGTGGTGCCCTGTGGGGGGTGCTCCGGGAGTATGGGGTACGGGGCCCTCTACTAAGGGCTGTCCGTTCCCTGTATGACCGTAGCAGGAGCTTGGTTCGCATTGCCGGCAGTAAGTCAGACCTGTTCCCGGTGCGTGTTGGGCTCCGCCAGGGCTGCCCTTTGTCACCGGTTCTGTTCATTACTTTTATGGACAGAATTTCTAGGCGCAGCCAGGGGCCGGAGGGTGTCCGGTTTGGGAACCTCAGAATCTCATCTCTGCTGTTTGCAGACGATGTTGTTCTGTTGGCTTCCTCAAATCAGGACCTCCAGCGCGCACTGGGGCGGTTTGTAGCCGAGTGTGAAGCGGCCGGGATGAGGATCAGCACCTCCAAATCTGAGGCCATGGTTCTCCACCGGAAAAAGGTGGCTTCCCCGCTTCAGGTCGGTGGGGTGTCCTTGCCTCAAGTGGAGGAGTTCAAGTATCTCGGGGTCCTGTTCACGAGTGAGGGACGGGTGGAGCGTGAGATCGGTAGACGGATCGGTGCGGCGTCAGCAGTGATGCGGTCGCTGTATCGGACCGTTGTGGTGAAGAGGGAGCTGAGCCAAGCGGCAAAGCTCTCGATTTACCGATCGATCTACGTTCCCACCCTCACCTATGGTCATGAGATTTGGGTAATGACCGAAAGGACAAGATCGCGAATACAAGCGGCCGAAATGAGTTTCCTTCGCAGGGTGGCTGGGCGCACCCTCCGAGATCGGGTGAGGAGCTCAGTTACCCGGGAGGAGCTCGGACTCGAGCCGCTACTCCTCTACGTCGAAAGGAGCCAGCTGAGGTGGCTAGGGCATCTGCACCGGATGCCTCCTGGTCGCCTCCCTCGGGAGGTGTTCCAGGCATGTCCTATTGGGAGGAGGCCTCGTGGAAGGCCCAGGACACGCTGGTGGGACTATGTCTCCGAGCTGGCCTGGTGTCGCCTCGGGGTCCCCCCAGAACAGCTGGAAGAGGTGTGCGTGGATCGGGAAGTCTGGGCATCTCTGCTGAGACTGCTGCCCCCGCGACCCGGCCCCGGATAAAGCGGAAGAAAATGGATGGATGGATGGATGGATATTTCAGTGACAGTGCATATTAATGAACAGACAACTAGTGCTGTAAATATGCCCGGATTTAGCTAAAGGCTAATTTCCATCCGCAGTCCCATGAGATATTGATTTCTGTTTGGTCATTTTCTTTTCCATAAACATTATTAGAAATTTGATTTTTTTTCTGATATAATTTATTTTTGGAATCAATGGCCAAATGATTATAATATGACCATCGTAGCTGAGATAAATGCTTGAATTAAGAGAATTTATCTTGGATTTGAAAAGGCTTGGGCTAGTCTTACAATCTACTCGTTCCATTGGAAGTCTTATTTCCAGACAGTCCAAATCTACTCAAAATCATCATTAATTCTGTTACTTCATAAAGACTTTAGTCATTCATCTCATAAAAGATGTGTTTCAGTAGCATAGTAAGTCAACTTCCAATCGACTCATTATACTACTGATATCATTTCACCAACTTTTATTGGCTCAAGAAATAATGTTTAGGATTAATAATATTATGTGTTTACTTCAAATTCAATTCAAATTCACTTTATTTATCCATTAGGAACTTCATTTGCAGAGGAAGACATACAACACAATCAACATGTGCAATAATAAATACATTAAAAACAGAAACAATATAGTGGCCTGTGATTGACCAGGTCCACACAGTCATTTGTTCAGCAGGCGGATGGAGGTAGGGAGGAAAGTCTTTGTCTTTGTCCTCAGAGCGAGGGACCTGAACCAACAGGGCGTAGTGAGAGTGCAGAATGTGTGAGGGGTCTGTGGAGATCTGGGTTCCTTTCTTCAGAACTCTGGAGTCATAGATGCTACTAAGTGATTCCTGCTCCTGACCAATGATTTTATTGCTGACTTTGATCATTTTATTGAGCATGTTGCGGTGGGTGAGAGTGAGTGAACCAATTCAGACGGTGATGTTGAATGTGAGGACGGATTCAATGAAACATTTGTAGAAAGAGGCCAGAATGGATTGGTGGACTTGGAGTTTGCGGAGCTTACGGAGAAAAAAGAGGCGTTGTTGACATTTTGAAAACATTTGTTCAGCGTTGAGTTTGAATGTGAGTTTATGGTCGATTCTTCAGTACAAATATGGAATACTTTTTAAGTCCAAAAATCCTACATTACCGCCCATCGCCCTGTGCTATAAGCTCCAAGTTTCAGTTCAAAGCAGTGATTAGGCCTTAATTGTAAGTAGTGCTTTGAGTAACGCTTTCCCAAAGCACATGCTTCAACATTGTCTAATCCTCATTATATTCGATCATTCAGAAAATCAGCACAACTCATCCAAAACGTGGCGGGCTGCCCGTTATGCTGTTGCCACGTTGCCCGGTGGACACCTGTTCCGATAACTCAACATTGACAACCTTATTGTTCCGAGTGCTGCCCGCTCTGTAATTCTGTGTTGAAGTGTAATAAAACCGGCTGAACGGTGTGTGTCCCCGTGTCTCGCCCTCGATAGCATCTGCGCTCCTGATAAAGCCATTGTTCTTGCCTCTAACCACCATTACCCCGCCGTAGAAAGGGAAACGGTTTCGCCTTCTCAAACCAATATGAATGCTCCTTATCCGCCTTTCCACTGCATCTCATCTCCCCCCTCTATTCGTTTAACGTCTATGCCCCATCATTCATTCGCGAGTCTCCATCTGGCGCCCCTTAAACTTTTTTTTTTTTCTTCTTCTTTTTCTCGTTGTCTCCTCCCGCACCTCGTTTCTTCCTCTCCCCCCCCCCCCCCCCCCTGCACTCGTCCTCCTTCTTCCTCTCCCCTTTGTGCGCCGTGGCAGGATCCTGGTTGCTCCGGTCTGTATTGCTGGAAGCCCTCTTGCTGAGATAGATGCTTGCCTATGAAAGACATTTGTTTCCTTTACTGTCACCGCGCAATAATCAGCCGCTCTAACCAAATCAACATATTGCCCCGGCGGTAAATACAGCTGAGCGGGGTGTGCGCGCGCGGATGCGGTGCGCGTGGAAACATTCTGTGTCGTTTTGTGCGTACCTGCGTGTGTGTTTTGTGGGCTTTTTTTTTTTTTTTCTTTCCCCCCTCACTTTTTTGGCAACGCGCTACCGCAGATTCTCATAAGTCCCCGTGCCATGTGACGGAGAGCGATGATTCTTGGTGAAAAAGCAGTTTGTTAGCGAATTACAGTTAATTAGCCAACTTTGAGTTCCCAATGCTGTAATTGGGCCCATTTCTCTCCGTTTCCTCCAGCTGGCGTCTCAAAATCCACCGCACAAAATGGAGGAGGGGAGGGACCGATCGGGGGAGAAGTTGGTGCTGAGGGCTGGTGCGATACATGTCTATGGGGGTCCGCTGAGTGCGCCCCCCCCCCCCCCCGGGGTTAAGAAGCACTTTGCACTTTGGGAGAGAGACACACTAGCGGAGTATTAACTATGAGAGATAATGACGAAGGGATGGCTGAGGGGAATGAGAAATGAACGTGCGACAAGCGGGGAGAGACGAGGGGAGGAAGGAGAAGACGCTGGCAGAGATGTTAAAGGCAAAAGTCATATTGCAGGCTGACACAGTGGGCAGCGGACAGGTCTCTAATATCTTTACAGACCATTTCACAGGCTCAGATGGAAGTCTTCCCAAAACTTAAATCGCCAAAGAAATCAAGACTTTCACTTTTTCCTCAATTCTTAACATTGCTGTTTTTACCCAGAATTCTCAATTTAGGTTAAAGAGCCTTTTTTCCTGAATATACAAAATTATTTAGCGCTACAACCAGTTCAAGAACCATACAGAATAATATTACTAAGAAATCAATACATCTAAAAAACAGGTCTCAGAGTGTTGCTGTAGTAATGTATGGATCAAAGTTGTTCTTACGCAGCAGCAGTTTGGATCACGTTTATGAATCAAAGAAGCTGCTATGTAAAACAGCAATGTTAACTATTTTAAGTGGGAAACGTATGTAAATGAGCCCTGTATTGCTGCCTTTCCCTGAAGTCGCTTTCTGAGTTGGACATTTTGCATTGACCCAGATATATTCTTTATGACTCATCCTTTGGTTCTTACCCCCTGTTTGGAGACTCGCCGGCAGTGACACAGCAGCATCGAAATATGCCACGATTGCACTTGAAACAGGGAGAACTCCATGCGTCCATGCGTATGAGGAGCGATGGCTCGGGGGTGTTGAATAAAGGAGTGATGAAATAGGGGAGCGGGTCTCTCTGGTGCTGCCTGTGATGATCAGTGTGGTCTAATGAAGGTGCAGCGCTCCCACAGGAGCCTGCCGCTCACTGACGACCGCTGGGAATGGCAATTAATGCGCCGACATACGCACACATGCATATACAAACACGCTGTCTCCAAAAGTTGCAAAATTTACATAAACGCACACAGCGGCAAGTTACATGTTTACAATGGTCTTTCACTTTTTATTAAAATAGCAAATGCACAACTTCGGCCCCCAAAATGTCCCCAGGTCCAATCCCTGGGCCTGGTAGAGCCTGTGGAGTTTGCATGTTATCTGGGTGGGTTTCCGGTTTCCCCATCATCCCTAAACGATACACAGTGGGATAAAAGCTCCGGCTACTCCTCGCCTTATGTCAAGATCTGGAGATGGGTGCTGGACTGCTGCTGCTCCATTGAAATGTGGGTCAAAAAACACTGATGTCTGATCCTCGCAACCAATTCTGCCTTCAACTTGATATTTAAAGTTGAAGTTGGAGTTGCGTGTTATATTTACACGATTTGAAATGTTTGAGAGTTACTGGTACTTTGCTCGCTATATGTTACTTTTGCTGAAACAATGCGTGGCACCCCTTTATGCATACCCATTAGTTTGGTGGAATATAAGGGGCCATTTACAGTCACCATCAGATTACGCAGCCACACTATGCCTTTTTATTCCACAGCGCCCAAGTGATTGCTGCCATTGTGAATGTAACCACCCAGACGTCTCAACAGCGTTTCTTTTCCTGTCTGCACAACGGCGTTCGTACATCTTTGAGTCCTGTATCTCACAGTTACCAGTTCTCAATATGTGGTTAAGTGGAATAAACATAAAATGCCTTGTTAAATGCAGCTCCATTCTCTATATACCTAAGAGTTTGTCTCCTCTCTGTGCCCTTGTTACATTGTCATTTGTTTATATATTGACTCTATGGACGCTGCTCTCTCGGCGATGGCAAGCCTGAGCCAGGATTGCGTGTGTATGCGCCGTGGAACCAGTACTTTCAGAGCAGGTCACAGGGGAGCGCACAGTTATGTAAAGATGAAAGGATAAACTGCTGAGGCAGGAGCCGGGAGATGGACAGAGTTAGGCATCTATGCGTGAATGAGTGCTGCGTAAACATTATACAAGCCAAAACACAACCCCTGTTTTTGAGGATAAAAGCGCGGACCGCTGAGACTATGGCAGAATGGTACTGCTGTTTATTTGCTCTGGACAGGGCACGTTAATGTAAGACTGCATGCATGTTCAAGTTTATTTATACAGCACTTGTTGTGGGCCAAAAATGACAAGAACATAATAATAATTGAACAACTAACACCCGATTTTCACCATGTGCTAATTTGCGGAACTGCGGGAGTTGACACACGAGGAGCAGAGAAAACAGGAGAGACACTGGATGAATAAGTTGTGTCGATCTGAACATTGGTATTTGCCCGCAAGGAGGCAGGACAAAGGCCACACAGCTGTGAAGCGCAAAAGGAAATAGAAAACGTGTTGAGCTTTTTTGTTCAGTTCAGTGTCAGTACAATAGATTATTACGTTTAATTGTTTACTATTCCAGTTCATGCTCTATACATACTTTTTTACAGTATGGTGAATATCTTTGGACATGTATAGTATAGTTGTGCGTCTGTATGGAACCGTCCACATTTTTGCAGCTCGTTCCAAATCTTAATGTATCTCGGTAAATAAATTATCATTATTCTGTTTAGAACCTGCTTTGACCTTTCTCATAAAGAAACTGAAAGCGTTCCTTCACCTCTCGTCCGAGCTGCTGCAGATTTCGATTTCTTTTCAACAGAGAGAGAAAGGGAGGCCTCCTGAAACACTCCCCTCCCTGGTGTCTGGTCTGGCATCCTTCATCTGCTACCAAACAGCATTAAAGTTACACGCCAAGGCTTCGTGTTTTTTTTTTTTTTTTTTTAGCCGGGAGCTTCTCTGACCCAGAGTTCAGGCGTTCGACTCTTGAATTCTTCAACAGCGAAAGGAAAACAGACCGGAGTTGTTTACCTTCGCAGTGAAGCGGCCTTCTAAATACTATCTGACAGATGCAAAACGCCGGCGCAGCAGAGACACGCGTCAAACTGCCGAGGTGCAATCACTGGTAGTTAAGGAGGAGGGGTCTTACTTACCTCTGGGTTAATGATCCTCATTAATATGCGCTAATATACCCCAGGTCATACAGTAATTAAAAATCTCATCCGTCGCTCTCAGCTTAAACTAACCGACTCGGCTTCATCCCAAGATTTGCATTTATTATTTGTCTCCGAGGTCTTACAGTTCACGTGGCTCAGGGCGGGGGTTAGGACTGCGCAATGTCAAGAGTGATATGCAATAACCATGTTCGAAATTGCAATGATGAGCAGCAGAAAGCTCACTCTACATGAGCTTGAGACCACTAGCAATAATTTACTTATTGCTAGTGGTCTCGAGCTCAAGTTGTCAAGAGAAATACTGCAGAAAGATTGTTGCATCTTTGTACCATCAGTGTTAGCTTATAGGTTTTTACCAGACATTCATTAAAGCGGCACTAAGTAACGTGCTTAATAAATCCTTTCCGTAGTCCCTCTGGAGGTCATATCTCCCCCTGGTGTCTCTGGCCAGAAATCTATACTTGCAACTCCCCCGCCTCCGGGTCGGAGCCACCAATACACACGAATGGAATCACGAAAAAGAAGCTAACAGGCTAACGGGTAAAGCTAACTGCGGGCTAGCGCCATTTAAACAGTATTTACAGCCAAGTTTGAGAGACAAAAAATATCTCCATTGTGTAATTGGATGTACAGTATCCCTCTCTCCCTTTGTAATTTCTTTCAGCGTAGTATTTACTCTCACGGACAATTAATGAGTAAAAAAATAACGCAACATGCTACGACACCTGCAGTGGCGCTTATGGCCTCTAGGGGCATGAGTTACTTTGTACTGCTTTAAAGAAAGTTCCAAAATGATTCAAAATTATGGGATTGCTAGTTCTAAAAAAAAAAAAAAAAAGCCTAAACTGGGTTTTACAACAGAATCTTAACCCAGCAGAACCAAGCGCAATTTCTCCAGTTTGGCTTTACCCAAATCTAGGAGCTTCTTGGAAACGGTGTCAAAATAGTGACGAAAACAAGACAAAAAAGCGATGGGAAAAAAAAGTCTCAGCTTTCAAATGAGGTGTTACTCTTGCCTGTAGGCTGTAAAATCTCCAGTCGAGAAGCTTTTAGATTTGGTTAAAGCCGCACTGGGGAAAATGCACTTGGTTAAGGCAAGGGGGGGTAAGAGGTTAACAACGCTGCTGTATCTTTGACGGGAAATGATGAATCCGTTGGTATTGCAGTAAATTCATCATATTTACAGTGAGGCTCCTGTGAGGGGTAACATTTGGCCATGGCTGTCTGCCTTTCGGCCGTATCCTAGACTGCTTCCTCGGTCTGGTCCGGGCACGACTGTTTATGCTCTGAATGGCTTTTGCAGGTGGTGCCTTGGAGAGTTGCATCACGTTTGCGAGAGAGTGTTTGTGCAGAAAGGTGCACACAAACAAGCGCTCCAAAATACACACGCAGACGCACAAACGGCAGCGAGGTCCACCAGCGCGGGGACTTCCTTATTCCTCCGAGTCACCTGATGTCAGCTGATGCAAGCCGGGCTAATTGTGTGGCAGTATGACGATGGCATGTGTTTGTGCTGAAAAAAAAAATACCCAGTGACTCAGGCCAATGCGAGAAACTAATGATATCATCGGCGCACGAGTGAAGCAACAATGTGGAGTCTATTGGTAAATGATATTATTTTACTGGTCAGTTTGTTTTAACATTAACATATCTGTTCAGAAATATTGGGCTGGGGTTTAGAGATATATAAGTTACAAGGTCCTTTCTTGTCTTCTTACTTGGATTCAGTACGCTCTAGCAAGAATTAAAGTAGAAGAACGGAGACATTCATTAATAACCTCTTATTCCACACATTTGTCTCCAGTTCGCTTTTATTGAAATCTAAAAGCTTCTCGACTGGAGCTTACCTTTAGGCCAGAGTAACGCCCTCATTTGAAAGCTAATACCGCCAAAACTGATCTGCATTTTTGTCACAAAACTACTTGTTTTCATATGTTGTTTTGGTCTTGTTATCATTGATTTTTTTCCTTGTTTTAATTTTTTTTTCTTCTTATTTTCATTGTTTTTTTTGTCTTGTTTTCATAGTTTTTTTGCCTTGTTTTCATCTGTTTTTTTGTCTTGTTTTCATAGGTTTTTTTTGGTCTTGTTTTCATAGTTTTTTTGTCTTGTTTTCATAGTTTTTTTGTCTTGTTTTCAGTTTTTTTGTCTTGTCGTATTTTCATTCTCGTTTTTGTCACTATTGTCAAGAAGCTTTTAGATGTGGGTAAAGCCAAACTGGAGAAAATGTGCTCGGTTCAGGCGGGGGTTTAGAGTTTATATTCTCTGAGCCGATGTCCAACAGTGCCCAACATTTCTCACGCGGCCTTTTGGCCTTATAGTATCTAAAGACATTGATCAGTATAACATGTGTCTGAACCAGAGCCCGAGTACTTAGCTCGAGAGACGAGAGAACTAACACCACAGTAATTATAAGTCTAAGGTGAGTCTGTTGTCACATAATGTACAAAGACAAGACAAATCCTTCCAGACGAGTGTTCAAGCAAAAGGCTACAGTTCTGCTTTCCACTGAAAAGTTCACCTCACGTGCTGCGACTCTCCGTCTTTTCCAATTGTGCAATTTGCATGCAATTAACATATGATTTAGGCTGCCGACAACTAATAACGCAATCAGTGATCAGGACCGCCTTCTATCCGCGTCGCAAGAGTGATGAGGAGCTCCAAAGGGCTAGCAGTGGGATTTGAGTCAGTAAAAATACCTCTTTTTGACAGAACATTTATTTTAAAATGTCAACTCTATTAACTAAAGTCCAAAATTAGAGGAAATGGAAGGTCTATTATAAAAGATATTGTGATAATTACCTATTTAGAAAGCCAAGGCAGCAGCGGTAATGAGAACTGAAAATATCAGACTTTAAACTCTAAAAGCCAAGCCACTGCTGATGCCATAATATTATGAACTTTGTAGTACTGCCTATTACATCCCGAAATGTAACAGTGGGACGTTTAATTAGACATTTAATTCAGGGATGAAGTCATCCATAAACCAACATGTAATCATGTTTGTTCCTGAGAAGTCATTATTTAGTAAAGTATCATGAAATCATGGATTAATTCATGCATAAGTTCATGAAAATCATGCGTGAACTCATGCAACATTATTATCAACATTATTATAAAGTGCCTTCTTTGGACCAACCACCTGCAGGAGGAGCCATAGGAGCTGGTGCAATGTGATTTGGGCAGCTCCAACAGCTGCCCCCACGACCCGGCAACGGACAAGTGGGAGAAAATGGATGGATGGATTATTATAAAGTGTTACCGTTATGGTAGGCTCTTAACCTCTTAACCCCCGCTTTAACTAAGCACATTTTCTTCAGTTCAGCTTTACCCAGATTTAAAAGCTTCTAAAAAAAGGTTCTTAAAAAAGCTTCTTAAAAAAGCCTCAAAATAGCGACGAAAATGAGACAAAAATGCAACAAAAAAGGTGCTGAAAATGACAAAAAAGCGGCAAAAGCATGACAAAAAGTGATGAAAAGGTGACCAAAAAATGTCAAAACAGCAACAAAAGACCAACATAAAAGTTACGAAAAAGCCACAAAAACATGACAAAAAAGAAATTCAAAATGTGACGAGAGCACAACAAAAGTTACTCTGGCCTATAGGCTGTAAGCATTCAGATTTAGGTAAAGCCCAAGAAAATGCACTCGGTTAAGGTTACGAGGTTAATCTGACACCGTTTGACTTTTTTTCCACTTGAGATTTTACTTCACCCCAAAGTCTTGAGAAACCAATCCCGCGTCGGCAACCAGCAATTACCCACACAATGCCTTTTCTTTCCCCCCAAGGTTCCAAACAACTGCATTTTGGGGGGATTCTGTATAACCACTGTCTCGTCTCCAGCTTGAGAGAGTGCTCCATTGAAGCTACACACAAAAAAAACAAAAAGACACATTTTCTCAGCGTCCACAGTGGCGGCCCTAATGCCTGAAATGCATCTCCTCTGCGTTCAAAATCCCGAGGCCCCCTCCTCCTCACTCCGTTCACCCCTGTCAGCGCTAATGTGTTGACGCGCGGATTGTCACTGCTGACTCAGGGCCTCCAGATCCCCGCCGTTTCCCCATAATGCAACGCCACACAAAAGAATACATAATTGAAATGGAGTTTATTCATGAGATTACAATACGGCACGGTGTCTCTGACTACGCAAGGTCGCAACTGGCAATGTGCGCAACAAACAAATCGGATGCATTAGCGTCTTGCTGCTCCCTGTTCAATTCGATGTGCCTTTTCTTCTTAATTCTGCTTTGATATCCAATGTGCCTGCGCAGTATTGCTGTTTTTGTTTTGTTTTTTGTTTTCATTTCATCCGCTTGAGCTCTGTGATGAAAAGATGTTTATGTTCATAGGCACCCGCCCGTTGCTCAGTATGCATAGCTTTCTTGATGGCAGCCGTGATTCTAAAATGTTGGGCAATTGTAGTGAAAAGCACTTTTGTTTCTTCCAGTGCAACGATGTCTAAAATTCCGTGTTGAGATGCAAATATCCCTATTTTAATAGTCGAATTGTATAGCCTTCAGAGTCAGGAAGCGATTTGGAAAAAATGTGGACCAGTATTGAGAAATTGCACTATAAAGTAGGAGTGTGACAATACATCAATTTTCCAATATATCGCGATATTTTGCGGGACGATACGATACTTTTTATTTCGATATCGATATTTTTGATGACGTCATGCATATTAATGAGCAACGTCACGCATACTAATGAGGCAGCAGTGCGCCACTGTTTTCACCGTCAATAGAAGCCAATGATGATCAAGAATTCAGTCAGACCAGCAGGGGGCAGCGCTACAGTTTTAAGCGCTTGGACCAAACACTGTCGCACACAAAAATTACTTTTAATGATAGTTTTTTTATAATTATAAAGAAGATTCATTTGGGGTTTATGTATTACTTTTTAAATAGGACTGTGGTTTCTTGTTTGTTTAAATGTAAAGTCACTGACAGATCTGTAGACCCATTTTCAGTGTGCAAGTCAGGGATCATTTCTAAAAGTGGTACAAAGCACATGAAAATAAATGTAAATGATGAATATGTGTAATATGTTAAAATAAAGGTTAAAAGTAGCATGTTTTTTTTATCGTGATGTATCGTGGGTTATTTTTGTGCAGTATATCGATTATTGCAGTATTGGCGTATCCTGAGATAATCGTTATCGTAAGCCATGTATCTCGTATCGTATCATATCGAATCGGGAGGTTCCCACCCCTAGTATAAAGTCGGCAAACTGCAAAAAGTCGTTGATTTTTGGATGTGGCATCTTATCAACCAAAGGAAGCAGCAAAACATGTTTATTGATTGCTCTATTAATCATCACATGCTAATGTACTCACCCGCTTCAGAAACTACCCCGCTTGTCCGCCGTCAAAATTATGGCAATGAGCGTTTGTGAGTGGCTTTGCTAACTAGTTCTCGAAAAGTTGCGCTTGTGAACTGTTTGTTACCTGACTGTTTTATGGCGACGTGTGGCGTTAAACACAAATGAAGGCTATTATTTTGAAGGTTGAGTTTACAGTGAACGGCTGTTAATGAAATCACGCTGTTTTCTCGGTTGTCCTGCTGTTCTGGAGGAGAAAATATTAGCACCCGTTTGTCCCTTTGCCAACCAATCTCGGTTGGCAGCTCATTCTGTGGTGGATTTCTCAAAATGCTGAAGTTTTGATGCATTACAGCGGCACGGTGGTAGAGCGGGTTGTTTCACGATCGGAAGGTTTGAGGTTCGTGTCCCGCCACCTGCAGGTGCACACTGTCGTTGTGTCCTTGAGCAAGACACTTTGCCTCAGGTGTCAGGTGCTTTGGTGTTTGAATGAGAGAGTGAATGGGTGACTGGTTCCTTGCTGTAAAGCGCTTTGAGTGCCTAATGTAGGTGGAAAAGCGCTATACCATGGTATCTCTTAGGGATGGGACGATACACTTAAACTCACGATACGATGCACCTCGATATGTCTGAGTCACGAAACGATATCAAAAAAGAAAAAAATATTACTGTATAATAACAACTTTTTTTTTATTTTTGTTTCAGTTGAACACGGGGAAACACAAGGCCTAACAGGCCAAACACAACAACTCCCTTAGTGCTGCTCTAACCCTACGTTAATGTATCTCAGGACTGGTTCTTCTTCAAAAAAACGAACATATCATTCCTGTGACTTGGTTTGACGACGCACTGCAACATTCCCCGGATAAATATATATATTTTTCATTTAATAATAATAATAATACATCGAACCTATATAGTGCTTTTTGGACACTCAAGCTTTACATAAAAAAAAAAAAAAAAAATCAATAAAAAAAAATTTAAAAAATTCGATTCATTTGTTTTTTACTCGATGCGTTTCATCACGTTTTGTATCGCGATATTTCGCCAAACGATATTTCGTCCCATCCCTTGTATCTCTATACCAATATAGAGATACCATTTAGTATCCCTATGTTACCTGGCCCTATCCACATGAACACAATCTGTCACAAAAGCCAATGCCTTCTCTGGCAAAGTATTTCAATCTCCTAATAATAATGTCCAAACATTTTTCAAAATCATTGATGTGCGTCGGAATTTCAACCATGAACACTCTTCTTCCCAAACCTGCGCCTCTACTATACGGTTATAATTGTCCCTGCCTTTCATCTGAGATTATGATTCCGTAAACGCAACCCATATAGTCCCCAAGTCCCTGTAAATAAAATGAGTTGAGGGTGAAAGCCTGTTGGTATCCTCTCTACTTAAGCTCGGCTGGGAGGCGACGTCTGATGATGCAGACAAGGCTGTACTTCCTTCACCTACTGTGGAAGTGACATATGGACAGCTTCTGTGAAAAATTCAGATTGCGCTCCCGGCTTGGCACTTACAGAAAACGAGAAATCATTTTTTTCCTTAGTTTTACTTTGGAAATAAGTTTCCACACTTGCTCTGAGTCAGAGCGTGTTGAGAGGGCTGTTTAATGCCGTGGAACAAAATGTGCAGGGGTGCTAGGGCGATGCAAAACAATTAAATGTATTGCAAACAGAAATAATAACTATGAATAGATGTTCCCATGTGCCCACCTGCTCGACACTATGGGAGATTAATGCAAAACGCGGCACTTGTTGTTGGACACAGGCGGCCGAATAGTTGTTTTAATTGGAAAGGCAAAAAAGGACACTTCATGAAATAAAAGCTATCTGGCACCAAAAACACGTTAATTAATTTGCACTTAAAGATGACTCATCGACACTCAAGTTAAACGCTCAACATTTTCTATTATCGCCGGGGGACTTTTTGTAATCAGCGCACTTCAAGGGAGGCCAACCCTTTTCATGTTTGTAAACACGGATGGGTCCATGAGCCGAAGCAAAGTTTAAAGATTGGCCATCAAGCAACTCAACTAATGAGCAACCAGTGGACAGCGTCATAAAGGCGCAACGTGAGAAAACATTAGCGAGGGTAACAAGGTTTTCCCTGCTGTCGTTGGCCAGACAATAACAGCTAAATAAAACAAGTAGGTCTCCGAAATGCTTTTCCACACTAGAGCTGCACAATGCGAGAAATATAACCGCAATACTTCATTATGCGTCATGAGTTTTACTGCTGTATTCTCTTAAAGGTGCACTATGCAACTTTTTATGCAAAAAAAAAATAAGTTGATATTAATACGTATTTGACCTTTACTTACCGTTCCGATGGCCAGTAGGACGCTCCAGGAACAATAGTTTTTTTTTTTAGGTTGTCACTGCTAATTGAACCGTATCCGTGGTTACATATGAATTCCACTCCGAAAAGCCTCCAGAACCACCCACACAGCCGCTGGGTCACTGGTATATGCACTAATGTTACCTTTTTTTTTTTTTTTTTACATAAACAGTACCTTTAAATTTCAACCATCACCTAAATGTGTTGTTGTTCTTTTTTTCATCAAATTGTGTCCAAAGCAGACTAAAAAAATACTAAATCTGGGCCAAAACAAAGGCTAAAATTACCCTTACGTAGGAAATTCATGACTTTTTTGTTTAGTTACTTTGCCGTTTTGGATGTGACAACAATAAGTGGGCACATCTCAGTCCGATCGAAGACCGTGGTGACCAACGATACGGATATTGTGTCGCACCTAATGTTAATTTAGCGACATACTGTGCAGCTTTATTACTTACATTGGACAGGTACAGATTCTAGCTATCGCTGCTATATTGCTGTCAAATCAACAGTTTTATGTAGACTATGCAAGTTGGGCAAAACTGATTAGGTGAGAACGTTACTCCGTATAGGCCAACGTATTTGAAAAATGCCATCTTTTCAGGCTTACAGAAAGCCCCTTCGCTTTGGCGCGTCACACATTTTCATACATTTTCTGTTCTATAAGCAAATCTAAGCTCGCTCGCGCAAATTGCAAACATCTTAAGCACCTCTTTTCCTGCTTTTTTTTTTGCCTCGCATGCAAAAAGCGCATTGATATACTGTACGTGCGCGCCCATTCCCCCTTCTCCAGAGCTTTCAGCCAATGTTCAGCGGTAAATGGAGAGAGGATAGATGTCCGTATCGCTCTCCACCTGTGGGCCATGCGTGTCGTCAGCAGCGCGTGTGGCTGCATTTATGCACAAGGAGGGGGAGGGACGGGGGCTATTTATTTCTATTGTTTTCAATGAGGGTCCGATGTGTAGGATCCATAACAATAGCATCAATCCGGGGCAGCGGCGGCGGCAGTAAGCGATGTGGATGTAATTTATATGGTAATGCAGCTTCTACAGGGGGGCCCCCCGAGTGATGCAAGTGGACATCTCTGACAATGGACAGCAAGGCATGGGTGTGCAAGAGCATCGCAATGTTACAGAGATCAGCGGGTCTGCACACTGTTCACGCCCAGCGCCGCCACAGACAGGAGGGGTCAGAATTACGACTGGACGATGGCTACTGTGGGACCTAAAACAAAAAGGGTCAATGCGGGGCTAAAACGAAGCTCTTGACTATAATTACCTCGGCTACACCAGGAGACGTACAGTATTTTGTTTTCAAATTAACCTAATCTGCCGCCGACAGGCCGCCACCCCAGCAGTTTGAGAACCCCCGCTGAAGATATATCCGAGGACACACAAACAAGCAAGAGGCGCACACCCGCAGACTTCCCGGCAACACCGCGGCATGTTTCAATTAACGGAAACAGATAGGTGCTGCGGCACGTCGGCGCAACTCGGTCAAAAGGTGTGGTTTATTGCTCTATATGTGCCCGCTTCAGGCAGGAGCACATGAGACCAGCCGTTCGCAAGGCAGTAGATATTTAAAGCCACACTGCGTATCATTTCACCCAGTATACGCATGTATCCCTTAACCCCCCCCACCTGAACCGGGCACGTTGTCTCCGCTTTCAGCCCAAATCTAAAAGCTTCTTGAACAATACCACAATATAAAATCAGATTCACTCCATCAAAAGAAAAGGAACGGAACAAAAGAAAGAGTTCCTGTACACATTTTTACACAAAATGACAAAAACACAACAAAAAACAACAACATTGAAATAAAACAGGACAAAAACCTACAGAAACGAGACCAAAAAAAGTACGAAAACGGTAAAAAAAAACAAACGTGACTAAAAGGCTGTGAGCTGCAGTCAAGAAGCTTTTAGATTTGGGTAACGCTGAACTAAAATCTAAATTTGCTGGGACCGGGACATCACCAGCTCGTCTCCATGGAGATATTGCTGCTCTTTGACTACAGACAATGCTATATATATACATATATATGTTGGTTTTTAAGTTTTTTAAGATCAGTTTATTCTAATTTCCAAGATATATGTAAGAACACACTATTGTACGAAAAGTATTTTTGAATTGTAGAAAATAGTTGCTTCCAATGAAGAGCAGCATGTTTCAGTGGTGCTCTTCTCAAACCTGGATGTATAGAATTGTGTCAGTAAAGTAGTAGCAGTCGTAGCATGTTAGATATAAAAAATAGGAACAGTACGCACTATAATTATAACTTTGGTGGGAACTTTACTTCTACTTGACTATGTTGCTTTGTGTTAAATTACAATACAGCGAACCCTCAATATGACCTGATCAGTGCCACTCTTTGAGACAGTTAATGAAAATGTATAATCATGCAGTAATAGTGATTTTCCTTTTCAATCGGACTTCTGTAAGTACTCTGTAACTCTGTATAAAGAATGCACTTGAGATACCCCCTACAATGCTTGTCTTCCACTTCATCACTTCATGTTTGATAATTCTGCGAATATGAGTATTTAATAGTGCAGTGTGTGTGCACGGCACGCTGTGTGGAGGTCAGAGGCCATTGTTAAGGAGACTAATCATAAGAGCCGCCTGGATGTGTGGTTGAAAAGATGTTTCATGCTGAAGGTTTTTTCTTTCATCCATTCACTTTGGGCATGTACATTATATGTCTGCCTTTTCAAATCCTTGTTCTGCCGGAATCATACAACATCGAAGGTCATTCTTATTGGGCACTTTGTACAGTTTTCCACACTCCTGTCTCAGAGACACGTAAAAGTTTGCTGCAGAAAAGTTTTGGTGTATAAACAGTCTGGCTATCTCGGATGTGTGTTAACTTGTTTGGGTGGCACAGTTAGTTCTCTCGACCTTGAAAACTTTATCTTTCCTGTAAATTAGGCTCTCCTTTGTTGAACCTTCCTCGATACATCGGTAAATCAATAAATAAAACTTCTCTTCTGTCTGCTGCTCGCTTAGCCTGCAGTGCCCTCTAGCGGCATGTGAAATTATACATTTGAATTAAAAAACAGGGGGGAAAAAATCACATACTAGTCGCTCCAGAGTATAAGACAAACTATGAAAAGAGTGCGACTTATAGTTCAGAAAATATGGTATGTGGAAAAGCACCGTTCTCTTACTTCAACTCGGATATCTTTATTCTTTTGGGACATTGCAACGTGTTTAAAATATACTTTAGTGTTATATTGTGTCAGTACTTTGAGGATAACATTTGCATTAAATAATTAGCCTCCCTTTCTCTATGGATTGCTTCGGCCAACTTTTACGATAAGCCCAAACATTAGTGGGATTGTGTAGTAACAGTCGCTCCAAGATTTGTGAATTATCTACTCTCAGGTGGCTTGTCTCACCTCCTACCTGTTTGTGGACTCCCTCCAAGACCGTCTGTTAAAAGCATATGGCATTGACGTGGTTAGTGAAGTAAAATGCTCCATTTTGTTTCGCTTCAAGAAATTATATTTCTGCCTCATATTTCCAGCTCCAAAAATTAAATCAGCTTCTTAAATGACTAATACTGGCAAGCAGACGGGGCTTAGGGGACTGTGTAAATTTCCTAGCAGCTATTTTAATATAATGACTTTACAAATGATAATTGTATAAGAAAATAATGTTAAGAAGATGCTTGTAGACAGAAACTACATAATGGTTTAGACATTAGCTGCCTTGTGTTTGGACTGATGGAGCAGAGCGCAGCTTTAGGCCAAAGAGAGTTCACACCAGAAAGAGAAGTTCTGTCATACCATCATGCCTTTGGGCTGGGTTTATTAATTTTACTTTGACTCTGAGATTATCCACATTTGATCATTTTGTGAAAGAGGACGTGTGGGGAGGCGACAGCGTTCACGATATTATGAAAACTAGGGCAGGTTAGAGCTGGGAACGTTAAAAAACCTTCTGTTAAACATGTCAAGAAGTAACGAGGACTAACAGTGTTGGTTTTGTCCTTTCTGGCACAGCCTTTGTGATAATATGCAGGTTCACACTAAGTAAAAGTACCACCTATCAGGCCTTAGATTAACATCAAATCAAGACCAAACCTTTTCGGGGTGGAAGAGGGTCTGAAATAGTTCTGAAAAATTGGTTACATGTTGCGTGAGCCCTTTTCTCATCTCACTCAACTTCAGGTGTTCAGTTCAAACCCAGTCTGAGACAAAATGACTCAGAATTGGAGGAAAAGTAGGCTTTGAGTAAAAAAAAAAAAAACACGGCGGAAACAGGAAGAAGGATGTGCCGAAGCAGACAGACGCCACTGTACGGCTAAATAGAGAAAGGGCCCATTGTGTCAGCAGCTGTCATTACTAAATAGCCCTCAGATCAGTGTGATAGATATATATCCATACATAGATACGCGGAGTGAGTGACGGCGCCCCCTCCAGAGGAACATCTGCGCTGACAGCCGCCCTGGTAATGGATCTCGGCATGTGCCAGGATGGGTGTGCCGTGGCTTTTCCTCGCTGCTTCCTGTGTACCGCACATTCAATCATTGTATACGTCTGCCTGCCTGCTTTATCTCATCTGCCTCCACTGTCTATTCTTCGCGGCGTTAATAGCGCCGAGCACATGGGGAGGCACGGGAGTCGGGGGCATGGGGAAGCAAATGCAGTCGACAAAAGCGGCCGTTACATCATCAGGTCGAAACGGATAATGTGCTTTTGAGAGGTTGGGAGTTGAGAGTTTATGGAACCGATGGTTGTTCGCATTTACGCGAGAAGGAAAAGTTGATGGAGGCAACCAATATGCCAATGCCGCTCCACTGCGTTTTCCTTCATTTCGCTTTTCTTTTCGTTTGTTGCTGCTTCCGTTTGTGAACGCTCTTATTCTTCGTTCACGTTACGATACAACATACGTCGTGCAAAGCCGTGGAAACATCTGGAACATCTGGAGATTTGGGTGCGCGGTGTGTGAGTGATCGGTTTGTGGTGGTCTGAGGGTCTGACACATGTTGCTGCATCTGCCCTTTTGTCAGTCTACTCTTACTTAGGCTGACTACTGCATATAACGTGGAGTGAATATAAAGTGAAAAACGCTATTCTATCGCGATTCCTTCTCTCCCCTTTTATACAAAGAGCTTTGGACTTCTGTGGGAGATGTTTAAAATAAATATTTGCTCTGAAGAGACAATTACATAACCACGTACAATGCTATATAAAGTGAAAAATGCTATTCAAATAAGATTCCTTCTCTCCCCTTTTATACAAAGAGCTTTGGACTTCTGTGGAAGATGTTTAAAGTAAATATGTGCTCTGAAGAGACAATGACATAGCCACGTACAATGCTACTATGGTCATGACAAATAAAGGCTAAAGTTCATACCTCATACCCATGTGTTAACAAGACAGTCAACCGTTGCGAGAGAGAAAGAGAGTTGGAAGTTGTCAAGTTGAGAACCTTTGGGGTGAATTCGTATTTACATCTCCTACCGAAGATTAAAAACTACCAATAACTTGTAGCTTCCGTCAGCCCTCAAAGTCCATGCATTCCGTGGGTCCCTCTGTCCGCCATTACCCTGTCATTGGGTCAGATCACGGCGGCCGATACCCACCGATAGCTGTGTCTCAGTAGGTTTTGTTCAAGGCGGGCGCCCAGGTGCGCCTCGTGTCGAAGGTGCGGAGAGGATGGGGCGGCGGAGGGGGGGGGGGGCGTGTGAGTGAGTGAGTGAGGATTTGATGAATGGGTCTCGTTAAAGGGGTAATTTGTCTCTTCTTGTCTGACTGGGCTCCAGCTGTCTCCCTCCACCGCAGCCTATAGCTCTCCTCACCTCGGACAGATGGGTGGACCGATGGATGGTGCGTGGGGGAGGGGGTGACAAGGACGAGGACATGGGAATTGCACGGGGAATTACAGTGTGCGGCGGCGTCGCAGTGTAAGAGAATGGCGGTGTGAAAATATGTGTTCCGGCGATCGAAGGTAATTACCGACTGGGTTACTTACTTAGAAGACTGGCAGTTGTCGACAATCGTGGGGACATTCAACACGCGCATTTATTTCTCAGTCCAGATCTTAAAGCAGTACTAAGTAACTTGTTTACCTTAATAAATCCTTTCCGTGGTCCCTATGGGGGTAATACAAGTGTTAATGGGATGATTGGGGGTGGTCTTTCATCTCCCTCTGGTGTCTCTGGCCAGAAAACCACATTTGCAACTTGACTGCCACCGGACGGGAGCAACCAATAAACACTAATGGAATCACGAACGAAGAAGCTAACAGGCTAACGGGCAAAGCTAACTGCAGGCTAGCGCCACTTAGAACAGTATTTACAGCCAAGTTTGAGTGAAAACAAATATTTCCATTGTGTAATTGGATGTACAATATCCCTCTCTCCCTTCGCTTTTTCTGTCAGCGTAGTATTTACTTTCACGGACAGTTAATAAGGGGTAAGAGTTACTTAGTACTGCTTTAAAGGGACTATCTGATTTTTTTTTTCTTGTGAATGAAACATTTGTTTGTCCTCCTTTAGTATATTTTTGACCTAGACATTTGTGTGGGTCAAGTGGGAGAAAAATGGATGGACATTTGTGTGGAAAACATCTAATTAAAAGGCATTTGCAGGGTAGTTTTCTGGCATTTCTGTGAAAGTGACCCTGAAAAATATCCCCTGCAAGTTGTGAAATGCACCTATAAACCTGTCCCTGCGAAGAATTGTGATGCTGCGATTATGTTAGAAAAGTTAGGAATGACTTTGGACCACAACATTTTGATTTAGTGGCCTGAACCAAGTGTGTTTTCTCCAGATCGACTTGACCCAAAGTTTACAGCCTGTAGGCCTCATTTGAAAGCTAATACCTACAAAACTGATCTAAATTGATCTTTTGGATTTCTTTCCCCATTGCTTTTTATCGCGTTTTCATCAATCATTTTTTTCCACATTTTTATAGCTTTTTGTCACGTTTTTGCCGCTCTTTTGCTCCATTTTCATCCTCATTTTTGTTTCTATTTTGACACTTTTTTTTTTTTAAGAAGCTTGCATAATGCCAAACTGTAGAAAATGTTCTCAGTTTAGGTGGGGGTTAAGAGGTTAACCCCATTGAGAATTTTTGTGCAGTGGTCACACTCTCCCATCATCAATGCAGGATCTTGGTGATAAATAAATGGATCTGTTGTCATCGCGGGAGCTTTTTGAAACCGCAAAGCTAAAGGTGGCCCACCTTTGGCTTTGCAGTTTCAAAACGCTCCCGCAATGACAACAGAATATCCGAGCGTGTGGCCTTTTTCTGTGTTGACTTTTTTTTTTGGTCCGGTGCAGGTTGAGATAAAAGTGTGTTGTTCATCTCCATCCAAGTTAGCGAAACAATTCGAGCAAGGCTTTTAGTTTGACAAAAGTTACAATAGTTGAATTGTATAATACAAAGTTTTTCAACTTCATAGTCTCCACATGGACTCTCATGGCAGCACTCGTCCGTGACTCTTGAGATCAAACTTTGTATTGACGCCACGTACTAATGATTCTCACGTTCAACTTTTTTTCTTTTCCCAAAATCACCAATATTTTCATATACAGCCCGGAGACGCCGAAGGATTTTTTTTTCCCTCCCCCCCCCCCCCCCCCCCCCCGCCTTGATACACTTATTCTTCGCACTAATCAACACTTGTAGGAGCGCTGCAGATTTGCAAAGTGAGAGACACTGTAGCGAGGCGCGGAGGATTGAGAGATGTGTACAGATGGCCAGGGAGGCGGCGGAGGAATGGCACCAAGCGCTGTCGAGAGGATCCATACCAGCTCACTGCCAGCTCTTTGTTCTAATAACACAAGGCAATTTCCACTGACCTTTGTGGGGAACGTAGCGGGCAGAAATGAGTGAGTTAAGGATGCCCCACAGCATAATTGCAAAGGAGATTAAAGTTCCCTTAATTGCTTTTGGCCAACAAGTGCAATTTTTCCTCTTTTTTTTTTTTTTTTGTAATTAAAGTGATTTAAAATATTAATAACTATGTCCCGCGTGGCCCTCTATACGTGCGTTACAGTAGCAGATGATGTAGATGCGTGCCATAAACCATTCTTTAAGGTGCAAGGCGATACTTACCCCACCGCCTGTTGCTGCCAGAGCGCTCATTATAGCGCTTTGTGTGAAATATGCAGATGGGCGGTCCCCTTCCCTCTCCCATCAACTGAGGCGAGGGATCGATGTATCTAGATCAATGCCTTGGCGTGTGTGGGTGTCGACCTCTGATCCTCGGTGGAATCGTTAGCACTCGCCGCAGATGCATAAAGTTGTGTAAACAATTAAAAAAAAAAAAAAAATATATATATATATATATATATATATATATATATATATATATATATACAACAAAGACAAATGCATTGGTAAACATAAGCTGGAAGTACTTCTGATCCAGGCAAGTCCAGAATGAAGCCTGATTCAAATGCAGAGCCACTTTAGCACTGTTGTGAATATCCAAAAGTAATAAAGAAGTGTAACTTTACAGATTTCTCCTAATTCCTAACAACTTTCGCCAAGTTTTCTCCTTCCTTTCCCTCCCTCCATGCTGTTTATTGAAAACAATTTTATTTTTGTCAACTGATATAACTAAATTCAGAGCCCACACAAGTTCCGGGGCACAGCTAGTACTACTGGCTGAGCTTTTGTGAGTGCACACCACTCTCTGACATTGTCCCAACATCCCCCCCCCCCCCCCCCCTTTCATCGCCCTGCATCCATACAGCGTGTCAAGCTCATATTCTGTGCTATATTTCTCCCATGTCCTCTATGTGCGATCTGATTTATCTGCCTGTCAGTGCGGCGCTCATTTGGTTACCCCCGTGACCTTGCTGCCCCTCCCTCTCCATCCCTCTCCTCCGCTGTCAGGCCTGCGCTGTTTGGATTGCAATTGTTTATCCATTTTTCGCGTGTTTGCCCGGATGAGATTGACCGGACACGTGGAGGCGCATAGACACATCGCCGCCCCGCTATACCTACACTGGCAGGACACCGTTGGCGTCTCTCCCGGGTGTTGTTAGCGTCGTGATCGATCCGAGCTCCGGTTTCCATGACGCTGGGCTGCGAGCTGCCTCAGAGAAGAAGGCGTACGTTCTGTCAAGTGCATCTGTTTACCTGTCGCCAAGGGCCAGCAGCATGTTGAGCCAGCATATACATGAACTGTATATGTGCTGTGCCCTCTGCTGAATATCCTTTTGAAACCGTTACTGACACAAATGTAATACTCTTTTTTTCTTTTTTTCTTTACTTTTCATTATTAATATTTTCAATTGGAAATAAAACAAAAAAATTGAAAAATTACAATATTTGCGGGGGAAAATCATGCAGAGCCAGGTTCATATTTTAAGGGTTTATTTTGTCGACAAATTTTATGCAAATTTACCACAGACAGGATTTTGGAAATTTCATTTCGTCTTTGAGAATTAATATTACGGAAGTATCAGTTTTAAACAATGCCTTTTTTTCGGGGCCATACCGCCTTTGCCTGATCCCATCAGATCTCAGAAGCCAGGCCTAGTTGGTACTTGGATGGGAGACCATTTTGGGAATACCAGGAAGCCTGGGATGAATGTAGTGTGTGGCGCAGATTGCATGCCTTGTTTCAGTCAGTCTACTTCCACAGGGCAGCTGTGGCTACAATAGTAGCTTACCATCTCCAGGTATGGAGTGAATGAATAAGTCAATGAAAAGCGTCAGAAAAGCACAATATAAAAAAACAAATGCATAATAAATCAGGTTAGAAATTGAGTGTTAAAAAATCTTTCTGCTAAAAAAAAATTACTTATGTCTCTAGGTGCTACTTTAAGGGTATATATTGTCCCTATGAGGAAAAAAGCATATTGAAGTTTCCACTTTCTTCAGAGGTAATCTATGAAGGAAAGTGTATTCAGTGAAGTAATAAAAGAGGTTGTTGTATATTGAAAACTTTTTCACAGACCAATATAGCCCAAAACCTAAAGTATATTGACTGCTGTAGCTTGGATTTCAGCACATCCAGAGAACAACCTCAGCAACTCTCATTTTTATCCACAAGTACACCTCAGAATGAAAAAGCCTCAAACCACACTTCTTGTCACCAGGCCAGTGAAGCTCACACTGGAGAGAAGACCGAGACCGTTTTTATTTGTGTGTGTGTGCGTGTGTGTGTTATATAACATTTTCTTAGCTTTATATACTGATATCCCTGCATTTTCCTCGCAAAACCAACAAAACGTGTAGCTGTATTTTATTTGAACGGTTCCTCTTGCATTGATCCTCGAGCTTGAGTCCGGTTACCCGTCGCCTGTGGATGGAAGCAATAACAAACCAGCAGCTCCTCGAATAGCTGCTCCATCAGTCAAGGCCTTTACAACTTTTCCTTTGTATCACTAGGCAAGTTAACTCCGCCAAGGCCCTTTCTGTATTCTGAATTACATCAATAGTAAAAAAGCAGTGAAATTGATGCATAGTGATAGTATAGTGTTTTTTTCCCCCTCCCTTCTGCATCGTGTTGCTTTCCTTTTGTGTATAAAATAACCGGGCGGCTTTCCTGAAGGCAACATGCAAAAGAACCACATTTAAACCAAATTTTTCATCTCTTTTGACAAGCATGATCCACGACATGTCGACTCAAATACACAAAACAACATAAAGCTCGTCCATTCACACGTCATCAGGCAATATAGGCTACCGACAACCCGGTCCGGATGACTACTTTCAAAAAAACATGTATTCGCATCACGTTGTTGAATTCACTAAACGCTCAGAATGATATGTAGAAATGGATAATGATAATTGAGTCCTACGCCCACAGGCTTTTTCGATTTGTCTAATTTATTTCGTTAATTTGTGTCTGGCCCAAAAAAAAAGCCGCATCCCGCATCAGCCTACCACTGCTTTAACTTTCCAAGATGGAGGCCAAGATCACTCTGAATGACGACCAGAATGAGTGGTAAGCCGCGGCGAGCCTAATTAGCAGTCGTAATAACCTGGGCGCTCGGGTGGTTAAGGCGCGGACCCAGTGGCCTCATTCTCGCCGCGTTTGTTGATTGATCGAGCTGCAAATACGTCAGACGTAATTATTCTACATTTTGAGCCCTCTCTCCAAATAGAATTTATTAGATCTGTCTTTGTCCTTGATTCCCGAATCTGTGGAGAGTACAGTGAATCCTCTGCTCTCCCGCGCCTCTCCCCCTGGTGAGCGGGACAGCCTGATTGTGTCCACGCGTCCCCCATGGCTCGCACTATTTAAAGACTTGCTTGTTAACTTTCTTTTGTCTTGGCCGCGTAGAGGACGATTTGCACAGTGGATTTAGGCTCGCCGTCCCAAATCTGTGGCATTTAAAAAGGCGGGGATGTGTAGTCGACGGGACGAGGCGGCTTTGTTCGGGGCCGATTTGACAAACGGATTATTGTTGTTAATAAATGGCATGTTCAAATGTTTTCTAGTTTTCGGCAGATTTTATTGTAATCTCGGTATTATTAACCGTACCGCATTGTCGTTTGGGAGTTTTGTTGAATGACAACAGTGTGTTCACATGTACGCAATACTTTTATTGTTGAGGGCACCAAAGTCGCCCCCGGTGCACCAGATCGTATGCATGGGCTCATTCCTCTCCGTTGTCCTGCACTCACACTCAAACACACTCTTCTGCACACTAGACTAGAGCTGGGACAAAATACAGTTTTGCCATATATCACAATACTTTTTACCCGCGATATGAAAGTATCGATATTTTCAAAATTCGTTTCTGAAATATATGAACCTCTTAACCCCCATCCGAACCGAGGACATTTTCTCCAGTTTGGCTTTACACAAATCTAAAAGTGTCTTGAGAAAAGCAAGGATGAAAACGCAAAAAAGTGAGCGACAAAGACGTACCAGAAACGCGATAATAGCAAAATATAAAAGCGACTAAAAAGTTACGAAATTACGACAAAAGAGCGACGGGAAAAAGTAACAAAAACACAACAAAAAAGTGGCAAAAAGCAACAAAGAATCAAATCAAATTGTGTTTATAAAGCGCTTTTCATGCCGAAAGGTTTTAAGCGTTTTACAGATTACAAAGAAGCAACAAAAGAGCGACAAAAGTGTGCCAGAAAAGCAGCAATAACACGACAAAAAAGTGACAAAAGAGCAACAAGAACATGTACGAAAAAATTAATAATACGAAAACACGACAGAAAACGCTCCAAATGTGTGGCTTTTAGATTTGGGTAAAGCCGAACTGGAGATTATGCACTTGGTTAAGGCTCGGTGAGGATTAATTAAAGTTAAAAAGATGAACTAATCACAATAGCCCTTAAGTTGCCATTAAGCACCCAGTGTTTAATCACATGAGAAGAGGAGTTCAGCGTTTGGTTGATTGTGAGCTATTTGCAATCGGCCTGTATTAAAGGGAAACTTATCATAATTACTTACTGTATCGCGACACAGGTGTATCGTCCCAGCTCTAGAGGGGACCCTACCACTTGAATATGGTCCCAATCTTGTAAAAAAAAACATAATAAAAGTTGATCTAAAAAAAGGCTGTGTAACAACCCTAAAATACAAAAGAATGGAAAACAGTGTATGTAGGGGTTTCAGGAAAAATAATATTCGCTTTGAAACCAGCACAGAGGTATCAAAATATATATATATATATATATATATATATATATATATATATATATATATATATATCAAAATTCGAAACAATTGCATGTATTCTGAAGATGTTGAGCTAGTTATTCCACTCATACGGTGCTTTATGTTGAAATGCATATCTTCCTATTGCTTTATTGATTCAAGGAATGAGAAAATAGATTACTGTATAGATAATAGATCATTGTAAAGCTGATTCAATGCATTTTAGTTCTAATATTTGTTGACTAAAACTAGACCACAACCACATTTTGAGACGGTTCAGATCTGGTCGACGCTTCCTCGTGAAATCTCATTTTATTCAAAGGTAGTGCATGTCTGTCGTAAGTTCGACAATCATTAACATCTCCCTCCCTCCTGTCTCTCTCTCTCTCGCTCTCTCTCTGTTGTATGTGTAGGTCGCCCACTCCCTCCGACCTCTTCCTCCTCCCTGCTCCCTCCGTCCCACCAGTCATCGTCCTCCGCCTCCCATCACCCCTCCCCGGGCCCCTCCCCGCCCATCAGGGAGTGCCAGGTGCCCCTCCTGGAGAAGAACTCCACCCACTCGCACCTGGACCCCCACCCGGAGGACTCCTACCTGCTCCGGGGACAGCCCTCCTCAGCCGGTAAGAAGAGGAGATAGATAGATAGATAGATAGATAGATAGATAGATAGATAGATAGATAGATAGATAGATAGATAGATAGCAGCATGTGTGGGTTTTCTGAAGAGATTGGTTTGAAATATGTACCGCCTTGCGTGTAATATTTGCCTTATATTACACTCTATTTCACATTTCTACATATTGAAGTCTCAAACGTCAACGCAACCTTCTTTGCCACATTGTGTGTGTTGTCAATCTCTCTCCACTCTTTGCATTACTGTGTCAACGCCATAATCTACACAAATTCCAAGCCGCCAAGTTCTAAAGTACAGCCCGGCGTCTGAATCCGTTTTAAGTTTTTTTACCCTTGTTTTATCGCGCCGCAGTCTTGTGAAGCTGGGAACCAAACCAAATCACAGTCATTTTGAGCTATAAAGAGGATAATGGATCATAATTGGATGTACAATTACCACAGAGGTATAAATCATACAGCCGAAATGGTGCTTCATTACGCATATGGTTTCATGTGGAGAGGAACTGTAATTTTCTTAATTGTTCATGATCTTTTTGTTTAAGCTCACGTCTAAAGTATGGAAAGCTATTAAAAGAATACAGATCACGATAATGACTATAATAAGCGCAGTTCAAAGCATTGTGACTGAACCTGGTGTCTAATATAAATATTATTTCCTCGACATCATCACTCCATTCATGCTTTCGCTGTTGGCCAATGTTGCAATAAGACAATCTTCAGTTTATTGAAGGATGTTTATATAAAATGACACATTTCTCCATAAGATATCAACTTAAGTCAACCAATTACATTCTCTTGGTGCAATAAAAGAACAAAGAGAATAATATATAAGCTAAGGGTTACCTCTAAGAGACTCCGTACCAAAATCCCCCACTTTTCTGCTTGACTCTTCAGTAATTACTGTATGGTAGCCAAGTCTTGTGTGATACAGGCATGTTTAGCTCATGTGGGGTATATGGTTAACGGTTGAAGACATTCAGATCATTATCATGTATTGTTATGTTTCCACACCTTTGCTATGCTTCCTATTCTTATACTGTTCCTGTCAAATCTGGCAACTGGAAGGTGTTGTCAATGATAATGCACTGACTGTCAATCGTTTTTTGGGCAGACCCCACCCCCGTGAGTTAGCGTCATCTTTGCTGCTTCTTTTCAACTTTATCGGTTGTCTTGATGTCCCTGCATGTTTTCGAGCTTCGGCAGTGGGACGTATCCCAAACCTGGTGTTTCGGTTAGCCCCGCCCACCTAACCTTTGGTCTCCGAAGTGAAATATTTTTCCAATAGACTTTTCAAACAAACATTTGGCATGTTGTTTATTATCTTCCTTCATACTCGCGGATAATATCTTTTTAAAAGTCTATGGGAAACAGAACGTAACAAGTTTCCTCCATTGTGCATCACCCTCATTGCTTAAGACGCCCAAAACAAACTTGTAGCGTTACACTTTCATACTCCATGCAATTCCTTTGTGCATCTCCCTTTGCCTTAATGCAAACTTTACACCTACTCTAGAACGCACGACCTTGAATAATAATTCGTATGCATGAAAACCCCCCAAAAGGTTTCGCACGGCAGAATAATAAGGAACGACTCCTTTGTTTCCCCCTCCTTTTGTGCTTTGCCCCTCCTCATAACCAAAAATCGCATTACAAGCGCGCCGCTATGTGTGTTAATGGATTACATTTAAAAAGCAACCTTCCCACCTTTGTCACCCGGCGTGTCAAAACAGAAAAAAAGAATGATGCAAGTGAACGCAACGCCGCGCTACAGAGCCGAGTGCATAGTAGACGTGTCTGTACTTATTTTTCCATATGACATTAATTTCGTGGCAGGCAGTGAGAGGCGAGGGGACGATGAGCTTTAAGTGCCGGCAGGAGGATCGCCGTGGCACAGACAAACTAGTTAGTTATTTTCCACAGCACTAAGCTCTTTCCTTCACCAATGGCCACTCTCTTGATGGTTGTTAGCGGCCAGGTGCTTGTATCAGCAACCTGCAGCTATTTCTCATCACATTCAGGAAAAACGTACCAAGCGTGATGTGATTTCCGCTGAAATACGAAGCGCGAATTCCCTTTTCATAATTAAAATGTGGTCGTAAAAAGTGGGATCTTAACAATTGAATGGCGTTACCAGTCAGCAGGTGCGACGTGACGTTTTACATGATCGTGCATTTTGAAATGTCTTTGAACACCTTTGCTTGGAGGCTTCGTGTTCTATAATGTATTAATAATGCATCATGTGTTGGAAAGAAGACATTACGTCCGTAGGTGGTGGAACACAGCGTTTTGAGCGCTTCAGACGGAGACGGACTGAAAATGTAGGATTGCACAAACATAAATAAGTAATGAAACAAAACAGAACAGGTATATGTATATTTTGTTTCATGAGAGAACAATATTCAAATCAAGGGATGGGAAATGGTTAAAAGGTTGAACTGATACTTTACTCTCAAACGTAAAGCCCTGTGTCCGTCCACGTCGCTCTTTATTTGCTTGCTGTTTTTATTGATTTATTTTTGGTATTATATTTAGCCTAAAACCTGATGGGAGACGGCTATGTGTACCAGGGCTAGGAGGGTGCAGGGGGCGGGCACAGAGAAGTCCTAATGTGATTTTTGGTGGAATACAATCTATTGTTAATGGCGTTAGGCTCTCCTTTGATCCAGTATAAATCTTCATTAAGGAAAGGCCCGGGTCCCAGGTTCAAGAGCAACGTGATTAGGAGGCTTTTAAAATGACGTTACATCAGCCTTCTAATTGGTTTACTGTTTGCTGGGGCAACATCAATCATTAGCCCAGTAACCGCACAGCAAATAAATTTGCTCTGCCACTGACACCCTAATGGCAGACGCTGGCAAAGAGAGGAGAGTTGGAGGCTTTTTCTTCCCTTTTCGCAGTACACCCACACGTTTTGTTCCCGAGCTTTTTGCTTTCTGTCTTTCTTTTCTTTTTTCTTTTTTTTTTTTCCTTTTTCCGCTGTGTCTCTGCTGAGCGTGTGTACACAGAGCCACGCAGACAAAAGCAGGGCAGAAAACAGAGAGGCGAAGGAGCAAATGGGAACGGGGATGGAAGCAACCAAACTTTGACTTTTTTGAAGTTGTTTAATGAGACATCTTGCACGGGAAACGGGCATTGAAGACGCGGCAGTAAAAATAGATGAAGGAAGCTGACGGAGATGTGATAGAGGAGGGCAGACTCCCGAAACACGGGTTACAAAAAAAATGCCTTTATGATCAATTTCATAAATTTATAGAATGTGCATAAGGGGCGCATTTGTCTCATGATTGGAAGGTCGGGGGTTCGAATCCCGCCTCCTGAAGGTGCACACTGTCGTTGTGTCCTTGGACACTTCACCCTCCTAGCCTCCAGTGTCTGCGTACATTGGTGTATGAATAAGAGTGTGAATGGGTGACTTGTTCCTGGCTGCAAAGCGCTTTGGGTGCCTAGAGGGCCTGTCACAATTGGCGCATTGACCGCAGCGATTTTGTCCCGATTTGTTCTAAGTTGAGACCATTAACCATTTTTTATGTTAAAGTAATGCGTAACTGACTTTCATAGAAGCCACATGGCGAAAATAAAGTTGGGACGGTTGCAAGAATAGCATCCAAATCTTTGTATGGCTGGTTTTCAGATCCATCCATCTTCTTCCCCTTGTCCGTTGCCGGGTCGTGGGGGCTGTTGGACCTGCCCAAATCACATTGCACCAGCCCCTATGGCTCCTCCTGCAGGTGGAGGGTCCACAGAAGGACGGCCTCACGATTTAACGGGCCTGTTGGTCTCAGATAAGGGACTTCTGAACCGCTCTTTGTCTGACCCGTCAATCTGGGTTTCAGATGACATGACTATTACGTAGGCCTACAACAGGGGTAGGCAACGTCAGGCCCGGGGGCCAAATCCGGCTCTCCAGCATAGAACCTCTGGCCCCCAAGATGATTTGGACAAATATTATTATGCACATAAAAGATCTGGGTTGCAGGTTCAAGAATGTGATGATGTCACCGGACCCAGGGGGGGCAGGAGCCAGTTTTTCCTATTAACAACATTACACTTTCACAAGTCGTAGCTCAAAAGAAAATGTTTGAATTACAAAAATGATCATTAGAATCAGTCACTGGGTGCAAGATCTCTCTGTACAAGACCAAAAATGTCCTCGAAAACAAAATAATTTTCCCTCCATATAATAGTATTGGCCTTTAGAATGCTGTGATGTCACCTGCAACCCAGCAATACCTGCTAAAAGTGTAAAACTGTGGGAAATACTGTCAGCATTATAATACTATTTTAATACCAAAATACTATATTTTTAATACCACCAACAAAAAATTAGGGAAAATGTTGCTATCCAGTTCAAAATATTTGACCAATGGCTATATTTTATATAACTTTATATTTAATGTTAGTTTTAATCCAATATGAGTGCAATGCATTTTAATGACATTTAAAGCCGTCATTTTGGCACAATTCCTTTTTTTGTGCCAAATTATTAATTTTTTATTTTTAGTTCCCTGGTCCAACATATTCTTCATATATAATGCACAACATTTGGCATTTGAAAACCTTATTTTGGGCTTCAATGGTGAGGTTTGGCCCTTTTTTCATTTGGTGATGAAGAAAATCGGCCCTCAGTGACACAAACGTGTCTACCCCTGGCCTAGAACATTGATACGTGTCGGAGGGGAAAAAAGTTATTATGGGGGTTTTCGGTGAGATTATGGGCAAAATGGCTGATATAAAGGATACATTTCATACTTTGTGATTTTCTTTTTATATATTACTTGTTTAAATACAACACAATAAATAGGAAAACTGCTTCCTGAAATCATTTTGGTTTGGCCACTTATTTTTCTGTCCATGTTTCATTCTGGTGTAACTTTAATAATAACATCAAGGGCAACCTGAAAAGTCCATGAACTGTGCATTTGTAAAACGCTACGTGTCTTTTCTTCTTGACAAGTTAGATCGTTACAGCCCATTTTATCTACATTCCTCTCAAGGTCCCATCCTTTTCTTGTTTTTCTTTTCTTTTCTTTTTTTTTCTTATTACAAATGTGTTTGTAAACAGCTGACAGGAGCATGCGAGTTATTTGGATAGACACTGGGAGAACAATATTGAGATGCGATTGTAAGTGCGCGCCGCATCCCCGCCAGGACCCGCTGATCTAATGGGTGCGGAGAGAGCGCTTGGCTTGGGGGCGTCTATTAAAATGGGCCTAAATGAGTTTAGAGTGGCATCCTGGCAGCGCATAAATACACGCTGGCATGTAGGAATACACAGGAAACAGCTGAGGGGGAATAAAACACCTATAAGCACTTACTGTTTGTGCGTGCGCCGTGAAAAGCCAACTCGGTGTGAGAGAGCGGTAGAGTCCTGTCGAGACACTGGGCAGGAAATAAACCGAACCAAGCCAACTAGAAAGGGAGCACGGAAATAATCCATAAACCTGTTTGTAAACATGTAGACTTTTAAAGGCACAGTCTGCTGAAATTGCGTGCGTGTTGTAGTGTGTTGCAGTTTCTTTGGTTTAGAAGCTGTAAATAAATAAATGATAAAACACCGGTGGCTGTTTTGGGATTTGGAGGTGAAATCTGAAGATGGTATCAATCTTTCCATTCATTTAAACACTTCCTTGCCTTGTGCAACTTTGTTTAAAGTTGCCATTTAAACAAAGTCTCTCTCTGTATTGAAGCAGCGTGAGATATAAGGCAATTTGCATATTATATATATGTCTTTATTTCTCTACCCGCTACATAGATATATCACTTTTGCGGAGTGCGTATAATGCTCCTCATAATGAGGTTCCTCTGGTCCACACGGTCTTGGTGGACTGCCAAGTACAGCCCTGTGTTGGGATGATTTAGACCAGTGGTTCTCAACTCGTGTAGCTTTGGGACCCACCTTCAATATATCATCGTGACACACTGTGACCCAAATAAAAATGTTCATTTATAATAAAAAATATTAATAATAATGTTGACCCTGTTATACTGTGGAATGTGTAAATAGGTTGTCCTCACGCTGATCAAATGACACAAGCATTGATCATAAGTTGGACAAAAAGACAAAAAGATCAAAAACAATGATTTAGAGAGCGGTAACGCCACAGGTTGTCATCCCACAGTTGGACACAGCCGATGCCCTTACTTTTACATGTATTTCATTTGTTTTTTAGTAGGCCGCTGCTACTTTAGTAAAAATGTTTAGTCCTCTTTCTACTTCTCCTGTTTATGCATGTGTTGTTCAAGTCCATTGCAGCGTGAGCGTGAAAAAAAACACACACACAAAAAAAAAACCTGTAGAATCCTGTAGAGACTAGACACTGGGCAGGAAATGAGGCAAACCAAGCCAACCAGAAACTGACCACAGCGAAATAATCCTCAAGCTGTTTGTATATGTGTGTGCAGCAAAGTAGCCGGCCATTACCGAGGCTAACAGGTGGACAGGCCTGACTGGTGCCGCTAGTGAAGCGTGACAGGTGAATGGGAACAGAACGTTTGGGTGGGATTTGGGTCCGTCTCCGAGTGTTTATCTGGGAATACTGTCTGGCTCGGAGCACCTGTCTGCCTCGCCGTCGGTATGTTCCCCGGAAGAAAAAAAAAAAAAACACTGTGAGAGCCGGAGACGACCAAACGGAGCGTAGCAGATCGCTCCTGGAAAGAGCTAGCGTTAGCGCTTGTCTCTGGCCATTCATTATGCATGGGGAACAACATGAAAGCTATTTTTAGATGCAACCCCCCTCCTCTCTCGCAAAGTGGCTAGCTATGCGCCGTGCCAGGGAAGCCACCTCAAGTCACTGCCGGTGCGATGAATGTTTAATGGTTTGTTGAAACAAATCTACAGAAACAAAGAGATGGCAAAGATGTGCAGCCCACCCTCCGTTTGTGTGCAAATGATGTTCGTCCAAATAGTGGGTATCTAAATGGCAAACTGTTGTTTTGTGCGACTTTGCAACATTATTAAGCGGGAACGACGACTGTGCCTTGTGTTCGGCTAAATCATTGGTTCCTAATTAAACGGAGTTGACAGGCCAACGCAGAGGCCAAGAACGCCTAAATAAGGAAAAGATGTTACTGTTAGTTATTATTAATAGAAGGGCTATAGCTTTTTGACATTGTAAGTGACTCAGTAGCATTTTTGTTCTCATATGAGGATTTTTTTTGTTTTTTGTGAGGATTTGGCCCATCCTTCAACCAGTGGCTCAGAGCAACCTATCCATCTCTAGATCTTTTGAGCATCTTAGTCAGGAGTCAGAAGGTTTTAGCTCTGGTTCTCTGAATGCGGTGGAAACCCATCCAGGGATGCTTCATCTTGAGTTCTGGGCAGGGCTGTCCATCCATGCCATTGTAAGACAAAACTAGTGGCTTCCCAGAGGTTTGATCATAGACATAATTATTAATAGACCGTCATTACTCACCCGTTTACCACAATGACCACGCTCGAGGGGAATTCATGGCGGATTTACAGGCTCCTCCTCCCCAGCTCTGACGAAAGAATGTTCGGGATCTTCACTGTAGACTCGGCCCTCGGGCAACGTGTAGCTCGCGCAGTTCCAATGCTAACAGTCCGACCCTCATTAAGTACGGGATTTCTAAAATTGACCCTACAATACCCAGCCCGGTGCCTCTGATTGTGTCTAACCCAGCGTAATTACAGGAGGAATATCTAGCTGTAGACAGTTCCAAAAAATTAGCCACCTGGCATTAAAGTTGTTTTTAACGTGTCTAAAGTGCAATGGATTCCGATGGGGGACTAGCGGCTCTATGGCGGTACTACAGCAGTGTCGTCGTCGCAAAGCAGAGCTGCCAGCGGCCATTGGGTTTGATCCATCCCCGTGAAGGCTTTAGCATCCTGTGCAAGGAAAACCCATTTCATCTCGAGTCCTCTTGAGAAGGGCAGTCCATCTTTGCAAGACTAGTGCCTTCCCGGAGGTCTGCGCCATCCCGCGTGCTTATTCTCGTAATGTTTCTTTATCACTGCCCTCTCTTTGTTCAAACCTTCTTAGACTTGTACTGAAGAATAAAGCGGATTGAGAGAATTAAGTCTCTTTTGTCAGCAGTTGCTTGTTGCTCTCCGGCTTTTACCTCGATCTCTCCTTTGCATTGAGCCCCGCGAAGAATGACAAACGAGTCGCGGGTGACATTCATAGACAGAGGACACGCGGCTCACGGGAATATACCACCTCGAAAAAACTGTACAAGAATCTCAATTAGCTCACCGTGGCGGCGTACGGGACCGTTTTTTTTTTTTTTTTTTTAAAGGGACGTGAATATATGGGGCGTGAAATAAAAACGATGGAGAGACAGCGAGCGGCAGAGCAGAGAGGGAGGGATGCGAGCTCGGCCCCTGTCTGATCTGTTTTTTTTTAAATGCTGATCCGGCACTCCTGTCCCGCACACTTACACAGACACATCCTGCCCCTGCGATTTCTCCGTTAACCACAGAGAATGTCAATAAACAGTTTGCGCACCCAAAGCAGCAAAGGAAAGTGCAATGGTGGTTGCTAGTCCCATATAGAAGAAAGAAGAGGGAGAGGAGAGGGGGACTTCGAATAGGCCCGGGAGAGGTGGGTTTATATGCAGGTACAGCAGACATGCAGGAGGTGAGACGTGATTGGTTAATAAATAATATCCCGACACCTAAAAGTGTTCAATAGACGATTACTTCTTTATGAGCAATGATGAGAGTAAATGGGGAATCCATGGACAAAATTTGCTGACCTTAGCTTTTGCGGAATCTTAAAAAGAAGAGTTTGGATGTTGTTAAGTCATCATTACCATACAGATCCGCCATGTTAGTGGGTACGAGTGAACATTGTAGGAGGAGGAAGGAACAACTAAAGTCTCATTTTATTTATTATTACGGAATGCAGGAAGGTTTTGAATACATCTTCCCGAGCCCTATTACCACATTTGGCTTAGGAAATACGCTTGATTTTTCCAAAACACTTTTCACATTTGTCCTTTAAAGTGCATATAACAGGTTTTAATGCTTTTGAAAATATGACTTATTTTGAAGGATAACATCAGTTGCATAATTATCATTTTTATTTCAATGAAATGTTGGGCAGAAGTTATTATTATATATATATATATATTTTAAGCTACTGACAGCAGTTTGACTAATTTCCCATGGTTGCATGGCAACAGTTTAAAATTGTTTACCTTTCTCTATGTCACTTCCTGTCGGTGTCCAATAAGGAAGTGAAACTATAAACATGGTAAAAGGTCTCAACTTATATAGTGCTTTTCCACCTACATTAGGCCCTCAAAGCGCTTTACAGCAAGGAACCTCTCACCCATTCATACACCAATGTACGCAGACACTGGAGGCAAGGTGGGTGAAGTGTCTTGCCCAAGGACACAACGGCAGCGTACAACTTCAGGAGGTAAAATCTTAAATATAATTGTATAATATAACTTTATAAATATAACTTTATATAAATATAACTTTGTTTTAGCAAAAATTGTCATAATTATGTACTTTAAATGTATAGCAACAACCAATAATTGGCTAGAAGACTGAAAGTATAGTCAATTGTTCATTTAAAAATTGTTAAATGTTGATTTAGCTGTTGCTGTGGCGCACATTGTGCCGTCTTTTGACATGAAATGTGCCACACAATTAAAATGGCCTTGCCTTGCCAAACCTTCTCAGATCACGTAGCCCCCATTCCGTAACATTGCTGGATAAATAGCTTTTAATATTGGTTCTCATTTTAAATAATTGTTACAAGTTAGTGTGTTTCATAACCAGCCATCACCTCTGTGTCCTAATCCGTTTAGACGCTGGTCCATCTTTCCCGTTGTCCCTCCCTCCTGCCAGTTGGCCACACACATGCTTATACAGCAGGTTTAACACGGTGTGGCGATCCCCTGCCTCTCGTCGCCGCAGTGCACTTTACAGGGGGTACCCAGGTTAGCAGACAGGCTAATGCTCTTGTGCTGAGAGGGGCTGGATCCTTTTGAATTGGTGAACATAATGAACTTCCAGGGATTAGCCAGCGCCAAGCCTTCCCCCGCCCCTTTCTCGTTTTCTCCCCCCCTCTCTCCCCCTACAGTCGCGGGAGACCTTGGACAGAATAAACTGGGTCAGGCACGGGAAAAAAGAAAAAAATCGGGTAGCTCTGAGTTGTTTCCAGAGAAGTAGCTCGCAAAAACAAAACAAAAAAGCTGTTGAGAAAATCTTTTCATGCTTGCTGTTTACCCACAATACATAGAGGGGAAAAACAGCAGAAAGAAAGGAGCGTGAGATAAAGTGGAATAAAATGTGATCTGCTTGGTTGCTCCCTAATTGCGGTGTTTCCACGCTACATGTTTTGGCTTTTATCAGACTACAGCTTCCTGGTAAAAATGGTTGTTCCTATTAGGCCCAGCTGCAGGTGGTGCAGTTGGGCAAACTGTCTCAGCGAGATGCTAAACTTAAGACTACATTGATTTAGCACAACAACATCATACCACAAGTTGTTTCTTCGCCTTCATGTGCAACAACTGAACAGTTTATAGATGATAACTTTACTCAAGTTAAACAAAAGTCCGGTATGTTGTTTTTACATTTTCTCATTAATAGCAACTGACTCCCCCTCCTGGAACCGCCACCTTAACGTGGTGGAGGCGTTTGAGCGCCCGAATGATCCTGGGAGACCCTACCAGGGGCTTCGTGCCCCTGGTAGGGTCTCCCTTGGCAAACAGGTCCTAGGTGACGGGTCAGACAAAGATCAGAAGCCCCTTATGAGAGACCAACAGGCCCGGTTTGAACCATGAGCCATAGGGGCTCAATGTGGTCAATGGGATTTGGGCAGCTCCAACGGCAGCCCCCACGACAAGTGGAAGAAAATGGATGGACGGTTGATGGATAGCAACTGACTTGGTTTTCTAACAAGTGAGCTGATATGTTGATTTGCATGAGCCCTTCTGAAAAAGTAGTCGTAAAAATAACATGTTCAGCTAAGTTTGGTAGTGGATCTCATTTAGTCACGCTCACCTTTTGCATCAAAAGAAAGGAACAAAGGACAAAGCCTTGTATAGATGAAAGTTCCCGCAACATTCTTCATTTATTGCATTCTGTATGTTTTTCCTTGCGTTTTAGTGTCAAAAAAACTTCCTGCTGGCCATTACGCTTACAGCCCTGGTTAATGACCTTTGCGTGATGTCAATGAAAATGTATTCAACGTTGACGTTAAAGGTTGGACACGTGGGTCTCAAGGGGTGAAAAATAAAGGCCGTTTCCATGGCAATTAACCATTCAAAACCTTTTAAACGATCCCGTAAAAGGTGTCCACAATAGGAAAAAGTCATGTAATTGAAACCCATGAATAGGCGAGGGTTTTAGCGACCTTGACAAACAGTGAGAACAATTGGCTATGAGAGCATATGCTGCGGCTCTGGTGGGGTGTTCCTGCTCTCCAGTCAATAATGGTTCAAGGACGGAACAGGTAGCTAGTGAGGCACATGTGAAATGGAGGCTCCCACAATGTATTATTAATGACCCCTATGAGGGTTGTATAAATGTGGTAAGGCAACAACCGAAACCAGATTTCTCCGACAATAATCATCCTTGCATTCCTGGCCATCCCACTTGGAATTAAGAATACTTTGGTTTTGTTCTTTGTATAAGGGTTATCCCGTTGCCTAGTTCTTTGAAATCATTTGATGGATCTGGGGGTCTCCACGGGAATACATTACTTTGAAAAAAAAATCACTCAGAGAAGCGGAAAGCAATTTGTGTTAGATCTTAAATATTTCTGCGCGGCGCATTTGCGGGGAAGTCAACAGTGTTTTGAAGGCTGAAACTTTCATTTTACATTCTGTGCGGTCCTGCTTGAGTTTCAGCAAATATTGATTTGATGCAAAAACGGAAATACAATTGGTTTGGTTCAGTTAAGGTGAACGCAGCAAAACAAGCCCCAAAGGATTTCAAACGGCAAAAATCCAACCGTATACTCTGAGCATTTACATTTTTTAAACATTATCTTTTTATATAGCCGGAGGTTTCGCAGATAATAGAAAACATAATAACATTTGCATCTTTTTTTATTTTATTTTTTTTAGACATCTCACACTTTTTGCAAGTCTTGACTAAAAGTATGTGCGTACTGTTTGGAGGGTTGATGAATTCTGCTTTCAAAACTCTCTCCCTAATGGGGAAACAATGGCGAAAGTCCTGCGCACACGTGCCAGGCAAAAGAAAACCGAAAACCTGTGGATTTTTTTGATTTTTTTTTCCTATACAAGGTGTGCCATTTATTATTCATCCATAAATGATTGTGAAAAAGCTGTTCAATATTTATGCGAGAGAGAAAGTCACTGGAGCAAACATATGCATTTTTAGAGGTAGCAGAGCTTTGTGGGTCTTTGTTCTTTGTAGCCTGTGATGTCTCCCTGCGTTTTCCAGCTTTATTTTCTATATACCTTAAATCGTGTGCATTGTTAAAAGCGCGAGGAGATAAAAGTGTTTATGAGAATGTGGTGTGGTAGAAATGCAAAAACGCAAAAATGTCCAGTCCAGTGTATATTTAAAAACCCAGGCAGTAATGCATAAATCTAAACAATGCAGAAAGGCCATTGAAGCCCATAATCAAAATCAAAATACCGGGAGACGACTGCGCTACCGGATAAAAAGTCACCGACTAAATGGTCATTTTCCGTTGTCGTATCCATGGACGACACACGTATAGTAAAGCATAAAGTGTGTGGGCGAATGTGTCAGCAAGGGCATTCAGCAAGACGAGCTATTACTGCAAAATTGGATTGTATCGAAGTTAAGTTGTAGGCAACGGGCACAAGTGTGTATTAAATTAGCAGAGAAGAAACGGCAGTACTATAACAGCAGTAGAGATAGTTGTATGTGTGAGTATTGTTGCTTTTAGTTGCAGTATTGTCCAAGTATTCAGAAGGTAGTAGGAACTTGCGGTTTTGAAGGACCATTTCTTTCTTTCATTCTTTTATTTTAGAACATGCACTGTCCTTCTTTTCCTCCTCCTTCCTCTTCAACTACTTCTCCTCCTTCCTCTTCCTTTTTTTCTTCTTCCTTGTGTTTCCTCTTCTCCTTCCTCCTTCTGTTCTTCTTCTTCCTCTTCTCCCTCTAAATCTACTTCTCCTTCCCCTTCCTTTTCTTCTTCCTCTTTGTCTTTTTCTCCTTTCTCATTTTCTTCTGCTATCCCTTCCTCTCCTTCCCCTTGTTCCTCTTCTTCTTCTTCTTCTCCCTATTCTTATTTTTCCTCTTCTTCTCTTCTGGGCGGCACGGTAGCACAGCGGTTAGTGCTCTCGCTTCACAGCTAGAAGGTCCCAGGTTCGTTTCCCACCCGGACGGGGCCTTTCTGTGTGGAGTTTGCATGTTCTCCCCGTGTCTGCGTAGGTTTCCTCCGGGTACTCTGGTTTCCCCTACCACCAAAAACATGTACAATAGGCCCGAATGGTTGATGTATGGTGGTGTAAAGTGCTTTGTGACCATGTCGGTGAAAGGCGCTATATAAATAAAGTTCTTCTTCTTCATCTTCGGTCAGTCTGATTAAAATGTTGTCCACGTCCTTTGCCACCATCTCCGTCTCCCTCTTTCAAGTGAATCTTTACTAATACTGTAACTCCGAAATAATTGAAATGAACAACAATCAAGGCTTTATATGCAGAGAGAGAATAATGAAGTTTCCGTATTTAAATGAGCCCACAGCTCGTATGCATGGATGTGGCTGCTGCAGGTGCGCAGCCACATCCATGCATACGAGAGGAGCTGCGCGTGTGCCTTTCCTCCCAGGAGCGTCTTTGCCTGTGCAGACAGATGTTCTGTGACTGTCCCATGTCACTGGGGTCAGCTCCTTCTCCGCTTCTCCCCTTTCACCGACAGCTGCTCTTCTGATACCTGCACCCTCAACCCCACCCACCGGGGGCAGCAGAGACCAATGAGGACAGTGCTGCTAACTTGTCACAGAATAAAGGGGAAATAATTAAGGCAGACACGGGTTGTCTCCAAATCGAAGAATCTCCAAAACCTCAAACGCACACAGACGCCGTCATCAATTATTTTTGTCACAACTGTTCAGGAAGATTTGCCTGTTCATTTGTGCCTTTGATCAGTTTGACAATGGTCGACGTGCCACAGTGTTTAAATCTACCCGGGATGGAAGTGTAAAGTATTGTGTGATGCCTTTTATGACCACGGTCAAAGGAAAGTCCTAATCAAAGACAATAAGTTTGACACAATGCTTTTGATTTGATGTTTTACCCCTCAAGATAATCTCATTAAAAGACTTTTAATAACTTTGCAGGAGACCTTGCAATATAAGGGGTTGCTAATCATGAACTATAACAATATATATATAAAAAAAACCTGTAGCTGGTCATATTTTCATTAGCACAGTGGAGGTTTTGGGCCTGGGGTGAAATCAATCCTCAAAACTGAAGTGCAAAACAGAATATGATAAAGATAATGATGACTAAACAACTTGGCCAGAGCATTTCCTGAACAGAAATAATATCTATTTAAAAGTTATCCAAGAATTACATTGAATGGGCTTTATGTCATATGATAACGTTCCGGCAAGTGGCAGGTCTGACCGCGGAAGCTTGAGGAAAGTCGACAGTATCATGTTTTTAAGTCTTCAATTTTATAAACTAGACACATGTGCACAATCCGTCCCCCCAAAAGACTGTGGCGCTGATCGATTATGTGCATTTACAAAAAACAGAGAATCTGCCTCCCATATGGGCTACAGTGTGTGGTTTATAGATTTTCTTCGGGGCACACATGCTCGGGGCGGGCTCAAATCCCCCTCTGACTTCGGGTGACGTGTGAACCGTGTGGCTCTTGTCTGCCTCGACACGGTTTGGTTTTCAGGGCTCACACTCAGAAGTCCATTAGCTCAGTGTTGGAGGGTGTGCTGCTGGTATTGGATTCTGGATGACATGTCCCACCCCTCACCCCCACCCGAACATGAATGCGGCAGATGAGGGGCCATGCTGCGTTGAGTGCTCTGATATTGCTTTAGCCACATGCAGGACGGGTTGTGTCTGTCTATTGGGGTACGCAAAAGGTGAATGCAGGACATAGTGACTCAAAAGAGAAAATAAATAGTTTTACCCAGCTACTAATTTTCTGTATTGTCTTTTCAGTGTTTTTCAGACCTATTATTATTATTATTATATAGAAGTGACATGTTTCAGATGTATTTCTATAAATGTAGGCTTCTTATAGAGAAATACTTATAATTAGCTCTTACAATTAGACAACGTATGAGACAAATACGTTTTAGTTTAGAAAGAGGCTATAATTTTGCCCAAAAATCCAATCCAATACACTTTATTTATGTTGCACATTTAAACAACAACACATTTCCAAAGTGCTGCATATGAGATCATAAAAAAAATGTGGATAAAACAAATAAAAACAGATTAAAAACAATATTAAAAATTGGGTTCACAACTCAATCTGGAAAATTTGCCGCTCCCCAGCTGAGGTTCTAAAACCAGTCCACCACCTGGAAATATAGGCCTTGTCTGACAAAGTAATTGTAGCATCAGAAGCAGCACATAATGCAGTGATAATGAAGTCTTCCTGCAGCTGTACGCACAAATGAGCTGCTCCACTTCTCTCTGAGCTCCTGGAATTCCCTTTGTTCATGAGAAACTCCTTTTGATTTATTTTACAAAGAAACTCGGATCCTCATTTTTCTGCCTGTTTTCTCCCGCCTCGTCTTTCAGGGGCTGCCAACCATCACAGTCAGACCACGCTGCGGCCTCCGCTCCCGCCTCCACACAACCACCACACCGTGTCCCACCAGTCTGCCAACAGCCTGAACAGAAACACCCTGAGAGGGGGACGCAACCCCATCCACGCCCCCGCCCCGGGCACCGGGGACGGGCCCACCACCCCCGAGTCAGTACAGCTACAGGACAGCTGGGTGCTCAACAGCAACGTCCCTCTAGAGACCAGGTAAGTTTTTAAAGCTTAAATGTGCATATAGCCCGAACTAGAACTTGTATTAGTGTGAGCTATTTTGTCTGGGCGAGACAATTAAAAAGTCCAAGTGAAAGAAGGACTTTTTTATTATCCGTGCCAAGGGCTGGGTACCGTAACTGGTGTGGCATTAAAAAAAGTGCCTTGGTTGGTTTAGCTCAAATAAATGACTGAACCTGAATGTTTTTTCCGATTTTTTTATTACTAATAAATTCCCTATTTTCTCCCCATTTTGCACCCAATTCTTATTTCAGAATTTTCCCCCATTTTTTTTATTTTCCTTGACATTGGAGATGAACCCGATATTATAAATTTGCAGATCTTCTTCTATTATTGTTCTGTTTTCTGGTTCGAGATGACAAATATTTTAGTATAGGTATCGGGAAAAATATCATTCAGATATCGTTATCGTAAACCAAGTATCGTTAAAGTACTGTAAAAAAATAACGGTAGCCAGCCCTATCCATACCCAATGTTTTGAATCCTAATAGCATGCTTACATTGCTAATTGAAGCAGGCTAAAAACGAACACAAGCAGGCTAAAAACAGGGCTACGAAAGCTATGCTCTTACACTAGATGCACCACTCAAAAGTGCTGTCTCACAACACACGAGATGTCCCTGCAGATCCCCAGTTTAAACATTTATGGAGTGACATTGCAAATAGGGTTATGAATTTTATATGGCGCTGCACAATGCTGCCTCTGGTCACGTCAGGAAGCACCGGCCGCCTCTGTGTTCTCTGTGTTCATCTACGCTGGACATTAGTTCAACATTATTATTTGCAGACGCATGACTCAGGCTTTTTTTTTTAGGCCTTTTCTGTGTTAGTCAATAAATAGAAGCCATGAGTGAGTTTTTATAGTCATCATTATTCTTTTAAGAGATTAAAATGCTATTTCCAGTCTAAACACAGCACATCCTGGAACGAGTCTAAAAATAGGCTGTTGCTGAGGTTAATGCCATTTATTATTGAAGCGGATATATTTGATTTGATTTGTGTCTATAAACATCACTTTTTCACTTGTTCGGCCCTTACTTCTATATAGTCTTAAGCCCCTTTACTTATCCTGAATACATTTTCCACCTCAACAAATAAAATGCGTGGCTCACAGATAAGAAATAATGCCTCTTAATTGTGTTTGCACCGTGTCATTCATCGCCGACACGACCGGTTGAATATTTGACACCGACAACAACAAAAATTGCTATGACTCAGTGCGAATAACAATGCATTTAAGTCCTCTATCGCCCCGGCAGATCGCACGCCACATGTCGAAAGCCTATTCTGCGCGCAACCTGGAGTGAGAGAGAGAGAAAGGGCCGGAAGTGCGGACCATTTCACACGATCCACACATGCGCTTTCTCGCCCCGAACAAAGAACACTTAGCGGGCGAGCCGTGCATTCAAGCAAAGGGTATTACTACTGTATTCATGAGGCGCGCGGGGAGAGCAGCGCCGGTCTATTTACGCATACGTCCTTCGCTAGCATGCTCACTAGCACGCTTGCATATAGCATCTACCCCTCGGCGAGCTGTAGTTGTGTTTCTTCGTGCTGGGTGTTGGGTCGTGCCGCGCCGACGGGGCCCCATAAGATCCCTTGAGCGCGGGCCACTTGCACTATTTATAAAGCCATGTTTAATTCAGGCCTCTCTTCAACCTGTACCCGTGCTCTCCTCCCCGTCATATGCATGATGGAGGAGAGGGAAGGAGTAGCACGGTGTTAGACAAGAAACACCGCAGGTACAAATATAGCAGATATTTCCAGTTTCAATTGTTTATATGAAAGGTTTTTTTTTGTTTTTTTTTACCAAAGAGACTATGTAGTTACAAGAAATAGGGCACTGATTTCTGGGAAATGTGATTTCATAATTCATAAACTCAGAAGGCAATAAGCAATGAGTTCTGCCCCCTTTTTGATTGAAATAAAACGATACAGTTTTAACCTCTTAACCCCCACCGGAACGAGCACATTTTCTCCAGTTTGGCTTTACTCAAATCTAAAAACATCTTGGTAAAAATGGTAAAAAAAAAAAATGGCAACGGAAATGAGACGAAAGCGAGGATGAAAAAGCGGCAGGAAGCGATGAAAAAAGAGCGATGGAAAAGTGGCGAAAATGCAACAAAAAGACACGAAAAATCGATGAAAAAGTGATGGAAAGGCCACAAAAGATCAACAAGAAAGTGACTAAAAGCAATAAAAATGTGGCAAAAATGTGCCGAAAATCGAACAAAAAAGCGATAGATAAAATAAAAGGGTAAAAAAGTGGCGACAACGCGAGGGAAAAGGCCCATTTAGAGGAGTTTTGTAGGTCTTAGCTTCCGAATGAGGCGTTACCTATTCGGCTGTGACCTTTCAGATTTGGGTAACACTGAGTTGGAGAAAATGCACTTGGTTAAGAGCTTAAGAAAATAAGTGTTACAGCAGTAGTTCACTTCAAGTCAACCACCAGGCCTGAGTTAAGATCGGGCTAAATGGGGTCTAAAAAGGGTCTGAGAGAGCCCTAAATTGGACTCAAATATTGGCTAGCTGAGATGCTACATACATATAGTATGAATGAGCCTTAAACCATGTCCGAAAACACCAAACTTGCAATTACTCATTATGATTAGTCAATATTACCATCAAGTGTGTCCTATCCCCATTTAATTACAAAGTCATAACTCTTTAAGATACTGAGCCCCATTTCGACAGGATCGGAACAGGACAGACCACTTGAGACCAGTTTGTTTTGAGGTGGGGTCATTAGAAGAAAGTGGCTCCAGAGCGGTATGGAATTGGCCAACAGGAGGTGCTGTGGGGCTACGTTCATGCCTTTTAGAGTGAGAACTACTTAATACGTTTGGCCACGTTTTTTTTTTATATACATGTTATGACTATACCCCTCGGTACTACACTTTAACAACTCATAAGGCAAAGCAGGGGATTTTACAAGTGGTAGATGTTTGCTAAATGTTAGGACAAAGGACTCCCAGACCAGAAACAGCAATTGCTAATACAAACGCGCTGAAGTGGTCTGGAGTCGAAATGCGCTATAACTGAGCTGTAAAGTGAAGTGCTACCAATGCCTTAATCTTATCCAGACGCTATAGGTCAGAGCTAGAGTTTTTTTTACAGAATAAAAAAACAAGACAAACTTCAAACCCCCCACCCAACCCCAGCCACTCCCCCTTTCATTCATACCACAATCATCCACACTGTTTTGACAAGAACACAAACTATAAACAGAAAAGAAGGACAAAAGCAAACGAATATAATAACATGAAAAATGAAAAATAAAATGAAATCACTAATACCAATCAAAAATCCATAAACAAAATGAAATATAATTGGCAAAACATTTATGACATATCAAATGGCAAAGCAAGTACACTCAAGTAAGCAGACATTCAGTTTCTTTTCATGCTCAGTTATTCTTTTTGTTGCTATAATTGTTTCTAACATACTGATGATAAACTCTATTCTTAAAGTGTTTTATACATACATTTGATAAAGTTTTAGCTTTAAAAACCCATCAGAATAATCATATTCAAAAGGTATGTGCTTTTACCCTCAAAAAGACATAACACGATATTCTTGGGTGTGATTCGCAAACCAATATCCGTAGACCTTAACCATAACTGTACACTGACCCAAAACCTAGCCACATATGGACAAAAATAAGAGATAGATCTAGAGTGTTGGAGACTGTTACCAAAGGAAGAGGCATAAACAAAATGCCTCAAAATGCCAAACTGCTGCTCTCCAATAAGTCAAGAAAGTATTCAACGTGCCCCTTTTTAGCCATAATAATGCACTTAGTTTTTAGGCTGCTCTAAATCTCGCCAAGTCACCTAGCCGCTGCTTTAATATTAAATAGTGCTTTCAAGACGCATTGGGGAGATGAGTTGTCTAAATGGTGCAGCACTCTTCGGTAGATTTGTCTCTTTTTTCCCCCCTTCTTTTAAATGTACAAATGCTCTTTTTATTAAGACTGATTGCTTCCTTTATTGCCGCAGATGAAGACTCACGCGCGCAGTCCCAGTCGAACGCCCGTGTGTTTGCCAGTATTTGGTCATGTTCAGGTGGTGGGGTTGGGCATGGCTCGGCGCCTGTCACAGCGAACGGCGCCCAGAGCAGCGCATGCGAGAGACCGTCCAGCTCCACCCGCCATAGCCCAGCTTGAGGCCTCTTCTCTGGGACGGCTCGATGGCGGAGGCTGGGCTGGGTGGGCTGGCTGGAGCTGCTGGAAGCCGGCGATTGGGCCCGGGCCAGGGAGAGTCACACCATCCCCAAAGCTGGCACTGCCCGTCCTCCAGCTCATTAAAACTAGCAGCGAAAGAGATGATGAGCCCACGTGCGAGCGGGGAAAGTGAAGCGGTTCTAGCGGGCGACGCTCGCTTGTGTGCTTTCCGTTTGACTGCGACTGCTCCCTAACGTAATCATATGTAAATCTTGGCATTTGTCGTCCACTTGTTATATTCCGCTAAATGCAAGTGGCTATGTGGTGCGCGTGGGTGTGTGTGTTTTTTTTACCCTATAGCGTGACAGCAACGCGTGGATGAAGATTGATCACCTAAGAACACCCCAGGGCCCGGATGACTGGCAGGGTAACAGACAGGATATAGGGGAGGGGGGGGGGGGGGGGCGAGCCCGAGTGAAGAGAACGGGGAATGGTTTACGGGACGGGATGAGCAGATGAATGCACAGCTCCGGTGATTGAAGGAGATTGTTTTTGGGGGGAATTGGGTGGCGGACTCGAGATAGCGGGGAGAAGCAGGAGATTTGGGGACCGTCCAACATGGATGTACTCACCGGTGAGCGAATTAGTATGTGCTAAGATAAGATAAGACTTTTGGTTAGGTAGTTACTTATACTATTACTATTGCTGCTTTGCATGGTTACTCAATATAATATCTTCATGTTGATATATATTATATATCTTTAATTGCAATAATTAGATGACATCCATATTGGTAGATGCTACAACATATCACTTATTATTGTGCTATTCCATCCAACAGATTATTATTTATTTATTTGGCTAATTCAACTTTGCACAATTTGATGACAAAAAACAACTGTGCGTACATTTTCTGTTTAAATGTAATGACAATTAGTACATTTCACATTGTACAACAATCTTATTTGAAGTAAATTAAGATTTATGTCTAATTGCGTGTCCATGGGTAAGATTAAGAGTTTTGTTTATTTATTTATTTTAATTATAGTATTACTTTTAAGATAATTAAAAAAAAAAAAAAAACCTTCTTGACAACCAGTGGCTCAAACGTCCTGGCCAAGTTGGGCAGATAAATGCAGAGCTCCGGAGATTGAAAGAGATTGTTCTGGGGAGTGTGGTAGACAGGAGATAGAGTGGAGACGCCGGAGATTGGGGACACAAAGCCATCGACAAGCACGACATTTGTCAAAGACATATAACCAAAAAAAACCAGGCCAGGCTTTTCCTGCGTGCACATTTTGTTTCGCCGTTTTTACTGAGAGCACCTGATTACGAGTCGGCCCCGCGGAGCCCCATCTTGTGCCAGACTCGATTTCTGTCTGCCTTGGATCGTGGGACATTCCCCTGCACCTTGGGCCCGCTCCATTGTGGCCCCAGTCCTAAGCGGCAAAATGGGATCGCCAGGAGCCCCGGCGCATCTCAATTTATCTAGAGGCGCAGCTCGGCAACGCAACAGAGGGGAGGGGGCGCTGCTGTAGGTTATTTTCAAATGCATTACTACGGGGACAGAGGTGAGGATGCTACCAGCAGGATCCACAGAGGGTTAGCGAGATTGAGGGGAGATTTCTACCCAATAACTGTTGAAATTCAAGTATAAATAATAAAAGGGAATTGATCTATTAATGGAAACCTTCTTTAAAATGTACAGGAAATCTAGCCCAAAACAATTTTTATTTTATACTTCTTGGAAAAAGTTATTGGGCCTTTAAGACAAGGGAATTTATTGTAAAAACATATACTTGTTGATACTGTATCTTCGTCATAACGACAAATGTACTGTTTGTCATCTGCCAATCACTTGCTTCAATGTCTATCTATATTGATAATCTCCCTGTCTCTAAATGTCCTGTATTACGTCGCATATGGGATGTGCTGAAGTCAAATCGTATATTTGTATATAATATAAAGAAAATAATGTTCTGCTGCAGACTTTTGAATAACCGAGGATATCAGGTTTTGTTTCAGCTGTCTGTAAAGTTACGCGGCCACGCTTGATGGAAAGAATTTCCTCTGCTTGGTATTTTCTTTTCAAAGCAAATATGAGGCCATTACCACATCCAGGCGCTCGTTACTGAGCGACACAATTCTCCTGACGGCATCTGGCGGACCATCATTTTCAGATCTGACCGTTTTCCCGTCGCCGTCGCAACAAATTTGACCTTCGCTAATTGTTGCCTACCTCTGACGGCGGCTCCTCGCAGGGTCCCTCCCCGTAAGTACATGTTTGTCGGAGGCTGAGGGTATCAAAAAAGCGCGCCAGCTCCAGGGGAATTCTTGCTTTGACTTCCCGCTAATTACCCAGCATGCTCTCTGTTCTGTGGTTAATTGTTCGGGTCCGTTTTGCCAACTCTCAGCGGAGATGATTGGATGAGAGTGAAAAGGCGCCCTCGAAGTCTTTTCATTGTCAAAGGCTTTTAATGTATAGACTCCCACTCCTTGGTCCGTTCGTCTCGCATGGCGCCCGCTCACGCTGCCGGCATGCAAATGAGGTGTTTGATAGCGTAAGCGGGTCAATTGCAGGAGAAGCAAAACCCACATGCATTTTTATTGTGCGTGGGTGGGCCCAGGAGTCTTTTGAAAATGTGTGTCAGTGTGTGAGTTGGATCATAAACATCATCAGAAGTATTTACTGCATCGTGTTGAATGGGAGGGTAGTATGGGAGACTTCAGGCTGCAGAAGATATCACCAATCTATAGTGGCCTGCTCAATGTTGGTAGTGAGAAATGTAACCTATCAAGTTAAGGATACATTTCAACCTGGATAGACTCAGACAAACGCTACGATTAGAAAGGTTTATTGACATATGTATATTGTTGGCAATCAGACCCCAGCAGTATCAGATATATGCATTCAATTTAATATGGATGGACAGGTTAGAGTTGGAGATGTCTCACACTGCCTGGACACTGGTGGTGGTATGGGAGGCCTGAGAAGGATGCAGCAGGGATACATGTAGATGGAAGAGGTGAAGACAGGGTGGAGGTAGGTCGCAGGACAGCTGGGAAGCGAAACGAACCGTGAATGCCGGAGGCTTAAAAGCAAACCCGAGGGCGACGATTGGCTGCTACAAAGGTGTGGCTCTGCGCTGGTCGGCTGAGGTGGAGGTAGGTGATGCTGAAATTGGTCTCCCAGGTTGAATTAACGCATAGGTTTCAGTACTATCCCCCTCTAGGGACGGTATGCCGATGATGTCACTGTGAGAATGGACGCCAAATGAGTGTCAATGTTGAGTGTTGAAATTTTGTACTAATTTTTATGCTCAATCTGGAAAGTTGAGAGTTATGACTACAGTGAAAATTATATAGAGTATAAAGAGACATATGATTTTGCTAGTATGTTGTGATCATTTCAAACACATCTCGTCCACTATCTTACTCTTTTGTTTTTTGGTAAATGCCATATTTATCTAAAACAGCGTATTAAAAGTTTCCAGTTTGACACATGTTGCAAATCGTCTTCTGCGCCTTTAGAGAGCGTCGGAGAGTGGCAGGCATTACTTAAACGTGTGTGAATGACTCAAAACACAACTTCTTTATATATATTTTTATTTTAGAATGTTATTATTTGGCAGAAAGCTCTTAAACAGCCAATTTTGCAGAATACCCTCAGCCTTTTACATTTATTCAACATTAAGCCACTGATGTCGGTCGTTTTATATTGCTTTATTGTCATTTAAATCCGCTTTGTGGTCAAATTCAACATTGCTTTTTCAATCTTTTTTGTCATTGTCGAAAGGGATCAACAGTTGGTTCATGGGCGAGTCACCGGAGCCAAGGTTAAACAATGATCTGGAAAAAGTTTAAGAAATAGTGAGATTGGTAATTACCAGTATTGTAACTTGTCATGATTTAAGGGGGCAGTGTCAGTCAGAAGAAGTTTTGGGGAAGCCAATTAGGAAAGAAGAAATGTCTGCAAAATGCGGAACCAGCAGTCAAAACCTGTAACAAAAATTGTCAGAAGTCTCCTGAAAAGTTGGAATTAATTCCTCTGTCAGAAGCTTTAAAACAAGTACAAAGTGGATATTTTGAGTTATTTACGTCCATTAGTTTACTCAACTGGTATAATTGGACGACTCATTTTTATCTTCATTTTTATTTTTTGGAGATTTACTTCATAACAGGTGTGACACAGTTATTTTGGCATGTGCATTTTTCAAGTCGTCCACAAGTTTGTGCCGCTAAAATGGTATTTGTTGAAGCAGTGGAAGAGCCGGAGTTGGTGAGATCAGTCAACGCTCTTCTGACATGCGCAGATGTTTATGTATTTGAGGAAATAGTGCCTGTATTACAAATATATGTGATTGTCTAAAACTGTCTATGGTTAGGACATCGTCGCCCTTTAAGACTTTTCCGACCACCTACAAACATCTCAGCTTGATGATGTTCGTTATCTTTATTACTCTTTATTTCCCAGATGATATACTGTTGACGGCAGCTTTGCAAAGAACTGAAACGGCATGTTGTTTTGGCTGTCCGAGCGATCAGCGACCAGCTTGATTTCTGTTGGACTATTGCATTCCATTCTAAGCAACCAAGCACAGATGACTACTTTTGACAGCCTCCACTCAAACTCCTCAATCGTCACCGCCATACAACATGGAAATCAACCCGGAATTAAAGAAGTTACACAAACCAACCATCAGCTCAGTATTCAATATAAACAGCTGCCATTTTTGACTCTTGGGGCTTGCATTGCTGTGGAGATTGGTGAAAGAGGCTCGGTGGCAGCTTCTTCTAATTATCTGTGACGTTTCTACACTGGACCACTGTCAAAAAAAAAAAAAAAAGAAGAAGAAGAGAAAAGAAATTCCCTTCGTATCCCCACATAAACGCGCACAACTCCAGCCTAATGATACAGACTTGTGATTGCCGGCTGCCCGCTATGATAGAGCCCCCTCTATAGTCCTCTGCAACATAAATCAATGTCAATTACCTCCCCAGAGCACATTACACACTTTCCATTCCTCCACGTAATTAGTATGGGCCCATAGACATAATCCCCCATCCCTCTCCGAGCCTGACAATACGGCGCGCGCAACAACAAAGACCAAAATGAAATCGGTTCAAATACACATAGCCGTACATTGTGTCAGAACCGGAGCTATTTCACAAGCTCTCTATCTGCATTGCCATTAGGCGTATTGTAATTAATTACCGCGGGCCGCGCCGTCATAGACAGCTTCGATGACTATGAAAATGAGGCGCAGACACACTGGTTGACCTTGGACTGTGCGTGCTACTAGTGGATATGCACATACATGATCGGTGCGTAGCAAGCGCATACATTAGCATAGAGAGCCGCTGTGATGCTGACAGGGTGTTATTTTATACAGGGCCACTGTTTGCGAGTGTATAGTTCCACGAGCAAGCGTAATCACAAGTAAAGATGCAATTTTAATGGTTGTAATTATCAGCTGTTCAGATAAGACTGCAGACTAGACTTCTGGACGCTCTGTGCTATCTTCATTGTCATACCTGGCACAGTAAGTGGCTGGACAGAAGAAGAAGAAGAAGAAGAAGATCTTTATTTATATAGCGCCTTTCACAGACATGGTCACAAAGCGCTTTACATGAGAGCATTTTACATGGGGCTTGACTGACTCCCATGGCGATGTTACGCACAGCGGTGGTCCCTCCCCGAACTTTCCCTCCCACCGACTGGACTGCACTGGAATATTGTTCCGCTACTGTGGGGGAGTGCTGGTGGTTTGATCACGTTTCCGCGGCGTGGAGTTTGCCGGCACTAGAAGTGGAACCCATCGATATGTTTGAGAGATGGACAGTCTTTAACTCACAGTGGAAGAAATAGTTTGGAGTTTGTCCTGCGAGCGCTGAAGAAGATGCACGAAGCTGCGCGCAATGTTACTGTAGAGAAGAGGAGAGCGAAGAGTGTGCTGAAAGCCGTCATTGTAGTGCTCACTGTTCGTAGCAGTCTCAGCCAGGCAGCACTGGTGCGCAGGATACCAACTTCGTCTTGAGCGATGCTGTCGCGCCAGGCGGAAGATCGGACGCTGTATCTTATAGTACGTACTTAAACTGTACCTTAGAGCTGAGATTGTCAAGTTGCTTTGCAGTTCATCTTTGTCTTCTCACAATAAAATCCATCCATCCATTTTCTTCCGCTTTATCCGGGGCCGGGTCGCGGAGGCAGCAGTCTCAGCAGAGTTGCCCAGCCTTCCCGATCCATCTTCTCACAATTAAATCTATTTCCCAAATCATTGCGCCCAACATCACACTTGGCAGAGACATCCAGTCAAGACTTTTCTTTTTGCCAGGCTTTTTATTGCCTCGGTATCACATAGCGAACCTGACATCTAAAGGGGAAAGTAGTAGTAGCAGAAGGAAAAGAAGAGGCAACCAAGAAAGGCAGATCCAGCTGCATCTCGGTCCAACAATCAGAATCAGGACTTGATGAGAGTGAAAGGGAAAGACAGTGCACAGAGACGATAAATAATGGATGAAGAGTGCTCCCAAACCTAGTCCTCTCCTGCTTAGAGCACGTCAGCTGGTTTGATGCGAGCGGACAGATGTATAAACACGCATTTGAAGAACCAGGGAGCTCCTAAATGCGCAAAAGCCACGAGCCAAGTTTAGGGAACTGGCAGGACCCACATGACACACAGAAATATTGCCCACACGTCTTGTAAATATTTCTCTGGAGCCTTGTTCGTGTTTATTTTTGTTGAGGACAATTTGGGTAGTTCTATGAAAGATGTACATTTTACTGGATTCATCAGCATTTTGTTTGAGAAAGCTGCCTATTGATGAACACTGAGCGATCCGGCACACATGAATCTCAAAGACACATGGAATTCTGTGGCATAAACCTTACTCTCCAATTAAAGGAGGGACTAGGAGCTTAGTCATTAAACATTGGCATTGTCACTTACTAATGAGAAAATTGGTTTCATAAAAGTGTTTTTTTTTGTCTTTCCTCCGTAAAGTTAATGACAGTTTGTGAAGTTACCGCGCTAGACTGACACATTACTTGCAGACTCTTTGCCATTCGAGGTCCTTCTGCACAATATGTTCAGATATGAAGCCGCTCGACTGCACCGATCTCAGAGCCACGGAAGCCCCTCGTCCCAAATAGTAAAAGAAAACCTAAGGCGAAATAACCACCCATTAACAAAATGCATGTTAATTTCCTATGACAGCAGCCAATCACGTCAACGCTTCCAGACGGGGTTAAGCTAGCAGCCTGTGGTCAATTAGCTCGTCTCTGTAGCGCCAGTCTTTTGTGCGATTAACATAAAGATAGCATATGGCTCACAAATGATGCTCTTTACATCGCAGAAGCAAACATTTGAAGAAATTAATGAGGCTTTTAAAGTGTAGTTTTATATACGCTTCACAATGTTTGTTCTTTGAAAATGACAAATGTGAAGATTAACTGCGTCACATTAAGGCTTTGGGAATGACAAATGTTTGCTTACATGCAACATAGGGTTTAATTGCCTCGACTCAAGAATTTTACTACATTTGTGGCTGCTGTTCAGAAAGTACTGGTAAATTTAATATGGACAATGTTGTTTTGTTATAACTAGGGCAGCAATACTGTCATAGAGGTAGGTATACAGCAACTAAAAGGTACACAGAATGACAAAATAAAGCACTTCATATAGCTTGCATTGTCAGGCTTCCAGACTGAAAAGTTGGACTGTATTTGAGTTGCACCAGGACATCATTTAGGTGCACCACTTTTGAAATGCCTTAAAAACAGACTTCCGTGGCAATTCATATTCTATAACCATACAGTTTTCATGATAAATGTGAGTTCACGTTGAATTTAATTAAAAAAGATATGATATAGGCCTGCATTATTATTATTATTATATATTATTAATCTCCCATTGATACAAAAACGATATGTTACATTTACTCTAAACCTCTTACTTTATATGGAAAACCACTTAGAGAGACTCATCCATGCATTTGTCTCCAGCAGGTTAGACTACTGTAACGGCTGCTCACTGGCCTTTCTAAACGCTGCTGCTCGAGTCCTGACAAGAACCAGGAAATACGACCATATTAGTCCAGTGCTCCGGTCTCTGCACTGGCTTCCTGTCACTCAGAGAATATAATTTAAAACAGCTCTGCTTGTGTACAAGTCGTTTCATGGTTTAGCACCAAAGTACATCTCTGACATGTTAGAGCCGTATGAACCATCTCGGGCCCTGAGAACGTCAGGGAGGGGTCTCCTGGTGGTTCCCAGAGTCAATAATAAACACGGTGAAGCTGCGTTTCAGTTTCATGCAGCTAAAATCTGGAACAGTCTTCATGAGGATGTGAGACAAGCCTCAACTCTGACAATGTTCAAATCCAGGCTGAAAACAGCTCTTTTTACCCGAGCATATGAAAACTGAAAGTATTCTATCTGCACTCGTGCCTTTTACTGTAATTGATTAATTTTTATGTTGAAGTTTTAATGATTGATTTTCTTGTAATTTTATGCAACTGTGAAAGCACTTTGAATTGCCTTGTGTATGAATTGTGCTCTACAAATAAACCTGCCTTGCCTTGCCTTAGTCACACACATACAATGACGTGTGAATGCATTTGTGTCAAGACGTACTCCCAAACTTTAAAAGATTATGGCTCAATAGTAAGGCCTCTTGGAATTGAGCTGTAAATGTTTTATACTTCTGTGAATCCGTTGTCAATCATTTATCCATTGACTGACGTTTTGGCCCGTGCCTGAAAATAGCCCAAGCTCCCGTATCCAAACATGGATCCGCAATTCTCAACCCAATACATTTTCAATGCCCATTTAGTTTTCACAAAAATACAACTACTCTCCTACCATCTTTTAAAACCTTCTTGGTGCTTCTTCAAAATCTCTTCGCCCAAATTTCAACTCACCCCGTCCAATTCCAAGGTCAAAAACAGCCTCAGACAACATCCCTGCTGGTGCGTGCTCACCTGCGCACCTCACTAAACATCTCCTCGGACAAAGGTGTGGAGCTGAAAAGCCTCTCTTCCTCTGTTTTTTCTGAGGGAGAAGTGACTGCGGCCCGTCTGATCCGGCACTCTCTCACCTCGGGGCTGTGCTCAGTGTGACTACCTGGAGTCTGAGAAGGGGCAGCCTCGCACTTCCTCTGAGCGCTTTGCCAAAGAACTGCAGCAAAAGTCGATTCTCTGCCTTGTTCTGACCTTGGAAAGATTTTTTTTTTTATATATATATAAAGGTCTTTATTTTCCTTATTTTGGTTGGATGGTTAGAACGGAATAGTGGAGGTTCTGGTGCCACTTGAATAGGAAAAAGAAAAAGAAAAACTGTGACTTATAACCAGCTTGTATGCCCAATCTCTACAGACCGTCAAGAATCATCATGTCTGTTCTGTGTGGGAATAATTTTTTCGGCACAATATTGGCAACGTCCATTGGTTTGGAAATGCGTGATTTATGTTTTGGCTGTCTCTTTTGTTCATTTGGTGTTGCCAAAGTGAGCCACATTTGCATTGTGGCATAGATACAGACGGCAACCTAAACAACAAGGGGGCGTGGCTGAGGGGAAATAAAATCTCTCATGGAATCACAGATTTTCACTCTTCTTAGTCGTTCTCCCACAGATTATGAACATACTGTATTTATCACAAACCATTAAAGTCAAGTCAAAATCAGGTCCATATGGATGTGTTTTTTTTACAGCAAATTGTTCAGTAAAAGCGAAAAACGCCACACGTTTGCTAACCTTAGCATATGTTGCATTAAGCTAACGTTGCTGCCTGGTTAGCATTGTCAGCTTTTTAAGGGTGCATTCACAACCTCCTCTTGATCCGAATCATGGCCCGTTTGCTCAGTCCGGTTCATTTGAGGTGTAGTGAACGCGCAAACGGACTCTGATCCGGGCCAAAGCAGGGAACCCTGGTCCAGCTGAAAACGTGGGTCTCGGTCCGGTTAAGGCGAACTCTGAATCGGATCATGAGAGCGGAACAAAATAGGAAGCGAATGTCACAGGGCGGTGTGCGTCTGGTACAACCAATACAAAGATACGAGTAAAGACAGAATACAGCGAAGACAATCACGACATTCATTACGGAAAGTTGTGGGATCTATTTAAACTGAAAATGCATGTGTGGACCCTTAGCGCTAACACTTAATACGAAATTTACACCAAAACATAGTAGACTTGTAGATATAAGGCAGAGGCCTTTGATATAAGCAGCGAAAGAGGCCAGAGAGCAAAGCCCTGATTAGATCCTTTTTAGTCCTTGCTCTGTGCCTCTTTCCCTCGGACAGTCTGTATAATAAAATATATATTCCAAAGATGACATCTGTATCTATTGCATAACCATACACATACTATATATATGTCTGGAGTTGGTGATGGTCTTGCCACAACTGCAGTTTTAGAGAATTTAATATCCGGAGCACCTCTGTCACCCCAATTAATCTGAAGTGAGATGCAATGGAAAAACAACTTTGTGAGTAATGGTCATAGCAAGGATTTATTTCTTTATTTTTTGCTTAAAAATGTCCGTTCTGTGAGATTACTTATAAGCAAGATAGTAAGCAAACTATTGACCAGAGAAATGGTCCCATGTTGAGTAAGTAGGACAAACAAAAAAATCCTCATGACACTTGAAATACCTCACAAGAACATCACATGCCCAAACAATATAATTTCTTCCTTGAAGGACGGAGAGGCATGACAGAGGAAGGACTGATAGTAGATCTGGAAATGGGAAAATGGCGGAGGGCTGAGAGGGGGGGTAAAGGGGACTTGTTGGGTGAGCAGGTGCAGAATAGCAAAGCATAATGGGTAATACTAGCTCTGGGAATGGTTCAAATCCCCCTTTTATCGTCTCGCTGAGCTCTGACCCCGGTGGGCAAGTGGGGACCGGAAGAGCGTACGGCAGCAATCCCTCAACGCCATCAAGTGCAGAAATGAGGGGACATTGGAGGAGACGGTGCAAACCGAGGGGAAAGGCATGAAAGAGGCGTATATATAAAGTAAAGGTGGCTCGAGCACGTGGAGGTTAAAACGAGACCTTGGACTGGAACGAATTGGAGACACAATCAGTTGAAGAATGTTCAAACCCATATGGCAGGAAGGGTCCATCGCAAAGAGAAATTGGAGCGAGCCTTGCCAATATGTGACCTCGTCGTCTGGACTGATTGGGTGGCAGATTGGACTGTCCTTTTTATGTTTACCTTGCCGCCGAGTTTTTTCCCAAGACTTATTTCAAAACATCATCTTATATCACAACCTCGGTGTTTTATTGTGAAAGTTCTTTTTACCACGTTCTGGAGTGGAGTGGACCTTTTCTCTTCTGTTTGTTACTTTGGGTTCAGTCAGTTTGTCTGCTCTGGACAACAGACAAACTGCTGTCTAGCCACTTAAATCGGTTTCTGGATAGTTCTAAGTGGCTAAATGTGAAGGATGCAATCAGAAGCCCAAGCTCTGTTCGAATTACAAAGCAACAGACACTGCCTTTCAATTCGTTTCATTGCGTTTTTGAGGGCTTTCTAACTCAATACACAACCTTTATCTACTCTGTTGAGATTCGAAATACAAAGATTTATATGAGGAGTATATGAGCAAAAAAACTAAACAAAAACACGCAATCTCTACACACTTTAGTTGCCTTTATGATGTCTTTGTGTGACCTGGCTAGTGCTTAGTAACAATTCTCCACTTCTTTCCTTGCAGGCACTTCTTGTTTAAGACGTCATCGGGGACCACGCCCCTCTTCAGCAGTTCGTCCCCCGGTTACCCTCTGACCTCCGGGACGGTGTACTCTCCGCCCCCTCGCCTGTTGCCCAGAAACACCTTCTCCCGGTCAGCGTTCAAACTAAAGAAACCATCCAAGTACTGCAGCTGGAAATGCGCCGCGGTGTCGGCCATCGCCGCGGCCGCCCTCCTGGCCATCCTACTGTCCTACTTCATCGGTGAGTGTTTTTTTATGGCTTTTTTAAATGTTTTTTTAATGTATTTTCATGGCATATCAGCATTTTACATGTAATACAGCAAACCATTTTCAAGAAACAAGGGCTTTTTAACAGCCTTTGAATAAACAAAAATAAACTACTTGTAACACTTCAGACGTGAGGGTGCAAATGAATATCTTATGAGTATCTTTTGAACCATCTTGACATGCTGGGTTTCAAAAAGAGGAGCACACAAAGAATGAATGCCCTGAGATTAAGCGGGAGCTCATAGTGCCACCTGTTCATATTAGCTGAATGAATGTGTGCTGTTTGACCCGAAGCTGCTGTCCCGCTGGAGAGACTGTGTAACGTTAAAACATGGCCAAAAGCACAATGCATAAAACGTGCTAATCATGTATTCATCCACAACCCCGGTGGAAAAAAAAAACATTTATCAAGCTAACGGACAGTTATATTACGCATGCATATTCTGAGAGCGCTGTGTTGCAGTGTGACTGTCTCACACTGGGACCAGGCCTCAGCTCTGCATAGTAAACAGCCAGTCAGACTCATAGGAAGACACATAAAACAGTGTTTATGGGCTGTTTCCATGAGCAGGTATCTTTCAGGGGACAATCTAAACACAGCCAGCGGGGGACTGTGTGTTTCTTACTGATCCAAAACCAGAGCAGTGACTGTTGTACTTACTGCAATGGCAGCGGCTCAGAGGAGAGCACTTTACTGACTCCTGTAGGAGAGAGTTTGCTGGGATGGGTTGCATATAGGAATGACAATGCTAAGCCGCAATTGGCAAATTTTACACTGTCATGAATACACAATATAGATGCATTTTATTTTTGTTCCGAACATGCTGAACACAATCTCTGAACGCTTAGGGAAATATAGAAAAGTAAAAGTCCCTTTCTTTATTTCTATATGTGTGACAAAATGTCGTCTTGGCTACAAACTCTCCAGGGTGAACACTACCTAAGCTCTGGCATTTTTGTTTGCTCTAGCAGCTCCAGGGTAAAAAAAGGCCCAACCTAATATATCTATGTACGGTAACACTCAATTGCAGTAGTATTGGTCACTCAAGTCTTTATATACTTCCACAGTAGAGGTTTAAATAGTCCCAGCAATGGCGCTACACTGATAACCAGTATTCTTTTGAGGAAAGTATGAGACAACTTGGACAAGGCGCGTTGATAAGTGCATAGCATGGGGCTTCTGTGAGACAATGTTATAACAGAAGAAACTGATAAATGTGGTGAGGGACAAATCCAAAACCAAGACGACGCCGGTCACACTTTCAGAGTTTTTTTGTTTGGTTTTTAAGAGTCCACAGAGAGATGAAAAACGGCATAACTGGAGGTGTCCTTGTGTACCGCTGTGCAAGGGATGGGAAATTCTTTAACAAGTATCTTCTTAAGCTGCCACCCTGCCTGATCACAAAGGTTTTCATCCATTCTTCCGTTTGATTTTAGCCATTGTGCTTTATACAAAGATTTAGATGTTCAATGCCAGTGATTTTTTAATTTTTTTTTACTGGTGTGTTAGCAAGCCTTCTCCTCTAACCATCACCTTAACATGGAAGAGGGGTTTGAGATCCCGAATGATGGATAGAAGGTGTTAGCAAGCTTAAACTGAGATTGCAACGTTAGTCTTATAACTGTCTTCTATATTGCAATAACAATATTATTGTTGTATTTTCAAGACCATTTAAAAAAAGCTAAACACAATTTTAAATATATATAATAGATAAGAAATGAAAGTTATTTAGGAAAATGATTAAGTTGCCATGCAGTTTTGTTTTCGGCTGTGATATATATAAAAAAAAAATCAATCTCAGTCAAATAGAAGATGGAAGACCTCTTCACGCCCAAAGCAACAGTTTGGCCCAAACCTAAAAGGTTCTATAACAGTAATGGCGCAGTCGTCGCAGCAATTGCAGTCACTGAGAGGAGAGCACTTTGTACCAACTCCTCGGGAAGCGACTGCGGAGAGCAGCTTTGTGACCAGCCGAGGACGTGGGAGGGTGATCGCGGGGGCGTGTGGACTTTTAGTCCTTCTTGACCTCAATTGGTGGACAAGAACGTGCAATCCCCCAGTGAGCTGAAGCAGGAGCGGGTGAGACAATAGAGCGGGGGGAAATAGCTGGTATAGTGAGAGCGTTAATGTGGATAAGGAGGCAGATGTGTCACTGAGCTCTTGATTGGCCCCGTTTACCCCTGAGACCCAGTCAACAGATGGGGGGATCTTATAAAAACAGTGGCATCAGCAAAAAAGACAAGCCCCATATCACCTCTAAATACATTATTAACGTAATTGTTCATTATTTAGCTGCTGTAGATGGGCGGGCGGGGATGCTTTGGTGATGTGCTTGGATCTGTCAAAATGTGCAGCCAGGTGGCACTAGAGCGATGCAATATTAGAGGGGGGGGGGGATTTCCTTTTTCCTTTTTAAATTTCCTTTTCAAACAAGTGAAAATATGATTACAATTATTTTAGTCTTTCAACATAAAGGTTTTTCCCTCCTACTTTTGCACAATTTACACAAAAGAAGAACGCAGCGTAAATTTTGCACAATCTACACTGCGTTCAACCGTACCGTGAACGCAGCAGGATCTGCGTTCACGGTACGGTTGAGTCTGTCAAATTAAGTCCCGTCATGTGTCGCTGCCTGTCCGTGCTGACGAATATGCATACATGTCTATACGGTCGAACTATAGTGGAGCCTTCCCAGGAAATGCCCTTGAGATTCCCGTGTGTCCTTCGCAGCAGATCAAGGCCCCTTCGCTCGGGGCCACGTGCTCACATCCATCCTACTCTGGGCCTCAGCGCGGTGGGTCACACCGCAGCGGACGGCCACAGATGGAGCAGGAGAGTGGGCAGAGGAAAAGGACGACAAAGTTCACAACAAGCTCCACGCATAAGTGTAGGCACCGCAGGGCGAAAACGCAACAACAGAACCAGATATTACTTTTATATAAAGGATAAGCTTCAAAGAGGATGTGCTGCAAAATGATATGGGCCGTAAAATTAAACAGTTCTCTGAACGCGTAGGAAAGGAAATTGTGTAGCTGTAGGGCTGAGAAGATGCTTAAATAATAAAGAGGGGAAAACAAATACAGAAGCTTTGCATAAATGACACTACATTGTATTGCAATAGACAGGGATAACATGTAAAGCTTCTGTACCCGATTTCGAAAGAGCGACGCTTAAAGCCACAACTCCTTTGGAGCTCTCGCAAACCCTTCTGCACCCCCCGATTTTTTATTAAATAATTTCATTCATGCTGTACAGTGGTTCCCAAGTGGTATGGCTTTGGGAAACATCATTACAGTAGCCTTGACTCATATATCGGGGAAAATATTGTATTTTCCACACAAGTTTTTATTGAACAAGGAGTAGATATGCCTTTAAAACTGAAACTATGATCAAAAAACCTCATAACATTGATTTTCATAGACACCGGTAGTGTTTCCATGCGGTTTTAGATGGAAAATGTTGAAAATAATCCCACTAAAAATTAATCCACTTTCGACTAAAGCAGAATCACTGCTTTAGCCGATTCATTTGAGGGTGGTCTTTTGCAGTCTCGAGTCTGGTTCAGGGGTTCGGACAAGTTCAGTCCACTTAGTGTTAGCGTTGAAGGGACTTCAAGATAAATATTGCATGCTGCGCGACTTGCTGTGAAAAGTTTGAGAACTACTGTTACTGATCAATGAGACCCCCGTTTAAAAATGAAACCAAGCAAACCAGCAGAGTTTTGCCCGATCCGTGTAGCTTCTAGATTAACAACTCGACTGATTTGCACCTCCGGGGCTGTCTTAGGAGAGCACAGCGCTAATGGCACGTCTGGAAAGATGTCGGTTTGAACTAGACCTCGTGTACGCGCCTATAGTGTAGTCGCGTTGGATAGAGAAAAGAAAACAGAATTGCCAGCTTCACACAATTGCATAAGCCATAAAGAAAAGTTTCCCTAGCTGTATTAAAAAGCCATTTGTTTCAGAGCCGGATAATAATGACACGCCGTGCTAGAAAGGAAACAATACCACACAAAGCTAAAATGGCTGGGGCTGACAAGAGGACACAGTATATGAAAAATACATTGTATTATCAACAAAGAGGACGTAATGGTTGTCATTTAAATACCTAATTAGTATAATATTGCAAACATGCTGATGCCATCCCCTCTGTATCGGCCCACCATCTGGGGACTTGCCAGAGACAACTTGTTAACACCAGTGCCTGTCCATCCTCATAATTGGAAGCATTAGATTATTAGCCATGCCTCTTAATTAATTAGATTTTTGGTTTATGGGAAAACAAAGAGATCAGTGGTACAGTATTAAATGTGCTGTGCATTTAGTGTCTTCATTTATGTCTCTGAGAAAACAGCTGCTGCTAATAAGCTTTAATATAAGCTCCTGTGTCGCCGCTTTGTAATACTGTGCAGGACAGCAGCTGTGAATAAGAAGAGAGGAGGAATGGTTATTGCTTTATGACGATGATTGTAGAAGCTCCGGCTTTAGTTAAGAGTTTTATGGCCTCCACAAACAGTGTTCTTGGATGTTCACTGATTGTTTTGTGCATAGTGGAACATACCATAGCGGTGTGACAAAATGTTTGTCTTAAAGCAGGGGTCTCCAACCTTTCCCCCTGAAGAAAAACAGCCGTTTTCCTGTGTTGTCCTTGTACACAATAAATAGTATCACTACGACGAGTTTACTTTTCCCCTATTTTAAACATTACCTTTAATTGACAACACTGCGCATTCAAACTGAAAAAGGAGTTCAGAACCGTCAAAATTCTACGCTACGTAAAACTAATAAAAATACATACCAGGAATTGATGACAAATCAAGGAGTTCAACTTAGACGTTTTATTCCCTAACATGTCATCTTAATACAGAATTCTGTCTTTCCCAGTGCCCTATCAAATGTGTCTGTCAGCAGCCGTTCCCAATGGGCATACTGACTCTTCCCTGGGGAAGCACAGTATTTTTACACATTCCATTGTTTACAAGATTTATGAGTCTAAGACCACATGTAATGTTTTCATCGTTCCCATTGGCTCCCACAGCTGTGCATTCAGCTCCACCTTGGTCTCCCTTGTAATTTGAACCCTTTATTGACCATGTGGCCAGTGGACTGGGTGGGGGTCGCTGTGTCTCAATCTTCCCTGAAACAAAGAACTTTTTTGGGGAAAACCACACCTTTTACTGCACTGAATGAAAACTTTTGGTTAGTTTGCTAAATAGCCAAAGGAACAAAACATCGTATAAAAATATTATCTCTTCAGACCCCTTTCTGACCTCTAAAAGGAGGTCAACAAAACCATAATATTTTCAAGTTCACAAAAGTACAGCCTGTATCAAAAATCACAGTACAATTTCACATATTATAACACCAAATAAACATGTTCACTTTATGTAGGGCATACTCAACCAGCCGCTGAGTGGTTACAAAATCATCTCTCTCTTCCCATGTGTAACTTCCGCTTACTTATCCTTCCAAGCGGAACTTGGCTGGTTTTTATTCCGTGTCAACGGTACATTTCACCTTTTACGTCCCCCTGGGACCGTCTCTGTTCGACACAAAAATAAACATTCCTGCAACACAAAACACAACAAGCACAACAACACCGAACAGTGTTGTTTAGATATTATCTCCACCACAATATTCTCCATCACAGCCTTGTCGGGGGTCGTTCCATTCATATTTCAAAGCCTGCCGTACTCTTTCCAAGTACAGGCTGGGACCACCCCCTTCTTGCGTTTCCCTTGTCCTGAGCTCCGTGTCCCCCTGGGACGCATCACCCATGGTATAGATGCCCCCAGTGGAACCCAGAGCCCTGGAGACCATGCTGCGAATGAGAGGCACAACACAACAAAACAAAACACAACAAAACAAGAGTATTACACCTATAAGAATACCCACCTTTTGAAGGATATGGATCCAGGAACCGGAATTCAACCAATTTAGCCAGGTCCACTGAGGACCCTGGTCTTCTTGAGACGCGAGGAAGTCTTTGAGTTCCTTTACTTTATTTTTAATGGCTGTCCAATTGCCAGTGTCGTCGGGAATATAAGTACAGCAGTGGTCAAGGCCAACTGCTGTACACATACCACCCTGTTCAGCGTACAGCGCGTCTAACGCCACTCTATTTTGCATAGCCACAACAGCCACTGCCTTAAGTTCTGGACTCCGTTCCATTTGGTCCAAGATGTCGCCTATTACCTCAGTTAGGTCCTCCAGGATCCACCATACCTCATTTAGACGCTGCATGGAGGCCGCCACACCGATCATAGGGATCAGCGTGGCGATAAATCCTTTCCCATCTCCGAACAGGGGCTTACGTCCGCCGTTATCAGAGAAAGGTACGTATGATTGACCGAGGGTACGATCTCCCACCTTCAGGGTGTCCCTTTTTCTCATGCCGTGCTTATGTAGGTTATGGTGTCTATATTCTCGTACGGCGTCTTGCATTAGTGCATCTGACACCACAATAGATGAGGGCTTCAAACGAGCCAGAGTGCAGGTCCCACACCACCCCCGCGGCAGGGTCAAATAACTATTATCGCCGCATAGCCAGATGTGTCCGACCGGGGTGGGAAATCCCCCTCTCAGTGGGACTGATACTACCGCGGAGTAGGTTAGGGGAGTCATTTCCACTACCCTAGCCCAAGTGGTTCGGTTCAACGGCCATGTTTGTCCGAAAAACGGATGCCTTCTATGTTTTATCTCGCTTTTTTCTACGAGGTCACTGTGGAATTTCACTACTCTCTCGGCCCATGTTTGGTTTCTTACAGAAAACCCATCACCTATGTAATCTAAGCACGATGTTTTACCCAAGTACCTGTCCCCCTGCCCACATTCCCGCTTAAACCCGAGGGGCGCTACTAGCTCCTTCCTAAAATGTGTCACGCCAGCAAACCGTATCCCCTTCCTCAAGGTGTCATTGGTTCCGGTCGTCCAATTCCCTGGCCAGACCCATTGTAAGGGACTAGCATACTTTTTGTATGGCTCGCACCCCGGTAGGACCCTATCAGTCCACCTCCACCAATGGTAGAGCCACAATAGACACACCGAGGCCCTTACCGAAATCGGGACTGGGACAGTGGACGGCACTTCTGCAGCATGATGGGGCCTGAGGGAGCACACCCAACAGGGCGGGGTTGAGTTGGTAATCATGGGCGTGTGCTTAGCTAATTTTACCCATGTATTCTCTCCTGGCTTATGACCCCCCGTATCGAAAGACCGTCGCTTCCTAGATCCATCTCCCTCTGTGGAAACAGACATGTTAGATACATCATAAATCACAGGTTTCAATACAGCATCATTTGTTCCTTCTTTGTTTTCCCATGTTTTTATCATTTTTTCTGTACAATGGGTGATCCAGTCTAGGGTGTGTTGGTCCGACACTGCTTCTCTCATTTTCACCAACATTGTACCTGCATTGTTGCAGTAGATGACCAGATTTTCTCCAGGTGTTTTACCTACTTCTTTGCATACCTTGTAGAGGGCCAATTTCAATTCTTTGATAGGGTGTCCTCTGACCCGTCCCTCACAACTATGTGGATCATCTATTTTTATTACTGTTGGTATGATGAGCAAGCAAAGAGCAAGTGTCAGGGCCCACACCCCGTATGGACACCTTAAAGGTCCTGGTTTTAAAACCCAGGCCTTAAGTCCATATTTGTTAGTCTTTTTTATGTCTTTGTGATCGTCTGGGTTGGGGTTGGTGTCCCCCACCCCCTTCAGTGGGGCTGTTAGACCCACTATCATATTCAGCAGGATGTGTCAACCGTCTGGGATGCGTATGAGTCCAATGTAAGCCAGTTTTCTCAGAACAGGGCTTCAAGTGTGACCAGTGGTACCAGTTGTCACGCCCCTCAACCTTAACTGCGGTGGCAGTCCTTTGAGTCACTTCAAAAGGTCCTAAGTATCTGGGAGCGTTCCAACAGGTCCTGGTGTGGTTTTTAATGTAGACCCTCGATGGTAAGTCCGCTGTGTAATCAGAAACAGTGGTGTCAGTCGCCACAATGGGTGTTAGTTCCTTCAAAAGTGTATTGAGAGCCTCAAAATACGGTCTGAACTGGAAGATGTTAGTAACTTCAGGCAAGGTCGCTGAGTTAGACTTAGGCAGGCACCCGGGCATGGCCCTGCCAAACACAAGTTCAAATGGGGTGAAATGAGTCGTGTTATTCACAGTGGACCTAAGGTGAAGTAACGCAGCGGGGAGCGAGGACAACCAAGTGGCTTTAGGGTTGTCTCGCAGCATTTTGGCAAGAACACTCTTCAGTGACCGATTCATTCTCTCCACTTTAGCGTTACCTTTAGGGTAATATACGCAGGAGAACGATTTGTGAACACCCAAGAGACCACAGAGAGTCTTAACATCATGGGCCGTGAAGTGGGTCCCGGAATCACTGTGTAACTCCGAGGGAACCCCAAAGAGAGGGATCCAGTCTTTCAGAAGTACAGCCATGACCTCAGCTGAGCTTTCCCTTTTGCATGGGAAGAACGCCGGCCATCCCGAGAACGTGTCTACAATACCCAACAGAAATCGCTTACCTTGGTGAGGCACGATCATGTCCGTGAAATCAATCTGGATCACATCACCAGGGTAGCGTCCAGTTTTCACCGCACCTCGTTTGTGGTGTGGGTGAGGATTAAAGGCACCACATGTCTGACACGCACGTACAAAGTCTTTACACAAAAAGAGAGGCATCTTATGGTAGTAGAACTGTTCCAAGATGCTGGCCATGCCCTTCGGACCAAGGTGATTCAAACCATGTATTTCCTCTAGAACACGTTGTTCCATTGATGGCGTCAAGAATGGCAGGCCATTAGGGCCACGATAGACCCCATCAACGTACGCGTCAGCAAGGCGATTTCGTGACCAAAAGTCCTCACCGTATTCATCATGATAAGAACGGCACTCGTCGACACTCAGAAGTCCCTGAAAAGCAACAGGCGTTAAGTGGGGCTTCCAAAAGGTGTCTAAATGAAATTTAAGGCTGTGCGCCCTGCCTGGCGGCAAGTTCTCCACCAAGGTTCCCAAGCGATCCCACACTTCCATGGGCATCCAGAGATGACCTGAGTCAGTCAGAGCAACATCATGACCGTCAATTGTAGAAATACTGACCCATACATCCGAGACCAGCTGCAAGGACTCCAACAAAGGAGCCTGAACAAGTCCTACCAACATCAAAGGATTACACTCCCCTTCACCGGGAGAGTCAAAATGATAATCACCCGCCATTTTCGCCGCAACATCCGCCGCCCTGTTGCCAATGGCAGTCATTGTGTCCGCCTTAGAATGACCAGGAACCTTCACTACCGCCACAGCAGCAGGGAGCAACAGACTGTCAGCTACTTCTTCGCAAAGTTCTTTATGGGCTACAGGAGTGCCCTTAGCGGTCAAAAAGCCGTTCCTTTTCCAAGACGACAAATCACGCAACACTAGGCCACACACATAAGCCGAGTCGGTGTAAATCGTGACACGCTGACCCGAAGCAAGCTCCAACGCCAATTTCAGCGCCATCAACTCCGCAAACTGGGCGGAGGAGCCACCATAAGGGCCCCAGCTGGAAACTGTGCGAGTGTGGTTCAGTGGCGAAAGTTCAACAACCGCAGCCCCAGCTGACAGGGACCCATCCGGGAGCCTGTGACAATGTCCGTCCGTGAAAAGCAAACGAGAGCCCGGTAAAGGTTGGTCTGATAAGTCAGGCCTAATCCGAACCTGAGATTGAGAGAAAGACTCACAGCAATGTGGGGAGCCAGTAAGGGTCAGCCCTGCCGAAACGTTAGGAGCGTCATCGGCAGCAAAAGTTAAATTTGGGGCAGCCAGTTCCCTTGCAAGTCTCAATTGTCTTTGAGGAGTCAGGGCAAAGGTTTTAGATTGTACATAAGCTACCACCGAGTGAGAGGTATACACCACCAATGGATGACCCATCACTACATGAGCCACCTTCTTCAATAAGGAAGCCAATGTATCAGCATACAGCGCACAATCAGTGGCCTTCTTGGCAATTGGGTCCAACAAGGTGGATGCGTAAAGTATGATATTACGCTGACCACTCGCTCCTTTCTGCCACAAGACCGCATGTCCGGAGCAATTGGTGATGGTGGTATCAAGATGAAAAGGCTTACCGTAATCAGGAATGGCAAGGTCCGCACAGGAAGCCAAAGCTGCCTTTAGGTCAGTAAAGGCTTTGTCAGCCTCCTCCGTCCAAGACAGGGAGGCTCGGAGATCTCGAACCCCAGCTGCGCGGATGATTTCTCGCAAGGGAGCAGTCTTACCTGTGTAGTCCAAGACATGGTGTCTGGAGTAATTCGCCAACCCTAAAAAGGAAAGAAGGGACCGTACCGTATCCGGACGGTCGGCCGTAAGAATGGACTGCCTCTGGGTGGCACTAGGGGTAATATGACCAGCCGAAATAACCTTACCCAAAAAGAGAACTTGGGGTCGGCAACATTGTAGCTTCTCCTTTGAGACCTTAAAGCCACATTCAAGGAGACGTGACAGGACAGCGGCCGTCACGTCCAAACAATCTTTGGCACTTTCAGCGCCAATTAAAATATCATCAACGTACTGTGACACAACAGCACCGGGAAGTACTTCAATAGGGGACAAACAGTCCTTCAAAACTTTATTGAAGATTCCTGGTGAGTTCCGATGACCTTGAGGTAAGACCTTGTACTGCAATTTCACTCCACCATATGTAAATGCAAATTGATATCTACACTCCTTAGCCAAGGGAATGGTGAAGAATGCATGTTTCAGGTCAATGACTGTAAAGTACTTCATCACAGGAGTCAGGATAGAGAGACATTTGTGAGGGTCTGGAACAGGCAAGAGAGGTGTGGTTGTGACTTCGTTTACCTTTCTTAGGTCATGTGCAGGTCTAAAAGTGCCATCAGGCTTTGGCACTGGGTTTAAAGGAGTATTCCAAGGAGAATCAGAAAGCTCTAATACCCCAGCTTCCCATAAGTCTGTTAGGGCAGTTTCAATGCCCTCCCGCTGTTTGTCCTTACGAAAAGGTCTTTGCGGGACATAAACACGAGACCCCGGGGCAACATCCAAAGTTACCGGGTCCACTTTCGTGCAATAACCGATGTCCGATGGGCCCCTCGCCCACAAGTCCTCTGAGAAGCGCTTTAACATGTCCTCCGCACCTTCATGGTCGGTCAACTCGCGGCCATGAGACCGAGAAAGAATCTCTTCTTCAGCCATTGTTTCGTCTATCGCTATACCTAACTCGACCTTGTATGCCTGTGTACTGGAACTGTACATTACCCCATCCATACCAGTCTGCTCCCAGTCCAGAACCTTGTTAAGTTTATGTGTTAGGGGACCCAACTCCCTGGCCTCATGGCCAGGGCCTAAGAACAGTGACACGTGTGGGTCAGTTAGAGTGTCTCTTTTATAGAAACATTTTATGTTTTCCGGCAGAACAACTGGGGCAACAACACCTGATTCATGTACATACAAATGTGTGGATGTGATAGTATATGTATTACCTCTAACCTCACTATCAAAAGCCAACTGGTATTGGGCGTCAGCACTTCTGTCATAGAAGAGAGTGCAGTGCAGTGGATCAATTGGAGGGGCATATGGGTGGAGCATAGTGAACCATGGTTTCCATTCGAGCATCTTTGCGTAGAGTCCAGTCATGTCAGGAGTCCCTGGCTCTAGGAGTAGCCAATAGATTGACACTCCCTCAGCCATACGCTCTTCCCGAAAAACATAAAGTCCATGCGACCGTGCCGGTGTGCAGGTGATGGAATATCCGTTTGGCCACGTAACATACATGGCGTCAGGGGAACAGTTAATAATGGCTCCTATAGCTTGAAGGATGTCTCGACCAAGCAGATTCACCGGAGTCTGGGGTGAATATATCAATGACGATTTGAAAGTCTGTCCAGCCAGTTTGAAAGTCAGTTCTTTGGTCATGCGTAGAGGGGTTGCCTTTCCCGTGAGTCCTGAAAGGTTAATGCTTTTGTCACTTAGCATGTGTGGTGTTGCTTTTCTAGTCGTGGAATGAGTAGCTCCCGTATCCACGAGCATCATCAACGTTTCCCCACCCACCTCTACTGGGACAAATGGTTCTGGGGTGGGTCCAGGACTCACTGGGCACCCCTAGTAGAAGTCCTCTTGACCGTATGGGAGGCAACCATGAGTGTCGTGTACTGGATAGTTGCCACCACCGCCCCCACGAAACCACGGGGCTGGTCCAGAACGGCCAGGTCCCCCTGCCGGATGTCGGAGCTGTGGTGCCCCACGCGCTCCTCCCAAAGGCACACGAGCAGGTGGGTTGGGACAATCCCTAGACCAATGACTGGGGTCCCCACAGTTGAAGCAGCCCGCCTGTAGGCCACCTTGGGTACAGTCTCTGGCCCAATGATCCTGCGCCCCACAGTGAAAGCAGGCCTGGTTGTGCTCTTGGCCCCGCCCAGCTCCAATAGCCCCATAGCCCGTACCGCCGGACCCCCTGCCTCTTGATCGTCCCCTTTTGTTGCCTCTACCCCTACCCCCTGAGTTTCCTCCTATGCTATGAACATGAATGTGCATTTGTGATGTTGGCCCTAAGGGCTGATTCTGGGAGGCGTATATAGGAAGCTTGCTGGTGTAGGGACAGGTGTCAGGGGTGTGTGTGTGGGAGTTGTTGCCACCATTTGTGTCTTTTTGTTATCTTTTTTGGCAGCCGTTAATTGCTGCCGTGTCTGGTTAAGCTGATTCTTCAGCAGCTCTTCCTGCATGATTTCAATGTTACTTTGTCTGGCACTGTGTTTTTTGTTGAAAATTTCAGCGTGATGTTTGAAATGAGTCAGAAATGTGGTTGAGTCTGAAGTCAGTCCTGGGACATTGGTCAGACAGGTCTTAATAGGTTCTGGAAGAACGTCCAGCACGTTCTGAAGGAACAGACAGGATGTCTGTGGGTGTCTGTACGGGTGTACATGCATGGATGCAATGTAAAGTTGGATACATTTATCCAGAAATTGGGTAGGGCAGGTGCCCGGTACAAATGATGGGAATGTGGGAGGTTGGGGGGATGGTGGTGGATACATAAGATCCACCACTGTCAGGAAATTCTCTGCCAGTGGATCAAAGGGTTCATGGACCTGCGCGTTGTGCAGGTTCGCGGTTCTCAGTAGGTGGCTTACAGCGTGAGGGGCTGCACACGCGGACACCAGGCCCTTGATATCGCCGACCGCCAGCTGCGCGTTGGCGCATTGTAGCTTTAATGTGCTAAACCATTTTTTGCCCCCTTCTTGTAGGGGGGGTAAGGTGTCCCTAAGGTGTCGTAATTCAATACTACTCAGTGGTTTATAGGCCACAGGGACCGGGCCCCCTGCCTCTACTGGGGGTCCCGTCTGAATAAGAGGATAAGTACCTCGATATGTAGCTCCTTGTGGGAGCTTGGCCAATTCCTTAGTCTTTTTTTCAATTTTCACCTGTAGGTCCGCTACCACCTTTTTTGCCTGTTTCAGCTCCACTTTCCAGTCCTCCTCCTCATCCTCCTCATAGTCTCTATTCTTAAGTTCAAATACGCGATCCAAAGCGCCTCTTTTTTCGGTGTAAAGTGCGCTTAATTCATCCGATATTTTGTATGACTCCACATTGGCCCGACAGTGGCCTTCGTCCTCGCTATCATCCGAGAACTGGGAAAGACTAATCTTTTCAGTTACTTTCTTCTTTTGTTTCACCACTGGGGCCGGCTGGGCCACGTTGGCCTTAAGCGCAAGTTCCTGTAGCCTTTCAGTCAGCTCGTGAACCTCAGCCTTTCTTGCTTCCGTCTCTTCATTAAATCTTTCCATTAATTGTTGTTGCGCTTTTAGATGATCTTCAGTCACCTTCTGTGTCTGAGACAGCGAGTGTGTCTTCAATTCTTCAAGGGCTTGCATTGTTTCCTTGGCGCATTTTTCTGTTTGTTCCACCACCTTTGTCCCCCACAACTGTCCGCCTGGATCCCTTGGTATTGTCTTGGAGTCAGTGTAAGCGCGTGTTATCAAGGACCTAACATGTTTATGCTCGTCCGCTGATAACAAGTTTGAAGCCGCCACGTCCACGTCCACCAGTCCATGAAGGGTTAACTGTGGGTATAGAGAGGACCCACACGCTCCGCTCTGGTCATACGGAGGAGGGGCCTGTGGGGCCAAAGCGGGAGCTCCTCCGCTCGGGAGGGGCTCTTGAATCCCTCCCCCTGAAGTGGGGGAGATTGTAGCAGGGGCCTTCGGCTCCACGGTGAGAGCCCCTCCTCTCGGGAGGGACTTTTGAACCCCTCCCCCTTGAGTTGGGGAAAAAACCTGTCTCTCTTTCAACCATTGTGCTGAAGCAAGTGCAAGGACCGGGTCGATGCGTTTTCTCAGTTTTTGATACTTACTGATCGTGAGTTTCAGCAGTTTCTTCTCACTCTTCGAGAGTCCATTACTCCCCTTTAATTTGTCCTCGTCCTGCAATTCCCTCGTGCAGAACTCCACTGCACCAGTCAAAACCCCGCAGAAAAACTCCAGTGAATGTGGGACCGTGGGGTCCCTCTGAAGCAGCTCAAAGCCTTGAAAACAGGCCAAAATCGCCTTGTTCAAGTCTTTTCGCGTGGTCTTTGTTAAGAGAGGCGACGCCTCCGTGACTGCCTTCCCCCAACCTTCACAGTCCATTAATTCCAGCATTTTCTTACCTTCTTTGTCGCGTCACACAAGTTTATACTTACCACCACTCCAACTCACCTTAATACCGTTTATGATTTCCAAAAACCAAACATAAATTCACCGAATTCACTATGGGTTTTTTTTCTCGTTTATTTTTATTTTTTTTTTTTTATTAATTAATTTTTTTATACCACTTAATCCCGTATTTTTTTTAGAATTTATAGAACCCCGTTCTAAAGGCCTCAAACCTGTTTCTATGTAAAATTTATAGGATCCCCGACCCTAACGGCCTCCAACCGTTTATTTTAGACAGACCCCAAATCTGTCAACGACCATATTTCAACGTTTTATTTCAGACCGTGCGTCCACGGCCTTGGGTGGTTCTGCCTACGTGCATTTCAGCTTTTTCAGGGGTAAAACCCCAACGCGCAGCCCGTTAATTACTCGTAATTTCAATTTATCCCACTTTTTTTTTGTGGTATCTAAGATATCAAATTATAACGTTTCTTTCCTTAATTCCACCATCAATTCACAGATTACACCACACAACAGACAACTCCGTTAAAAAGTAATCTAAAATTTGGAAAAATATGCCAAATAGACGTACTTTGAGACTCACACAATAGTAGGGGTCAAAAGCAGTCTTACCTTTTCTAGATGGACGTCCATGAAATTGTTGTTGTATGATGTGGAATGATAAGGACCTGGTATGCCTGCCGCAAAAGTGGGTTTTTTTTTTCTCGAAGACCGAACCTCGTCGCGTCTCCGTTTGACGGCTCTTCAGCACCCCCTTCAGCCCGTCGCGGTCACCAAATGAAGAAAAACAGCCGTTTTCCTGTGTTGTCCTTGTACACAATAAATAGTATCACTACGACGAGTTTACTTTTCCCCTATTTTAAACATTACCTTTAATTGACAACACTGCGCATTCAAACTGAAAAAGGAGTTCAGAACCGTCAAAATTCTACGCTACGTAAAACTAATAAAAATACATACCAGGAATTGATGACAAATCAAGGAGTTCAACTTAGACGTTTTATTCCCTAACATGTCATCTTAATACAGAATTCTGTCTTTCCCAGTGCCCTATCAAATGTGTCTGTCAGCAGCCGTTCCCAATGGGCATACTGACTCTTCCCTGGGGAAGCACAGTATTTTTACACATTCCATTGTTTACAAGATTTATGAGTCTAAGACCACATGTAATGTTTTCATCGTTCCCATTGGCTCCCACAGCTGTGCATTCAGCTCCACCTTGGTCTCCCTTGTAATTTGAACCCTTTATTGACCATGTGGCCAGTGGACTGGGTGGGGGTCGCTGTGTCTCAATCTTCCCTGAAACAAAGAACTTTTTTGGGGAAAACCACACCTTTTACTGCACTGAATGAAAACTTTTGGTTAGTTTGCTAAATAGCCAAAGGAACAAAACATCGTATAAAAATATTATCTCTTCACCCCCCATCAGAGAGCTACTCAAATGCTCTGAGGATACTAAGGGTCTACATCCGGCGCAGTCACTGTAAGAACAGAGATTATTCCGACAATTTAGGGAAATTACTCTCATTCATTCATTTTATTTATCAACTAACCAAAAATGTAACCCAAGAATGGAAACACTTTAGATTACTGGCCACGACACAGGTACAGGGAACAAGAAAGTAATCACACATGTAAGTGCAGGTCATAGCACATTTAAGTGCAGGGCTTCTAAAAAGGAGTTCAACGTGCAACAAAGGTGTGCAAAGTGTAACGACTGTATATAACATGTAATAAAGGTATACAACGTGTAGTTGCTGGTAGTTTCAGCCGTCATATGCACTACCGGTCAAATGTTTGGGGTCACCCAGGCCAGTTCTATAGCTTCCAGCAGTGCTAGCATAATCACTCATCAATTACGATTAGCTGAAGACGATTAGCTAACACAATGTACCATTAGAACACTGGACCGATGGTTACTATGAATGCGCCTCTGCAAACCAATGTAGGTAAAAAACACCCGTTTCCAGCTACAATAGGCATTCACAACATTAACAATGTCTAGACTGTTTTTCTGATTAATTTAATGTTATCCTCATTATCCTTTCAAACATAAGGACATTTTAAGTGACCCCAAACCTTTGAGCGGTAGTATAGATGTGCCAGCTTTAAAGGGCATGCAGGTTTCATAAATTAATAACTAATGTGCAAATACACCATACCTGATGTGTAAGTACACCTCAGCAGGGGCTGTAATCTAAAGTGAGACGCTCAGTACACCTTTATTACACCTTGTACGTCTTTGTTACACTTACAACTAGTGTACACCTTTGTTTGTTGTTTTATACACCCCTATTAAATCTTGCACTTTCTTGTTGGGCTGTAATCTAAAGTGTTACCCAAAGAATATAAGTATCTACAGCACATAGAGAATATAGAGGCCAGTCACATGCAGAAGAAAGAGTCAGTAATTGCCCTAATGCCCATAATGTATTAAGCTCAACGAGGCTGCATTGGTATTCCACTACATTTGCTTAGTCCAAGTTCTTGTTTCGGCTGCCGTTGGGTTTTTTGCAGTCTGAGTCGAACAGAGGCGGCGGCGGTGCTGCCAAGCCTGAAACCCTTGAGTTTACCTAGCTTTCTGTAGCGTTAATCGTGCAGTGAGTAGCAGTGGGGAGAGTTCAGCGCTCATAAGGGGGATCTGCCTGGTTGTTTGCGCGGGTCTCTGGTGTGTGCGTGTCGCTTGCTACACTCTTCGGGCGATTGTGTTGAGCACCTTGAGCCATGCAGCGTGAAGAAGACCCCTCCGAGGCGTCCACCCCATCGCCCGCTCATAAATTACACCGGGACACATGTGCGCAAACAGCACTTTTCTATTTGTGCGTTTCCTCTCAACCTGAAAAACGTATACATCCTGATTGTGCGGGCTATACGGTGCGTGCCGGGCCGTCTTCAAATATCATTCTTTCCCTTTCTTGTTTTCCTTCCAAGAGCATATATAAATCTTTTGAAATTGCCGGACAATCTCAGAGAAACACACATATAAATTCACACAGGCCGAGAAGCTCTTTAGAGAGGCAGGACTCAGCATGCAGCAGGCGCCGGCAGACCAAATCTCTTTGAGGCATATTCACTATGTCACACTGCACGAATCGCAAAGCGCATAGCAGATAAACTCATGCATTGATATGTACGTCCAAAGTAGAAAACCCAACATCTGTGGCTCAGCGTGGCTCTGTACACATCAGTGCCCGGGCGTGTTTTTGAATAGGTTGTTTTCATGTGATGTCACAACACAGGCTTCGATTGAGAGATGTAGGTCAGCGTTGCATTGTTGCTTCTAGAATATCCATCTAAGATTTTGTCTTTTTAATGGCGATCATTTGATGTAATTCCTTTGAGTTATCGGCTTCCTAGCCTATGCCCAAAGCTTTCGTTTAGTAGGATAGAAGAAGCAGCTTATGCAATAAATAAAAAAAAAAGAATTCAGTCGACTCGAACGAAGAAGAAATTAAAGTTAAATCTACATTATCAAAAAGTTGCGATACTCCACAAACATGGCTCGAGATGGTAGATGAGCATTTAGACACAAAAATACCCAAAGCCCTTACCAAAAAAAATGATGCTTTAACACTCGTGGACTTTCTTTCTGTGTATTTCGCTCAGCTTGTGTTGGCCCCATGTCCTGCACCGGTGCCTTGGCATGCCGTCGAATTCGTTTATTTTGAGCGTAAATATTCTTTGCCACAGTTTTATTAATTTTTTTTTCATTTTTTTTTCCTCCTCCAACTCTATAGCCTCGTGTCCCCCTCCTTAACATGTGGAGGAATGGGCGAACCGAGCGCGAGCTTGTTCTCCGTTCCCCAGGCATCTTGTTTGCTTGCTCTGCGTGGCGTACCGCAGCCAAAAGGAGAGGTGGTTGCTAGGATACAGGTGAATGGTTGGCACATACCGGAGGAATGGACCGGTGTGTCATTGTGAGCGGCAACCTGGAGAGGGCGAGATAGAGGGGAGGCGAAAGGAAGGAAGCGAGGGGTGGGATTGAGTCGGAGCAGAGGGGGCAGAGGCGAAGGAGTAAGATGCATCACTGTCAACGGGTCGCCGCAGAGACAACGGGACAGGCGCGCCACAACAAAACACAAGGGAGGGAGTCTGATCTGCTATACTGTGGGGTTGGAAGAGATTGAATTTTTACGAAGATGCCCTACTTGTCACAAGGCTTTTTGTGTATCCGGACAGGAGAGTGCAACACGGATAAAAGCTGGTTTATGTCCCTGCTGCTCTCTCAAGGTTGTGGCAAATAGCGAAGTGTACTCGGGTAATTGGCAGCTGTATTTCAGTACGTTATGGCATGTGCCCATAACTTTAAGTTTGATGGTTTGAGCGCCATGTCCTTTGTGGACATTTATGCCTCTATGCGTGGATGAATGCAGTGGGTTTAAAGGCCAATGGCTCAGAATATCTGCCCCATTACATTTGTCGTATCAATTGCTCTGGCAAGTTATGGAATTGTGTGATAACATGACTTGGTTTAGTCTGGCTTTAAACAGACGAGATTTGGCCTTGTATGAACACATTTGGTGCCTTCTGATGATAGCGGTTTAGGGTTTTCAAGTAACACAGTTCAGTTGGTGATATTTGAAAAATGAAACTACGAGGAAATGTGACTTGATAGACTTTATAATTGTCATTGTAAGACCAAATAAGAACAGTTGAATCGCTGTCCATACGGTTATTGCAGGTGAAATCCAGAAGGGTCGATGGAAAAAAAAGAGAAAGCCTGTTGTCTGGTGAAAGGGCAAAACGTCGCTTTATGACAAGGAGGCGAGGCAGCCGTTACAGGGACAGGTGTGGAGAGGAGGCGAGCGTAGGGGAGGAGGAGACGTGAAGGAGAGCGTGGCCTCCCGGGGCCCTGTCACCTGGTATATCTGTGGGATTAATGCCTCCTAATTGATCACACTAGCGAAGAACAGAGGCGGCCCGACAGAGAGAGGACAGAGAGGCGGCGCGGAGGGCGAGAACAAGGGGAGGATGAGAAAATATGTCAGAGAGGGTAAAGGATGGTATAGAGAGGGGGACGTGCCGCGCCATAGACTGCGAGTGTTATGAGAGTCTTTGATCCGGGGGAACTCACTGATGACATGGCGCTTATGGCAAGTCAGCGCTTGAAGACTGCCTATACTGTTGAAGCAGCTCTACACTCCTGTCAATGTGCTAGACTAAGTGTTTGTCAAAATGTGGCAGCACTATCACTGGTGGACTCTTTCCAGCGGTATTATGGGTCCACTGCAGGACTGTGTTGACCTACTTTGTCTCAAGCCATGCTGCGAAACATTTCACCCAACACATAGAATAAAACAGAACTATTCAATTCATGATGGTTCTTTTCTTGATGAAATGACCTTAAAACAAGCATACCTTTCCTCAGACCTGACTGGGTTTGTAGCATCCCCAGCAAATCTTTTGACCCGGTTTTACGTTCAGTGGTAGCTCACAAGCTTAATATGTTGTCGGCTGGATCCTTTTCTTCTTTCTCTGAGAGGCCTTCTTGTGTTGCCTTTCAGTTCTTCCTGTTATTACCCAGAGTTATCCATAGTTTCAGCCAAAAAAAAATAAACTTTGCTCATGATCATTATTGAGGTCACTAGCATACTTGCCTCCAGCCGTCTGTTGACTGACTGGTACCTTTAGGGCACTTGCTAAATGAACCGCCACTTATGCTAACGCTAATGGAATTGCCCCTATGCGGAGCTATGCTTTCTAATGATGTTCATTCATTCCTCTTATTGCTTATTCCTGTTATGGATGGCTGAATACGATCTTGGTAGTAAGAGGCATAGATGTTTCCACGCTGGAGCTTTACATTTAACTGCTTTAGGACGTCAGACTACATTTTTGAGACCCAAAGTGGATGAATCTGAAATCATTTATTGCCCTTCAACTTAACTCCAATAAAACTATTGGGTTGGATATAAGGGGGGAAAAAGATTAGATTAAGCCTAATGAATCCTAAATTGACGATTCAACGCTAAACATTTCTCGACCACTGCTAACTCAAGCTATAGCCTATTTTTAGCATAGGATATACACATATGGTGAATGAAGGACACAGCACCTTAGCAGCATGTGCCCAGGTGGAGCTGTTTCCACCAAACACAGTCGCTGGAGCGTCCTTGACTGGGATGAGTAAACTTGCTGGCGGGGGCTGGTGTCACCTTTGCAGGAGTTCGGTGATGGTCTGTCCCTGCGTGTGGCCGTGTGTGTGAATATGTCATGCTCAGTGGCTTACTCCCCATGGCATCGACAAAACTGAAAAAAGAAATTTTATTATCGTCGCAATCTACGAGAAATACTGCCTGATACAGTGACGGTAACTCAGAATATGGACGGTGTTTAAAGACACAATAACAAGTTGCTTTGACTTCAACTTCAACTTATACGTTGTATAGATCGTTTCCATGTGACATCATTCAAGGTCAAAACACCGGCAAGCTCCGTAGTAACACAGGCATATAATATATACCTTTGTTACTACGGAGCTGTTTGAAGACATACTATATTATAGTATATGTCTTCAAACTGTTTTTTTGTACTGTTTTTTTAATTCTCGTCAGAAGTGATGTGACAATACAGAAATTGATCTGATTGAATTGATTTCTACAAGCCCATCCATTCATCCATTTTCTTCCGCTTGTCCATTGCCGGGTCGTGGGGGCAGCTGTTGGAGCCCAAATCACATTGCACCAGCCCCTATGGCTCGTCCTGTAGGTGGTGGGTTCACAGAAGGACGGCCTCATGGTTCTAACCGGGCCTGTTGGTCTCTCATAAGGGGCTTCTACAAGCCCCTCTGAAATAATTCAAACTTCACAAGTTAAAAGCGCTTGCCATTTATTTGTCTCACTAACCTTATGTTGAACTGTACACGGGGTGTGGCTCACTAGTCTGGCCTCTGTTTATTCTAAACTGTGTTTATTCTGAACTGGAGACTGCTTTCTGTGTATTTCAAATAAACAAGAAGTGAGTATGGCTGGACAGTCTAGTGGATCACACGTCCCTCAAAATGTGTATTATATTTTTTACTTTAATTCCATGTATTTTTTTTCCTGGATGTTTATTGCAAGTCACCATAGTTACTGCTCTTCAAGCAATGTCAGTGAAAACTATCTTTCTATAGGCATTAGGGGTGTAACAATGCATCGTGCTACGGGGCACCGCGGTGCAGAAATCTGACGAACGGTACTAGTTTTAGTCCAAATGTCTTAATATTTAAGCTCCGTGGTGCATGTCAGACGCATGTACGTGCACCTAAACAGAGCGCATGTGTCATCATCACTTACCAGTAAACTGGAGGCTGCAGGCAAAGTTACATTTTCCAAAAACAAATGAAATCCGTGTGCCTTTGCAAAGGTTTCTCCTGCTGATGGCCAAGGCAGGCTGCGGTAAAGTATAGATCCAGTGCTCTGGTGGCGCAGACAATGCGTAAGATCCCATCTTGGTCAGAATCCGCATCAAAAGCTTTGTTTCCAAAAAAGTACAAGCAGAATATCGTCCAGGAACAACCCAAACACAAGCCTCAAATCAAATGCGCTGTTGTTTTAGCTGCCGTGTTGAAAGCAAAAATGATTAGCTACTTAACAAGCACATGGCCCACCGCGCTGATTTTTTCTTTTTTTTCTTTTCTTTAGAGCATTGTGTTTTTTTATTTTGTTTTGTATTGTGAGCCCAGGGGCACATTTTATTGTAAAGCAGCTTTGAAAAATCAGAAAGCGTTTTCAATGTATTTCTGAAATTACATAAACTGCCCAATAATGAACATTTAGGCTATTTTCTTTAAAACTGACTTATTAGCCAATTATATCGCGAACCGTACCGAACCGTGAGAGAGCTGAACCGTTACACCCCTAATAGGCATACGTGACATTTCTAGAAATCACTTAAAGCCAGCGTAAAGAATGCATAAGAAAGCCTGCGGAGATATTGTACCATTGTAAAACGTGCTTCAAATTCAGACATGTTTTGAAATATAAATGACATTATCATGTATATGGCTACACATTATAAAGTAACTGCTATTGAATCAAAAGCAAAATATTAATAAGAAATAAGAAAATAAGAGCGGTTTCCGTTATCTATAATTTTACAGTGGCGTATTTGATGAATGAGAACGAGCGCGCGCACGTTCCTCAGTATTTTTAGTCATAGCCCCATATCACTGGTTTGATGATTAAACAACCCCGCACACTCCGGTACATGCTCCGGGACGTGCTGTCATCAAGTGTGACCTTCATGGCTTTGGAGCAGGGCCACTCTCCATCCATCAACGCCGCCGCCCGCCCTCAGACTGATAACAATCGCTTACAGCCGCCTATTCTCTCTGCTCACCACACTGCATTCATATGAGGCTGTAATAATATGCTAATATGTTAATTACATTTTTAAATAATACTCAATTTTTTATGCTTGTTTCATGGCTCTACGCTTTCACAAATACAATGACATTGAGAGTCCTTCATGTCTTATCTACAGCTGTCCTTTACATCTGTCATCGCGGAGTCTACTTAAATACACATACGAATTATCTTTTATAGCTATGATACGTTTACATTCATCAGATCAGCGGGGGGAGACAAAAACGTGCTAAAAAAAAAAGTACAATGACATTGAGATAGCACTTTGTTTTGTCAGAGTACACTAAATTCTCTTTAATCGTCCCTTGTCCTAAGCAGTTAGATGTCCTCTTCATTGATTAGGTCATTTACCCACTTTCTGGACAAACTCATTGATTATCTTACTAACAATTCGGGCCGCTTTTCTCTTCCTCTTTTCTTAATCGCCATTAAATTGCTTGTTCTCGTGGAGCACTTAGGATCTGCGGGACTGTCGCCCTGAGTTGTGTCGGATCTACAAATCTGACAAAATGGCCCACATCCAGAAAACACACACACACTGACTTGACCCTGAAGCTCCTTAAAACTTAGGATTCTGGTAAAGTAGGGCAGCCATTGTTGTGTTGAGATATAAAGTTGTCTTCTCGTGGTTGAAAGCACTCTACAGCCATTCATTGGTGTTTTAAAATATATAATGTTCCAAATTCGGGTTTTCCTTTGACCAGATTATTATTTTCACATTATTATATTGTGAATTAGTTTTGCACCAGATAATCCACCCTATCAATCCATCTATCTGCCTTGATGGCTTCGCTGAGTTTTAGTAAAAACATGAAATTACTAACAATGTAGTGGGTATTTCTTCCTCCACTTTTGCTTAATTACCCTTAAAATGTAGTTGCGAAGCCCATAGCATCTGCCTACTGTCGCTTTGAGTTGTGTTGGACCCCGGGATCTGACAAAATGGCTGCCGTCCAAAACCAGGCTCCTTGACCCTGAAGTGCCTCTGTGCTCTGCATGTGGCGTCCCTTCTGCCGATCCGAGATGGAGCAGCGAGGGGTCAGGAAGTGTCGCTCATTCCCTCCAACAGATACATTCTAGCGTGCGTGTGTGTGTGTGCGTTTGTGTGTGTGCGCGCGCCCATAGGTTTACTACGGTGTCTTTGAGCGGGGCACTTCGGCATATGGCGGATGCAGCAACCTGGGGGCTAAAGGATCAGACGTGAAGCGTGTGGCCCGAAACAGCGGGCCCCGTCGTCTCCAGGAAAGGTTAGGTTCGAACCAAGCGCTGCCAGTTTTCCGGGGCGAAGGGGGCAAGGCCAAGGCTCAAGGTGTGACGCCATCTGCGGCGAGGGGTTGAGGGGGTCAGCGGTAGTGGCCAGGTAAAACAAAGCAGGGCAACCAAAGTAGGCTCAGACAGGACATCATAATGTAAATGTGGGACTCCTGACCTGCAGCTAAGTCAAGGTTTTTTTTGTCTCTGAGTTTTCAGTTTGTATTGCGGGGGGGGGGATATAGTTCTAGATGAAGAGAGTTAAGGCAAGAACTAGGTAAAAAATAACTAACATCAAACTTTATTTACAGGTCATCGCTTGGTACAAGTGATGGGCAGATAAATACAAAAATATCTATATATTTCCATGGAGCCAGTACTGAAATTATTTGTCCTCAGTTTAAATATTGGGTTACTTTCATTTCTTATTTCTTTGGTTGATTGAAACTATATTGTCCATCCATCCATTATCTTCCACTTTTCCATTGCCGGGTCGTGGGGGCAGCTGTTGGAGCTGCCCAAATCACATAGCACCAGCCCCTATGGCTCCTCCTGCAGGTGGTGGGTCCACAGAAGGACGGCCTCATGGTTCTAACCGGGCCTGTTGGTCTCTCATAAGGGGCTTCTCTTTGTCTGACCCGTCACCTAGGACCTGTTTGCCATGGGAGAGCCTACCAAGGGCACGAAGCCCCCGACAACAGAGCTCCCAGGATCATTCGGGCGCTCAAACGCCTGCACCACGTTAAGGTGGAGGTTCCAGGAGGGGCAGTTATATTGTGCTCATTTATAATTGATAAGACTAGTGTTTAGTACATTGGAACTACTTTTTCTTGGTAATTTCCCAGGTTCCAAAGCATTTTAATCCATAACGCATCAGGATCAATATCACAATAATAGCCCTAGTATTACTTGGTGTCACCCATCCCTACTTGGTACTCCTTTACTAATATCCTTGCTCAACTTCTTAAACCCTCGTGGCTTGAATTGTCCACAGTCGTACAAGTAAATATTTTGAGCTTAAACGTTTTTATAACGGAAATAAAAATACATTACAGAGTTGATACAGTATACCCAGAAACAAGTCCTGACCATTGGGTAAAACTTGGGACTTCGGGGCTACAAGAATAAAAGATTGCTTCGCCACCTCGGGCTCTAATGAAGACCCAGTTGGTCAAAACTTTGAGTTATAATTTAGCTTCTACAGGAAGGTCATTTGACTTCCAGGGTTTCTATTTTAAGTTGTACCAAATTCTGTCCTAATTTCCAAGTGCTCCCGTCATACATTTCGCCTTCAATACAGCCAATTACCATTTATCACAGTGTCTCTGCGCATCAGCTTAAAAGACAAATGTCATGCAAAGTCTGAATGCCTTCTAGTTAAACACATAGAGGCAGAGTGGTGCAGCGGTTCTTGGGCTGTTCTGCTATTTTGGTCCTGAAGTCTGTCAGCTCGTGTTAGAGAATTCAATTTGACCGATTTTTGGTCTCGTTTTTCAAATTAAGATCACAACGTCCATGTTGAGTAGGTCCAAGAGCATGGGATTTTCAGAACATGTTTGTGTGCATCATCGAGGGCTCCCAATGGAGATAAGTGTGTAAAGTATAGGAATCACTTTGCACATCCATTTGAGATTTTCAATAGTTGTCCATGTTGTGTCAACCTTTTTCGCGGCAATGAGCACCGTGATCTTTTGCATAAATTACCAACACATTGCGTAACACCGACATCAGTGTGACGTGCGCAATACTTGGAGGGTTGAAACTCTATCCTTTGGTGCCAGTTCGCCCCAAAGGAGTTTATTGACGTCAACTCGGTTCCTACATTAGCGAGTACTGCCTTGTAGCGCATTTATTTCCCCACTCATTTATTCATTAGAGGAGGTGTTATCGGCGCCCAATCTCTGGTCCAATTAGGCTCTCGGTGCTCCACTGCGCCGGTCCCGTTAGCAACAGGAGACGGATGGGTTGGGAGTGAAAGAATGGCTGTCCGCTCGTATTCATTTGGTTTGTCCATCTCTTGGCGGCTTCAGTAGTCCTCTCCGGCTCGCCGTGATGTGCGATAAGATAGTATAGTCCCTCATATCCTGTTTCTAATACAGATCGATGAGAGGGGAGTGAGGGGAAAGGCATATGGAGAAGAGAAAGTACGCAGCGGGGTTGGCGGACGGGGGGGGCGAGGGTTGCGGGGAGGGGGGTAGAGATATCTGAAGAGGAAATTAGGATTCAGAAAAAGAGGACATCACTCCGATTCACATCTCCTTTCATTTGGCCCATCACACAGGCGTGCATGCGCGGCCTGTGCTGCATGCGCGCCGGGCCGTCTCAATATTTCAGTGCCAGAGAGGAAGCCATTTCAGCTCGGTGATTGAGTGAGTCGCCTGTTCCCCTCCAATGGGTATAGACAGTAGGCCCATTTACTCTAGAGTGACTTTTTATTGTGGGATTTTTCCCTTCCTTTTTTTTTTTTTTTTTCACACAGGGAACTGTTCAGTAATGGATGGGGCGCAAAAGAGTACTGAGCAAAAGATTTCGGCAAACTACAGCAAACCTTCTTAATGCTTTGAGATGTTGAATGTGAATGAGTCCTATGTCGTACTCTTTTTGAGCTTCTGACCGTGTTATAATGTGATGTCATTCTCAAAAACCACACCTGGGAGCGATGTTTTCTTTCATTGGTTTCCTTTTCATTATTGTCCGTCTCCCTCGTTCGCGTGGTGATCTGGTCTTTTGTAGAGTTGGTTTGGTAGACTTGTTCTGATCTTGCCTGTGGACAAACTCACTCCCCATCGCTGACTGGCATGTGCAGAGGTATATATCTCTTTCTACGTTTCTTTTCGGCGCCACATGCCTCGGTCAGTGGTGCACAAAAGGAGGAAGTCGCCCACTGAAGGCCTTTTGTAACTGGATTCTTTAATATCATCAAACACAAGTATTTATTTTCTTGGATACACTTTCTTTTACACTGCCATGATACATTGGCCCTATACCCGATTTTTCGATTACAAACAATGGCAGAGTAAGCCATTAAATTAATCGAGGTCTAAATGTATTCAAAACTTTACTAAGATATTTGTAGCGTTCCAAATCGTCACATGGATGAGTTCATAGGCATATTTCACAACTTGCAGGATCACTTTGCAGGGTCATTGTCACAGAAACAAAACTAGCGCGAGAGTTCATGATCCAAATGCTTACTCATTAGATGTACCGTGTTTTTTCGCACAAATATCTGAGTTTACAAAATATCAAAGGAGGACAAACTACAAATTTTCGTTCCATAACTTGAAAAAAATAAATTAAAAAATCAGGTATAGTGCCTTTCAGGTTAGGGTCTTATTAACTACTAATACACATTATTCCATCGTGTATGTACTGCATAGGTAAAAGTCATCGCACACTGTTGCATAGCACAGCATTACATTGTGCAAAAATTTGTTAAGTACAGTGTATCAGAGGGGGTGTAAAATAAAGTGTTTCGTTTTATTTTATATTATAAGAAAACGTCAAGGCTAATGTGTATAAACGTGTGTGCACTTCGAGTGTCTGGAAAAACGCTACTAATGCTTCGTTGTTGTTATTACTATTTGTAAAAGCCTAAATAAAGCATATCGGGCTTTTAAAGTTTTTTCAATCTATAAGAGTGGGTACGAATAAACAGCAGCGAATTGAATACTTTTCACCACTGTGTCAGCGCTGCAATTAACTACGTCTTTTATGTGCCCCACTTAAGCTTCAGTCGATGCCATTTTTCCAAAGTTTACCATTTTCTTTCACAACGAGAACGTTTTTTTTGCCCTTGACACTCTCTTGCCACAAACTCGTTCATGTAATTTCACCCTTTCAGGTTGTTCGATATTTAACAAAAAAGTCTTAAGCACACATCAAGGAAAAGCGTGATAACTATGGCTCCTTCAACTAGTTTCACTTGCATTTTGTTCCACCTAAAACAAATGAAAAGCCTTTTTTAAGCAAGCGGATTTTTAAAGTGCTCTCGACACCGTCTTGAACTGAAAGTCTCATCTCATGTGATAAATAATAGCCTGCTTGATTGATTGATTCTACTTCAAAAAGTTGCCCTGCCTAATAGATATCTCCACGTATATAAATTTGACTTTTTGATAGTTACAAAAAGCCTGGAATCACTCATTATAAGTAATTGCTCCGACTGACTTGCAGACATGGTGCTTTTGCCCTTTTCCCAGACTCCATAACAGCTCCCATTGTTTAACCTTTTAAAGCCTTGTTAACCACGATGTAATTGTAACGCTCGTACAGGTATTCACGGGACAAATGAGTACACAATCTGCGGTAAAAAAAAGTTGGGTGTTTTCAGGTGCCGGCGCCGCTCACTGAAGCCACTTGCATAACCTTTGTGTTGCAGTCAATTACAGACCCGTTGCGTCAGCTGAGCTCCCGTCGGGGGTTGGCGCATGGCGGAGACTGCACTTGTTGTTAATACCGTGCAATATTGAAGCGTGCATATATATGTAGAGCGACGCGGAGCAGACAACTTGTCTCACCAACATCCCCGGGAGGAAAAACAGCGGCCCGCCCCGGTTCCGACCCTCGTCCCCTTCAGTCTGGGACGACCAATGATCTGAGCCCGGCCTCCTTCGCAAACTTCCCCTGCTTTATTCATAGACTTGCAGACGACTGAGTGGATATTATGTGGCGAGTCTGAACCGGCCTGAATATTAACACCCCGGAGCGGTGTCTCTAAGTGACTTCTCGGCTCAGCGAGTCTCCGCGACAAAGACACGGGGAAGTAACCGCCATCCCTTGAACCCATGTCAAAGTCATAACCCTTATTTAACAATGTAGCCACAACAACTGGACATACAAGTTCATTCAGTTCAAGTGTATCTCTCTGTGAAAAAAGGGAGACTGATTCGTGAGGCCAAAGTTATCTGCCTCCGCTCTGCCTAATGTCTTTACCGTGAGATCTGACTCGTAACTTGGCCGCTCGTCTCCATGGAGATGTTGCTGCTTCGCTTTCACCGCGGGTCGCCACAGCTGAGGTGCAAACACATTAGATACTCTTTTGATTTTGATTGATTTATTTTAATATTTCAAGGCAAAACAATGTTTACTTTGGGTAAAACATAATGTACTCATTTGGGAAAAATTGGAGGAGAATGCAAATAAATGTACAGACAATAAATATTGAGCCCTAAAATGTATTGTTTATGTAAGGTTTAAACACATTGTGAGTTGTTGTATCCGCTTATACCATAGTCCCACAAACTGAAACTGTTCATTTGGCCCTGTTTGCTTTTTTTTTTTTTTTTTTTATTGTCCTGGGCATGAATTATTTCACATTTTAGGCTGTTTTGCCTGAAGCTAGTTCCAGCTCAGTTGTTTGTCGTTAATTTGTAAACAGCTGCAGTGGAGTGATAGAGAACGTGATTTAACTGTGTGTTCCAGGCCACTGGTAACTAGTATCTTTCCCACTTGAAAAGTACGACTTGCGACCTCAGAGCGTTCCAGGCGATTACACTTGTATGTAAAGAAAACGACTAATGCTCATACGATACTAACATTATGCGCCCTTTGAACGTTTCTCCAAAGCATACGACATTACGTTTGTGTGACAGTTTTATCATTAGCCGCGCTCCTCCACTGGGGGACGCCATTACTGTCTTTATCTTGCATCCGAACTCGTAGCAGTGTGGAGGTCTCCGAGTTCACAAGTTGTAATTACCGCTTCGCGCAGCGTTCCAAGGCATTTTTCAAGCGGGAGGTGGGACATTTATCGGTGACAAGTTGCCTGGAACGCACCATAACTGTGCGGTTATACGAAAATAATTCTTACTGGCCATGGTCTGGTGTCATTTACGATAAGTTGATATAGTAACAGCTATTAAACAGCTATTTTAATTTTTTTTTATTTTTTTTACTGTATGCCCTACCTAGTGCAGCTTTTGCATATCACTAGCAAGAGAAACAAACACGGCCAATCCATCATATTTTCACTATAGGTTGCTTCTGTTTGATAAATGTATTTACGCTAACACATTTAAACTTGCTGGATGACTGACATCTGGGAGATTGGAGGTGTGGTGGGATTGAAAAAGTGGAAATGCGAAGAGGCAGAACGCTTCCTAAACCACTCGACGCGCGGGCCGAGAACAGGGGGCTGGTCTCGGCTACAATTAACGCCCTAATTGGGGTCAGAGCTGTTAATTTAGTGCTGAATTAGAACAGTTAATATGCATTTACCGGGATGGCCAGGGGAGCGGCGGAGTGTCGGCGCATGTTCGTGTCCATGTCTATCCGAGCACTTTGTGTAATTTCAACTTGTTTTGCCAGAGATTACACTGAAAAGACATGCGAGAGGCCATTTTATGCCTTTGGTGCAATTAGCCGGCAAGCAGCTGCCTTAATGGAAGATGCGGGCGCGTGAATGGGCAATGATAAGGTTGGCTTGAGATGGAACAACGGAGACGCACGACAATAGAAAGAAGCAACCGTGCAGGCAGTTAGAAGTAGTCGAAATTTCAAAGTGGTATTTTACATTTCGGGATCAGTAAAAAGCTCTGTTCCAACCGGGTACTACTAAAATAAAACCGAAAACGTACTATTTTGAGAGACTTTAATAATTCATAATTGCTCCTGGTATTATTGAGTTATAAAAGAAAATACTCCTCCAGTCTAAACAGAGATTAAATTGAATACCAAAGACCACGTCCAATCATTTAACCTAGATTGTATCTTATTCAGGTTTGGAGGTTTGTGTCGTGTAGCTGAATTTTCTTTTAATTATCTAGTTTAAGTTTGACATTAGTCGATCGACCAGATAAGTCCTGGTTTAGACTTGGATAGACTACAGTAAGTCCCTGTTTGATTGTAGTTGTCATGAGAGTATCACTTTATTTTACCCCACCTTGATACATTGGAACTAACTCCCCATGTAAAGCGTCTTTGAGTGTCCAAAAAAGCGCTATACAAGTTTGACGTATTATTATTATTATTATTAACCAAATGTAGTACAATGTCATGTGCTCTGTAACAATCTAGTTAGTACCTGTGTATGTTATGTTAGTACATAATGTAATGTCTTATTACATTACATACCGACAAACTACAAATACGTATTATTCCATTGTGTATCTAACCCACAAGTTATCACAACCTTGGTGATAGTACATCGATTTCTATTTGTTTCTCTGTTGGAATATTGATCCAGGTGATGTTGATGTTTGTAACTAGAGGAAGTGTGGTCAAAATCAGGTCCACTCTCTGAATCAAGTTTGCACAATTGTCATGCGGCTATTTTCTCTCTCACAAAATGGAAAAGATCAAAACATCAGAGAAACTGTGAAAAGTTAGAAATTGTTGAAAAGCTGGTCAGAGGGAGGCACCTCTCTTGAAATGTCAAAAAAAATATTGCGACGGGATCCATCAAACGCTTTGTCGCCAACAGCCAACGGGGTCGTAAGAAGTGAGATGACGAGAAACAACGCAAAGTAACGTTCAAAGACTTTAGAGAAATCAAGCATAAAGCCATCAGGAATCCATTATCTACCAGTGCTGCCATTTTCAGCAGCTGTAACCGACCTGAAGTGTCCAGGAGTACAAGGTGTTCAGTGCTCAGAGACACTGCCAATGTGAGAAAGGTGGAGATCGTGACCACTGTTGATCAAAACATAAGCTAGATGTTTAGACTGGGGCAGGAACGATCTAAAGACAGAGTTTTCAAAGGTTTTATGGACTGTTGAGATATATATGACCCCCTGAAAATATTATCAATGGGAAATACCGTAATGTATCCATCTAAGACTGAAATGTATATGAATGGAGTGGCAAATCAAAGGATAAAGGTGGTTGCTAGTGGCTTTGCAGATCAACGGTACAACGACATCAGTCCACATTTGAACGAGGAGGAAAGAGAGAAAATATCTGGCAGTAGATGCAATATTTAGGCAGGCACCGAGCCCCTTGAGAGGACCAGAGATGGCCCACGCAAGGATGGTGATGATGATGACGCCGTGAAAGCACAAATACAACACAGGAAGACACAGGAAGATGCCAAGTGTGATGCCTGAGATTTAAGGCGTGAGTGGATAGTTACTCATTGCGTAGATGAGCCGAGAATGGTGCAGGTGATTCATGCTCGGACAGTAAGTGGTTCCCAACATAACATTCAGGCAGAAATACAATGCTCTCGCGAGGGAGGAAGTGAAGACGAGTATTTATAGGGCTCCGCGTTAAAAGGTGTAAATGGCTTTTGGAAAGGTGACATTCAAGCTACAAGCAAATTAAAAGCTATTCTTGAAATTGTTCTCTGTCTATAACGGGAAATGCTGTTACTATGTGTTAATTAGGTGAAATATTTATTGCATACATTTAATTGGCTGGAACGAGCTTGATATGAAGATATGAGAGTCTACATTGTTACTGATTTGAACTGTTTCCAAGTGGTTTTAACTGGTCCACAACAGCTTTTAAAAATGTTTGTGTATAAGCACCCAGACGTAGAGGACCCAGCGCAGTCATCATCTGTACTGTTGCATGCTTGAGATGTGAGGCGAAGAATCCTCAGCACTAAAACAGCCCAGTACACATGACAGCTTTTTTGTCTAAGATCTATAAAACATATTCTTGATTCTGGTCCTCACACGATGAACATCTCTTCTAATGAACCTTATGCATTTTACAGCAAAGCAGAGGTGATTGTGGCAAATGCGCAATCTCAGCGACTCTCCCCAACTAAACAGACAAAAAGGTGGGGGGGGGGGGGAAGAGTGCCTCCTTTGGTCACGTATGCATTTTAAAATATTAGTTCAACTCACATAATAGTGAGTTGAACTCTGCCTGATCTAAACCAGAACTAAGGACAAAATCTGAGTATTGGGATTTTTATTAAGTACAAAATGACATTAAACCTCTTTCTAACCAGGTCTACATTATCTGGATTCAATTAGTAACAGCACAAGATAAAAGCATCACAAAGTCAGGGCGAAATCAGGACAAAACTGCGTCCTGTTTGCTACATTACTGCAAATGGACTATTCGCTCTTAATCTGGCTATTTCTCCTCATCCATTCCATGTGATTCATGTGTTATTTTAGACAGGGCCTCTCTTTGCGCATTCAAAGGAGCACTTTCTCTTTCTGAATTATGCATTAAGATGACATGAAAATACCATCATGAAGCAGCTGATCTATTTTTAATCGTGTGCTTGTTAAACCTGCCTATGTGATCTCCTCCACATGTGTTTTTCCCTTTGTTTTTCTCACTTAAATTCATTACAAGTGTGAAATCGCAAACTAAATAGCAACAGGCACCTACTATCGAAAATCCCTTTCTTGTTTTTTCCTCTTAGTCGAAAACCCGCTGAGTTTATTTCACAGCCTTTATTGGCACGGCGTTTAATTCATCTTTACAATGCGGGCAAAACAGTAATCACGGCAATTACTGTTTTGCAATTACTGCCCAAAATAAAAAAGAAGAAGAGAAAAAAAATAAAGGAAGCTAAACGTGTCAGTTCTCTTGACTTCTGTTTAAATTGTTAACTAACAAAGTTGCATGTGTAGCGGCCTTGTCAAGAATTTTTTTTTTTACAACTATGTGTCCGCCTTTGTCTGTCTTGCTGCAAAAGAAAACCTGTTGCGGATGCGTTGGCTCCTAGTGGCGCGAGGAGTAAGAGTGCCCCCTGTTGGTTGAAGATGGAAGCTGGAGGAGGAGATGAGAGGAGACTTGGAGACACAGATGAGCAGGCATGCACAATACGCTGACTATAGGGCTGTCTGCAGCAGTTCTTGGGGATGACCTAGATTGAGAATTACAATGGAGCCCTCTATTCCTAACTGTCTCCAGCTGATTCAATAGGCAATCTTTCTATCGACTGCGCACCGAGATAGGATCGCTTTGCCCGATCGGAGTGTGCATGTGCGCGGGAGTCCGTTTGTGTGCGTCTGCATTATCTACAGGGAGAGGGGACAGGCGGCAGATAAGACGAAAGGGGAGCGAGAAGAAAAGAGGGTATTCAAGGTAAAAAAAATACCATGGCATGAAGGTCAGATGGATGAGAGAGTTCAGGCCAAAGGGTAGAAATGTTTAAGACGCGGGAGGTGTGTCGGTGCCTGGAGTGATTCTCTGACATCACAGGAAATATTGGGGTGGATTTAATTGAATAAATGTGTCTAAAAAATGACACCAAGACTAAACCAAGGCGAAGTGTGTAACAAGATCAAACTAGAACCAGGAATCAAGGGTCTTAACCGGAGTTATTCCAGGACTAAGCCAGGTCTAAACTGGGTCTAAAACAGAACTATGTATCTAGGACAGACTGCAACCTTGAATTTTCACTTTCTGCCTGCTCTTGCAACTCTTTCCCTCTGAAGATTAGGCTTAGCAACTTGCATTTCAACTAGTTCCGGCTCTTAACTCGGTAATTTTTGCCTTTTATGCAGAACCTTGACTTTTCTTGTCTTTGAAAGGTGAATCACTGAATCCTAAATATGCTTATAAATGGTTTCCTGTTGCTTTAGCACTACTGGTACAGCTGTGCACTCCAACACATCCCCTTCATGGCAACAGTTTGAAACTGTCGTGGCTTTTCTTTGACCGTGAACAGGGGAAGAGATACATGTTGTGGATAAAATATATCCATATAATAATACATAATTGAAGGAGCAGAGATCGGACACGGTGTGAATGAGTCTTGCCCCGGCAGCAAATCCTGAAGTCTCATTCCTCTATTCTTGCAACACATCCCTGAGCGCGCAAACCCAAGGCTGGACGAGAGAAATTGAAGAGAAATGGATTTCTGGCTGTTCACATTCCGGTGCCGGGCTGTGGGCCGAGGTGTACACTCACACCTACATAATGCATGGGAAACAATGGGCTGCTTGCTCTCTCACAAGATTCATCAAAGACATGACACGGTATACAGTATATGAGCACAACTGTAGAAATGTATTGAAGAGGAAATAGGCATGAGAAAGTCCATGTTTATTCTATATTTTGCTGAAGACTTTCAAATCCCAAAAGTCTAAGAGCAGGGAAAATCCATATTGAAGCAGCGAGCATGTAGCTTTCAATGTGTACGACTTCATACATTAGTAGTAGAAGTGATTATTAGTCGGACTGCTGTCTTCACCAACGCTAATAGTTTTCAGATGCTATGCAGATTGTGAATGGGTGACTGGTTCCTGACTGTAACGCGCTTTGGGCCTGATAAAGGTCGAAAAGCGCTATATATAAGTTGAGTCCAAAGTGCTCTTTCCTTCATTGTATTTGTGAATATGTTTGACATCCATCCATGTTGATCTGGAGCGTGATCGACAGAATTGGCGCAGCCTCGAGCCTAATGTGGGACGTGCAGCTGTTACCTATGGCTGGGAGTGCCCGCTCCTTCCATTCGTATTCTCGCCTCGACTCGCGCTCATCTCTCCAAAACTCTCCATCGCGCTACAGCCTCTCAACCTTTATTTGCATTTACAACCTTTTACCCCCTCAAATGAAACCAAACTGCTGTATTTAGCCCACAGTGAAACAGTCATGAGAGAATATATACCGGTGGTCCTGCTGTAATAGAGCGTCGGTATCAAGTAGCTGCTCCCCATTGTTCAGAAACGTGAGCCATAGCCTAATTAAGCACGAGTTTCTAAGCACTCAACCCCACACTCACCGGGATGCAGAAAAATGTCAGGTCTGTTACCGATCCCGTGCAGGAGAAAAGTTGGGGACCACTGATGTAGAGGACTGCACGGGATAAGCCGTTTCACCTCTCATCTAAGAAGCTTCTTCGGTTCTGATCATCCTCTGGTCTGGGAACTGTTTACCCTCTTAACCCCCGCTTTAACCGAGTGCTTTTCCTCCAGTTCAGCTTTACCAAAGTCTAAAAGCTTCTCGACTGGAGTTTACTGCCTATAGGCCAGAGTCACGCCCCATTTGAACGCTAAGACCAACAAAACTGATTATGATTGTCACGTTTTTGTTGCTTTTTTGACATGTTTTAGTCAAGTTTTTGTGGCTTGATCACAGTTACATTACAGTAAAAAATAAATTTTAAAAAGTCATTTCCTATAGGCGTTGCGGTGTCCTATAGGCGTTAAACTCTCACTTCAATAAATGTCAAATGGCCTTTGATTTCTAAACTTTGGACACAGGACTTTTTACACATTTTAAGATACACATATTACTTGTTATACTGTATTGCAATACGTATCGGATCGGCCCCTGAGTATCGTGATACGTATCGGAACGTGACAAAAGTAGATCGGCCCAGCCCTAGAGCCAATCTTCTTGGATGAGAATTTACTGGCCTTTCTCTATGAAGAGATTAGATGATGATTTATTTTAATTTAATTTTGTGAAGATTGTAACCAGACGATCAGCATTGGCAGGTCTTGTCAGGTATAAAATCCAAATGAAGAGCTTCAAAAGTCTCCTCTGATTGTGGCTAGGAGTGTGACAATATATAGATTTTTTGATATATCACTGTGTTTTCCTTCCAACAAACGAAAATGCCAACAGATGATACGATACTTTTTTCCGATATCGATACTTCTGATAACGTCATGCATATTAATGCGCGACTTCATGCATATCAATGAGGTAGCAGGGCTCTACTGATTTCACAGTCAATAAAGGCCAATAATGAACAAGAATTCAGAACAGTAGAGGGCAGCACTACAATTTTAAGCACTTTGACCAAACACTGTCACACCAATATTTAACTTTTAATGATTTAATAATCCATCCATCCATCCATCTTCTTCCACTTGTCCGTTGCCGGGTCGTGGGGGCAGCTGTTGGAGCTGCCCAAATCACATTGCACCAGCCCCTATGGCTCCTCCTGCAGGTGGTGGGTCCACAGAAACTATGATTTAATGATAGTTTATATAATTGTAATGTAAATAAGAATAATTTCGGGTTGATTTATTTCTTTTGAAATAGGACTGTGATTTCTTCTATCTTTAAATGCAAATGAAGTGATGTCACTGACAGATCAATAGACCCAGTGAGTAAGTCAGGGATCAGTTATGCATGTATTTATTTAAGAAAAAGGGGTATAAAGCACATGGAAACAAGTGTATATGATGAATAATATGTAGTATGTTAAAATAAAGGTTAAAAATCACGGGTTTCCAAAAAATCGAGATGTACTGTGTATTATTTTTGTGCAATATATCGATTATAGTATCGGCATATCGAGAGATTATCGTTATCGTGAGCCATGTATCACGAATCGTATCGTGAGGTACCCAGAAGTTCCCACCCCTAATTGTGGCATCATTTGAGCAGGGACGACACACAGCTATTTCAATAACCCTTGCATTATCAAATGTCCCTTTTGTCTCCATTCACATACCCCCCCCCCCCCCCCTCTCCCCTCCCCCTTCCACCCCCGTTTTATGGGGTTGACTTTCTCCCGCGTTTGTTTCTTGTGCTCCTGTTTACGGGGGAGGAGATGTTTGGCAGCGGGATAAGGAGGCGAGAAACACACGGGGAGAGTAAAGAGCTGACAAAGTCTTCTATAGCTGCACCCCGCAATAACACACAATAACACGCGCCAGGACAAAAGCCGAGGAGAAGGGTAGGCGAGTCGCAATCTGTCACCTGTTCTGCACGAGTCGCTGTAAAGGCTTCCAAATAAAGCACTGGAGGAGCTGTCGGCTTCAAAGTGGAGCACTGAGAGCTTTGGGGTGAAACGGCGGAAAAGCAGCCCACAGACGGATCATAAAAGTTTTATAGTTGTGCATTTTGTAAGTCTCAACCTTAATACTGGCAGTGGTAATATAGATTTTGTAGCGGTATAGAAGTTTAGGGTAGCAGGATTAATCAAATGTGCATCCGAACTAGGGGTGGGAACCGTACCTCATGATTCTATACGACATGCGATACATGGCTCACGATAACTATTATCTCACGATATGCCGATACTGCGATAATCAATATATATCCCCCACAAAAAGAACCTACGATACATCACAATTTTTTTTTATTCACAGTGAAAAGTGACTTCATTACATTTAAATAAACAAGAAACCACAGTCCTATTTAAAAAGGAATAAATCAACCCCAAATTAATCTTAAACCATTAAAAGTAATGTATTTGTGTCCAAGTGCTTAAAACTGTAGTGCTGCCCCCTGCTGTCCTGACTGAATTCTTGATCATTGTCTCTGTTGACTGTGAAAACCGTGGAGCACTGCTGCCTCATTAATATACATGACGTCACTAATTAATATGCATGACGCCGCTCATTAATATGCATGACGTATTCAAAAGTATCGAAATAAAAAGTATCGGTATCATATCGTCCCGCCAAATATCGCGATACATCGGAAAATCGATACATTGTCACACTCCTAATCCAAACTGCAATTTAAATGCTCAAAGTTGCAAATGCTGCAGTTATTCAGGTCGTGCAGTATCTTCTGCAAACAATCTCTGGATCTTAATTTTATTGTTGAAGTCTGCAAGCATGTTGGGTTTCTTGTTTCAGTTTTCAGGTACTTATTCTCTCACTTATATAACAATTTTCTTGATTTTTAAAACTTTTCCAAACGCCCAAGTATTTCTTTTAAGTTCATAAAAAAAACCACATGAACCATTTTGATTTACATATCAATACGTTTCTTGCGCTAAATGCAGTGCTATGATGTCAGTAACTCAAAAGCATGGATTCAGAATTGCTCGAAGGGTTTGACGAGCGATAAAAGCATTATTTTGCGGGAACAGAAGCTTCTTGTGGCACTGATTCTTATGTTATTCACAATCGAGATGAGGATCGGCTTCAGGTCATTTTTGTATCGCTTTCATCTGGGTTACTGATTTAGACATGTCCCATACTGCTCGTGCTGGTTTGGTCTTTAACTCTGGTCTAGTCCTGCCTCAGCCTCAGTCATTGTTGGTAAAGAATGGTGATTCTGCAGCCATTTTTCCATCAAAAGTTACACTAAATCTCCCTCCAAAAGCCCTGCAGAACAATGTGACATCACATGAGCGCAACCCATAAACGCCCCACCAGACGACTGCGGATTCTCTGGTCCCCTCTCCCGTTCTTGATGAGCGTTCGAGTGCCCGCCTGTGTGTTGTACCGAGCACTGTGTCTCCAGCCTCTCACTCCGTTTCTCTCTGTCTCCCTTTGTGTTCCGCAGCCATCAACTTGCTCGGTCTGACATGGCAGCTGAAGCCGTCCGAGGGCCCGATGCTCAACAACGGACTGGGAGCTGGCCTGCCCGTCAACAGCGATGTGGCCACGCTGCCCTCTGGAGGAAGAGGTAAGAAAGCGAGCGTCACAGGACAAGACAATGGATGAGCGGCACGGCTTGTACTCGGATGACGTGGCCCAGTTTGCTCTGCGCGTATGCCAGCAGTGCAGCGATGTGTGCGTGTGTGTGTGTATGTGGGTGTGTCTGTGAGTGATGCTGCGTACTGTGGGCTAAGCGAGGACTGAGAATGAAGTGCTGGGTCAACAGTCCTTTAGCACAGGGAGTTCAGCGGGTGCTTAGGTCCAATGCACAAAGGCGGAGACCTATTTTAAAGGTCCTGAGTATTTTTAGACAACCCTAAAAACGCTACACCGCGGGACAAATGTGCTCCTAATGATCATCTAGACACTGACGATGCTATTTCTGCTGGAGCAAAATAAAGCCTTTGGAAAAGGACTTGAACCTAAGGTTTAGTAACCTGTAGCCATATTTAAAGCAGCAACATCTCCATCGAGACGGACCCACTCCCACCAAACGTTACAGGTCAGGTCTGAGCAGGTCTGGCGAGCCCACTCACAGGAGAGGCACTTTAAAGGGACTATACGGAGTTTAAAAATGTTAAAATTTAAGTATTTTCCTCCCCCTACATGTTCCAGCCATGTCCTAATGTGTAGAATGAGCCCAAACCTATTCACCACAACTGCCTCTAAAATCCTGCACTGTCACTCAAAAAGGTGTTAATTCGGGTCCAAAATGGCGTCATGCACAAGCTTAATATAGAAGCTGCAGTTACATGTTAGACCTGAGGTGGCAGTAGTGAGTTTAAAAATGACCAACTTGCGTATAGTCCCTTTAAACAGGAAAAATGCTCCTATTTATTCTATTTATTGGTTGAACTGTTAAGACGGTGTGACATGAATACCGCTGAAAGCTATAGCTGCCAAATTTTAAGCATGAAATTGTTTGTACTGGAGGCAAAGGTGAGGGGAACGTTTTTTGAGTTTAACGTCAGAGGAGCAGCATCTCATGAGATCAGAAGGTGGGGCATTTTGAGTTCGAGAGGAGGACAACGGACTGGATATGCAAGATTTCTCAAACATGCGTCAATGAAACAAAATCAAATTCCAGATTGTCTCGACTAAATATAGTATTAGAAACGGAGATGGGTCCCCCGGGTTCAATCACGCGGTCGCCAACTGCTCCCGACAGATTGACCTGCAGTGCCGTTGCGGGACGGGTCAGACGCAGAGGAAACATTTACCCCATGGGGACAAAAAAGTACATCTCCAAATTATGTTTTTCAAAGTAAAACGCGTGCACCATACCATGTGGCTAATCATCTTTTAAACCAGACCGAAATGTGCACTGCCCGTCTCCTTAGCAATAGCCGACTGGGTTTTGTTTGTAAAGTTCCAATTAAAAGAGAATTCGCCTGTTGCGCAGATTGAATATATTTGAGTACAAATTAATTTGAGCCGAACGCTACGGGTGGCGAGACAGCGGAAAAGAGTATTCAAGGACAGACTAGTGAGATTGGTTAAAAAACAAGACTGCTCCCACTGTGAAATATACTAAAACGCTCTGATAGATGATTTCTCACCCAAACAGACTCGGCCCAACTCCGATGTTTTCATAATTCATGACGCAGCTTTAGCAGAGCGATCAGTATGCCATGTTTAAACACGGCGCCGCTGCTGACTGGTGTGGGGCTCCGTCGGCTTAAAGCCCCCGTGTGGTGTTCAGTCCCCCCTCTGTGTCTGGGATAGGTACGTGTGGGCTGCTGCTGCTCACTCTATTAATGAAAGCCGTGTTTCTCTTCCGTCTGGGGGAGAGGGGCTGTTGTTCTCTTCACTGTTACTTTTATTTCCCCCTCTTTGCGGGCTCGCGGTGCACACACTCCTTCCTCTGTTTGGGTTCTCCGCCGCCGAGGTTGACCTGATTACCGGATGCCGTCTGCCGCCCCGCGCAGCCCTCACTTATTTTGGCAAAAGCAGTCGCACACTAAGAAATAATACGAATAATTCACAATACTGAAACTCAAAATATCATTGGATTTGATTAAGAGCTTTTAGATGTCCCTACTTATTAGATTATTGGAACAATTTCATGTATTTTTTTTAAGACTTTATTACTAGTTAGAATTTTAACATCTTGAAAGCAGTCGAAAATACTATTAAAAACATCCAATTATCCCAAAGAAAATAAATCTTAGCAAAAACCTCTCATCAGTATTAAAGCCGCACAGACACTTCAGCCAATAAATAGAATGAAATACAAACACAAGCATTACATATTTTAACTATCTTTACTTTTTTATTGAAGAGACAAATGATTTTGCTTTGAAAAACATCATGAGATTTTGCTCTTCCGTGTTTACATTATACAGGTGCTCATCATATAATTCGAATATCATGAAAAAGTGCATTTACTTCTGTTATTTAAACTCAAAATGTGAAACTAATATATGATAGACTCATTACATGCAAAGTGACATATGTCAAGCCGTCAATTTTGATGATTATGGCTTACAGTACATTTTTAAAATATTCTAATTTTCTGAGATTTTTAATTGGTTTTTTTTTACAAGCTGTGAGCCATAATAATCAAAATGATAACAAATAAAGGCTATGCATATCTCACTTTGCATGTAATGAGTCTATCATATATTAGTTTCACAGTTTAAGTTGAATAACAGACACACTTTTTCATGAGCACCTGTTGAACAACAAACAATTGAGTGTGGTGGGATACCTTTTTTTTGGTTTACACAGCATTATCAAATTAGCAGTATTTACATTACAACTTAACCTGAAATCAGATCTTATTGGCTTAACATATTCTGTCCACTTTGACCAAATGATATAAAATGAGCCCATTTGCAATTTCATCTGAAGTTACGTTTCTCCCATAATATAAATGTATAATGTTGATCAAATCCTCGTTTGTTGTTTTTCCAGGCTTAATCAATTACGGTTGTTTTAATTACCTAAAAAAAATTACCTCTTTTCTGTCTTTCATTGCCTTTCGTCAGGCGTAACTTGCACTGGGACCGGGACATCCCCAGCTCGTTCCCATGGAGATTTCGCTTTGTTTTGAGTGCAAGTAGCCAAACGTGAGGTCTAAATATACCTGATTCTCTCGAAAATGTGTTTTTGATAATAAAAATACAAAGATAGCGTCGTTGGTGTCTAGCTGAGCGTTTGGAGCGTCTTGGTATTGCTGGCATGTCTGTTACCAAACATTTTCCATCAACTCTCCTCCCTCTCCGTTTAGTTACACCCATTTGATTCCAAACTTCAGGCGCCGGGTTTGTGGAGGTAATGGGGCCAATCCTCTTCCAATTCATTATCTTTGCATTCTCATAGCAGTTTCCAGCTTTTGATGATTAACTACTGACTCGGGACAATCAAAGCATGTAATCACAGTTTATGCAGTTTCTTTTCCCCTGGTGCCAGGTCCTTGGGCGGGGCGCAACAGCAGCATAGACACGGGCAGCGTGGAGGTCGGCAGGAGGGTGACCCAGGAGGTGCCCCCCGGCGTGTTCTGGAGGTCCCTGCTGCACCTGGGACAACCGCAGTTTCTCAAGTTCAACATCTCGCTGGGGAAAGACGCGCTGTTTGGAGTCTACATCCGCAAAGGCCTGCCGCCGTCACACGCTCAGGTAAAGACATGTGGTTCTGAGACAAAGCACCTCTATCAGTCTGCACTCTTAACATAAAACAAATAAAGAAAAAGAAACAAGCCTGTACTAGATATTTTGAAGTTTGCTTGTTTTGTTCAATAGGATTTAATTTCTTGAATGATTTGTTGCGCTTTGAAACCCAAAAACCTGTGGGAAATGAGTTTGTGTTTTTTTTTTTTTTTTCAAAAACTAAACAAGAAATCCAAAATCCCCTCTTAAAACATCCCCATATCTCAATCGCATATGTGAAGAAAATGAACCCGAAGATTTAAACCCAGCTCCGTCCGTCATTCAGACTTTCTTGTCACACATATTGCCAATTTTTATCTCTCTAATCCCATATTTACATAAACGTTTCCAACTTATTTATTATCCCCTATTCATCAACAGCGTCTCGCCGTAAGCCACAGAAGTGTGTCTTCGAATGGCCTCTTTGTGGGTTAATGAAGTTGCACGAAAGATTGTATTACCAATGTCGCCCCCTGCCCTCCTTGCCTGTTGCTGCCGGCCAATCTTACTGTGCTATTTCCGCCTCTAGACCAAATACCCTTTTGTTACCTATACGGTCAATGAAGTGTCCCTTAACCTTAACTTAACCTCTCAATCCATTTAAATGCGCTTTCCCCTCCATTCGTAATGTGCCATTATAAAGCTATGGTCTTTTCCACGATGCTCCACTTCAGCTCCGGGGGCCAAAGTTTGTCTGTTCAATAAGTCGTTTACTGATCTCACTCATATCAGAATCAGAATTAGAATCAGAATAGGTTTTATTGGTTCAGGTTCACAAACTAGGATTTTTTCTTGACGCGGACGTGCAACATGAAACATATAACACAGAATTTAGATAAAATAAGCTATACAACTTCTTGTGTCTGATATTTGATGTGTTATAATGCGCACAACTATTGCCAGGTGTAAAAATTCATTATAGGGAATGTTTGATAAAAGCTAATTTCACTTTAGATTTCCACTTAATTAACTTTCACAGTAATGTAACTTTTACTGCCTCGTATTAATTAGAGTCTACTCAATTAACACCACGTTTGATTTATAGAGCAAAGTAATTGCATCCCGATAACAGTTTTAGCTCCAGTTCAAGCTTGGCTCCGAGCGGCTTATAAACGATATATTTCCGTGCCTCAAAAAGAGAAATCCTGCTACGCAACACAAACGAGGAGCTCAGGATTGTTTAGTCTAGCGTCCCCCCCCCCAACCAAGTGCTGCCACGACGGAGGCGAAGTCACGCTCTCGGGAACTCTCATCCAGCAACGTTTCATTACAACAGCTGGCTAATGCTAAACGTAGCCTTATTCCTTGCCCATAGCCTATAACCTTAAGCTGACCCAGAGTCTCGTCCAGTGCCAGGGCTCTAGGCTTGTTGATGGACTGTAAGCATGCGAGTGTCACGTGACTTCCGAGTGGATCCTCAGGAGGCGCTGCTCTTCCTGTCCCAGTTTTTTTTTCCCTTGTAGCAGTTTGTAGCAGTGTCTGGTACCATAAAAAAAAAAATAGCTCAAAATTACATGGCAGGCACTGAGTTACTGGTAGAAAGCCAATAGCATCATGTTAAATACATTGCGTCAGGAGCAAAGAGTTCGCTGGGGGAAGCTTCTTGCTAATTTTTGCCTTGAAGCTAACGGCTAACTAAAATAAAAATTCAAGTAGCACCAAGATTTTGAATGAGCTGCTCAAAATATAACTGGCCTGTCTTTAGCATAAACACTTTTGAGTCGTTTTTGGTGGTATTGTTTTTTTTATACTAACCATGAGATAAAGTGAGAGGGCGTCATCATAAACATTATAGGCTCTCACAGGTCAAACTATAAACTTTATTAACCCCATCGTGCGCTAAACAATGTCTGTGTCCCAAAATGTTACGCTATAGTCTGCGTTTGGGAAAAACACTAGATCGGACCCAAAACGTCCCGCCTCAATAAATACCGACATGTCCTGCAGTCATATTTACAACCAACGTAATGTTTTTTAACGCTTGCCCATCAGTAACTCACTGGTTGATGTGTTCAAGACATTGCTAATCCTCCTGGGGGAAATAACAGCACCGCTTCAGCTAATTCTTCTTTTATATTACTTGTGAATGAGTGAATTAGTTGTTAGCTATAATTAACAAAGAAATCACCAACACGGGGGCACACTTAATTAACTCTGTTATGTATTTTAATTGTATTTTTGATTGTATAAGGACTGCAGATGGAAATTAGCATTGTGCTAAATCTGTGGCAGCCATCTTTTTAATGTACCTGTCCGTTGTCCTTTTAAATAAATAACTAAACTAAACTAAACTCAGATATGGTGATTTTGTGTACTTCTCTTTTATTTATTCAAGCAACACTTTGCTGACCGTGACTTCTGCTAACTTTGGCGCCATAACCTCCACTTCAATTCAAAGACCTGCCTTTTTTTTTCGACTTGCAGTACGACTACATGGAGCGCCTGGACGGCAAAGAGAAGTGGAGTGTGGTGGAGTCTCCGAGAGAAAGGAGGAGCATCCAGACCGTGGTCCTAAACGAAGCGGTTTTCGTCCAGTACCTCGATGCCGGCGCGTGGCACTTGGCTTTCTACAACGACGGCCGAGAGAGAGAGACCGTTTCCTTCAGCACCAACGTCATGGGTGAGGACACGCGCTGCATTCTGATTCGGATTTGAAGGTTGGAAGTGGCGGCTTGAAAGGCAAGGTATAGCATTAGCGAGGGTGGGGGGGGGGGGGGAAAGGGGGAATAAAATATGAAGGCTTAAAAGATGCATTATGTAAGAGAGGGAGCGAGAGAGAGAGAGTCTGGAGACGACTTATTATGAGTTGGATTTCAAACTTCTTCCGACTGTGTCACGACGAGCGTAGTTTCATTTTAAAACAGCATTTGAGAGAAAGCCCTGTCTCGGTTTTGCGATGCGCTTGAACTTGAACTGAACTGAAACTTTCACCACATTGTTAGCAGAATTATCTGGATGACAGTCAGTCGACAGAGAAGGGGCTCGGATAGCAACATCTCTTCCAAAAAAATCATAGGAACGACCACAATTTAGGAGACTCGATGGGACTAGGACTAGAACTGGATGGACGGACGCGCTGATCAGTTTTTGGTGAAGTCTGTATGAATGAATCATCTTGTTTCAGAAAACCACAGTTGTAAAAGCTAATGCCAAGTCTATAGATTGTATAAAGCAGGGGTCCCCGATCTGCTGTTTGGGTGCTGCCACAAAATGTATAATTATAAACATTTTCAGTCCTTTGTAGTTTGGTTAAAAAACCCTTAACCGAGCACATTTTCTCCAGTTTGGCTTTACCCAAAACTAAAAAAGCTTCAAAAAATGCGGCAATCGGCGTAATTTCTCATTCATGTCATGGCAACACTACTTTAACCTCTTAACCCCCGCCTTAGCCCAGGACCTTTTCTCCAGTTCAGCATCATCCAAATCTCAAAGCTTCTTGACTGGAGCTTACAGCCTCGTTTGAAAGCTAAGACCTACAAAACTGATCTAAACTTTTTTGTTGCATTGTCGCCGCATTCTTGTTCGTTTTTTTTTAAGCCATGTTTTTTTGTTGCTTTTTCCCATAATTTATTTGTTTTGTCGTTTTTGACGTGTTTTTGATGTTTTTTGTTGCTTTTTTTTTCACAGGTTTTTTTGCCATGTTTTGTTGTTGCTTTTTTACAGATTTTTTGTTGCGTTTTCGTGTGTGTTTTCTTGCAGTGTTTTTGACATTTTTTGTTGCTTTTCTGTCGCTTCCGTCGTCGCTTTTGGTGTCACTTTTTTGCTGCTTTTTCATCCGTTTTCAGTCGTGCTCTGTCAATTTTTTTTTTCTTGCGTTATTGTTGCTTTTCCAGTGCGTTTTCATCTCTATTGTTACGCTTTTTTTTTTCCAAGAAGCTTTTAGATTTGGGTAAAGCCAAACTGGAGAAAATGTGTTCGGTTCAAGCGAGGGTTAAGAGGTCGACTCGACGGAGTCCCACAGTTGTTGGCTTTCTGTTGTTTGTGTGTAAAGGGAAGGCAGAAAGAAGTTATAAACCCATAATTTAGCGACGAGATGGTTTTGGGTTTTGCGCAATTATTTGTGGAATGAAAGTTTGTTGTGCATATTTAAAACTTTTGCAACATTATTGAACGATGCAATCAATAAAAGAAACTCTCCAGGCCGTCTTCAGTTCAGCACAAAATGAAATGGGTTGGGCTTAGCTGTTGGTTCTCTTTATATGTAAAAGCTCCATCAAGTGCTTACATTACGCGAGAAAATTGCAATGCCTTTTATGATTGAATCGTTTTTTTTTTTTTGTGGGGGGGGGGGGGGCGGGGAGTAAGCGTTAAAACATGAGAAACTTTCTCTTTTTTTTTTTTTTTTTCTTTCTTATCTCGGTGCAAAGTGAACACAAATCAATGTACTTTGTCTTGTTTTCCAACTTTTCTCCAATTCAAGCTCCCACCCCAAACAACAGCACCACTGGCAGCGGCACACACTTGTTAAATTGGCTGCCGAGTCCCGAAACAGTGTCCTAAATAATTTGAAGTGTTTTGGAGGCACAAGTGTACGAACAAGGGGCAGACGGATAGAGAGAGAGTCAAGCTGTGCGAAAGAATCCTTCACTGTCGATACGTCTGGTCTGCAACGCGCGGCGAGAGGCGGGGGGGGGGGGGACCGAATTAGAGGGGCTTATTGAGAGAAGGAGGGGAGACTTAATGGCGGGCCAAACCTAGAATGGACTGGAGTGGTCTGAAGGATGGGAAGAGGGCCCACAGTGGCAGCCCGGAGTGGAGGTCGTGTCAGGGCTAAGAGGAGCGCGGGGGGGGTGGAGGGGCTTTGGGGACGGCGGCTGAGGAGGGAGAGGGATTGAAGTGTCCCCATTGAGTTTTACGATTCTTAAAAAAAGTTGGGACTACTGTGTGAAAATATAAATAAAAACATAATTGACCCGGTTCGCTGTCACGGTCGGATAAAAGATCAATCCTAAAATGTTATCACTAGAAGACCAAATAAACCGTTTTAGTCTATCGTTTATTGACTTTATTGAAAATGAAAAGATTTATGCAGAATAGGCACACACTGAATAACTTTACTTTTAGAGGTACTGATACACATTAATGCAACTTAGTTTTGCTAAAGAAACAGTACAGCTGTTAGCGCTCGTGCTTCACAGCTAGAAGGTCCGGGGTTCGATTCCCACCTGGACGGGGCCTTTCTGTGTGGAGTTTGCATGTTCTCCCCGTGTCTGTGTAGGTTTCCTCCGGGTACTCCGGTTTCCCCTACCACTAAAAACATGTACAATAGGCCAGAATGAATGAGAGTGTGTTTGAGAGTGCGTATGGAGGACGACGGATGCAAATTAGCCTAAGGCTACAATCCGATGTGGCTTGTTTACATGCATGAGACCCATGTATGTTCATTAACATGCACTGTCCTGACCAAATAAAATAATAAATAAATGTCATGGCAACACTACTTAAACCTCTTAACCCCCGCCCTAGCCCAGCACATTTTCTCCAGTTCAGCATCATCAAATCTCAAAGCTTCTTGACTGGAGCTTACAGCCTCATTTGAAAGCTAAGACCTACAAAACTGATCTACGCTTTTTTGTTTTACATTGTCGCCGCATTTTTGTTAGGTTTTTTTAGCCATGTTTTTTTGCCGTGTTTTTTGTTGCTTTTTCACTGTCTTTTTTTGTGCTTTTTTAATGCTTTTTGTCACATTTTTGCAGGTTTCTTGCCGTGTTTTATTGTTACAGGTTTTTTGTTGCTTTTTTGTGGTGTTTTTGACGTTTTTTGTTGCTTTTTCACTGTCTTTTTTGTTACTTTTATGACGCTTTTTTGTCAGTTTTTTGGTCACTTCTTGTCAAATTTTTTTTGCCCAAGTTTAGACCTAGTGCTGTAGACCCGGTTTAGTTCTGGTAGTAGGTATAGACGGCTCATTTGAAAAGTTTGAGAACTGGCTGGTCTGTTTTTTCCCCCCAGTAAATATAGTCTTTTATATGTTAAATTACGTATAGTATCACTATCATGGCTCCATTTTAGAATGCAATGCGAGATATCCTTCGGGGGGGAAAAAGACAGAAAGTGGGTATAATTGTTTCTTACGTTTTCCATCGTCCCAACGTTTTTGTGCAATCCAGTGGTAGTCAAGGATACCAGCGAAACCTACCCCGCAGCATCTCCCGACGTCTCGGCATTATCGATTTTGAAAAGTTGAGGCTCGAACACTTTGTGACACTTCTGTAAAAAAAAAAAACAACGAGTACGCATCGTAAAACATATTGTGGTCGTAACCTCAAGAGCAGAGCGAGAAACCGACGTCTTCTTTAGCACAGAAGTGCCCTTGAGGAGACGCTCAGATGTGGAAAGTCCGCAAAGCGCTCATAGGCATAATGATAACGATGACCTCTGTGGGAAAGGATGAGCGGTGGAAATGACTGACCCGACAGAATGAGGCTGACGGACCAACACGGAGCCAAGTGGGGTCACGGTAAACTCGAGAATGCGTACGTTTTCTCCGTATGGGTGCCGCATAGCTTATCGGGAAGCCATTGATTCACAAAGCCGTCGCTCTGTGCAATCCATTGAAAAGGGGGGAAATGTATGGAATCTCAAGCGAAGGGCATTTGGCTTTTTTTTTTTTTTTTTTTTTGACGCGCGGAAGTCTGGAAGCGCCCGATTTGTGGCATCTTTAAGAATGAACGGGCGCCGATGATTTAATCGAGCGCTTTGATGCCTGCCTTCAAACAGAAATGGGAAGGGAAAAAAAGAAAAGCAAAAAAGAACTCTCTCCCTTTCACCCTCCTCCATCTTTTTTTATTTATTTTTTTTTTTTTCACTTTGTCTTCTTCATCTTCACAGATTCGGTGCAAGAGTGCCCGCGCAATTGCCATGGAAACGGAGAGTGCAATTCCGGAGTGTGCCACTGCTTCCCGGGATTTCACGGGATGGACTGCTCCAAAGGTACAGGGGTCGTCTTTGTCCTGCAGCATCGCATGACATGACGGGGGGAGCAGAGGAAGAGCATTGTGATTTTTCTCCGTCGAGCGAGAGTTCGGGAGAGGGAAAGGCGCTGGTGTTTCGGGACGTGTGGGTATTTTATAATGGTGGAACTGCCACGATAACACAGGCAAGGTCATCTGCTCCAAGACAGAGCTGCATGTTAACGCGCGATCAAATTGGAAGAGCCATTTGAACGGATAACAGTGGGATGTCTTGAGATCTTATTTATTTTGGACAAAAAATTAGGTCCTTGGTTTAGTTTAGTTCCCATTTTAGACCCAAATGTTTCCTAAAGTTAAAATAAATGTGCTCTGTATTTATTATTCATTTGTTGTTGTTGCTTTTTGTTTTTTAGAAATGTACTATATAATCGCTATTGCAAAAAAAAATACTATTCGATATGTTCCCAAAATAGCTAAGCGCTATTAATTCATCCTTGCTAATACTACAAGTTACATGACCCGGCCACACTTCGAGCTCAGGAAACTGCACAACATTCAAGGGGAATGGGTCAATTTGACTTTTTTTTCTCTTTTTTTTTTCTTAGAACACCCCAAGTGGACATTCAAAACAGCACATAATGACAAAACAAAACAATATAATACAAACAAACAAAAACAAAACAGCAGCAGAATAATACTAAAATGTTATTAAAGCAGCACCAATTATGTATTGTTTTGAAGTATGAACAAGGTTTTTTTTTGTATACATATATATATATATATATATATATATTTATATATACATATATATGTATACAGACACACATCCCGTATATGCACATACAGTATATCTACATACAACATATATATATATATAAATATATGTTGTATGTAGATTGTATGTAGGTATACTGTGGGATGTGTGTTTGTGTACACGTTATGAATCTATTATGAACTGGTGGGACGGAACACTGAACATTGTGTGAACATTGTGTAAAAACAGTATTTCACTTGATAGAAATGTAAATCTTATTTGCCATCCTATGATTATAGTGGGTCCTGACAGCATCCCAGTTGAGAACCACTGCTATAGAACTTCAAAAAGTACTTTTATAATCAATGGATTGTGATTTCTTTAATATATTTTAAGTGTTGCATAATGTACTCTGTATGCTTGTGTTACCGGCGATCTGCATATTCCCATTGACTTCCAAAACAAAACTTTCTAAATGTATTTTAAAACAGTGCAAGTGTTCTGTAGATTTAATTCAATGTTGCTAATATTTCTCACTGATTGCAAAAAGTACCCGGTATTGGCTGCACGTGTCTCCTGTCAGATTTAAAGCCAGCCGTCCAATTACACTATAGCGGACCCATTTTGGCTGGGAGCGGCTGGCAGTAGCGGGGATTAGTCGGACTAAGATGGCGCGTGGCCTTAGGTGGAGGAGCTGAGATGAGATGACTGATGATGAATGGCAGCTCGAGCCTTAGCCCAGAGTCCCCTCCACCACCCCCACCCCCCAGCCGCTGACTCCCCATACGCTCACCTGGGAGAGACAGCATTTGATGAATAGTTTAGTTACCTGGGCCTGTAATTACTCTTCATGTCATGGCCGCTCTCCCGCCCCTTAACCGCTCAATTCAAGCGAGGTGAGGCGGCGAAGGAGGTTGGCCAGTCGCGGTTTTTATGAATCCCTAAAAAGCCTATTAATTGAGATCAATGCTTTAATTCCTCCCCTTTCATTCTAATGTTCTGTGTCTCCTGTTCCTCCAGCGGCGTGTCCGGTGCTGTGCAGCGGGAACGGGCAGTATGACAAGGGCTCCTGCGTGTGCTACAGCGGGTGGAAGGGCCCCGAATGCGACGTCCCGATCACACAGTGCATTGACCCTCTCTGTAGTGGCCACGGGACGTGCACCGACGGCAACTGCGTCTGCTCCATTGGATACAAGGGAGCCAACTGTGCAGAGGGTAAGAGAGGTGGGCTTCGGGGGTTTAGGATATCACGGACATGTCACTTTAGTAGCCATCTCCACCTTGATTATCGTACTATATTGTGTTGCTTTGCTCTGTCAGCAGGAAGAGACAAGACGTTTCAATTGTAGTTTGTAGTTAGAGAAACCACCCAGAAACAGATCAATATTTTAAGTTTTTCATCTACAGTGGTGTTTTCTATCGCCGAGTGCGATCCTTGACTGGACTGGAGTTGAGAACGTTTCTTTTCTATCTTCAGGAGCTTTGGTCAAATTAAGACTGGGCTGACTGACTCCTCAACCCAATCAACCCAGTCCAGTTCAGAATCAGAATCAGAATCAGAATCAGAATAGATTTATTGCCAAGGTTTGTGAACAAGGTTTACAAACTAGGAATTTGTCTTGGTGCAAACGTGCGACATAGAACATATAACAGAATTAAGATAAAAAATAAGCTAAGAACGTTAAACTATAAGGCTATACGGGCATGCATAAAATGATTGATTGATGATTGCGTCACACTGTATTGCAAACGCGGTGGATGTCACGTTCATTGAGCCAAAATGGTCTATTATTTTAAGACACGGGTCCATCGGGTGGCATTCACAACGCAGACGGCTCCAAGCTTGAGTGACTGTCAGCTGTGTCTATATAGAGATAAAATATTGAACACATCGCTGATTTTATTAAGGCTTGAAATCGCTTGTATTGATCCCGGCGAAGAACGATCTGCGCCGTTTCGATGGGTCAACATTTGGAGGAGCGAAGCAGAAAGGCAAAAGTGTAGGGATAAAGGGGTGGGGGGGGGGATTTAATAAAAGACTGTGCCGAGGGTCGGGGGCGAGCCGGGAACAAAGGATCAAACAGGCAGCCGACGACACAAGCGCCGCGCCACAAGGTCAGCGTTTTACACGAGTCGCAAACCCTCCTCGCGCGGGTCTCGAATCTTATATTCATCACCGCGGAGTCCCTCAAACAATTTACCTGGAGTGCCTGCGACATGAAAATCGATAAGTGTGATCTGGCGTTTCTGCCGGGCAAACAGAAAATCGAGGGCCGCGGAGGTTACGCCTGGACTCCTGTGTGTGCGGGGGTCAACGATGCGCGGCGAAGGGGAGGGGATGAGGGGGGGGCTTGTCTGACAAAAAAGGACAAGGGAAAAAAAGAGAGTGAGAGAGGAGGAGGAGGAGGAGGAGAAGAGGGTGAATGGGTTGGTGGGCGCTGTGCCGCGAGGAGGTAATTTGTCAAATTGGTTTTCACTCACCGCTCGGACTCGGAGCTGCCTGTCAACCTGGCAGACTGACAGTGTCCGACTGCGCCGCGTATTACAATAAAACGCATAGACATCATCGCTGCATCTCGCTGACAAGAGCTCGCAGCAAATAAGCACAACAGCGTGGCTCCTTCCGATAGCAGCCGCGCCTAATTTAGAGGATGTGTCCGCGTCATTTTGAGTCATTTCATTAGCGCTCGTGTGTGAAGCCATTAATAGTACAATGCCGGACTAATAAACAGTGATGTCACCCAGATTGAGCGGCAGAAGTGGCCAGACAGAAGTGATTATTGTACAGTGTGAGGGGTGGAAATCAGGCATACAAAAAAGCCGCTGCATGAAGCTGGTGTTGCTAGCACTTAGCCTTGTGTGCTACTCAAATCACTATCAGGAAAAAGAGGGCCTTGAGTTTGACTATGATATAATGTAGGATGCGCCATAAGTGGAACTACAACGAAACCTTAAAGGAACAGGCCACCGTTTTTCCATTCTGACATATGTTCTTACCTGAGCTTAGACGATGTTGTTAGCATTTAGCCTCTCCGCTAGAGTTACTGCGCGGCCGTCGAAGTGCTCCTAATGTGTTATTACGCCTTGCAATATAGTTCCCCTTTTTACCCGTTTAGAAAATCGACATGTTTAATTTTGTGTAACTATACTTGGATCGTGTCACTACTCATGTAACCGTATTTAAATAGGGAAAACGTGGGAGGTCGCTTCTAACTTCACCCTCGTTTGGCCCCATAGCGGAGAGGAGGAGAGGCTAAATGCTAACAACATCGTTGGTCTTTTTGCGTGACTGAGGGCACGCGTAAAGACCAGACGGGTACGGATCAACTCGTCTAAGCTCAGGTCAGAACATATCTCAGTATGGAAAAACGGCGGCGTGTTCCTTTAAGCTGCGTCTGAGGACACTGCCACAAGTTTTACTGAATTTGAAAGCTGAGAATATCCAGAATTCAGTCTGTGAGCTAACTTGATGTGCTGGTGTTTGGGAAGTGAGACTAATTTTGAATAATCGACTTGCAAGCATAGTATTTGATTTGAACCAAAGTAAGTAGGAAATCCATACATGGCCTGGCTAGAATTGTTATGGCAACAACCTTAATTTTTCATCATAAGTCTAAGTGTAGTTTAGAAAAACCCTGGGCCAGAAGCTTGTGTCTAATATAGTCCATTTAAATTGCTTTTCAAAGTGCAGCTTCTTCAAAACGGCTGTAGGTAAACAAGCTGTCAATCAACGCATTTTATTTACATTGACACAAAGCGCGCGGTTTTGAAGTCTCCGTGTATTTGAATTTTGAAATATACCCGACGTTGTGCTGAAATGTTATTGTTTTTATACTAAGCACTGTGTATTCCTTTTCCTCTGTTCCTAACTGCTGCGCTAATGTCATTTTTATCTGCTCCGTCCGCTCTTTTATGTCTCCCATATTGGTTGGCACAAGCAGTGGATTGCCTGGACCCCACTTGCTCCAACAACGGCATCTGCGTGAACGGAGAATGCCACTGTAAGCCGGGCTGGGGAGGTCTGCACTGTGAGCTGCCCAGAGCCCAGTGCCCGGATCAGTGCCACGGACACGGGGCCTTCATCCCCGACACCGGCCTGTGTAGCTGCGATCCCAACTGGATGGGACCAGACTGCTCCATGGGTGAGTTCTCATCATTGTTTCCAAATTGGCTTCAATAGGAAAACAAGGCCATCACCACAACATATTTCGCATCCCCCAAGGACATATGGCTAATTAGTTTATCATTTTATTTTCCTCTGTTCCTGTTTTGAAACAGTGCTTAGATGAAATCATAAAAGCCTCAAATAAACTCAAGTTGCTCAGAAATAGAAATAGAGGGGGAAAAAACACAGAATGAAATATGGCCTGGTTTATTATGTTGGCTATAAAAAAAAAAAATCATATCTCTCAATAGACCGGCAGTGAATATGATTATCACAGCCTCTCTAGATTATAACATTGGATTAAAATATGTGCAAAGGAAGACAATGAGGCTTTATATAGCGTTCTATGGTGCAGCAGAAGAGAACGCTAAATAATACAACATAAAACAATGGCGTAATTTATGTTTTTCTAAATGTGTGTAATTAGAGAAGCACAAATACTTACATTGAAGCATTTTCAGAGAGAGATAGAGATAGAAGTGTGTTTAGAAGTCAGTTTAAGTTGTAATTTTAAAGTGGCTGAATGAATTAGTTATTTGAGTTATTTAAGCCCTGTTTTACACCTTGGCTTGTGCTTGACTTAGGAACAAAGGTTAACAATTACTTTTAGGTGCTCAAGTCCAAGCTACTTTTGTTGATTAAACAATTACTCAGCGTAGAAAGATTAAATTAACTACATGTCAAAATAAAACAAGGACATGAATAGATACAAACACGAAAACTAACCAAAACAGGTTAACAGAAGGCAGATCATGACATCCGGTGCTTTATTGTCATTATACAACTGTACAGCATTTGACCCATCCTTCCGTAAGTGTTGATCCAGGCTAATGGTCATAACCACCTGGCTGGAGGATTCTCCTATAGTGCATGTTTTGGGGGTGATGGGGGAAACTGGAGCACCTGGATGAAACCCACCCAGACACATGAAAAGACATATTTAAACTCCACGCTGAAAGGCCCACACACTCAGGGATTCGAACCCAGGACCCTCTTGCTGTGAGCTAATGTGGCTGAGTGAAATGTTTCCCAGGGATTCTTATTTCACATCTGTACCATGCTTTTAGACAACTGTATATTTTAAACTTGTATATGGAAAGTGGCACAACCCTGAACTCGACACACATCCTTCCCCTCTCATTTTGCTCACCTGTTTTGTCGCAGGCAACAAGAGCTTTAACTTTAATATAGACGGCATTGTTCCCCACCGCAGGCTCCCACGGCGTGAGGCTGTATCAAAACATCAGTATGTACCGGGATCCCTGCTCACCGGGGGTCCACAGCGCTCGAGCTCTGCTGTCACATCCCACCACACGCACTGTCTGCTCAAGTGAGGCTCTGACAATAATAGAGACATGGGGAGTAGTCGGGAGCTGGGATGGGAAATTACAATTGAAGCTACGACGGGGATTTTTGTTGGCGTTGTTATAAACTGCTTACGTGTTAGCTTAACTTTTAAATTTAATTCGCTGGGCAGAATGTGCGCTGTTGATTATTCGTGATGACATTAAGACGCATTATTATGCTCTGGCACCCTTCTTTCAAAACCAGCATTAACGTCACTAGTTTCCTACTGCTCGCTCTTCCGACCTTTAGATCCATATTATTTGTTTGGATTATCTGCCTTCCAGACAACAGGCAGAATTTATTTGGTTGAAGCTAATAAAGATGCACATAGCTGATGCAGAGGTCAGTGATAAAGTTTTCTTTCGGAGACACTTTCTCCAGTGGCTGCCAGTTGTTAAACCTCACAGAGAGAAACAGGATTACTCTACAATTATTCACTCACTTATACATCACGCTTATGTTCATAAGCAGGAGACATAAGGACGGCAATAGACCACTTTAAAACTGAGATAGAGATTCTGTCGTCTTGACATCGTTTCTGCTTGCAACACATCACACTTTGTTCACGTGCAGCCTAATAAACCCCCACTCACTTAAATCCGTCTAGACAAGGAAACAAATGTTACTTACTCCTGTCAGTGGTCAGAATGTTTTCCCAGATTGATGCATGAGTTGTAGCTTTAAAATGATTGCGCACCAACTTCCTAAACCAACAAGTCCCGTACGACTTGCCAAAACCCCCTGATCCATGCGATTCAATCAGTGCGAAAAAAGAAAAAAAAAACTCACTCACCAGAACGTTATAACAGATGCAAGCCACTTCCTTAATCAAAGTGACACACTCATCAGGCCTCTCCCCAAAAAAATGTCCCCAATTTTGGTCTCTCTATCAATAACGGCGCTCTGTCACCTCGCAATATCCACACTGTCTGAGTTATTTTAGACAGCGACCACTTCTCCAAACAACACATCCGTCAAGACTACATAATGGCTTCTTTCACCTAAAAACTCAGCTCATCTTCACTCATCCGTGTTGGTCTCTAAAACTTTGATCCATGTCTTTGCCAACGGTTTTATTGTGCATCATCTTGAGAAGGAAGTTTTGCGGAACTTTGTGTACTTTTTTTGGATCCATCAACCAAAGCATAGTAATAATCCAATGTTTCTCAAATTGTGGTTTAGAACAACTTACGAAATCATGGTTTAGTCCTATTTTTGACCTTGTTTAGACCTGATGAAGTTGTTTTCTTGACCTTTTTGATTTGATGGGACTTGGAGATATGTTCTTAGGTGGTCCTTGGTATCTCTATATGACTCTGTGCTATCATCATGACTATCTGGGTCCTGGTTGCACGACTAAAACCCCACATGGTTCACTGTCTTCAGCAGAATAAAACAAAAGATTGAATGGTAAAATCACAGCAAAATTATTTTATGTGCACCTTAAACTTCAATTCCTATACAAGTGATTATCAAGCTTCATACCAAGTACCACATGTTACACCTTATTGTTTGGATGAAGACTGGATCAAAGCTGAATGTTGGGCTCTTAATGTCTCCACTACTTTCCCCTCCCCCAGTAAATGCTAAAAAAGAAAAAAAGGGATAGTGGCTTTCCAAGCATGACCAGGCCTAGATCCAGGTCATCAAGCTTTAACATTCAACATCAGACAAAACTGGTTCTAAAAAAGGGTCTAAAGTAGATCTAAAGAAGCAGGAGACCATGAAGATTCCCATATAGTCCGAGAATCTCTGACTTAAACCAAGGTTTATGCTGTTTCTCCTATTAACCAGATATAGACAAATCTGAATTAACCTTGAAAAATGATGTCGACAGTCAGTAGAGAACAATCAATAGGAGCTTGATAATAACCCACATAAATGAAAGCTTTACTGTATATTCATCCCTCTTAAACACATCTTTGGTCTCCATTGTTATGTTAAGCTGCTTATTTCTGTGCGTCCAGTCTCCTCCCTGTATCGAGCCTCCTCCCGCACTGTACAATGAATTACACTTTAAATCCCATATAAATCCCATCTTTGCCACAGTTTTTAATGTGTGACTAATGATGTGTTACAGTGTTGGTGTGATTAATATTGACTTTTATAGGCATCGTTAATGTGCTGCATATATTTCTCCACGCTATTGTTTTTTTTTTTTCTCGCCTTTGGGTTATGTACGTACAATTGGCCCAGTAAATTTATAAGCTGCCCCGCGAAAGCCATTAGCATGCAGCTACTGCAAAATGGTTGTGTTTGCAAATTTTCTTTATAGCTGGATATTAAAACAGGGAGGAAATTAAAAGTTAAAGGTACAGTCAGTCTTAACATACAGCATGTAAATACTGTCTACGCATGTCGAAGCGAGACTAAAGGTCAGGTGACATTACGGGGAGAGAAAAGAAACAACGCCATGTATCTCATTGCCATTGAAATATGAAAGGCAATGGATTTGATAGATACATCTCTAATCCCAAGGAAATAGAATATGGAAATAGAATAGTAGCAGAAGTAGTAACAAGCCTTGCCTGTATAACAGTCCTGCATAAAAGGGCACCCTGGCTAATGCAAGCTATATTAACTGTTCAGAGTAGGGATCATGTAGAGATAGGGGTGAGGATAAGGCAGCTTTAAAGGTCTAGGTGATACAGCAATCTTGCAGTAGCTGTAAACATCTATACGTAGTGGCTCAGTTGGTCCCCTGATCCAAAAATCAGAGGTCCTCTCCAAGCTGCCATTAGTGCATACTCTCATGTGTCCTTGGGCAAAACACTTAAAGGTGCGTTGTGTGACTTTTTAGGCGGAACAAAAAAAGTCAATAGTGTGTGTGTGACCTTTCAGTTACTCGCTGGTTAGCATTGTGTATTTACTTTCCCTCCCAGGGGCCTCTAGGACGCTCCGGATCCACTGTTTGTTATGGTTCTGGTAGGTTTCCCCTTCTGATGGAACCATCTCCATGGGTTACGCATACATTCAGCAGTGAAAACCTAGCAGCCGCTCAAAAAACAATTCATCGCGGACCGTCCTCGCCCCAGGGATAGACAGTAAAGGCGTTACTGAAAGGTCTACACTAATATTTAGACTTTTTTTTTTTTCTCATAATGCACCTTTAATGCCAGCGTATGACTGCATGTATGCATGTATGTCAAGTGGAGGCAGGAAAGCAGTATATGAAAATGATGATTGTACCTTTTCTTCTTTTTCGTCGCTTTTTATGCAGTTACGTTTTTTGTTTCTTCTACATTCTTGAGTGACACTGTGCTTTTTATTGCTGCACTTAAGCGGTACAGATTTTACATAATTTCTTTCAGTCCTGCATTGTTGATTTGATAGGAAGATTACTACTTACCCACAATAAGCTGTGCGTAAAAAGCCCCGGGTCGTGCTAAAACGTGTACCAATAAAACTGTGACGGCGGTGTGACAAGAACCTCTGTTATAGTTTTTTTTTTTTTTTTTATTTAATTTAATTTCCTGAAGTAAAGCAGAGACCCGTCAGACTTGTGACACGCTCTCTCCTGTCTTGCTTGCCCGCAGAGGTGTGCTCGGTGGACTGCGGGACCCACGGCGTGTGCATGGGAGGCGCCTGCCGCTGCGAGGAGGGCTGGACCGGGGCGGGCTGCGACCAGCGAGTGTGCAACCCGCTCTGCATCAAACACGGCACCTGCAAAGACGGCAAGTGCCAGTGCCACCAGGGCTGGAACGGCGAGCACTGCACCATCGGTAAGATATGCGGGGCGCGTGTGTCGTGTGTGTCTTGTGAGAGCTTGGAGACAGAGCGAGTGCGGTTGACAACACACGGGAAAAGGAAGAAAGAAAGAAAGAAAAAGAAAAACGAGGAAAAAAAAAAACACCAAGCACAAAAAACTAAAGAGGTAGCTATTTTACACGTTGTTAGAGGAATATGGAAATAAGACGCCGGAGCAGAGAGGAGCGACCTTAGGGAGCTGAGGAGGGGGCCGGAGCAGGAGGTAAGTCAACAGGAAAAAAGTGGCGCCTCAGAAGTCGGGGGTTGAGAGGATTACAAAAGAGCAAGTTTAGCCCGATTTTAGGCTCCTCTCAACTGCAGACCCCATGAGTTTTCCCTCTTACGGCCTTTGAACGCCACCAAAGTTTAAGCGATGAAAGGTTTCAAGCAAACTCCTCACCTCACTGTGATCAGACCAGAGCTCCCACTGCGCCGAATGTGTATGCGTGCGTGCGTCTAAGTTTCAGTCACTCTTGTCTCCTACTGGGTGTCACTTTGGACAGATGAGATGCGTTTGATTCACCCACCCGTGCTTTTTTTTGTATTTTATTTTTTATGATTTTATTTTTTTTTGGAGACGCACCCCGGTCCCGTTCCTCTGTCACCTCAAAGGCACGCCCCTATAGCACATACGTATGCACAGGGGAGCAGCTCTCATCTCCCCTATTAGAAAGTAGGCCAGCTTTGACTGCAACATCAGCCCAAGAAATGAAAGGGATGTCAAACGCACACTTCACTATAGCACCGAACATCCAGCGGTAGCTTATCTCAACCTGCCTGTTGTTCATTTCAGCTCTGCATGATGTTGCTTGCATTTATTCTAAACCAAAATACTATACTCTCCAGATCTCTTACCTCTTTTGCACGTTTTCTCCCACTGCAGACCATGGGAGCATGGTTGACAAAGCAGGTACCGTATCTGACTCTGTGATCTTGTTTCTTTAGCCTGTGGTGGTAGAAGCTAGCTGCTGCATATGTGGGTTTTGGCCTGGCTTGGCTCTGTAGACTTTGTGGTGCTATCTGTCCATAGACTATTATAGGGGGCGCCATCCTCAATGACAACTCCCCCGCATGTAGCGCACCTCTTATTTAGCGCGCTACGTCAGGGGGCTAGCTGTCATTGAGTCTTGATGTGGTGGGGGTACTATAGTAGAGCCTATGGTGTGGTCCTTGCAGTGTGGAGGGGCTGTGCTGTGGATGTGTGCATGTGTGTGTGTGAGCCCAGCGTACATCTTAAATACAAAAAGCCACTAGAGTCTACTTGGGTATTCCAGACATGCATAGTGTAAAACTGCTCCACACGAGGAGAAAATGATGAAAGCCGTAAAGAAGTTTGGAGGTAATTGGGGAATTTCATAGGCCACTGATGCGACGCTTTAATATGCTGTCAAAATAAGACGCGCTTTGAGACTGTGTGTATATGTTTAGGTATACTTACTGATGGCGGAGTGGGAACAACTTGAATATGAAGTGTGTGTGGCTGTGACTTAAAATATCCTTCCAGTTTCCGCTTGTGTTTTCCCTTCCCCTGTGCTGTGTTTGCCTTAGTCAAACTGCTAAGTGGAGGGTGGGGAGACCAACTTCTCTGAGAAAGAAGGCCGTTCTGTGCTTCCCCAAAATAACCATGCCCATACCATAACGACCGATAACAAGCGGGGACGTCCCAACTGAAAAATGTGACATTCGCAGTTATGGTAAAAAAAAAACATGTTCAGGTTATTTCCAGGTTTATTCCATCAGTGGATTTTTTTTCTTCAAAGATGACAATGCCAGGATTCTTCGGGTCTCAAATTGGTGGTGGTTCAGGGAGCAAGAGACAGCATTTTCACACATGGATTCGCCACCGCAGACCTTAACCTCATTGAGAATCTTTTGGAACGTGCTGGAGACGGCATTGCCCGGAAGTCCGACTCTCCCATCATCAGCACGAGATCTCGGAGACAAATGAATGCAGACACTGGACGGAAATAATTCTTGTCGCTCTGTGAAATCTCATGCAAATTGTCGCCACAGACGAAATAATATTGAACGTGGCCTTATTGTGGTGGCGACTTTCTCTATAACCCGGCGGTGTATCTTGAAATCATCTCACGATCCCAGCTCAGCGTGTCCTGACCTCCGATTTAGGAAACCCCGGGGCATGTCTGCCGTGTGACTCGACAGACACACCAGACATAATTTTCAAGATTGTGCCATGCTTTGTATCGTCGTAGACCTCTGTTAAAATATATTGGGTCTATCACAGCTTATCTCATGTTGAACTGAGGTTATCGGTCACTTGCAGTCATTACGAGCGTGATCACATGTGACCTGTTCTTCAAAATGCCGTCATCTCTGGCCCGTGTTGGCCGATAAAATGGTCCCCCAGAGATAAGGTTTAATAAGGTTTTCTTCCTCCCTTGTCTAGTTTACTCAAGAAAGGAATTATATCATCGAAGTGATTTTGTTTCCCAAAGACAGACGCAGCGTGGATCAATAAACAGGACAAACAATGTGGCAATTGACATTCAAGTTGCAATGCTCCCTTTTAAACAACATTTACTTTTGTTTCACTATTTGTTCTGGGGCCAAATATGAATCTTTTATTCATTGCATGTGTTTGGGAGATTTTGCGAAACAAATTATCCAAGCCATTAAGTCGGGTTAGCTAAGGTTAAACGCCGCTCCAAACAGCGGGTGAATCTCCTCTCACACGTAAGAATACTTAATAGAGACCCTGTGTATCGGGTTACATCCGTCTGACAGTACAGGTCCCCGGCGCGCTGTTGGGACTGTCCTATCCGCCCTCTACCACTTAATGAAACCGCTCTCATTGTTTTATGAAGGGACATCCTGGGACACCAAGGTAAATCACAGGGTTAAACAGAGAAAGGTGTGCTAAAAGAGAAGTCAAAGGCACAGGGGGGGGCGATGTACAGGACGACGGCCCGAGCAATCAGCGCGGTTTTAAGGCGAGTTATTATTAGCCGTGACACGACTAGATGAGCGGTCTGAACCTGAGAAAGTGCAGCGTAATCTGGTCCATCTCGGATTTATGGTCGTAACCTTTATATTTCGACCTTTACGGGAGACAGGGATACTTTGATACAGAAGGGAATGGAGAGAATAGTAGGGCAAGTTCGGTTACTTTTAAAGCTATGCGACTTCATCTGTAAATCCAAACAGGATTGAAGAAGTGTCATTTTGGTTAGTAGTGGCATCTCACAACAAGGTACTCATTTAGAGCCTTTTAGTGTTGAGGCTTTCCCCCCCTGTGTCTGGGTAAATTTCTCCGCCTTTACCATTTTCCCTGATCGACCTAAAACGTCCAGAATCGGCGACTCTTTCTAGAAACTTTTGGCCAAGATCCTGACTCTAGATCCGGTTGGACATTACTGTTTTATGAACAAATTGCCTCATAAATACGATAAAGCGTTCCAAAACCTATCAGCATTTAGTAGTCTCCGAGCCTAATTATGCCAGTCCCAAACCGGGATAAATGGAAAGGGTTGTTTGAGGAACTATCTGGAGTAAAACGGCCAAATGAGCCAAATGTTTATTCTTTACTCTTGTATTATATCGTCTTGTCTTGTATTTTTCCGCATTTTATCCGATTTTTGAAGAATGTTTGTCCACTTATTTATGGAATATTTGTATTTTGTTTTGGGTCCAAATAGCTCTGCATTTTGATTCCCCTCCATCCATCCGCGCGTCTGTCTTGCTCCAAGTATCTTTTCTCCACTCGTACAGCCCGAGACGAACGCGAGAAGACTGAGAGTGCTGACCCATAACCCAAGGCAATTTCCCCTCCTTTTTAAAGGGATTTCATCAGAGTCCAACTACATTAGCTTGGAGGGTGGACTTAATAGTTTCTGAAATCCCACTTTATTCTAGTTAGTATGAGGGGGTATCGACTAGCCGCCCTGGCATTAAAGAGAGGAGAGGCTGGCGTCGGGCCTGACCGGGCAAGGCGATCAATGCACGCTATGGATTGTCCTGTCCCGGCGCTTCATAAGTATTTGGCGCTTTTTTTTTAAAACGGCAACTCCATTTAACAGGCAATCACTGCTAACTGCCTTTGTAGCCCCGACTCGATAATCAGGGACAGGCCGAGCCGCGCCCGGCTGTTAAATGTTGCTACGTCGCCTTGATGCGGCGAGTGGCAATAATTAAAGTGAAAACCCTATTAACCGAGTCTTCGAGATGAGCGCAGGAAACGAGGTTAAACTTCGAAAATGTAAAGCAATCATTTTACTCAAGTACTCTTCTTTAAGTACATTAGGTCTGTAAGAGACCAAAAGTATCGCCGCGGTAACATTATGTCGCATTTATTGTGGGTTGTGGAAGAAATAGGCTAGACTATGCTACTTAAATATTGAGGGAATGGAAGCACAGCTATTTGTAAGTTGAGTTTTTCTGCTTGTCCTAATCTTTAGTAAACAAACATATATGTGTCAGGAAGGGCAGCTGGTGTCAAAATACATGCAAAATCAATATTTAGTGCCTACATTTGGAAATAGAGGCATCAAGACAACGTACCTAGTCTGCAAACTGAATTTATCTTGAATGCATTGTGTGCAGCTCGCACTGATGTGAATCAGCACCATTGGTGAAAGGTAACCCATGTTGCGACAAACAGATGATATTTTCTAAAACTAAATATATAATGGTTTGCTCTAATGGCAGTTTGTTGCTTTTAGACTTGCCTGTGATTTGCTAAAATGAGGTGTGCTTGATCAGCAGGAAGAGCTCCATTAAAAGTGTGTCCGCTTCTCAAATGATTTACGGGAGCCACTCCAAATAAATAGTACAGTGCTGTTATTCGCTCTGTAACATCAATCTGGCTTTTTCCAGGTTAAGCTATACAATAGTGGCTGACTCAAGAATCTGTTCTTGAGTACTAGTCAAATTGTTTTAAATAACGACCATTTATTACCATACTGTTGCTTCCTATATTTCTCACAGTGGATGGTGGACCTTCTCACCTCTGTTCACTTCCCTCTATCACCTGGTGCTTTTGACATGAGGAAATGCCAATTGGTGCCTATTTATTTATTGACTGTGACGTTTATAACATATTATTTTATTGATTGGACAATTTGTCCCAAACAGTTAGACAAAAACACCTACAGTGCAACTTGGGTCCATCAATCCAGTTAAAATATATTACGAGCTCTCTCTTTTTTGTTATTGGGATGATATTGTTGTGGCAGCCATTCCCGTTACATGCAGCCAACATGTCTTGAGTAAATTGTAGTCTGTATGCCCATTTCCCATATGGTCCACAGTACTTCAACTTAGGCATAAAACAATGTTGATACAATTTTGTTTTGCCTACATTTCCCTCTCTCTCTTTGAATGGTGCGTCCCCTGTTTATTGAAGGGGAAATCACAATGACAAGTTTGTTTTGGGCGCTTTGTTGCAGCCAGAGAAAACACTGTCATTGTTTGTCATTGCGCCTTTGTCCTGGTCCTTGATTGATTATAATGTGGCAAACTGCCTCGTGTCGGAACTGGAAAGGTGCAGTCAGGAGTGATACGGGACATGATAAGACAGCTTGGAGGGCGTTTGTTTAAAAAGGAGGTTTATTTACGGCATTGTCCCGGTTCATTTATTAAAGATCGTTGGCATACTCTCACTAATTTGTTAGTATAGTTTGAAGGCTCTGGTTTGTGTTGGATGATCGGGTTTTATACCTCATATTTGGAGTATTAGGCACTTCCTTAACTTGAACTGGTTGGTTTAGTCATTATTTAGCGGTGGCTTAGACTAGTCATGGTGTCTTTTGGGTTAGTCCTGGTAGAGTTCAGGCTTATTTTTATTGTATTTTTTGTTCAATAGATTTGCCGTTTGATAAGTTAGTGTAAAGCTGCACATATTTCACCAGCTTTGGCTGTGTAAAGTGAATGCTTAAGCCCCCATTTTTTTGCCTCCATCTTATCCATCTCTCGCACTAATCTGTCACTTGAACATTACAAATATCCGCTATTGTCTTGCTCATTGTAAAGGCTCAAAACCTCAGAATTCGCACAGTAACTGCATGGGAACTTGGGAATATCATGGTGACTACAGTAACATGGCAAAATGAATAATCCCAGTAGAAAAACTGTCGCTAATTAGGGTAACATTGAGGTGTTTAATTTTTGTAATAATATGGAAAAAGGGTTGCAAAATCATGAACCTCAGCATCGTCAGCTCTTCCCACCTCCATAGAGTGAAATGCCGTCTACAAATCAATATGTTTATGTATAAAATATTGATCGTATAAAAGCACTTGCTCGTAGCTATCAGTAAACACCACAGTTTGTCTTCTATCATACATTTCAACACTTCAGAAAGGAGCACAACTAACTTGTCAATACTGAGCACTAGATTGCCCAACAATGTCTCACTGCAGAGGCAACGAAAAGAATGTTATTATTGCCCGGATAATTTTATACTGAGGCAATGCAGCTGTACAGAATCCCGGGCACGTCTGAGATAAATGCTACTAGACTCGGAAAATGAAGTCGAGCAGGACTAACAAGATGGTGTGATGTTGGACTAAACCAGGCCGTTGCTACTGTACTTCCAAACGAGGAACATTTGGCCTGAAAAATGACAAAACCAAGAGACGTTTGATGTAGATTACGGGCATAAATATGAGAAAACATGTATTGCATAATGTATACAGCATTTAATGAGGAAAAGATTGCCCTTTATATCAATAATGGATCAGGTTAGAGTTAGAGTAACCCCTTATTTTCATGACATGCTGTATTAGTTCCGATGGGATTTTGTATATCTTGTTTGGTGTCATTAGTGAACAAATCTGTTAAAATTAAATACAAATATTGCCCTTTTTTTAGGTTTTAAAAAACTCAATAAATCATAGGAATTAAAGTAAACCTTCAAAACATTATACATGACTGGAAAGACGTCTGTAGGTGCTGCTAAATTGGGGATTTGGTTGCAACAATGCGAGAGAAATTGTATATAACTCTATGGAGAAACATTAAATCAGTGAACACCTTATTGTGAAGATTAGGGAAACTCTCTTAACTGGCTAAACCTTGTCTTTCCGATTCAGATTCACGCGCCTCATGAGAGAAAGACTCCTGAGTTTCTAATGTAAAGTCGACATCCTCCTTCGATACGCAGTTTGAAGAGCCCCTTGTACCAGCTCTTGTGTGAATGTGTTTGGCAAATGAAAGTGAAATAAAATAAAGTTTATAACATCTTGTGCTGTTTTAATCAAAAGTTACCTCGCTCTACCTTTTACATAATTCCCTATTTGCATATTGGCTTAGATAACCTCGCGTCTCGCCGCCTTAAGTCAGTTAGCTTCGTTAAAGGTGGGCCCCGCTATATAAGCCCGTTACTGAATTTACTCGCTTGGCTCTGGGGTTCTCGGCGGGATCTTGTGGGGCTTTTTTGCATAAACTAAAGTGAAGGTTTATTAGTTCATAGGCACACGCGCGCACACGCACACATCCATACTGGCACAGGCCGCTGAACATAATCTCATTCTCTCGTGAGAAAGCATTACTCTCGGGCCATCAGAATCCCATTACCGACACTGAATCATAAGTAAGAGAGAGCGCAGAGTTATGATCCGCCGCGGCTCTATCCCATAAGTGATCTATCCTCCCGCTGTTGGCGCGCACACACACCCGCGCACAGGCGTACAGGCGGTCAGCTGTGCATGAAAATTAATCCGCTGAATAAAATTGATTCTTAAGCGATCGATGCTTAAGCAGCTATTGACTCCCCCCCCCCCCCCCCCCCAGCCTCATTGGTTACAAGCGAGCATGTGCGTGTCGACTGTATTGTTTTGTTTTTTTTAGGCGATGGCCAAACACACATCACTTTTCTCTTTCTCTCCTCTCTTTGTCCTCTTCTCTCTCCCCGCCGTCACCCCGCCTCTCTGTCACCCCTGTCCCGTAGATGGATGTCCCAACCTGTGCAACGGAAATGGGCAGTGCACCATGGGGCAGCAGAGTTGGCACTGCGAATGCCAGACCGGGTGGAGGGGCCCGGGCTGCAGCGTGGCCATGGAGACGTCCTGTGCAGACAACAAGGACAACGAAGGAGGTGAGTTTGAAATGGGGGCGCACTGTGGCCAGTAGGGCGTTACGGGGTTGGCAAGGGTTTTCGAGTCATCCTTTTTTACTGTGTTGTGTTATTTATAATTCATGAATGTTTCTTAATCAAATAAAATGTACGTGGCATTTGAAAACTCTCCCTGAAGTTTCTCTTCATGTGGTCGGCTCCACTAAACCTCGATTGGGTTTATGTTTTATTATAGACAGAGTTTCTAAGCTTTCTTGCAAAACATTTCTGTCTGTCAGCGCAATCAATTAGTTCATTATTTTTCCCCTCGCCTGAAGGAGAAACCAGAAGCAGGAGCCAAACCCGTCAAATGTGATATTTAATGCGTCCCCCAAATATCTATAAAAGTCCATTTCTGGTCAGTTTGGCTCATACTCACTCTGTCACTCCTCACTTTCAAACTCTCAGACGGACTCACCGACTGCATGGACCCGGACTGCTGTATCCAGAGCCCCTGTCAGAACAGCCCCCTGTGCAGAGGGTCCCGGGACCCGCTCCTGGTCATCCAGCAGAGCCCCGTGTTCCTGCCACGCGTCAGGTCCTTCTACGACCGCGTCAAGATGCTGGTGGGACGAGACAGCACCCACATCATACCTGGAGAGAATCCCTTCAACTCCAGGTAGGACAGTAAAAGTAGTTACATAGGAAATATCAAAAACTGACACTTTTACATATTTTACATACATATAATAAAATACAAGGCACGTTTCCTGGTCATTTACAGTCTTTCTACTGCGATTTCCCATATTACGATTAAATAAAATATTTGTCCCGTATCCATGAGTAAATTATCTTGCAATTGGGATGTCAGTGTCTCAGATATTAGAGCGGCTCCTCTTATAACTGGAGGGTTAGCCGCTCGACTCGCCGACCCCCGCATCAATACATCACCGAATGTGGAGTGAATCAATAATGCAATGTAAGGCGTCTTTGAGTGTCGATTAAAGCGCTGTATAAAACCAGTGCATCTTTTTATAATTAACAAAACAACTCTTTCAATAATATTAACATGCTGTGCTTTAAAGTGCTGCGCTAAAACACTGCTTTGTTTGCACATATTCAGATCTACTGGAAAATCGGCGGGAGGTTAATTTTATTGTGCATTTTGTCCAATTACTGTGAACACGAATGATGAAACTGACAAAAGAAAGCCTTCACAAATGCCGAGAGCCGGGTACTGTTATCGGTATCGGGGGAAAAAATCTTCAGGTACTACAGGTATCGAAACAAATATAAGTATCGAAAGTGGTGCTGAAAAGAAATATAAAATCCTAATATCCAACCGTTTGGATATTAAAACCGTTTTTATGCTGTTGTCATCAAAATAAAAAAATTTAAAAAGTGAAATGCAAGTGTGAAAAAAAAAAGAAAATTGGGAAAAACAAGTGGAAAATTGAGGAATATTTGGGGGGGGGATTTAAATTGGGGAAAATTTGGGGAAAACACCTAAAAACACACTTTCCAAGTTTTTCTTATTTTTCTCCCATTTTAACAAATTTTTTCATGGATTTTTCCTATATATTCCATATTTTTTCCAATTTCCAATTTTTTCACTTTTTACCCAAGGAAGTTAAAGGAAGTTTATTGGTTGTTTCACCTCAAACAAATGACACAAATGCAACAGAAATTAGATGGAAGGAAAAAGAATAATTAAACATTATTGTTCTGTTTTCTGGTTCTATATGACAAGTCATTAAGTATAGGTATTGAAAAAAAGTATTGTTAAAGTACCGGTATCGAAAACAAATGAACGGCACCCAGCCCTACACATACCTTCACAGTGGTCTATTTATAAACATTACAAGCACATTTTATATCAATTTTAGCCAAAGGTATCTTATCTCAATATCAATTTTTTAAATGCTTAATCCATCCATCCATTTTCTTCCACTTGTCCGTTGCCGGGTCGTGGGGGCAGCTGTTGGGGCACCCCAAATCACATTGCACCAGCCCCCTATGGCTCCTCCTGCAGGTGGTGGGTCCACAGAAGGACGACCTCATGGTTCTAACCGGGCCTGTTGGTCTCTCATAAGGGGCTTCTGAACCGCTCTGTGTCTGACCCGTCACCTAGGACCTGTTTGCCCTGGGAGACCCTACCAGGGGCACGAAGCCCCCGACAACAGAGCCCCCAGGATCATTCGGGCGCTCAAACCCCTCCACCACGTTAAGGTGGCGGTTCCAGGAGGGGGCTAAATGAATTCATAAACAACAATAGCGCTTCCAACCAGTTTAGTTTTTGTCTCTTAACCCAGACAAATAGAAATCATCAGCTGTTGAAATTAACAACATAAAAGCAGTTCCTTCGATCTATTTCAACCCCTCGTCCATCTAACCTGAACAAACCCTATTACATCTGTGTCTGAGCGCATAAGGGCCGCTCAAGTTGATGCCGCCTGTAGTCGGACCGTAGCCCACAAGGCGCTCGCCGTCTCTAATTGTCCACGACTCGCGGTGTCACATGTGATGATATGCACCAACCGCACGCTCGGACGAGACCCGTTCCTCCGAGGCGCCGCGTCCCTGTAGGTGCTGAAAGTCACCGCCTCCGTCCCTACGTCGTGGTTTGTTTACGTGATTGACACGCGCTAATCCGTGTGGCGCCGTGGCTGATTGTCTGTAATTAATGAATAGTTGAGGACCGGGCCAGTAATTGAGCGCGGGGAAATTGGATGATTGAAAGATGGGCAGATGAGTCTAAGCTGATGATTGATGCTTCAAAACATGTCACTTTTTAAGATTGACTTTGGCTGTACTCCAGGACATTTGTATCGAAGTAGAAGCACCGCCGCGTCGGGGGGAAAATGCTACATTTCAGTTATCGAGTCTAGTTTTGACACAGTTTGATGAAAAACTTCCGGATTTAAATATGCAAGACATTTATCGGATATGGCCTTTGTTCCTTATATCATATGTTATTGCTTTCTTGTGTGGAGTACCATCACGACTTCAAGCACATAGTCTGCAGGCATCATCTCCAGCTTTATCCGTGACCATTTTCCATTATTATTCTGTTATATGAATGAATGTGAGGGATCAATCCATGGGTTTCAAGTGAAATGAAATTCTGGAACGTAACCGTAGCAATTCAAAATGGCATTTCTATCTTTAAAAAAATCCTGGTTACACTTTATAAAACTACACCTTATTTAGCCTTAATAACCAAGGACCAGTTCATTAGTTAAGCGTTAACTCATCATTTATTAAAGTACTAAATAAGGTGTTACCAAAATCCTCAAAATGGCGTCCAGAAGAGGAAGAATGAAAGATTAGATGGCAGTATGTTAAATTTCCCATTAACCATTAAAACAAATATGTGTATATTGTTACTCCCATCTGACTGCTCTCACCGTCCCCTCTCTGCCCCCCTTTGCAGTTTGGCGTCTCTGATCCGGGGCCAGGTGCTGACCACAGACGGGACGCCTCTGGTCGGGGTGAACGTGTCTTTTGTCAACTACCCCCAATACGGATACACGCTAACTCGGCAGGACGGCATGTATGTACAAACCAGTGTGCTTTCTTCCAAACTACGGAGTTTACAGATTAGGTGGGAGGGTGTTGGGAGAGGGAAAAAAATGGATTAGAGTAGATTAAATGGGATTATGTTTATTTTAATCCATTTTTGGAGCAACAATTCGAGAATTCCTCACACTGTGGAAGAGTGTGCCTTGCGTTGGCATATCCCAGTGGCCAATATGCTAAATCATTTTGTGTCATTGTTTCTCCTTCATGTTTTTGCACTCTTCACTTTATTCACCACTTTACTAATGGTTCCTTTGCAGTGTCTCGCTCCATGTTGGCAGGTTGGCATCTAAACATTACACTAATATTAAGCACATTTTATTTCAGGCGCTGATTGAAAGAGCCTGTGCGTCAAACTGTTTGACCTTCGCCTATTTGCATGAATGTTTTTTGGCTTTGCTTTTTAGTAATTTTAAATTGCTTTTCAGACGCGGCCTCCAGTTTTTCAGGCTTGAATGTACTAATTTCTGACCCTGAGCTTTGTTGGGTGCTATCAGCTTTTAACGCTGTCTTTATATGTAAAAAAATTATCGAAGAATTTTATCATAAACCGTGAGACGTGATGGTTTTTTGATTGATGATTTTTATTATTTTGTTTACGCAGTTGCCTGATTAATCCTCGCAACTGTTCTCGTCTTATTTGTTACACGTGCACGTTGGCCAAATAACAATCCCTGTGCTGGAAATGTCACCATCTGTGCCTCATCCGCGTCCTCTTCTCACAAACCCTCTGTAGGTTCGACCTGCTCGCTAACGGCGGCGCGTCGATGACTTTGAGGTTCGAGCGCGCCCCCTTCCTGAGCCAGGAGCGCACCGTGTGGCTGCCCTGGAGTCAGTTCTACGCCATGGACACGCTGATGCTGAAGACGGAGGAGAACACCATCCCGGGCTGCGATCTGAGCGGATTTGTGCGGCCCGACCCCCTCGTCATCACCTCGCCTCTGTCCTCCTTCTTTAGCTCCAAACCCGGGGAGAAGCCCATCATCCCGGAGACACAGGTGCACACTCTGCCCTCTGAGGGGGCTAATCTCCCACTGCTCTCCCGCTCTCTGTGTTTCTCTCTTTTATTCTTTTGCCTCTCCATCTTTGCTTTTTCTCTTCTCCTTTATGTCTGTCATTGTTTGTCCATCTTTGTCCTTCACCATCAGGGCTAGTGTGACCCCCATTACCCCTCGCTCTAATCCCTTCTAATCCCTCGCTCCTGTCCGCTCCTCTTTGTCTCCAGGTGCTGCACGAGCAGATTGAGGTTCCCGGTACCAACCTGAAGCTGTGCTACCTCAGCTCCCGCACGCAGGGATACCGCTCCCTGCTCAAGGTGACCATGACGCCTGCGGTGGTGCCCATGGGTCTGCTCAAAGTTCACCTGATGGTGGCAGTGGAGGGCCACCTCTTCCAGAAGTGGTTCCACGCCTCGCCCAATCTGGCCTACACTTACATCTGGGATAAAACGGATGCGTACGGGCAGAGAGTGTACGGCCTCTCGCAGGCAGTGGGTGAGTTCTGGAGAGATATAAAGTACATGGGGGCGGGGTGTTTCTGTGCCCTGTCCTGATTAGAGTGCAGTGGCTATGACAGAGCGAGCGGCTGCTAATTGGAGAGCTTGAAGGAGAGATAATACAGCAGAAAGTCAGCCCCTCCACTCTGTGGTTAAGGGCTTTTTTCATATGTCTATTTTTCATTAGGACTGCTTGTGGTTCAGGCAGCCAGCCGTAACAGTGGTGAAGGGTTTTTAGCTATCAGGGCGAGTTAGCAGTTAGCTGCACAGAGCAGTGCTATTACAGTCTGTTGTCACAGCGGCTCACAGATGCTGTCAGCCAAATGCTCCTCAGGCCACAGATGCACTGGACATCTGGGGCTTCTGTGAGAACTCAAATCATCAGGGGCACACGCTTTCGAAAATTACACTCTCTTCATTTCCCTGGAGAAACTGTAATTTCACATTTTCTCATGAATAAAAGCATCCACCCGCCTTTGTGTTAGGTTAAGTTTGTTAAACATGAGTAGATAGCTACAGTGCATTAGTGTTTGCAGTGGAGCTGAAAAGGTGCTGGCAGCAGCAGTCTCTGTATCTCGCACAGCGGCTCACGTGGGAGTTGATGTGTTAACACACTTTTCCTTTTAACAAGAAGAACAAAACAGCACACATTCAAATGGGATTTCTACGGCTGAATTGACACAAATAAATGAGGAGTATTTCTTTATTCCATGTGCTCATCCAAATAAGTCAATAAACATATGCACATCGGAGATTATGGTTTTAAAGGGCTTTTTTTATGTGGCAGCCAACACGGCCTGCACATCAAGAGGCCTTACGGGTATTCTGCCCAATTAACAAGGTTTATAATTGATTCAACAGAAAATGTATGAGCGTGTGTTAGTCAGGTGTTAGTGCGGGTTTGTACAGGTGCTAACTATCTGCTCTGTGCCTCACGCCTTTCACAACTAGCTTTGGAGGTTATTATTGGAGCAAATTTTCCATGCACTTTTGTATTTCCTGTTCTGCGCTAACTGCTCATGTCCCCGCAGTGTCGGTGGGGTATGAGTACGAGTCCTGCGCCAGCCTGGTCCTGTGGGAGAAGAGGATCGCTCTGCTGCAGGGCTTTGAGCTCGACCCCACAAACCTGGGCGGCTGGTCCCTGGACAAGCACCACATCCTCAACACACGCAGTGGTACGAGAATGGAGTATTACTTAGATCGTTCTACCATCGTGATCTACAGATATCGATATCCCCTTTTATCTGTGACTATTGATAATTACATGAATCATTTCTACGTTCACATAGCCCCGTCTTTAATGAAATACAAAAATATAAGCACACCGAATGGCATGTTTTTATTTTCATTACTATTTAGATGGATTTCTATGTAACTTCTGGAGATTATTCTTACAATATCGGCTCTAGTTTGTTATTTATTTACATGTAAGCTTTATCTCAACTTCTAAAGTATATGTGTCTGTGCAGTTGCTCTATGGAAACACTTTACTTTTCAGCTTCCAATATTCTTATAGACTTCATAATTCACACGTAATTCCCCGCCCTGTGTTAAATGACATACTTTGAGAAAGAAAAAAGACGTGTGTGCAATGCTGATTTTTATTTTATTTTAAATGACATACTTTCACACGACAATTTACAGTGGCGCCTTTCCAACACGTTCCCATTCTACATTCGAACACTATTATTGTCATTAAAGTTCCTTAAGGCAGCAAAGTGGCTCAGTGGTTGGTGCTGCTCGCCTCACAACATGAAGGTTGTTACTGGCCACTTAAGTGAACACAGACTGTAGCGAGGACCCTATGGAGGCTCTATTATTGTTCACTCATGTACAAAAGTCAACGTTGGAAAAGGAGAAAAAGGGCTGCAAATGACCACCTGCCTGGCGACAAACAGAAAAAGCACAAAGGGAACTTGTTGAAAGTGTATTTTTAAAAGCCACACCATCTCCCCAAGTTGAATATAATAATTTTCTTCGCTGCGTTTTGGACCATTTTTCAAACTGTAATGGGTCAATTTCACACGATTACGCAAAAGGCTTCCTGACCACCTGTGGCCACTCTGTTTTATTTAGGTATACTTCACAAAGGGAGCGGCGAGAACATTTTTGTGACGGAGCAGCCCCCTGTTCTCATCAGCGTCATGGGGAACGGGCGCCGGCGCAGCATCTCCTGCCCCAGCTGCAACGGGCTCGCGGACGGGAACAAACTCCTGGCACCGGTGGCTTTGGCGATGGGCACCGACGGCAGTCTGTACGTGGGAGACCTCAACTTCGTGAGGAGGGTTTACCCATCAATGAACACCACTGGCATTCTCGAGCTGAGGTGAGGATAAGGGGAAGATATTTTTTCCAATGCCTGTTTTACTGTGCTCAAAGTAGAGACACATGAAATAAAGTGTATTTTTGGGTGATATCAGTAAAAAAAAAAAAAAAAAAGAAGGCATTATAGTAGTGTGGACGAGATCAAATAATAGCGTCAAAATTATATAAAAACATTTTGATTTTGGATATCAGACAGAGATGATAAAAGCCTCACTTTGCTGATCTCTTTCATGAGATTAAAGCGGACATATCATGCAAAAAATCGACTTTCTTGAGGTTTTAACCGTGTTTTAACGTTGTTCCCTCGTCAAAGACAAACCTGGAGTAGTATTTCACAGCATTCACGCAGTATTGAGTTCATCCTCGGACAAAGCTGTTCAATTTAGCTGTTTCTTCTTCTACCGTATCAGCGCCTCGTTTTGGTTACTTCCTGATTACGACCATTGTTAAAACTCAAAAACTATCCTCCACATTTTTAAAGCCCATAACCCAGCATTAACTGTTCTGGTGTTCAGTATGTAAACAAGATGATCCATTTCTACCTGAAAGGGAGCTCCATATGCATGACATGTCCACTTTAAAATATAGTACAACGGGCATCACTTTAGTATCGAGTCTAAAACGTACTATTTCTGTTTTACATTAAACATTGGGCCAATCCAACTTAACTGTAGGCTGTATGTTGTAAAGCCAAAGGAGAAGCTATTGAGAGAGTGTTGTTTGTCATATATCGCACATAGATGATTGCTTATTCCACTTAAACTGAGGTGAGACACGAGGGATGAGAGGCAGAATAACACGTTGTTCCAGATAACATGTCCCGGCGGTGACTTTACCTATGTTTTAAAATGTGCCGTTCACGCGCAGCCAGCTGTGCCTTTATTTCTGTCGGGGGCTCTCCACCCACTCTGTGAATTAACACGGCTTTTCTTCTGTTTTTTTGCCCCACGTTTTCGCGTAGGAACAAGGACTTCCGGCACAGGTGAGGCGCCACATTTTGTCCTTTAGCACAGTGCATGTACAGTCATTTTAAGCACAATTTCACAGGTACAATTAATTATGTGTAGTTTATTGCAGGGGAAGTTGTTTTAAAATTGCTCTATAGGAGACCTTGCCAGAAACGTCACTTACTCTAAAACTTGGATTTTTCTCTCCACAGTAACAACCCAACCCATAAGTACTTCATGGCTGTGGACCCTGCGTCCGGGGCGTTGTTTATTTCCGACACCAACTCTCGTCGGATCTACCGTGTGCGGTCGTTGGCCGGCGGGCGCCTGCTGTCCGATAACGCGGAGGTGGTGGCCGGGACGGGCGAGCAGTGCCTGCCATTTGACGAGCGCTGCGGAGACGGAGGGAAAGCCACTGAAGCCACTCTGATGAGCCCGAAAGGTGAGCGGAGAAGCAGACAATATGATTTGATATTGACATGAATTAAGATTGATCCGTGCAGGTAATAACTTGGACTCAATAATACAACTGAAAGGGAAGCGTAGCCCGTTGTGATGGGACGCTAAGCAAAATTGGATACGGTAGTTGTCAGCATCAGCCCTGTTTGGAAAATAAAGCAGGAGGATGAATGAAAAACAGCAGTGCCTGTCATCATGAGATTAAGTTTTACAACCTGTGAAATACAGACCTATCCGTGGGTCTCAAGTTATGGAAACTAGGAAATTGTCCTTAGCTATTAGCAATTAAAAACAATATATCCTTTTTTGAATGAGCAAAAGTATTGAATTTGCATCCATTACAGAAAAGTCATGAGCTGAAACCCCTAAATACAAAGCCAACCTCTTAGAATCGCCTTATGATGTCTTTGTATCAGAACCTGCTTAAACCTCTTGATAAATTAAACCAAACTACACTGCCTTCACCCCCATACGTGCCACATGTTGCAACTGCAGACCGGGAGACACCCCTGAAGACGCAAGCAATCAAGCCACCCACAATCTCTCCTTTAGTTTAGTTTATCTGAGCAATGCCGCTCAAATCTTTCAACTCCACTTGCTGCCTGATCTCCTGTCGACTAACAGGTGTCTTAATGAAGTGAGAATCACTTCACCTGTCAGCGCCCTTCATGTCATGCCTGATCGGTGTCTATATGAACACTGTAATGTACAGTCTCCGTGTGTAGCTGCTGTAGAAGCGCTGTCAGGAAATGTGACAGTATCTGACAGTTTGGTGTCACTAAGATCCATGAACCACTAAAATAATCCCATTAACAAGATCAACATTAACCTGGTTTATGACCTCCTTCTGTCTCGGTCGTTCTTTGAGGAAATAGTTCTACTTTTAACAATAGAGCTTTTATATTATTATGATTTCAGTTAATGCCACCTCTTAGTGGAGGGCCGTGAATACCTCCCACATCATGAGCGCTGTGTTCTGCGTATAAATAAAAAATAAAAAAGTGTGCTGTAAGAACAAGACGGCTGCATAAAATATAATACATACACAAAAGCATTGTCAGAGTAGAGGCATGTGTCACATCTTCAGGTCTCCACATTGTAGCCCTGAAAAGTGTCTGTGTGTCTGTGGTTGGAAAATGCTGAGTGAGAGAATTAACGGC